>CALNHX010000002.1:0-682981 GCA_940337035.1 Agriotes lineatus | reverse complement strand
CTCGGCTTGGCGCCTGGCTTGGCGCCTGGCTTGGCGCTTCCGTTGGCGCTTAACCTTGCGCTGGGTTTGGCGCTTGACCTAGAGCTCGGCTTGGCGCCTGGTCTGGCGCCTGGATTAGCGCTTGGCTTGGCGCTTGGCTTAGCGCTTAGATTTGCGCTTGGTAAAACGCTTGGTTTGACGCTTGGCTTGGCGCTTGGCTTAGCGCTTGGCTTGGCGCTTGGCTTGGTGCTTGGCTAGGTGTTTGATTTGGCGCTTGCTTTGTCGCTTAACTTTTTGCTTGGCTTGTCGCTTGGCATTGCGCTTGGCTTGGGGCGTGTCTTGCGCTTGGCTTGGCGCTTACCTTGGCGCTTGGCTTGGCGCTTGGCTTGGCGCTTGGTTTAAAGTTTGGTTTTGCGCTTGGCTTGGCGTTTGGACTGGCGCTTGGCTTGGCGTTTGGCTTAGCGCTTGTCTTGTCGCATGGCTTGGCACTTAGCTTGGCGCTTGGTTTGGCGCTTATCTTGGATCATGGCTTGGCGCTTGGTTTGGCGCTTGGCTTAGCGCTTGGCTTGGCGCTTGGCTTGGCGCTTGGCTTTGCGCTTGTCTTTGCGCTTGGCTTGGCGCTTTACTTGACGCTTGGTTTGGCACTTGACTTGGCGCTTTGCTTGGCGCTTCGCTTGGGGCTTGGCTTTGCGCTTGGCTAGGCGCTTGAGTTATCGCTTAGTTTGGCGCTTTACTTGGCGCTTGGCTTGGCGCTTGGCTTTGCGCTTGGTTTGGCGCTTGGCTTGGCGCTTGGCTTAGCGCCTGGCTTGGCGCTTGGCTTGGCGCTTGGCTTGGAGCTTGGCTTTACGCTTGGCTTAACGCTTGGCTTGGCGCTTGGCTTTGCGCTTGGTTTGGCGCTTGGCTTGGCGCTTGGCTTAGCGCCTGGCTTGGCGCTTGGGTTTCCGCTTGATTTGGCCCTTTGTTTAACGCCTGGGTTTGCGCTTGGCTTGGCGCCTAGCTTGGGCTTGGCTTTGCGCTTGGCTAGGCGCTTGACTTATCGCTTAGTTTGGAGCTTGATTTGGCGCTTCTTTTGGCAATTGGCTGGGCGCTTGGTTTGGCGCTTGGCTTGGCACGTGGTTTGGCGCTTGTCTTAGCGCTTGGGTTGGCGCTTGACTTGGCGCTTAGTTTGACGCTTGACTTGGCGCTTGGTTTGGCGCTTGGCTGATCGCTTGGCTTGGCGCTTGGCTTGGCACCAATCTTGGCGCTTGGTTTGGCGCTTGGCTTGGCGCTTAGCTTGGCGCTTGCCTTGGCGCTTAACTTTGCGCTTGGTTTGGCGCTTGTCCTAGAGCTCGGCTTGGCGCCTGGCTTGGCGCCTGGCTTGGCGCTTCCCTTGGCGCTTAACCTTGCGCTGGGTTTGGCGCTTGACCTAGAGCTCGGCTTGGCGCCTGGTCTGGCGCCTGGCTTAGCGCTTGGCTTGGCGCTTGGCTTAGCGCTTAGATTTGCGCTTGGTAAAACGCTTGGTTTGACGCTTGGCTTGGCGCTTGGCTTAGCGCTTGGCTTGGCGCTTGGCTTGGTGCTTGGCTAGGTGTTTGATTTGGCGCTTGCTTTGTCGCTTAACTTTTTGCTTGGCTTGTCGCTTGGCATTGCGCTTGGCTTGGGGCGTGTTTTGCGCTTGGCTTGGCGCTTACCTTGGCGCTTGGCTTGGCGCTCGGCTTTGCGTTTGGTGTAGCGCTTGGCTTGGCGCTTAATTTAGCGCTTATCTTTAAGCTCGGTTGACAGCTTGGCTTTGCGCTTGGCTTGTCGCATAACTTGACACTTAGCTTGGCGATTGGATTGGCGCTTGGCTTAGCGCTTGGCTTGGCGCTTGGCTTAACGCTTGGCTTGACGCATGGCTTTGCGCTTGTCTTGCGGCTTGACTTTGCGCTTGGTTTGGCACTTGGTTTGGCGCTTGGTTTAGCGCTTGGCTTGGCGCTTAGTTTAAAACTTGGCTTCGCGCTTGGCTTGGCGTTTGGCCTGGCGCTAGACTTGGCGCTTGGCTTGGTGCTTGGTTTGGCGCTTAGCATGGCGTTAGGCTAGGCGCTTGGCTTGGCGCTTGTCTTGTCGCATGGCTTGGCACTTAGCTTGGCGCTTAATTTGGCGCTTATTTTGACGCTTGGCTTGGCGCTTGGCTTGTCGCATGACTTGGCACTTAGCTTGGCGCTTGGATTGGCGCTTGGTTTTGCGCTTGGCTTGGCGCTTGGCTTAACGCTTGGCTTGACGCGTGCCTTTGCGCTTGTCTTGACGCTTGACTTTGCGCTTGGTTTGGCACTTGGTTTGGCGCTTGGTTTGGCGCTTGGCTTGGCGCTTGGCTTGGCGCTTGGCTTGGCGCTTGGTTTAAAGTTTGGTTTTGCGCTTGGCTTGGCGTTTGGCATGGCGCTTGGCTTGGCGTTTGGCTTAGCGCTTGTCTTGTCGCATGGCTTGGCACTTAGCTTGGCGCTTGGTTTGGCGCTTATCTTGGATCTTGGCTTGGCGCTTGGTTTGGCACTTTACTTGGCGCTTGGGTTGGCGCTTTACTTCGCGCTTGGTTTGGCGCTTCACTTGACGCTAGGAGTATCGCTTGGCTTGGCGCTTGGGTTGGCGCTTGGTGTGGCGCTTATCTTGGATCTTGGCTTGGCGCTTGGTTTGGCGCTTGGCTTGGCGCTTGACCTGGCGCTTGGGTTGGCGCTTTACTTGACGCTTGGTTTGGCACTTGACTTGGCGCTTGCCTTGGCGTTTAGCTTGGCGCTTAGCCTGATGCTTGGCTTGGAGCTTGGCTTGCTGCCTGGGTTGGCGCTTGGCTTTGCGCTAGGCTTTGCGCTTGGCTTGGCGCTTGACTTGGCGCTTGGCTTTGCGCTTCGTTTAGCGCTTGGCTTGGCGCTTGGCTTTGCGCTTGGCTTAACGCTTGGCTTGGCGCTTGGCTTGGCGCTTGGCTTGGCACGTGGCTTGGCGCTTGACTTGGCGCTTGGGTTGGCGCCTGGCTTGGAGCTTGGGTTAGCATTTGACTTGGCGCTTGGTTTAGCGCTTGGCTGGGCGCTTGGCTTGGCGCTTAACTTGGCGCTTGGCTTGGCGCTTGGCTTGGCGCTTGGCTTCGCGCTTCGCTTGGCGCTTGGCTTGGCGATTGGCTTTGCGCCTGGCTTGGCGCTTGGCTCGGCGCTTGGTTTGGCGCTTGGTTTGGCGCTTTACTTTACGCTTGGTTTGGCGCTTGACTTGGCGCTTGGGTTGGCGCTTGGATTAATGCTTTGTTTGGCGCTTTACTTGACGCTTCGCTTGTCGCTTGGCTTGGCGCTTTGGTTGGCGCTTGGTGTGGTGCTTGGTTTGGCGCTATACTTAACGCATGGCTTGGCGCTTGACTTGGCGCTTGGCTTGGCGCTTGACTTGGCGCTTGTTTTGGCGCTTGGCTTGGCGCTTGACTTGGCGCTTTGCTTGGCGCTTCGCTTGGGGCTTGGCTTTGCGCTTGGCTAGGCGCTTGACTTATCGCTTAGTTTGGCGCTTGACTTGGCGCTTGGCTTGGCGCTTGGCTTTGCGCTTGGTTTGGCGCTTGGCTTTGCGCTTCGTTTGGCGCTTGGCTTGGAGCTTGGCTTTACGCTTGGCTTAACGCTTGGCTTGGCGCTTGGCTTTGCGCTTGGTTTGGCGCTTGGGTTTGCGCTTGATTTGGCCCTTTGTTTAACGCCTGGGTTTGCGCTTGGCTTGGCGCCTAGCTTGGGGCTTGGCTTTGCGCTTGGCTAGGCGCTTGACTTATCGCTTAGTTTGGCGCTTGACTTGGCGCTTGGTTTGGCAATTGGCTGGGCGCTTGGTTTGGCGCTTGGCTTGGCACGTGGTTTGGCGCTTGCCTTAGCGCTTGGGTTGGCGCTTGACTTGGCGCTTAGTTTGACGCTTGGCTTGGCGCTTGGTTTAAAACTTGGCTTTGCGCTTGGCTTGGCGTTTGGCCTGGCGCTAGACTTGGCGCTTGGCTTGGTGCTTGGTTTGGCGCTTAGCATGGCGTTAGGCTAGGCGCTTGGATTGGCGCTTGTCTTGTCGCATGGCTTGGCACTTAGCTTGGCGCTTGGTTTGGCGCTTATTTTGACGCTTGGCTTGGCGCTTGGCTTGTCGCATGACTTGGCACTTAGCTTGGCGCTTGGATTGGCGCTTGGTTTTGCGCTTGGCTTGGCGCTTGGCTTAACGCTTGGCTTGACGCGTTCCTTTGCGCTTGTCTTGCCGCTTGACTTTGCGCTTGGTTTGGCACTTGGTTTGGCGCTTGGTTTGGCGCTTGGCTTGGCGCTTGGCTTGGCGCTTGGTTTAAAGTTTGGTTTTGCGCTTGGCTTGGCGTTTGGACTGGCGCTTGGCTTGGCGTTTGGCTTAGCGCTTGTCTTGTCGCATGGCTTGGCACTTAGCTTGGCGCTTGGTTTGGCGCTTATCTTGGATCATGGCTTGGCGCTTGGTTTGGCGCTTGGCTTAGCGCTTGGCTTGGCGCTTGGCTTGGCGCTTGGCTTTGCGCTTGTCTTTGCGCTTGGCTTGGCGCTTTACTTGACGCTTGGTTTGGCACTTGACTTGGCGCTTTGCTTGGCGCTTCGCTTGGGGCTTGGCTTTGCGCTTGGCTAGGCGCTTGAGTTATCGCTTAGTTTGGCGCTTTACTTGGCGCTTGGCTTGGCGCTTGGCTTTGCGCTTGGTTTGGCGCTTGGCTTGGCGCTTGGCTTGGAGCTTGGCTTTACGCTTGGCTTAACGCTTGTCTTTGCGCTTGGCTTGGCGCTTTACTTGACGCTTGGTTTGGCACTTGACTTGGCGCTTTGCTTGGCGCTTCGCTTGGGGCTTGGCTTTGCGCTTGGCTAGGCGCTTGAGTTATCGCTTAGTTTGGCGCTTTACTTGGCGCTTGGCTTGGCGCTTGGCTTAGCGCCTGGCTTGGCGCTTGGCTTGGCGCTTGGCTTGGAGCTTGGCTTTACGCTTGGCTAAACGCTTGGCTTGGCGCTTGGCTTTGCGCTTGGTTTGGCGCTTGGCTTGGCGCTTGGCTTAGCGCCTGGCTTGGCGCTTGGGTTTCCGCTTGATTTGGCCCTTTGTTTAACGCCTGGGTTTGCGCTTGGCTTGGCGCCTAGCTTGGGCTTGGCTTTGCGCTTGGCTAGGCGCTTGACTTATCGCTTAGTTTGGAGCTTGATTTGGCGCTTCTTTTGGCAATTGGCTGGGCGCTTGGTTTGGCGCTTGGCTTGGCACGTGGTTTGGCGCTTGCCTTAGCGCTTGGGTTGGCGCTTGACTTGGCGCTTAGTTTGACGCTTGACTTGGCGCTTGGTTTGGCGCTTGGCTGATCGCTTGGCTTGGCGCTTGGCTTGGCACCAATCTTGGCGCTTGGTTTGGCGCTTGGCTTGGCGCTTAGCTTGGCGCTTGCCTTGGCGCTTAACTTTGCGCTTGGTTTGGCGCTTGTCCTAGAGCTCGGCTTGGCGCCTGGCTTGGCGCCTGGCTTGGCGCTTCCCTTGGCGCTTAACCTTGCGCTGGGTTTGGCGCTTGACCTAGAGCTCGGCTTGGCGCCTGGTCTGGCGCCTGGCTTAGCGCTTGGCTTGGCGCTTGGCTTAGCGCTTAGATTTGCGCTTGGTAAAACGCTTGGTTTGACGCTTGGCTTGGCGCTTGGCTTAGCGCTTGGCTTGGCGCTTGGCTTGGTGCTTGGCTAGGTGTTTGATTTGGCGCTTGCTTTGTCGCTTAACTTTTTGCTTGGCTTGTCGCTTGGCATTGCGCTTGGCTTGGGGCGTGTTTTGCGCTTGGCTTGGCGCTTACCTTGGCGCTTGGCTTGGCGCTCGGCTTTGCGTTTGGTGTAGCGCTTGGCTTGGCGCTTAATTTAGCGCTTACCGTGGCGCTTATCTTTAAGCTCGGTTGACAGCTTGGCTTTGCGCTTGGCTTGTCGCATAACTTGACACTTAGCTTGGCGATTGGATTGGCGCTTGGCTTAGCGCTTGGCTTGGCGCTTGGCTTAACGCTTGGCTTGACGCATGGCTTTGCGCTTGTCTTGCGGCTTGACTTTGCGCTTGGTTTGGCACTTGGTTTGGCGCTTGGTTTAGCGCTTGGCTTGGCGCTTAGTTTAAAACTTGGCTTCGCGCTTGGCTTGGCGTTTGGCCTGGCGCTAGACTTGGCGCTTGGCTTGGTGCTTGGTTTGGCGCTTAGCATGGCGTTAGGCTAGGCGCTTGGCTTGGCGCTTGTCTTGTCGCATGGCTTGGCACTTAGCTTGGCGCTTAATTTGGCGCTTATTTTGACGCTTGGCTTGGCGCTTGGCTTGTCGCATGACTTGGCACTTAGCTTGGCGCTTGGATTGGCGCTTGGTTTTGCGCTTGGCTTGGCGCTTGGCTTAACGCTTGGCTTGACGCGTGCCTTTGCGCTTGTCTTGACGCTTGACTTTGCGCTTGGTTTGGCACTTGGTTTGGCGCTTGGTTTGGCGCTTGGCTTGGCGCTTGGCTTGGCGCTTGGCTTGGCGCTTGGTTTAAAGTTTGGTTTTGCGCTTGGCTTGGCGTTTGGCATGGCGCTTGGCTTGGCGTTTGGCTTAGCGCTTGTCTTGTCGCATGGCTTGGCACTTAGCTTGGCGCTTGGTTTGGCGCTTATCTTGGATCTTGGCTTGGCGCTTGGTTTGGCACTTTACTTGGCGCTTGGGTTGGCGCTTTACTTCGCGCTTGGTTTGGCGCTTCACTTGACGCTAGGAGTATCGCTTGGCTTGGCGCTTGGGTTGGCGCTTGGTGTGGCGCTTATCTTGGATCTTGGCTTGGCGCTTGGTTTGGCGCTTGGCTTGGCGCTTGACCTGGCGCTTGGGTTGGCGCTTTACTTGACGCTTGGTTTGGCACTTGACTTGGCGCTTGCCTTGGCGTTTAGCTTGGCGCTTAGCCTGATGCTTGGCTTGGAGCTTGGCTTGCTGCCTGGGTTGGCGCTTGGCTTTGCGCTAGGCTTTGCGCTTGGCTTGGCGCTTGACTTGGCGCTTGGCTTTGCGCTTCGTTTAGCGCTTGGCTTGGCGCTTGGCTTTGCGCTTGGCTTAACGCTTAGCTTGGCGCTTGGCTTGGCGCTTGGCTTGGCACGTGGCTTGGCGCTTGACTTGGCGCTTGGGTTGGCGCCTGGCTTGGAGCTTGGGTTAGCATTTGACTTGGCGCTTGGTTTAGCGCTTGGCTGGGCGCTTGGCTTGGCGCTTGGCTTTCAACTTGGTTTGGCGCTTGGCTGGGCGCTTGGCTTGGCGCTTGGCTTTGCGCTTGGTTTAACGCTTGGCTTGGCGCTTGGCTTTGCACTTGGTTTGGCGCTTGGCTGGGCGCTTGGCTTGCTGCTTGGCTTGGCACATAGCTTATCGCTTGACTGGGCGCTTGGGTTGGCGCCTGGCTTCGAGCTTGGGTTGGCATTTGACCTGACGTTTGGTTTGGCGCTTGACGTAGCGCTCGGCTTGGCGCCTGGATTGGCGCTTGGCTTAGCGCTTGGCTTGACGCTTGGCTTTGCGCTTGGTAAAGCGCTTGGTTTGACGCTTTGCTTGGCGCTTGCCTTGGCGCTTGCGTTGGCACTTGGCTTGGCGCTTGACTTGGCGCTTGGCTTGGCACGTGCCTTGCGCTTGGCCAAGCGCTTGGATTAGCGCTTGGCATAGCGCATGGCTTGGCGCGTGGCTTGGCGCTTGGCTTGGCGCTTGCGTTGGCGCTTGGCTTGGCGCTTGATTTGGCGCTTGGCTTAGCACGTGCCTTGCGCTTGGCTTGGCGCTTGGATTAGCGCTTGGCATAGCGCTTGGCTTGGCGCTTGTCTTGTCGCATGGCTTGGCACTTAACTTGGCGCTTGGTTTGACGCTTATTTTGGCGCTTGGCTTGGCGCTTGGCTTGCCGCATGACCTGGCACTTAGCTTGGCGCTTGGCTTGGCGCATGACTTGGCGCTTGGCTTAGCAAGTGCCTTGCGCTTGGCTTGGCGCTTGGATTAGCGCTTGGCATATCGCTTGGCTTGGCGCCTGGATTGGCGCTTGGCTTAGCGCTTGGCTTGGCGCTTGGCTTTGAGCTTGGTAAAGCGCTTGGTTTGACGCTTGGCTTGGCGCTTGGCTTGGCGCTTGCGTTGGCGCTTGGCTTGGCGCTTGGCTTGGCGCTTGGCTTGGCGTTTGGCTTATCGCTTGCCTTGGCGCTTGGTTTTGCGCCCGGTTTGCAGCTCTGCTTGGCGCTTGGCTTGGCGCTTGACTTGGCGCTTGGCTTAGCACGTGCCTTGCGCTTGGCTTGGCGCTTGGATTAGCGCTTGGTATAGCGCTTGGCTTGGCGCCTGGATTGGCGCTTGGCTTAGCGCTTGGCTTGGCGCTTGGCTTTGCGCTTGGTAAAGCGCTTGGTTTGACGCTTGGCTTGGCGCTTGGCTTGGCGCTTGCGTTGGCGCTTGGCTTGGCGCTTGGCTTGGCGCTTGGCTTTGCGTTTGGCTTGGCGCTTGGTTTGGCGCTTGGCTTTGCGCTTCGTTTGGCGCTTGGCTTGGAGCTTGGCTTTACGCTTGGCTTAACGCTTGGCTTGGCGCTTGGCTTTGCGCTTAATTTGGCGCTTGGCTTGGCGCTTGGCTTAGCGCCTGGCTTGCCGCTTGGGTTTGCGCTTGATTTGGCCCTTTGTTTAACGCTTGGGTTTGCGCTTGGCTTGGCGCCTAGCTTGGGGCTTGGCTTTGCGCTTGGCTAGGCGCTTGACTTATCGCTTAGTTTGGCGCTTGATTTGGCGCTTGGTTTGGCAATTGGCTGGGCGCTTGGTTTGGCGCTTGGCTTGGCACGTGGTTTGGCGCTTGCCTTAGCGCTTGGGTTGGCGCTTGACTTGGCGCTTAGTTTGACGCTTGACTTGGCGCTTGGGTTGGCGCTTGGCTTGGCGCCTGGCTTGGTGCTTGGTTTTTTCGCTTGGTTTGGCGCTTGGCTTGGCGCTTGGCCTTGCACTTGGCTTGGCGTTTATCTTGGCGCTTGGCTTGGCGTTTGGCTTGGCGCTTGGATTGGCGCCTGCCTTGGCGTTTGGCTTGGCGCTTGGCTTGGCGCTTGGCTTGGCGCTTGGTTTGGAACTTGGCTTGTTGCCTGAGATGGCGCTTGGCTTTGCGCTTGGTTTGGCGCTTGTCTTGGCGCTTGCCTTGGCGTTTAGCTTGGCGCTTAGCCTGATGCTTGGCTTGGAGCTTGGCTTGCTGCCTGGGTTGGCGCTTGGCTTTGCGCTAGGCTTTGCGCTTGGCTTGGCGCTTGACTTGGCGCTTGGCTTTGCGCTTCGTTTAGCGCTTGGCTTGGCGCTTGGCTTTGCGCTTGGCTTAACGCTTGGCTTGGCGCTTGGCTTGGCGCTTGGCTTGGCACGTAGCTTGGCGCTTGACTTGGCGCTTGGGTTGGCGCCTGGCTTGGAGCTTGGGTTGGCATTTGACTTGGCGCTTGGTTTAGCGCTTGGCTGGGCGCTTGGCTTGGCGCTTGGCTTTCAACTTGGTTTGGCGCTTGGCTGGGCGCTTGGCTTGGCGCTTGGCTTTGCGCTTGGTTTAACGCTTGGCTTGGCGCTTGGCTTTGCACTTGGTTTGGCGCTTGGCTGGGCGCTTGGCTTGGTGCTTGGCTTGGCACATAGCTTATCGCTTGACTTGGCGCTTGGTTTGGCGCTTGGCTTTGAGCTTGGGTTGGCATTTGACTTGACGTTTGGTTTGGCGCTTGACGTAGCGCTCGGCTTGGTGCCTGGATTGGCGCTTGGCTTAGCGCTTGGCTTGACGCTTGGCTTTGCGCTTGGTAAAGCGCTTGGTTTGACGCTTGGCTTGGCGCTTGGCTTGACGTTTGCGTTGGCGCTTGGCTTGGCGCTTGACTTGGCGCTTGGCTTGGCACGTGCCTTGCGCTTGGCCAGGCGCTTGGATTAGCGCTTGGCATAGCGCATGGCTTGGCGCGTGGCTTGGCGCTTGGCTTGGCGCTTGCGTTGGCGCTTGGCTTGGCGCTTGATTTGGCGCTTGGCTTGGCACGTGCCTTGCGCTTGGCCAGGCGCTTGGATTAGCGCTTGGGATAGCGCTTGGCTTGGCGCGTGGCTTGGCGCTTGGCTTGGCGCTTGCGTTGGCGCTTGGCTTGGCGCTTGACTTGGCGCTTGGTTTAGCACGTGCCTTGCGCTTGCCTTGGCGCTTATCTTTGCGCTCGGTTTACAGCTTGGCTTGGCGCTTGGCTTAGCACTTGGCTTGTCGCATGGCTTGGCATTTAGCTTAGCGCTTGATTTGGCGCTTGGCTTGGCGATTGGCTTGGCGCTTGGCTTAACGCTTGGCTTGACGCATGGCTTGGCGCTTGGCTTGGCGCTCGGTTTTGCGTTTGGTGTAGCGCTTGGCTTGGCGCTTGGCTTGGCGCTTGGATTGGCGCTTGGCTTAGCGCTTGCCTTGGCGCTTGCCTTGGCGCTTGGCTTGGCACTTAGCTTGGCGCTTGGTTTAGCGCTTGGCTTGGCGCTTGGCTTGGCGCTTGGTTTGGCGCTTGGCTTGGCGCTTGGCTTTGCGCCTGGCTTGTCGCGTGGCTTGGCACTTAGCTTGGCGCTTGGTTTGGCGCTTGGTTTAGCGCTTGGCTTGGCGCTTGGCTTGGCGCTTGGCTAGGTGCTTGGTTTAACGCTTGCTTTGGCGCTTAACGTCGGGCTTGGCTTGTCGCTTGGCTTTGCGCTTGGCTTGGGGCGTGGTTTGCGCTTGGCTTGGCGCTTGCCTTGGCGCTTGGCTTGGCGCTCGGCTTTGCGTTTGGTGTAGCGCTTGGCTTGGCGCTTGGCTTGGCGCTTTGATTGGCGCTTGGCTTAGCGCTTGCCTTGGCGCTTATCTTTGCACTCAGTTTACAGCTTGGCTTGGCGCTTGGTTTGGCGCTTGGCTTGGCGCATGGCTTAGCGCTTGCCTTGGCGCTTGGCTTGTTGCATGGCTTACCACTTAGCTTGGCGCTTGATTTGGCGCTTGGCTTAGCGATTGTCTTGGCGCTTGGCTTAACGCTTGGCTTGACGCATGGCTTGGCGCTTGTCTTGCAGCTTGACTTTGCGCTTGGTTTGGCAATTGGTTTGGCGCTTAGTTTGGCGCTTGGCTTGGCGCTTTGCTTGGCGCTTGGTTTAAAGCTTGGCTTTGCGCTTGGCTTGGCGTTTGGCCTGGCGCTTGGCTTGGCGCTTGGCTTGGGGCTTGGTTTGGCGGTTAGCATGGCGTTAGGCTAGGCGCTTGGCTTGGCGCTTGGCTTTGCGCCTGGCTTGTCGCATGGCTTGGCACTTAGCTTGTCGCTTGGTTTGGCGCTTGGCTTAGCGCTTGGCTTGGCGCTTAACTTGGCGCTTGGCTTGGCGCTTGGCTTCGCGCTTCGCTTGGCGCTTGGCTTGGCGATTGGCTTTGCGCCTGGTTTGGCGCTTGGCTCGGCGCTTGGTTTGGCGCTTGGATTGGCGCTTTACTTTACGCTTGGTTTGGCGCTTGACTTGGCGCTTGGGTTGGCGCTTGGATTAATGCTTTGTTTGGCGCTTTACTTGACGCTTCGCTTGTCGCTTGGCTTGGCGCTTTGGTTGGCGCTTGGTGTGGTGCTTGGTTTGGCGCTATACTTAACGCATGGCTTGGCGCTTGACTTGGCGCTTGGCTTGGCGCTTGACTTGGCGCTTGTTTTGGCGCTTGGCTTGGCGCTTGACTTGGCGCTTTGCTTGGCGCTTCGCTTGGGGCTTGGCTTTGCGCTTGGCTAGGCGCTTGACTTATCGCTTAGTTTGGCGCTTGACTTGACGCTTGGCTTGGCGCTTGGCTTTGCGCTTGGTTTGGCGCTTGGCTTTGCGCTTCGTTTGGCGCTTGGCTTGGAGCTTGGCTTTACGCTTGGCTTAACGCTTGGCTTGGCGCTTGGCTTTGCGCTTGGTTTGGCGCTTGGCTTGGCGCTTGGCTTAGCGCCTGGCTTGGCGCTTGGGTTTGCGCTTGATTTGGCCCTTTGTTTAACGCCTGGGTTTGCGCTTGGCTTGGCGCCTAGCTTGGGGCTTGGCTTTGCGCTTGGCTAGGCGCTTGACTTATCGCTTAGTTTGGCGCTTGACTTGGCGCTTGGTTTGGCAATTGGCTGGGCGCTTGGTTTGGCGCTTGGCTTGGCACGTGGTTTGGCGCTTGCCTTAGCGCTTGGGTTGGCGCTTGACTTGGCGCTTAGTTTGACGCTTGGCTTGGCGCCTGGTTTAAAACTTGGCTTTGCGCTTGGCTTGGCGTTTGGCCTGGCGCTAGACTTGGCGCTTGGCTTGGTGCTTGGTTTGGCGCTTAGCATGGCGTTAGGCTAGGCGCTTGGATTGGCGCTTGGCTTGTCGCATGACTTGGCACTTAGCTTGGCGCTTGGATTGGCGCTTGGTTTTGCGCTTGGCTTGGCGCTTGGCTTAACGCTTGGCTTGACGCGTTCCTTTGCGCTTGTCTTGCCGCTTGACTTTGCGCTTGGTTTGGCACTTGGTTTGGCGCTTGGTTTGGCGCTTGGCTTGGCGCTTGGCTTCGCGCTTGGTTTAAAGTTTGGTTTTGCGCTTGGCTTGGCGTTTGGCCTGGCGCTTGGCTTGGCGTTTGGCTTAGCGCTTGTCTTGTCGCATGGCTTGGCACTTAGCTTGGCGCTTGGTTTGGCGCTTATCTTGGATCTTGGCTTGGCGCTTGGTTTGGCGCTTGGCTTAGCGCTTGGCTTGGCGCTTGGCTTGGCGCTTGGCTTTGCGCTTGTCTTTGCGCTTGGCTTGGCGCTTTACTTATCGCTTAGTTTGGCGCTTGACTTGGCGCTTGGCTTGGCGCTTGGCTTTGCGCTTGGTTTGGCGCTTGGCTTGGCGCTTTACTTATCGCTTAGTTTGGCGCTTGACTTGGCGCTTGACTTGGCGCTTGGCTTGGCGCTTGGCTTTGCGCTTGGTTTGGCGCTTGGCTTGGCGCTTGGCTTAGCGCCTGGCTTGGCGCTTGGCTTGGCGCTTGGCTTGGAGCTTGGCTTTACGCTTGGCTTAACGCTTGGCTTGGCGCTTGGCTTTGCGCTTGGTTTGGCGCTTGGCTTGGCGCTTGGCTTAGCGCCTGGCTTGGCGCTTGGGTTTGCGCTTGATTTGGCCCTTTGTTTAACGCCTGGGTTTGCGCTTGGCTTGGCGCCTAGCTTGGGCTTGGCTTTGCGCTTGGCTAGGCGCTTGACTTATCGCTTAGTTTGGAGCTTGATTTGGCGCTTGGTTTGGCAATTGGCTGGGCGCTTGGTTTGGCGCTTGGCTTGGCACGTGGTTTGGCGCTTGCCTTAGCGCTTGGGTTGGCGCTTGACTTGGCGCTTAGTTTGACGCTTGACTTGGCGCTTGGTTTGGCGCTTGGCTGATCGCTTGGCTTGGCGCTTGGCTTGGCACCAATCTTGGCGCTTGGTTTGGCGCTTGGCTTGGCGCTTAGCTTGGCGCTTGCCTTGGCGCTTAACTTTGCGCTTGGTTTGGCGCTTGTCCTAGAGCTCGGCTTGGCGCCTGGCTTGGCGCCTGGCTTGGCGCTTCCGTTGGCGCTTAACCTTGCGCTGGGTTTGGCGCTTGACCTAGAGCTCGGCTTGGCGCCTGGTCTGGCGCCTGGCTTAGCGCTTGGCTTGGCGCTTGGCTTAGCGCTTAGATTTGCGCTTGGTAAAACGCTTGGTTTGACGCTTGGCTTGGCGCTTGGCTTAGCGCTTGGCTTGGCGCTTGGCTTGGTGCTTGGCTAGGTGTTTGATTTGGCGCTTGCTTTGTCGCTTAACTTTTTGCTTGGCTTGTCGCTTGGCATTGCGCTTGGCTTGGGGCGTGTCTTGCGCTTGGCTTGGCGCTTACCTTGGCGCTTGGCTTGGCGCTTGGCTTGGCGCTTGGTTTAAAGTTTGGTTTTGCGCTTGGCTTGGCGTTTGGACTGGCGCTTGGCTTGGCGTTTGGCTTAGCGCTTGTCTTGTCGCATGGCTTGGCACTTAGCTTGGCGCTTGGTTTGGCGCTTATCTTGGATCATGGCTTGGCGCTTGGTTTGGCGCTTGGCTTAGCGCTTGGCTTGGCGCTTGGCTTGGCGCTTGGCTTTGCGCTTGTCTTTGCGCTTGGCTTGGCGCTTTACTTGACGCTTGGTTTGGCACTTGACTTGGCGCTTTGCTTGGCGCTTCGCTTGGGGCTTGGCTTTGCGCTTGGCTAGGCGCTTGAGTTATCGCTTAGTTTGGCGCTTTACTTGGCGCTTGGCTTGGCGCTTGGCTTTGCGCTTGGTTTGGCGCTTGGCTTGGCGCTTGGCTTAGCGCCTGGCTTGGCGCTTGGCTTGGCGCTTGGCTTGGAGCTTGGCTTTACGCTTGGCTTAACGCTTGGCTTGGCGCTTGGCTTTGCGCTTGGTTTGGCGCTTGGCTTGGCGCTTGGCTTAGCGCCTGGCTTGGCGCTTGGGTTTCCGCTTGATTTGGCCCTTTGTTTAACGCCTGGGTTTGCGCTTGGCTTGGCGCCTAGCTTGGGCTTGGCTTTGCGCTTGGCTAGGCGCTTGACTTATCGCTTAGTTTGGAGCTTGATTTGGCGCTTCTTTTGGCAATTGGCTGGGCGCTTGGTTTGGCGCTTGGCTTGGCACGTGGTTTGGCGCTTGCCTTAGCGCTTGGGTTGGCGCTTGACTTGGCGCTTAGTTTGACGCTTGACTTGGCGCTTGGTTTGGCGCTTGGCTGATCGCTTGGCTTGGCGCTTGGCTTGGCACCAATCTTGGCGCTTGGTTTGGCGCTTGGCTTGGCGCTTAGCTTGGCGCTTGCCTTGGCGCTTAACTTTGCGCTTGGTTTGGCGCTTGTCCTAGAGCTCGGCTTGGCGCCTGGCTTGGCGCCTGGCTTGGCGCTTCCCTTGGCGCTTAACCTTGCGCTGGGTTTGGCGCTTGACCTAGAGCTCGGCTTGGCGCCTGGTCTGGCGCCTGGCTTAGCGCTTGGCTTGGCGCTTGGCTTAGCGCTTAGATTTGCGCTTGGTAAAACGCTTGGTTTGACGCTTGGCTTGGCGCTTGGCTTAGCGCTTGGCTTGGCGCTTGGCTTGGTGCTTGGCTAGGTGTTTGATTTGGCGCTTGCTTTGTCGCTTAACTTTTTGCTTGGCTTGTCGCTTGGCATTGCGCTTGGCTTGGGGCGTGTTTTGCGCTTGGCTTGGCGCTTACCTTGGCGCTTGGCTTGGCGCTCGGCTTTGCGTTTGGTGTAGCGCTTGGCTTGGCGCTTAATTTAGCGCTTACCGTGGCGCTTATCTTTAAGCTCGGTTGACAGCTTGGCTTTGCGCTTGGCTTGTCGCATAACTTGACACTTAGCTTGGCGATTGGATTGGCGCTTGGCTTAGCGCTTGGCTTGGCGCTTGGCTTAACGCTTGGCTTGACGCATGGCTTTGCGCTTGTCTTGCGGCTTGACTTTGCGCTTGGTTTGGCACTTGGTTTGGCGCTTGGTTTAGCGCTTGGCTTGGCGCTTAGTTTAAAACTTGGCTTCGCGCTTGGCTTGGCGTTTGGCCTGGCGCTAGACTTGGCGCTTGGCTTGGTGCTTGGTTTGGCGCTTAGCATGGCGTTAGGCTAGGCGCTTGGCTTGGCGCTTGTCTTGTCGCATGGCTTGGCACTTAGCTTGGCGCTTAATTTGGCGCTTATTTTGACGCTTGGCTTGGCGCTTGGCTTGTCGCATGACTTGGCACTTAGCTTGGCGCTTGGATTGGCGCTTGGTTTTGCGCTTGGCTTGGCGCTTGGCTTAACGCTTGGCTTGACGCGTGCCTTTGCGCTTGTCTTGACGCTTGACTTTGCGCTTGGTTTGGCACTTGGTTTGGCGCTTGGTTTGGCGCTTGGCTTGGCGCTTGGCTTGGCGCTTGGCTTGGCGCTTGGTTTAAAGTTTGGTTTTGCGCTTGGCTTGGCGTTTGGCATGGCGCTTGGCTTGGCGTTTGGCTTAGCGCTTGTCTTGTCGCATGGCTTGGCACTTAGCTTGGCGCTTGGTTTGGCGCTTATCTTGGATCTTGGCTTGGCGCTTGGTTTGGCACTTTACTTGGCGCTTGGGTTGGCGCTTTACTTCGCGCTTGGTTTGGCGCTTCACTTGACGCTAGGAGTATCGCTTGGCTTGGCGCTTGGGTTGGCGCTTGGTGTGGCGCTTATCTTGGATCTTGGCTTGGCGCTTGGTTTGGCGCTTGGCTTGGCGCTTGACCTGGCGCTTGGGTTGGCGCTTTACTTGACGCTTGGTTTGGCACTTGACTTGGCGCTTGCCTTGGCGTTTAGCTTGGCGCTTAGCCTGATGCTTGGCTTGGAGCTTGGCTTGCTGCCTGGGTTGGCGCTTGGCTTTGCGCTAGGCTTTGCGCTTGGCTTGGCGCTTGACTTGGCGCTTGGCTTTGCGCTTCGTTTAGCGCTTGGCTTGGCGCTTGGCTTTGCGCTTGGCTTAACGCTTAGCTTGGCGCTTGGCTTGGCGCTTGGCTTGGCACGTGGCTTGGCGCTTGACTTGGCGCTTGGGTTGGCGCCTGGCTTGGAGCTTGGGTTAGCATTTGACTTGGCGCTTGGTTTAGCGCTTGGCTGGGCGCTTGGCTTGGCGCTTGGCTTTCAACTTGGTTTGGCGCTTGGCTGGGCGCTTGGCTTGGCGCTTGGCTTTGCGCTTGGTTTAACGCTTGGCTTGGCGCTTGGCTTTGCACTTGGTTTGGCGCTTGGCTGGGCGCTTGGCTTGCTGCTTGGCTTGGCACATAGCTTATCGCTTGACTGGGCGCTTGGGTTGGCGCCTGGCTTCGAGCTTGGGTTGGCATTTGACCTGACGTTTGGTTTGGCGCTTGACGTAGCGCTCGGCTTGGCGCCTGGATTGGCGCTTGGCTTAGCGCTTGGCTTGACGCTTGGCTTTGCGCTTGGTAAAGCGCTTGGTTTGACGCTTTGCTTGGCGCTTGCCTTGGCGCTTGCGTTGGCACTTGGCTTGGCGCTTGACTTGGCGCTTGGCTTGGCACGTGCCTTGCGCTTGGCCAAGCGCTTTGATTAGCGCTTGGCATAGCGCATGGCTTGGCGCGTGGCTTGGCGCTTGGCTTGGCGCTTGCGTTGGCGCTTGGCTTGGCGCTTGATTTGGCGCTTGGCTTAGCACGTGCCTTGCGCTTGGCTTGGCGCTTGGATTAGCGCTTGGCATAGCGCTTGGCTTGGCGCTTGTCTTGTCGCATGGCTTGGCACTTAACTTGGCGCTTGGTTTGACGCTTATTTTGGCGCTTGGCTTGGCGCTTGGCTTGCCGCATGACCTGGCACTTAGCTTGGCGCTTGGCTTGGCGCATGACTTGGCGCTTGGCTTAGCAAGTGCCTTGCGCTTGGCTTGGCGCTTGGATTAGCGCTTGGCATATCGCTTGGCTTGGCGCCTGGATTGGCGCTTGGCTTAGCGCTTGGCTTGGCGCTTGGCTTTGAGCTTGGTAAAGCGCTTGGTTTGACGCTTGGCTTGGCGCTTGGCTTGGCGCTTGCGTTGGCGCTTGGCTTGGCGCTTGGCTTGGCGCTTGGCTTGGCGTTTGGCTTATCGCTTGCCTTGGCGCTTGGTTTTGCGCCCGGTTTGCAGCTCTGCTTGGCGCTTGGCTTGGCGCTTGACTTGGCGCTTGGCTTAGCACGTGCCTTGCGCTTGGCTTGGCGCTTGGATTAGCGCTTGGTATAGCGCTTGGCTTGGCGCCTGGATTGGCGCTTGGCTTAGCGCTTGGCTTGGCGCTTGGCTTTGCGCTTGGTAAAGCGCTTGGTTTGACGCTTGGCTTGGCGCTTGGCTTGGCGCTTGCGTTGGCGCTTGGCTTGGCGCTTGGCTTGGCGCTTGGCTTTGCGTTTGGCTTGGCGCTTGGTTTGGCGCTTGGCTTTGCGCTTCGTTTGGCGCTTGGCTTGGAGCTTGGCTTTACGCTTGGCTTAACGCTTGGCTTGGCGCTTGGCTTTGCGCTTAATTTGGCGCTTGGCTTGGCGCTTGGCTTAGCGCCTGGCTTGGCGCTTGGGTTTGCGCTTGATTTGGCCCTTTGTTTAACGCTTGGGTTTGCGCTTGGCTTGGCGCCTAGCTTGGGGCTTGGCTTTGCGCTTGGCTAGGCGCTTGACTTATCGCTTAGTTTGGCGCTTGATTTGGCGCTTGGTTTGGCAATTGGCTGGGCGCTTGGTTTGGCGCTTGGCTTGGCACGTGGTTTGGCGCTTGCCTTAGCGCTTGGGTTGGCGCTTGACTTGGCGCTTAGTTTGACGCTTGACTTGGCGCTTGGGTTGGCGCTTGGCTTGGCGCCTGGCTTGGTGCTTGGTTTTTTCGCTTGGTTTGGCGCTTGGCTTGGCGCTTGGCCTTGCACTTGGCTTGGCGTTTATCTTGGCGCTTGGCTTGGCGTTTGGCTTGGCGCTTGGATTGGCGCCTGCCTTGGCGTTTGGCTTGGCGCTTGGCTTGGCGCTTGGCTTGGCGCTTGGTTTGGAACTTGGCTTGTTGCCTGAGATGGCGCTTGGCTTTGCGCTTGGTTTGGCGCTTGTCTTGGCGCTTGCCTTGGCGTTTAGCTTGGCGCTTAGCCTGATGCTTGGCTTGGAGCTTGGCTTGCTGCCTGGGTTGGCGCTTGGCTTTGCGCTAGGCTTTGCGCTTGGCTTGGCGCTTGACTTGGCGCTTGGCTTTGCGCTTCGTTTAGCGCTTGGCTTGGCGCTTGGCTTTGCGCTTGGCTTAACGCTTGGCTTGGCGCTTGGCTTGGCGCTTGGCTTGGCACGTAGCTTGGCGCTTGACTTGGCGCTTGGGTTGGCGCCTGGCTTGGAGCTTGGGTTGGCATTTGACTTGGCGCTTGGTTTAGCGCTTGGCTGGGCGCTTGGCTTGGCGCTTGGCTTTCAACTTGGTTTGGCGCTTGGCTGGGCGCTTGGCTTGGCGCTTGGCTTTGCGCTTGGTTTAACGCTTGGCTTGGCGCTTGGCTTTGCACTTGGTTTGGCGCTTGGCTGGGCGCTTGGCTTGGTGCTTGGCTTGGCACATAGCTTATCGCTTGACTTGGCGCTTGGTTTGGCGCTTGGCTTTGAGCTTGGGTTGGCATTTGACTTGACGTTTGGTTTGGCGCTTGACGTAGCGCTCGGCTTGGTGCCTGGATTGGCGCTTGGCTTAGCGCTTGGCTTGACGCTTGGCTTTGCGCTTGGTAAAGCGCTTGGTTTGACGCTTGGCTTGGCGCTTGGCTTGACGTTTGCGTTGGCGCTTGGCTTGGCGCTTGACTTGGCGCTTGGCTTGGCACGTGCCTTGCGCTTGGCCAGGCGCTTGGATTAGCGCTTGGCATAGCGCATGGCTTGGCGCGTGGCTTGGCGCTTGGCTTGGCGCTTGCGTTGGCGCTTGGCTTGGCGCTTGATTTGGCGCTTGGCTTGGCACGTGCCTTGCGCTTGGCCAGGCGCTTGGATTAGCGCTTGGGATAGCGCTTGGCTTGGCGCGTGGCTTTGCGCTTGGCTTGGCGCTTGCGTTGGCGCTTGGCTTGGCGCTTGACTTGGCGCTTGGTTTAGCACGTGCCTTGCGCTTGCCTTGGCGCTTATCTTTGCGCTCGGTTTACAGCTTGGCTTGGCGCTTGGCTTAGCACTTGGCTTGTCGCATGGCTTGGCATTTAGCTTAGCGCTTGATTTGGCGCTTGGCTTAGCGATTGGCTTGGCGCTTGGCTTAACGCTTGGCTTGACGCATGGCTTGGCGCTTGGCTTGGCGCTCGGTTTTGCGTTTGGTGTAGCGCTTGGCTTGGCGCTTGGCTTGGCGCTTGGATTGGCGCTTGGCTTAGCGCTTGCCTTGGCGCTTGCCTTGGCGCTTGGCTTGGCACTTAGCTTGGCGCTTGGTTTAGCGCTTGGCTTGGCGCTTGGCTTGGCGCTTGGTTTGGCGCTTGGCTTGGCGCTTGGCTTTGCGCCTGGCTTGTCGCGTGGCTTGGCACTTAGCTTGGCGCTTGGTTTGGCGCTTGGTTTAGCGCTTGGCTTGGCGCTTGGCTTGGCGCTTGGCTAGGTGCTTGGTTTAACGCTTGCTTTGGCGCTTAACGTCGGGCTTGGCTTGTCGCTTGGCTTTGCGCTTGGCTTGGGGCGTGGTTTGCGCTTGGCTTGGCGCTTGCCTTGGCGCTTGGCTTGGCGCTCGGCTTTGCGTTTGGTGTAGCGCTTGGCTTGGCGCTTGGCTTGGCGCTTTGATTGGCGCTTGGCTTAGCGCTTGCCTTGGCGCTTATCTTTGCACTCAGTTTACAGCTTGGCTTGGCGCTTGGTTTGGCGCTTGGCTTGGCGCATGGCTTAGCGCTTGCCTTGGCGCTTGGCTTGTTGCATGGCTTACCACTTAGCTTGGCGCTTGATTTGGCGCTTGGCTTAGCGATTGTCTTGGCGCTTGGCTTAACGCTTGGCTTGACGCATGGCTTGGCGCTTGTCTTGCAGCTTGACTTTGCGCTTGGTTTGGCAATTGGTTTGGCGCTTAGTTTGGCGCTTGGCTTGGCGCTTTGCTTGGCGCTTGGTTTAAAGCTTGGCTTTGCGCTTGGCTTGGCGTTTGGCCTGGCGCTTGGCTTGGCGCTTGGCTTGGGGCTTGGTTTGGCGGTTAGCATGGCGTTAGGCTAGGCGCTTGGCTTGGCGCTTGGCTTTGCGCCTGGCTTGTCGCATGGCTTGGCACTTAGCTTGTCGCTTGGTTTGGCGCTTGGCTTAGCGCTTGGCTTGGCGCTTAACTTGGCGCTTGGCTTGGCGCTTGGCTTCGCGCTTCGCTTGGCGCTTGGCTTGGCGATTGGCTTTGCGCCTGGTTTGGCGCTTGGCTCGGCGCTTGGTTTGGCGCTTGGATTGGCGCTTTACTTTACGCTTGGTTTGGCGCTTGACTTGGCGCTTGGGTTGGCGCTTGGATTAATGCTTTGTTTGGCGCTTTACTTGACGCTTCGCTTGTCGCTTGGCTTGGCGCTTTGGTTGGCGCTTGGTGTGGTGCTTGGTTTGGCGCTATACTTAACGCATGGCTTGGCGCTTGACTTGGCGCTTGGCTTGGCGCTTGACTTGGCGCTTGTTTTGGCGCTTGGCTTGGCGCTTGACTTGGCGCTTTGCTTGGCGCTTCGCTTGGGGCTTGGCTTTGCGCTTGGCTAGGCGCTTGACTTATCGCTTAGTTTGGCGCTTGACTTGACGCTTGGCTTGGCGCTTGGCTTTGCGCTTGGTTTGGCGCTTGGCTTTGCGCTTCGTTTGGCGCTTGGCTTGGAGCTTGGCTTTACGCTTGGCTTAACGCTTGGCTTGGCGCTTGGCTTTGCGCTTGGTTTGGCGCTTGGCTTGGCGCTTGGCTTAGCGCCTGGCTTGGCGCTTGGGTTTGCGCTTGATTTGGCCCTTTGTTTAACGCCTGGGTTTGCGCTTGGCTTGGCGCCTAGCTTGGGGCTTGGCTTTGCGCTTGGCTAGGCGCTTGACTTATCGCTTAGTTTGGCGCTTGACTTGGCGCTTGGTTTGGCAATTGGCTGGGCGCTTGGTTTGGCGCTTGGCTTGGCACGTGGTTTGGCGCTTGCCTTAGCGCTTGGGTTGGCGCTTGACTTGGCGCTTAGTTTGACGCTTGGCTTGGCGCTTGGGTTGGCGCTTGGCTTGGCGCCTGGCTTGGTGCTTGGTTTTTTCGCTTGGTTTGGCGCTTGGCTTGGCGCTTGGCCTTGCACTTGGCTTGGCGTTTATCTTGGCGCTTGGCTTGGCGTTTGGCTTGGCGCTTGGATTGGCGCCTGCCTTGGCGTTTGGCTTGGCGCTTGGCTTGGCGCTTGGCTTGGCGCTTGGTTTGGAACTTGGCTTGTTGCCTGAGATGGCGCTTGGCTTTGCGCTTGGTTTGGCGCTTGTCTTGGCGCTTGCCTTGGCGTTTAGCTTGGCGCTTAGCCTGATGCTTGGCTTGGAGCTTGGCTTGCTGCCTGGGTTGGCGCTTGGCTTTGCGCTAGGCTTTGCGCTTGGCTTGGCGCTTGACTTGGCGCTTGGCTTTGCGCTTCGTTTAGCGCTTGGCTTGGCGCTTGGCTTTGCGCTTGGCTTAACGCTTGGCTTGGCGCTTGGCTTGGCGCTTGGCTTGGCACGTAGCTTGGCGCTTGACTTGGCGCTTGGGTTGGCGCCTGGCTTGGAGCTTGGGTTGGCATTTGACTTGGCGCTTGGTTTAGCGCTTGGCTGGGCGCTTGGCTTGGCGCTTGGCTTTCAACTTGGTTTGGCGCTTGGCTGGGCGCTTGGCTTGGCGCTTGGCTTTGCGCTTGGTTTAACGCTTGGCTTGGCGCTTGGCTTTGCACTTGGTTTGGCGCTTGGCTGGGCGCTTGGCTTGGTGCTTGGCTTGGCACATAGCTTATCGCTTGACTTGGCGCTTGGTTTGGCGCTTGGCTTTGAGCTTGGGTTGGCATTTGACTTGACGTTTGGTTTGGCGCTTGACGTAGCGCTCGGCTTGGTGCCTGGATTGGCGCTTGGCTTAGCGCTTGGCTTGACGCTTGGCTTTGCGCTTGGTAAAGCGCTTGGTTTGACGCTTGGCTTGGCGCTTGGCTTGACGTTTGCGTTGGCGCTTGGCTTGGCGCTTGACTTGGCGCTTGGCTTGGCACGTGCCTTGCGCTTGGCCAGGCGCTTGGATTAGCGCTTGGCATAGCGCATGGCTTGGCGCGTGGCTTGGCGCTTGGCTTGGCGCTTGCGTTGGCGCTTGGCTTGGCGCTTGATTTGGCGCTTGGCTTGGCACGTGCCTTGCGCTTGGCCAGGCGCTTGGATTAGCGCTTGGGATAGCGCTTGGCTTGGCGCGTGGCTTGGCGCTTGGCTTGGCGCTTGCGTTGGCGCTTGGCTTGGCGCTTGACTTGGCGCTTGGTTTAGCACGTGCCTTGCGCTTGCCTTGGCGCTTATCTTTGCGCTCGGTTTACAGCTTGGCTTGGCGCTTGGCTTAGCACTTGGCTTGTCGCATGGCTTGGCATTTAGCTTAGCGCTTGATTTGGCGCTTGGCTTAGCGATTGGCTTGGCGCTTGGCTTAACGCTTGGCTTGACGCATGGCTTGGCGCTTGGCTTGGCGCTCGGTTTTGCGTTTGGTGTAGCGCTTGGCTTGGCGCTTGGCTTGGCGCTTGGATTGGCGCTTGGCTTAGCGCTTGCCTTGGCGCTTGCCTTGGCGCTTGGCTTGGCACTTAGCTTGGCGCTTGGTTTAGCGCTTGGCTTGGCGCTTGGCTTGGCGCTTGGTTTGGCGCTTGGCTTGGCGCTTGGCTTTGCGCCTGGCTTGTCGCGTGGCTTGGCACTTAGCTTGGCGCTTGGTTTGGCGCTTGGTTTAGCGCTTGGCTTGGCGCTTGGCTTGGCGCTTGGCTAGGTGCTTGGTTTAACGCTTGCTTTGGCGCTTAACGTCGGGCTTGGCTTGTCGCTTGGCTTTGCGCTTGGCTTGGGGCGTGGTTTGCGCTTGGCTTGGCGCTTGCCTTGGCGCTTGGCTTGGCGCTCGGCTTTGCGTTTGGTGTAGCGCTTGGCTTGGCGCTTGGCTTGGCGCTTTGATTGGCGCTTGGCTTAGCGCTTGCCTTGGCGCTTATCTTTGCACTCAGTTTACAGCTTGGCTTGGCGCTTGGTTTGGCGCTTGGCTTGGCGCATGGCTTAGCGCTTGCCTTGGCGCTTGGCTTGTTGCATGGCTTACCACTTAGCTTGGCGCTTGATTTGGCGCTTGGCTTAGCGATTGTCTTGGCGCTTGGCTTAACGCTTGGCTTGACGCATGGCTTGGCGCTTGTCTTGCAGCTTGACTTTGCGCTTGGTTTGGCAATTGGTTTGGCGCTTAGTTTGGCGCTTGGCTTGGCGCTTTGCTTGGCGCTTGGTTTAAAGCTTGGCTTTGCGCTTGGCTTGGCGTTTGGCCTGGCGCTTGGCTTGGCGCTTGGCTTGGGGCTTGGTTTGGCGGTTAGCATGGCGTTAGGCTAGGCGCTTGGCTTGGCGCTTGGCTTTGCGCCTGGCTTGTCGCATGGCTTGGCACTTAGCTTGTCGCTTGGTTTGGCGCTTGGCTTAGCGCTTGGCTTGGCGCTTAACTTGGCGCTTGGCTTGGCGCTTGGCTTCGCGCTTCGCTTGGCGCTTGGCTTGGCGATTGGCTTTGCGCCTGGTTTGGCGCTTGGCTCGGCGCTTGGTTTGGCGCTTGGATTGGCGCTTTACTTTACGCTTGGTTTGGCGCTTGACTTGGCGCTTGGGTTGGCGCTTGGATTAATGCTTTGTTTGGCGCTTTACTTGACGCTTCGCTTGTCGCTTGGCTTGGCGCTTTGGTTGGCGCTTGGTGTGGTGCTTGGTTTGGCGCTATACTTAACGCATGGCTTGGCGCTTGACTTGGCGCTTGGCTTGGCGCTTGACTTGGCGCTTGTTTTGGCGCTTGGCTTGGCGCTTGACTTGGCGCTTTGCTTGGCGCTTCGCTTGGGGCTTGGCTTTGCGCTTGGCTAGGCGCTTGACTTATCGCTTAGTTTGGCGCTTGACTTGACGCTTGGCTTGGCGCTTGGCTTTGCGCTTGGTTTGGCGCTTGGCTTTGCGCTTCGTTTGGCGCTTGGCTTGGAGCTTGGCTTTACGCTTGGCTTAACGCTTGGCTTGGCGCTTGGCTTTGCGCTTGGTTTGGCGCTTGGCTTGGCGCTTGGCTTAGCGCCTGGCTTGGCGCTTGGGTTTGCGCTTGATTTGGCCCTTTGTTTAACGCCTGGGTTTGCGCCTGGCTTGGCGCCTAGCTTGGGGCTTGGCTTTGCGCTTGGCTAGGCGCTTGACTTATCGCTTAGTTTGGCGCTTGACTTGGCGCTTGGTTTGGCAATTGGCTGGGCGCTTGGTTTGGCGCTTGGCTTGGCACGTGGTTTGGCGCTTGCCTTAGCGCTTGGGTTGGCGCTTGACTTGGCGCTTAGTTTGACGCTTGGCTTGGCGCTTGGTTTAAAACTTGGCTTTGCGCTTGGCTTGGCGTTTGGCCTGGCGCTAGACTTGGCGCTTGGCTTGGTGCTTGGTTTGGCGCTTAGCATGGCGTTAGGCTAGGCGCTTGGATTGGCGCTTGGCTTGTCGCATGACTTGGCACTTAGCTTGGCGCTTGGATTGGCGCTTGGTTTTGCGCTTGGCTTGGCGCTTGGCTTAACGCTTGGCTTGACGCGTTCCTTTGCGCTTGTCTTGCCGCTTGACTTTGCGCTTGGTTTGGCACTTGGTTTGGCGCTTGGTTTGGCGCTTGGCTTGGCGCTTGGCTTCGCGCTTGGTTTAAAGTTTGGTTTTGCGCTTGGCTTGGCGTTTGGCCTGGCGCTTGGCTTGGCGTTTGGCTTAGCGCTTGTCTTGTCGCATGGCTTGGCACTTAGCTTGGCGCTTGGTTTGGCGCTTATCTTGGATCTTGGCTTGGCGCTTGGTTTGGCGCTTGGCTTAGCGCTTGGCTTGGCGCTTGGCTTGGCGCTTGGCTTTGCGCTTGTCTTTGCGCTTGGCTTGGCGCTTTACTTATCGCTTAGTTTGGCGCTTGACTTGGCGCTTGGCTTGGCGCTTGGCTTTGCGCTTGGTTTGGCGCTTGGCTTGGCGCTTTACTTATCGCTTAGTTTGGCGCTTGACTTGGCGCTTGACTTGGCGCTTGGCTTGGCGCTTGGCTTTGCGCTTGGTTTGGCGCTTGGCTTGGCGCTTGGCTTAGCGCCTGGCTTGGCGCTTGGCTTGGCGCTTGGCTTGGAGCTTGGCTTTACGCTTGGCTTAACGCTTGGCTTGGCGCTTGGCTTTGCGCTTGGTTTGGCGCTTGGCTTGGCGCTTGGCTTAGCGCCTGGCTTGGCGCTTGGGTTTGCGCTTGATTTGGCCCTTTGTTTAACGCCTGGGTTTGCGCTTGGCTTGGCGCCTAGCTTGGGCTTGGCTTTGCGCTTGGCTAGGCGCTTGACTTATCGCTTAGTTTGGAGCTTGATTTGGCGCTTGGTTTGGCAATTGGCTGGGCGCTTGGTTTGGCGCTTGGCTTGGCACGTGGTTTGGCGCTTGCCTTAGCGCTTGGGTTGGCGCTTGACTTGGCGCTTAGTTTGACGCTTGACTTGGCGCTTGGTTTGGCGCTTGGCTGATCGCTTGGCTTGGCGCTTGGCTTGGCACCAATCTTGGCGCTTGGTTTGGCGCTTGGCTTGGCGCTTAGCTTGGCGCTTGCCTTGGCGCTTAACTTTGCGCTTGGTTTGGCGCTTGTCCTAGAGCTCGGCTTGGCGCCTGGCTTGGCGCCTGGCTTGGCGCTTCCGTTGGCGCTTAACCTTGCGCTGGGTTTGGCGCTTGACCTAGAGCTCGGCTTGGCGCCTGGTCTGGCGCCTGGCTTAGCGCTTGGCTTGGCGCTTGGCTTAGCGCTTAGATTTGCGCTTGGTAAAACGCTTGGTTTGACGCTTGGCTTGGCGCTTGGCTTAGCGCTTGGCTTGGCGCTTGGCTTGGTGCTTGGCTAGGTGTTTGATTTGGCGCTTGCTTTGTCGCTTAACTTTTTGCTTGGCTTGTCGCTTGGCATTGCGCTTGGCTTGGGGCGTGTCTTGCGCTTGGCTTGGCGCTTACCTTGGCGCTTGGCTTGGCGCTCGGCTTTGCGTTTGGTGTAGCGCTTGGCTTGGCGCTTAATTTAGCGCTTACCGTGGCGCTTATCTTTAAGCTCGGTTTACAGCTTGGCTTTGCGCTTGGCTTGTCGCATAACTTGGCACTTAGCTTGGCGATTGGATTGGCGCTTGGCTTAGCGCTTGGCTTGGCGCTTGGCTTAACGCTTGGCTTGACGCATGGCTTTGCGCTTGTTTTGCGGCTTGACTTTGCGCTTGGTTTGGCACTTGGTTTGGCGCTTGGTTTAGCGCTTGGCTTGGCGCTTAGTTTAAAACTTGGCTTTGCGCTTGGCTTGGCGTTTGGCCTGGCGCTAGACTTGGCGCTTGGCTTGGTGCTTGGTTTGGCGCTTAGCATGGCGTTAGGCTAGGCGCTTGGCTTCGCGCTTGTCTTGTCGCATGGCTTGGCACTTAGCTTGGCGCTTGGTTTGGCGCTTATTTTGACGCTTGGCTTGGCGCTTGGCTTGTCGCATGACTTGGCACTTAGCTTGGCGCTTGGATTGGCGCTTGGTTTTGCGCTTGGCTTGGCGCTTGGCTTAACGCTTGGCTTGACGCGTGCCTTTGCGCTTGTCTTGCCGCTTGACTTTCCGCTTGGTTTGGCACTTGGTTTGGCGCTTGGTTTGGCGCTTGGCTTGGCGCTTGGCTTGGCGCTTGGCTTGGCGCTTGGTTTAAAGATTGGTTTTGCGCTTGGCTTGGCGTTTGGCCTGGCGCTTGGCTTGGCGTTTGGCTTAGCGCTTGTCTTGTCGCATAGCTTGGCACTTAGCTTGGCGCTTGGTTTGGCGCTTATCTTGGATCTTGGCTTGGCGCTTGGTTTGGCACTTTACTTCGCGCTTGGTTTGGCGCTTCACTTGACGCTAGGAGTATCGCTTGGCTTGGCGCTTGGGTTGGCGCTTGGTGTGGCGCTTATCTTGGATCTTGGCTTGGCGCTTGGTTTGGCGCTTGGCTTGGCGCTTGACCTGGCGCTTGGGTTGGCGCTTTACTTGACGCTTGGTTTGGCACTTGACTTGGCGCTTGCCTTGGCGTTTAGCTTGGCGCTTAGCCTGATGCTTGGCTTGGAGCTTGGCTTGCTGCCTGGGTGTGCGCTTGGCTTTGCGCTTCGTTTAGCGCTTGGCTTGGCGCTTGACTTTGCGCTTGGCTTAACGCTTGGCTTGGCGCTTGGCTTGGCACGTGGCTTGGCGCTTGACTTGGCGCTTGGGTTGGCGCCTGACTTGGAGCTTTGGTTAGCATTTGACTTGGCGCTTGGTTTAGCGCTTGGCTGGGCGCTTGGCTTGGCGCTTGGCTTTCAACTTGGTTTGGCGCTTGGCTGGGCGCTTGGCTTGGCGCTTGGCTTTGCGCTTGGTTTAACGCTTGGCTTGGCGCTTGGCTTTGCACTTGGTTTGGCGCTTGGCTGGGCGCTTGGCTTGCTGCTTGGCTTGGCACATAGCTTATCGCTTGACTTGGCGCTTGGGTTGGCGCCTGGCTTCGAGCTTGGGTTGGCATTTGAGCTGACGTTTGGTTTGGCGCTTGACGTAGCGCTAGGCTTGGCGCCTGGATTGGCGCTTGGCTTAGCGCTTGGCTTGACGCTTGGCTTTGCGCTTGGTAAAGCGCTTGGTTTGACGCTTTGCTTGGCGCTTGGCTTGGCGCTTGACTTGGCGCTTGGCTTGGCACGTGCCTTGCGCTTGGCCAAGCGCTTTGATTAGCGCTTGGCATAGCGCATGGCTTGGCGCGTGGCTTGGCGCTTGGCTTGGCGCTTGCGTTGGCGCTTGGCTTGGCGCTTGATTTGGCGCTTGGCTTAGCACGTGCCTTGCGCTTGGCTTGGCGCTTGGATTAGCGCTTGGCATAGCGCTTGGCTTGGCGCTTGTCTTGTCGCATGGCTTGGCACTTAACTTGGCGCTTGGTTTGACGCTTATTTTGGCGCTTGGCTTGGCGCTTGGCTTGCCACATGACCTGGCACTTAGCTTGGCGCTTGGCTTGGCGCATGACTTGGCGCTTGGCTTAGCAAGTGCCTTGCGCTTGGCTTGGCGCTTGGATTAGCGCTTGGCATAGCGCTTGGCTTGGCGCCTGGATTGGCGCTTGGCTTAGCGCTTGGCTTGGCGCTTGGCTTTGAGCTTGGTAAAGCGCTTGGTTTGACGCTTGGCTTGGCGCTTGGCTTGGCGCTTGCGTTGGCGCTTGGCTTGGCGCTTGGCTTGGCGCTTGGCTTGGCGTTTGGCTTATCGCTTGCCTTGGCGCTTGGTTTTGCGCCCGGTTTGCAGCTCTGCTTGGCGCTTGGCTTGGCGCTTGACTTGGCGCTTGGCTTAGCACGTGCTTTGCGCTTGGCTTGGCGCTTGGATTAGCGCTTGGTATAGCGCTTGGCTTGGCGCCTGGATTGGCGCTTGGCTTAGCGCTTGGCTTGGCGCTTGGCTTTGCGCTTGGTAAAGCGCTTGGTTTGACGCTTGGCTTAGCGCTTGTCTTGGCGCTTGGCTTTGCGTTTGGCTTGGCGCTTGGCTTGGCGCTTGGCTTTGCGCTTCGTTTGGCGCTTGGCTTGGAGCTTGGCTTTACGCTTGGCTTAACGCTTGGCTTGGCGCTTGGCTTTGCCCTTAATTTGGCGCTTGGCTTGGCGCTTGGCTTAGCGCCTGGCTTGGCGCTTGGGTTTGCGCTTGATTTGGCCCTTTGTTTAACGCTTGGGTTTGCGCTTGGCTTGGCGCCTAGCTTGGGGCTTGGCTTTGCGCTTGGCTAGGCGCTTGACTTATCGCTTAGTTTGGCGCTTGATTTGGCGCTTCGTTTGGCAATTGGCTGGGCGCTTGGTTTGGCGCGTGGCTTGGCACGTGGTTTGGCGCTTGCCTTAGCGCTTGGGTTGGCGCTTGGCTTGGCGCCTGGCTTGGTGCTTGGTTTTTTCGCTTGGTTTGGCGTTTATCTTGGCGCTTGGCTTAGCGTTTGGCTTGGCGCTTGGATTGGCGCTTGCCTTGGCGTTTGGCTTGGCGCTTGGCTTGGCGCTTGGCTTGGCGCTTGGCTTGGCGCTTGGTTTGGAACTTGGCTTGTTGCCTGAGATGGCGCTTGGCTTTGCGCTTGGTTTGGCGCTTGTCTTGGCGCTTGCCTTGGCGTTTAGCTTGGCGCTTAGCCTGATGCTTGGCTTGGAGCTTGGCTTGCTGCCTGGGTTGGCGCTTGGCTTTGCGCTAGGCTTTGCGCTTGGCTTGGCGCTTGACTTGGCGCTTGGCTTTGCGCTTCGTTTAGCGCTTGGCTTGGCGCTTGGCTTTGCGTTTGGCTTAACGCTTGGCTTCGCGCTTGGCTTGGCGCTTGGCTTTGCACTTGGTTTGGCGCTTGGCTGGGCGCTTGGCTTGGTGCTTGGCTTGGCACATAGCTTATCGCTTGACTTGGCGCTTGGTTTGGCGCTTGGCTTTGAGCTTGGGTTGGCATTTGACTTGACGTTTGGTTTGGCGCTTGACGTAGCGCTCGGCTTGGTGCCTGGATTGGCGCTTGGCTTAGCGCTTGGCTTGACGCTTGGCTTTGCGCTTGGTAAAGCGCTTGGTTTGACGCTTGGCTTGGCGCTTGGCTTGACGTTTGCGTTGGCGCTTGGCTTGGCGCTTGACTTGGCGCTTGGCTTGGCACGTGCCTTGCGCTTGGCCAGGCGCTTGGATTAGCGCTTGGCATAGCGCATGGCTTGGCGCGTGGCTTGGCGCTTGGCTTGGCGCTTGCGTTGGCGCTTGGCTTGGCGCTTGATTTGGCGCTTGGCTTGGCACGTGCCTTGCGCTTGGCCAGGCGCTTGGATTAGCGCTTGGGATAGCGTTTGGCTTGGCGCGTGGCTTGGCGCTTGGCTTGGCGCTTGCGTTGGCGCTTGGCTTGGCGCTTGACTTGGCGCTTGGTTTAGCACGTGCCTTGCGCTTGCCTTGGCGCTTATCTTTGCGCTCGGTTTACAGCTTGGCTTGGCGCTTGGCTTAGCACTTGGCTTGTCGCATGGCTTGGCATTTAGCTTAGCGCTTGATTTGGCGCTTGGATTAGCGATTGGCTTGGCGCTTGGCTTAACGCTTGGCTTGACGCATGGCTTGGCGCTTGGCTTGGCGCTTGGCTTGGCGCTCGGTTTTGCGTTTGGTGTAGCGCTTGGCTTGGCGCTTGGCTTGGCGCTTGGATTGGCGCTTGGCTTAGCGCTTGCCTTGGCGCTTGCCTTGGCGCTTGGCTTGGCACTTAGCTTGGCGCTTGGTTTAGCGCTTGGCTTGGCGCTTGGCTTGGCGCTTGGTTTGGCGCTTGGCTTGGCGCTTGGCTTTGCGCCTGGCTTGTCGCGTGGCTTGGCACTTAGCTTGGCGCTTGGTTTGGCGCTTGGTTTAGCGCTTGGCTTGGCGCTTGGCTTGGCGCTTGGCTAGGTGCTTGGTTTAACGCTTGCTTTGGCGCTTAACGTCGGGCTTGGCTTGTCGCTTGGCTTTGCGCTTGGCTTGGGGCGTGGTTTGCGCTTGGCTTGGCGCTTGCCTTGGCGCTTGGCTTGGCGCTCGGCTTTGCGTTTGGTGTAGCGCTTGGCTTGGCGCTTGGCTTGGCGCTTTGATTGGCGCTTGGCTTAGCGCTTGCCTTGGCGCTTATCTTTGCACTCAGTTTACAGCTTGGCTTGGCGCTTGGTTTGGCGCTTGGCTTGGCGCATGGCTTAGCGCTTGCCTTGGCGCTTGGCTTGTTGCATGGCTTACCACTTAGCTTGGCGCTTGATTTGGCGCTTGGCTTAGCGATTGTCTTGGCGCTTGGCTTAACGCTTGGCTTGACGCATGGCTTGGCGCTTGTCTTGCAGCTTGACTTTGCGCTTGGTTTGGCAATTGGTTTGGCGCTTAGTTTGGCGCTTGGCTTGGCGCTTTGCTTGGCGCTTGGTTTAAAGCTTGGCTTTGCGCTTGGCTTGGCGTTTGGCCTGGCGCTTGGCTTGGCGCTTGGCTTGGGGCTTGGTTTGGCGGTTAGCATGGCGTTAGGCTAGGCGCTTGGCTTGGCGCTTGGCTTTGCGCCTGGCTTGTCGCATGGCTTGGCACTTAGCTTGTCGCTTGGTTTGGCGCTTGGCTTAGCGCTTGGCTTGGCGCTTAACTTGGCGCTTGGCTTGGCGCTTGGCTTGGCGCTTGGCTTCGCGCTTCGCTTGGCGCTTGGCTTGGCGATTGGCTTTGCGCCTGGTTTGGCGCTTGGCTCGGCGCTTGGTTTGGCGCTTGGATTGGCGCTTTACTTTACGCTTGGTTTGGCGCTTGACTTGGCGCTTGAGTTGGCGCTTGGATTAATGCTTTGTTTGGCGCTTTACTTGACGCTTCGCTTGTCGCTTGGCTTGGCGCTTTGGTTGGCGCTTGGTGTGGTGCTTGGTTTGGCGCTATACTTAACGCATGGCTTGGCGCTTGACTTGGCGCTTGGCTTGGCGCTTGACTTGGCGCTTGTTTTGGCGCTTGGCTTGGCGCTTGAGTTGGCGCTTTGCTTGGCGCTTCGCTTGGGGCTTGGCTTTGCGCTTGGCTAGGCGCTTGACTTATCGCTTAGTTTGGCGCTTGACTTGGCGCTTGGCTTGGCGCTTGGCTTTGCGCTTGGTTTGGCGCTTGGCTTTGCGCTTCGTTTGGCGCTTGGCTTGGAGCTTGGCTTTACGCTTGGCTTAACGCTTGGCTTGGCGCTTGGCTTTGCGCTTGGTTTGGCGCTTGGCTTGGCGCTTGGCTTAGCGCCTGGCTTGGCGCTTGGGTTTGCGCTTGATTTGGCCCTTTGTTTAACGCTTGGGTTTGCGCTTGACTTGGCGCCTAGCTTGGGGCTTGGCTTTGCGCTTGGCTAGGCGCTTGACTTATCGCTTAGTTTGGCGCTTGGTTTGGCAATTGGCTGGGCGCTTGGTTTGGCGCTTGGTTTGGCACGTGGTTTGGCGCTTGCCTTAGCGCTTGGGTTGGCGCTTGACTTGGCGCTTAGTTTGACGCTTGGCTTGGCGCTTGGTTTAAAACTTGGCTTTGCGCTTGGCTTGGCGTTTGGCCTGGCGCTAGACTTGGCGCTTGGCTTGGTGCTTGGTTTGGCGCTTAGCATGGCGTTAGGCTAGGCGCTTGGATTGGCGCTTGTCTTGTCGCATGGCTTGGCACTTAGCTTGGCGCTTGGTTTGGCGCTTATTTTGACGCTTGGCTTGGCGCTTGGCTTGTCGCATTACTTGGCACTTAGCTTGGCGCTTGGATTGGCGTTTGGTTTTGCGCTTGGCTTGGCGCTTGGCTTAACGCTTGGCTTGACGCGTTCCTTTGCGCTTGTCTAGCCGCTTGACTTTGCGCTTGGTTTGGCACTTGGTTTGGCGCTTGGTTTGGCGCTTGGCTTGGCGCTTGGCTTCGCGCTTGGTTTAAAGTTTGGTTTTGCGCTTGGCTTGGCGTTTGGCCTGGCGCTTGGCTTGGCGTTTGGCTTAGCGCTTGTCTTGTCGCATGGCTTGGCACTTAGCTTGGCGCTTGGTTTGGCGCTTATCTTGTATCTTGGCTTGGCGCTTGGTTTGGCGCTTGGCTTAGCGCTTGGCTTGGCGCTTGGCTTGGCGCTTGGCTTTGCGCTTGTCTTTGCGCTTGGCTTGGCGCTTTACTTGACGCTTGGTTTGGCACTTGACTTGGCGCTTTGCTTGGCGCTTCGCTTGGGGCTTGGCTTTGCGCTTGGCTAGGCGCTTGACTTATCGCTTAGTTTGGCGCTTGACTTGGCGCTTGGCTTGGCGCTTGGCTTTGCGCTTGGTTTGTCGCTTGGCTTGGCGCTTGGCTTAGCGCCTAGCTTGGCGCTTGGCTTGGCGCTTGGCTTGGAGCTTGGCTTTACGCTTGGCTTAACGCTTGGCTTGGCGCTTGGCTTTGCGCTTGGTTTGGCGCTTGGCTTGGCGCTTGGCTTAGCGCCTGGCTTGGCGCTTGGGTTTGCGCTTGATTTGGCCCTTTGTTTAACGCCTGGGTTTGAGCTTGGCTTGGCGCCTAGCTTGGGCTTGGCTTTGCGCTTGGCTAGGCGCTTGACTTATCGCTTAGTTTGGAGCTTGATTTGGCGCTTGGTTTGGCAATTGGCTGGGCGCTTGGTTTGGCGCTTGGCTTGGCACGTGGTTTGGCGCTTGCCTTAGCGCTTGGGTTGGCGCTTGACTTGGCGCTTAGTTTGACGCTTGACTTGGCGCTTGGTTTGGCGCTTGGCTGATCGCTTGGCTTGGCGCTTGGCTTGGCACCAATCTTGGCGCTTGGTTTGGCGCTTGGCTTGGCGCTTAGCTTGGCGCTTGCCTTGGCGCTTAACTTTGCTTTTGGTTTGGCGCTTGTCCTAGAGCTCGGCTTGGCGCCTGGCTTGGCGCCTGGCTTGGCGCTTCCGTTGGCGCTTAACCTTGCGCTGGGTTTGGCGCTTGACCTAGAGCTCGGCTTGGCGCCTGGTCTGGCGCCTGGCTTAGCGCTTGAGTTGGCGCTTGGCTTAGCGCTTACATTTGCGCTTGGTAAAACGCTTGGTTTGACGCTTGGCTTGGCGCTTGGCTTAGCGCTTGGCTTGGCGCTTGGCTTGGTGCTTGGCTAGGTGTTTGATTTGGCGCTTGCTTTGTCGCTTAACTTTTTGCTTGGCTTGTCGCTTGGCATTGCGCTTGGCTTGGGGCTTGACTTGGCGCTTGGCTTTGCGCTTCGTTTAGCGCTTGGCTTGGCGCTTGGCTTTGCGTTTGGCTTAACGCTTGGCTTCGCGCTTGGCTTGGCGCTTGGCTTTGCACTTGGTTTGGCGCTTGGCTGGGCGCTTGGCTTGGTGCTTGGCTTGGCACATAGCTTATCGCTTGACTTGGCGCTTGGTTTGGCGCTTGGCTTTGAGCTTGGGTTGGCATTTGACTTGACGTTTGGTTTGGCGCTTGACGTAGCGCTCGGCTTGGTGCCTGAATTGGCGCTTGGCTTAGCGCTTGGCTTGACGCTTGGCTTTGCGCTTGGTAAAACGCTTGGTTTGACGCTTGGCTTGGCGCTTGGCTTGACGTTTGCGTTGGCGCTTGGCTTGGCGCTTGACTTGGCGCTTGGCTTGGCACGTGCCTTGCGCTTGGCCAGGCGCTTGGATTAGCGCTTGGCATAGCGCATGGCTTGGCGCGTGGCTTGGCGCTTGGCTTGGCGCTTGCGTTGGCGCTTGGCTTGGCGCTTGATTTGGCGCTTGGCTTGACACGTGCCTTGCGCTTGGCCAGGCGCTTGGATTAGCGCTTGGGATAGCGCTTGGCTTGGCGCGTGGCTTGGCGCTTGGCTTGGCGCTTGCGTTGGCGCTTGGCTTGGCGCTTGACTTGGCGCTTGGTTTAGCACGTGCCTTGCGCTTGCCTTGGCGCTTATCTTTGCGCTCGGTTTACAGCTTGGCTTGGCGCTTGGCTTAGCACTTGGCTTGTCGCATGGCTTGGCATTTAGCTTAGCGCTTGATTTGGCGCTTGGATTAGCGATTGGCTTGGCGCTTGGCTTAACGCTTGGCTTGACGCATGGCTTGGCGCTTGGCTTGGCGCTTGGCTTGGCGCTCGGTTTTGCGTTTGGTGTAGCGCTTGGCTTGGCGCTTGGCTTGGCGCTTGGATTGGCGCTTGGCTTAGCGCTTGCCTTGGCGCTTGCCTTGGCGCTTGGCTTGGCACTTAGCTTGGCGCTTGGTTTAGCGCTTGGCTTGGCGCTTGGCTTGGCGCTTGGTTTGGCGCTTGGCTTGGCGCTTGGCTTTGCGCCTGGCTTGTCGCGTGGCTTGGCACTTAGCTTGGCGCTTGGTTTGGCGCTTGGTTTAGCGCTTGGCTTGGCGCTTGGCTTGGCGCTTGGCTAGGTGCTTGGTTTAACGCTTGCTTTGGCGCTTAACGTCGGGCTTGGCTTGTCGCTTGGCTTTGCGCTTGGCTTGGGGCGTGGTTTGCGCTTGGCTTGGCGCTTGCCTTGGCGCTTGGCTTGGCGCTCGGCTTTGCGTTTGGTGTAGCGCTTGGCTTGGCGCTTGGCTTGGCGCTTTGATTGGCGCTTGGCTTAGCGCTTGCCTTGGCGCTTATCTTTGCACTCAGTTTACAGCTTGGCTTGGCGCTTGGTTTGGCGCTTGGCTTGGCGCATGGCTTAGCGCTTGCCTTGGCGCTTGGCTTGTTGCATGGCTTACCACTTAGCTTGGCGCTTGATTTGGCGCTTGGCTTAGCGATTGTCTTGCAGCTTGACTTTGCGCTTGGTTTGGCAATTGGTGTAGCGCTTGGCTTGGCGCTTGGCTTGGCGCTTTGATTGGCGCTTGCCTTAACGCTTGGCTTGACGCATGGCTTGGCGCTTGTCTTGCAGCTTGACTTTGCGCTTGGTTTGGCAATTGGTTTGGCGCTTAGTTTGGCGCTTGGCTTGGCGCTTTGCTTGGCGCTTGGTTTAAAGCTTGGCTTTGCGCTTGGCTTGGCGTTTGGCCTGGCGCTTGGCTTGGCGCTTGGCTTGGGGCTTGGTTTGGCGGTTAGCATGGCGTTAGGCTAGGCGCTTGGCTTGGCGCTTGGCTTTGCGCCTGGCTTGTCGCATGGCTTGGCACTTAGCTTGTCGCTTGGTTTGGCGCTTGGCTTAGCGCTTGGCTTGGCGCTTAACTTGGCGCTTGGCTTGGCGCTTGGCTTGGCGCTTGGCTTCGCGCTTCGCTTGGCGCTTGGCTTGGCGATTGGCTTTGCGCCTGGTTTGGCGCTTGGCTCGGCGCTTGGTTTGGCGCTTGGATTGGCGCTTTACTTTACGCTTGGTTTGGCGCTTGACTTGGCGCTTGGGTTGGCGCTTGGATTAATGCTTTGTTTGGCGCTTTACTTGACGCTTCGCTTGTCGCTTGGCTTGGCGCTTTGGTTGGCGCTTGGTGTGGTGCTTGGTTTGGCGCTATACTTAACGCATGGCTTGGCGCTTGACTTGGCGCTTGGCTTGGCGCTTGACTTGGCGCTTGTTTTGGCGCTTGGCTTGGCGCTTGACTTGGCGCTTTGCTTGGCGCTTCGCTTGGGGCTTGACTTTGCGCTTGGCTAGGCGCTTGACTTATCGCTTAGTTTGGCGCTTGACTTGGCGCTTGGCTTGGCGCTTGGCTTTGCGCTTGGTTTGGCGCTTGGCTTTGCGCTTCGTTTGGCGCTTGGCTTGGAGCTTGGCTTTACGCTTGGCTTAACGCTTGGCTTGGCGCTTGGCTTTGCGCTTGGTTTGGCGCTTGGCTTGGCGCTTGGCTTAGCGCCTGGCTTGGCGCTTGGGTTTGCGCTTGATTTGGCCCTTTGTTTAACGCTTGGGTTTGCGCTTGACTTGGCGCCTAGCTTGGGGCTTGGCTTTGCGCTTGGCTAGGCGCTTGACTTATCGCTTAGTTTGGCGCTTGACTTGGCGCTTGGTTTGGCAATTGGCTGGGCGCTTGGTTTGGCGCTTGGTTTGGCACGTGGTTTGGCGCTTGCCTTAGCGCTTGGGTTGGCGCTTGACTTGGCGCTTAGTTTGACGCTTGGCTTGGCGCTTGGTTTAAAACTTGGCTTTGCGCTTGGCTTGGCGTTTGGCCTGGCGCTAGACTTGGCGCTTGGCTTGGTGCTTGGTTTGGCGCTTAGCATGGCGTTAGGCTAGGCGCTTGGATTGGCGCTTGTCTTGTCGCATGGCTTGGCACTTAGCTTGGCGCTTGGTTTGGCGCTTATTTTGACGCTTGGCTTGGCGCTTGGCTTGTCGCATGACTTGGCACTTAGCTTGGCGCTTGGATTGGCGCTTGGTTTTGCGCTTGGCTTGGCGCTTGGCTTAACGCTTGGCTTGACGCGTTCCTTTGCGCTTGTCTAGCCGCTTGACTTTGCGCTTGGTTTGGCACTTGGTTTGGCGCTTGGTTTGGCGCTTGGCTTGGCGCTTGGCTTCGCGCTTGGTTTAAAGTTTGGTTTTGCGCTTGGCTTGGCGTTTGGCCTGGCGCTTGGCTTGGCGTTTGGCTTAGCGCTTGTCTTGTCGCATGGCTTGGCACTTAGCTTGGCGCTTGGTTTGGCGCTTATCTTGTATCTTGGCTTGGCGCTTGGTTTGGCGCTTGGCTTAGCGCTTGGCTTGGCGCTTGGCTTGGCGCTTGGCTTTGCGCTTGTCTTTGCGCTTGGCTTGGCGCTTTACTTGACGCTTGGTTTGGCACTTGACTTGGCGCTTTGCTTGGCGCTTCGCTTGGGGCTTGGCTTTGCGCTTGGCTAGGCGCTTGACTTATCGCTTAGTTTGGCGCTTGACTTGGCGCTTGGCTTGGCGCTTGGCTTTGCGCTTGGTTTGTCGCTTGGCTTGGCGCTTGGCTTAGCGCCTAGCTTGGCGCTTGGCTTGGCGCTTGGCTTGGAGCTTGGCTTGGCGCTTGGCTTTGCGCTTGGTTTGTCGCTTGGCTTGGCGCTTGGCTTAGCGCCTAGCTTTGCGCTTGGTTTGGCGCTTGGCTTGGCGCTTGGCTTAGCGCCTGGCTTGGCGCTTGGGTTTGCGCTTGATTTGGCCCTTTGTTTAACGCCTGGGTTTGAGCTTGGCTTGGCGCCTAGCTTGGGCTTGGCTTTGCGCTTGGCTAGGCGCTTGACTTATCGCTTAGTTTGGAGCTTGATTTGGCGCTTGGTTTGGCAATTGGCTGGGCGCTTGGTTTGGCGCTTGGCTTGGCACGTGGTTTGGCGCTTGCCTTAGCGCTTGGGTTGGCGCTTGACTTGGCGCTTAGTTTGACGCTTGACTTGGCGCTTGGTTTGGCGCTTGGCTGATCGCTTGGCTTGGCGCTTGGCTTGGCACCAATCTTGGCGCTTGGTTTGGCGCTTGGCTTGGCGCTTAGCTTGGCGCTTGCCTTGGCGCTTAACTTTGCTTTTGGTTTGGCGCTTGTCCTAGAGCTCGGCTTGGCGCCTGGCTTGGCGCCTGGCTTGGCGCTTCCGTTGGCGCTTAACCTTGCGCTGGGTTTGGCGCTTGACCTAGAGCTCGGCTTGGCGCCTGGTCTGGCGCCTGGCTTAGCGCTTGAGTTGGCGCTTGGCTTAGCGCTTACATTTGCGCTTGGTAAAACGCTTGGTTTGACGCTTGGCTTGGCGCTTGGCTTAGCGCTTGGCTTGGCGCTTGGCTTGGTGCTTGGCTAGGTGTTTGATTTGGCGCTTGCTTTGTCGCTTAACTTTTTGCTTGGCTTGTCGCTTGGCATTGCGCTTGGCTTGGGGCGTGTCTTGCGCTTGGCTTGGCGCTTACCTTGGCGCTTGGCTTGGCGCTCGGCTTTGCGTTTGGTGTAGCGCTTGGCTTGGCGCTTAATTTAGCGCTTACCGTGGCGCTTATCTTTAAGCTCGGTTTACAGCTTGGCTTTGCGCTTGGCTTGTCGCATAACTTGGCACTTAGCTTGGCGATTGGATTGGCGCTTGGCTTGACGCATGGCTTTGCGCTTGTCTTGCGGCTTGACTTTGCGCTTGGTTTGGCACTTGGTTTGGCGCTTGGTTTAGCGCTTGGCTTGGCGCTTAGTTTAAAACTTGGCTTTGCGCTTGGCTTGGCGTTTGGCCTGGCGCTAGACTTGGCGCTTGGCTTGATGCTTGGTTTGGCGCTTAGCATGGCGTTAGGCTAGGCGCTTGGCTTGGCGCTTGTCTTGTCGCATGGCTTGGCACTTAGCTTGGCGCTTGGTTTGGCGCTTATTTTGACGCTTGGCTTGGCGCTTGGCTTGTCGCATGACTTGGCACTTAGCTTGGCGCTTGGATTGGCGCTTGGTTTTGCGCTTGGCTTGGCGCTTGGCTTAACGCTTGGCTTGACGCGTGCCTTTGCGCTTGTCTTGCCGCTTGACTTTGCGCTTGGTTTGGCACTTGGTTTGGCGCTTGGTTTGGTGCTTGGCTTGGCGCTTGGCTTGGCGCTTGGTTTAAAGTTTGGTTTTGCGCTTGGCTTGGCGTTTGGCCTGGCGCTTGGCTTGGCGTTTGGCTTAGCGCTTGTCTTGTCGCATGGCTTGGCACTTAGCTTGGCGCTTGGTTTGGCGCTTATCTTGGATCTTGGCTTGGCGCTTGGTTTGGCACTTTACTTGGCGCTTGGGTTGGCGCTTTACTTCGCGCTTGGTTTGGCGCTTCACTTGACGCTAGGAGTATCGCTTGGCTTGGCGCTTGGGTTGGCGCTTGGTGTGGCGCTTATCTTGGATCTTGGCTTGGCGCTTGGTTTGGCGCTTGGCTTGGCGCTTGACCTGGCGCTTGGGTTGGCGCTTTACTTGACGCTTGGTTTGGCACTTGACTTGGCGCTTGCCTTGGCGTTTAGCTTGGCGCTTAGCCTGATGCTTGGCTTGGAGCTTGGCTTGCTGCCTGGGTTGGCGCTTGGCTTTGCGCTAAGCTTTGCGCTTGGCTTGGCGCTTGACTTGGCGCTTGGCTTTGCGCTTCGTTTAGCGCTTGGCTTGGCGCTTGGCTTTGCGCTTGGCTTAACGCTTGGCTTGGCGCTTGGCTTGGCGCTTGGCTTGGCACGTGGCTTGGCGCTTGACTTGGCGCTTGGGTTGGCGCCTGGCTTGGAGCTTTGGTTAGCATTTGACTTGGCGCTTGGTTTAGCGCTTGGCTGGGCGCTTGGCTTGGCGCTTGGCTTTCAACTTGGTTTGGCGCTTGGCTGGGCGCTTGGCTTGGCGCTTGGCTTTGCGCTTGGTTTAACGCTTGGCTTGGCGCTTGGCTTTGCACTTGGTTTGGCGCTTGGCTGGGCGCTTGGCTTGCTGCTTGGCTTGGCACATAGCTTATCGCTTGACTTGGCGCTTGGGTTGGCGCCTGGCTTCGAGCTTGGGTTGGCATTTGACCTGACGTTTGGTTTGGCGCTTGACGTAGCGCTCGGCTTGGCGCCTGGATTGGCGCTTGGCTTAGCGCTTGGCTTGACGCTTGGCTTTGCGCTTGGTAAAGCGCTTGGTTTGACGCTTTGCTTGGCGCTTGCCTTGGCGCTTGCGTTGGCGCTTGGCTTGGCGCTTGACTTGGCGCTTGGCTTGGCACGTGCCTTGCGCTTGGCCAAGCGCTTTGATTAGCGCTTGGCATAGCGCATGGCTTGGCGCGTGGCTTGGCGCTTGGCTTGGCGCTTGCGTTGGCGCTTGGCTTGGCGCTTGATTTGGCGCTTGGCTTAGCACGTGCCTTGCGCTTGGCTTGGCGCTTAGATTAGCGCTTGGCATAGCGCTTGGCTTGGCGCTTGTCTTGTCGCATGGCTTGGCACTTAACTTGGCGCTTGGTTTGACGCTTATTTTGGCGCTTGGCTTGGCGCTTGGCTTGCCGCATGACCTGGCACTTAGCTTGGCGCTTGGCTTGGCGCATGACTTGGCGCTTGGCTTAGCAAGTGCCTTGCGCTTGGCTTGGCGCTTGGATTAGCGCTTGGCATAGCGCTTGGCTTGGCGCCTGGATTGGCGCTTGGCTTAGCGCTTGGCTTGGCGCTTGGCTTTGAGCTTGGAAAAGCGCTTGGTTTGACGCTTGGCTTGGCGCTTGGCTTGGCGCTTGCGTTGGCGCTTGGCTTGGCGCTTGGCTTGGCGCTTGGCTTGGCGTTTGGCTTATCGCTTGCCTTGGCGCTTGGTTTTGCGCCCGGTTTGCAGCTCTGCTTGGCGCTTGGCTTGGCGCTTGACTTGGCGCTTGGCTTAGCACGTGCCTTGCGCTTGGCTTGGCGCTTGGATTAGCGCTTGGTATAGCGCTTGTCTTTGCGCTTGGCTTGGCGCTTTACTTGACGCTTGGTTTGGCACTTGACTTGGCGCTTTGCTTGGCGCTTCGCTTGGGGCTTGGCTTTGCGCTTGGCTAGGCGCTTGACTTATCGCTTAGTTTGGCGCTTGACTTGGCGCTTGGCTTGGCGCTTGGCTTTGCGCTTGGTTTGTCGCTTGGCTTGGCGCTTGGCTTAGCGCCTAGCTTGGCGCTTGGCTTGGCGCTTGGCTTGGAGCTTGGCTTTACGCTTGGCTTAACGCTTGGCTTGGCGCTTGGCTTTGCGCTTGGTTTGGCGCTTGGCTTGGCGCTTGGCTTAGCGCCTGGCTTGGCGCTTGGGTTTGCGCTTGATTTGGCCCTTTGTTTAACGCCTGGGTTTGAGCTTGGCTTGGCGCCTAGCTTGGGCTTGGCTTTGCGCTTGGCTAGGCGCTTGACTTATCGCTTAGTTTGGAGCTTGATTTGGCGCTTGGTTTGGCAATTGGCTGGGCGCTTGGTTTGGCGCTTGGCTTGGCACGTGGTTTGGCGCTTGCCTTAGCGCTTGGGTTGGCGCTTGACTTGGCGCTTAGTTTGACGCTTGACTTGGCGCTTGGTTTGGCGCTTGGCTTGGCACCAATCTTGGCGCTTGGTTTGGCGCTTGGCTTGGCGCTTAGCTTGGCGCTTGCCTTGGCGCTTAACTTTGCTTTTGGTTTGGCGCTTGTCCTAGAGCTCGGCTTGGCGCCTGGCTTGGCGCCTGGCTTGGCGCTTCCGTTGGCGCTTAACCTTGCGCTGGGTTTGGCGCTTGACCTAGAGCTCGGCTTGGCGCCTGGTCTGGCGCCTGGCTTAGCGCTTGAGTTGGCGCTTGGCTTAGCGCTTACATTTGCGCTTGGTAAAACGCTTGGTTTGACGCTTGGCTTGGCGCTTGGCTTAGCGCTTGGCTTGGCGCTTGGCTTGGTGCTTGGCTAGGTGTTTGATTTGGCGCTTGCTTTGTCGCTTAACTTTTTGCTTGGCTTGTCGCTTGGCATTGCGCTTGGCTTGGGGCGTGTCTTGCGCTTGGCTTGGCGCTTACCTTGGCGCTTGGCTTGGCGCTCGGCTTTGCGTTTGGTGTAGCGCTTGGCTTGGCGCTTAATTTAGCGCTTACCGTGGCGCTTATCTTTAAGCTCGGTTTACAGCTTGGCTTTGCGCTTGGCTTGTCGCATAACTTGGCACTTAGCTTGGCGATTGGATTGGCGCTTGGCTTGACGCATGGCTTTGCGCTTGTCTTGCGGCTTGACTTTGCGCTTGGTTTGGCACTTGGTTTGGCGCTTGGTTTAGCGCTTGGCTTGGCGCGTAGTTTAAAACTTGGCTTTGCGCTTGGCTTGGCGTTTGGCCTGGCGCTAGACTTGGCGCTTGGCTTGATGCTTGGTTTGGCGCTTAGCATGGCGTTAGGCTAGGCGCTTGGCTTGGCGCTTGTCTTGTCGCATGGCTTGGCACTTAGCTTGGCGCTTGGTTTGGCGCTTATTTTGACGCTTGGCTTGGCGCTTGGCTTGTCGCATGACTTGGCACTTAGCTTGGCGCTTGGATTGGCGCTTGGTTTTGCGCTTGGCTTGGCGCTTGGCTTAACGCTTGGCTTGACGCGTGCCTTTGCGCTTGTCTTGCCGCTTGACTTTGCGCTTGGTTTGGCACTTGGTTTGGCGCTTGGTTTGGCGCTTGGCTTGGCGCTTGGCTTGGCGCTTGGCTTGGCGCTTGGCTTGGCGCTTGGTTTAAAGTTTGGTTTTGCGCTTGGCTTGGCGTTTGGCCTGGCGCTTGGCTTGGCGTTTGGCTTAGCGCTTGTCTTGTCGCATGGCTTGGCACTTAGCTTGGCGCTTGGTTTGGCGCTTATCTTGGATCTTGGCTTGGCGCTTGGTTTGGCACTTTACTTGGCGCTTGGGTTGGCGCTTTACTTCGCGCTTGGTTTGGCGCTTCACTTGACGCTAGGAGTATCGCTTGGCTTGGCGCTTGGGTTGGCGCTTGGTGTGGCGCTTATCTTGGATCTTGGCTTGGCGCTTGGTTTGGCGCTTGGCTTGGCGCTTGACCTGGCGCTTGGGTTGGCGCTTTACTTGACGCTTGGTTTGGCACTTGACTTGGCGCTTGCCTTGGCGTTTAGCTTGCGCTTAGCCTGATGCTTGGCTTGGAGCTTGGCTTGCTGCCTGGGTTGGCGCTTGGCTTTGCGCTAAGCTTTGCGCTTGGCTTGGCGCTTGACTTGGCGCTTGGCTTTGCGCTTCGTTTAGCGCTTGGCTTGGCGCTTGGCTTTGCGCTTGGCTTAACGCTTGGCTTGGCGCTTGGCTTGGCGCTTGGCTTGGCACGTGGCTTGGCGCTTGACTTGGCGCTTGGGTTGGCGCCTGGCTTGGAGCTTTGGTTAGCATTTGACTTGGCGCTTGGTTTAGCGCTTGGCTGAGCGCTTGGCTTGGCGCTTGGCTTTCAACTTGGTTTGGCGCTTGGCTGGGCGCTTGGCTTGGCGCTTGGCCTTGCGCTTGGTTTAACGCTTGGCTTGGCGCTTGGCTTTGCACTTGGTTTGGTGCTTGGCTGGGCGCTTGGCTTGCTGCTTGGCTTGGCACATAGCTTATCGCTTGACTTGGCGCTTGGGTTGGCGCCTGGCTTCGAGCTTGGGTTGGCATTTGACCTGACGTTTGGTTTGGCGCTTGACGTAGCGCTCGGCTTGGCGCCTGGATTGGCGCTTGGCTTAGCGCTTGGCTTGACGCTTGGCTTTGCGCTTGGTAAAGCGCTTGGTTTGACGCTTTGCTTGGCGCTTGCCTTGGCGCTTGCGTTGGCGCTTGGCTTGGCGCTTGACTTGGCGCTTGGCTTAGCACGTGCCTTGCGCTTGGCCAAGCGCTTTGATTAGCGCTTGGCATAGCGCATGGCTTGGCGCGTGGCTTGGCGCTTGGCTTGGCGCTTGCGTTGGCGCTTGGCTTGGCGCTTGATTTGGCGCTTGGCTTAGCACGTGCCTTGCGCTTGGCTTGGCGCTTGGATTAGCGCTTGGCATAGCGCTTGGCTTGGCGCTTGTCTTGTCGCATGGCTTGGCACTTAACTTGGCGCTTGGTTTGACGCTTATTTTGGCGCTTGGCTTGGCGCTTGGCTTGCCGCATGACCTGGCACTTAGCTTGGCGCTTGGCTTGGCGCATGACTTGGCGCTTGGCTTAGCAAGTGCCTTGCGCTTGGCTTGGCGCTTGGATTAGCGCTTGGCATAGCGCTTGGCTTGGCGCCTGGATTGGCGCTTGGCTTAGCGCTTGGCTTGGCGCTTGGCTTTGAGCTTGGAAAAGCGCTTGGTTTGACGCTTGGCTTGGCGCTTGGCTTGGCGCTTGCGTTGGCGCTTGGCTTGGCGCTTGGCTTGGCGATTGGCTTGGCGTTTGGCTTATCGCTTGCCTTGGCGCTTGGTTTTGCGCCCGGTTTGCAGCTCTGCTTGGCGCTTGGCTTGGCGCTTGACTTGGCGCTTGGCTTAGCACGTGCCTTGCGCTTGGCTTGGCGCTTGGATTAGCGCTTGGTATAGCGCTTGGCTTGGCGCCTGGATTGGCGCTTGGCTTAGCGCTTGGCTTGGCGCTTGGCTTTGCGCTTGGTAAAGCGCTTGGTTTGACGCTTGGCTTGGCGCTTGGCTTGGCGCTTGCGTTGGCGCTTGGCTTGGCGCTTGGCTTGGCGCTTGGCTTTGCGTTTGGCTTGGCGCTTGGCTTGGCGCTTGGCTTTGCGCTTCGTTTGGCGCTTGGCTTGGAGCTTGGCTTTACGCTTGGCTTAACGCTTGGCTTGGCGCTTGGCTTTGCGCTTAATTTGGCGCTTGGCTTGGCGCTTGGCTTAGCGCCTGGCTTGGCGCTTGGGTTTGCGCTTGATTTGGCCCTTTGTTTAACGCTTGGGTTTGCGCTTGGCTTGGCGCCTAGCTTGGGGCTTGGCTTTGCGCTTGGCTAGGCGCTTGACTTATCGCTTAGTTTGGCGCTTGATTTGGCGCTTGGTTTGGCAATTGGCTGGGCGCTTGGTTTGGCGCTTGGCTTGGCTCGTGGTTTGGCGCTTGCCTTAGCGCTTGGGTTGGCGCTTGGCTTGGCGCCTGGCTTGGTGCTTGGTTTTTTCGCTTGGTTTGGCGTTTATCTTGGCGCTTGGCTTGGCGTTTGGCTTGGCGCTTGGATTGGCGCTTGCCTTGGCGTTTGGCTTGGCGCTTGGCTTGGCGCTTGGCTTGGCGCTTGGTTTGGAACTTGGCTTGTTGCCTGAGATGGCGCTTGGCTTTGCGCTTGGTTTGGCGCTTGTCTTGGCGCTTGCCTTGGCGTTTAGCTTGGCGCTTAGCCTGATGCTTGGCTTGGAGCTTCGCTTGCTGCCTGGGTTGGCGCTTGGCTTTGCGCTAGGCTTTGCGCTTGGCTTGGCGCTTGACTTGGCGCTTGGCTTTGCGCTTCGTTTAGCGCTTGGCTTGGCGCTTGGTTTTGCGTTTGGCTTAACGCTTGGCTTGGCGCTTGGCTTGGCGCTTGGCTTGGCACGTAGCTTGGCGCTTGACTTGGCGCTTGGGTTGGCGCCTGGCTTGGAGCTTGGGTTGGCATTTGACTTGGCGCTTGGTTTGGCGCTTGGCTGGGCGCTTGGCTTGGCGCTTGGCTTTGCGCTTGGTTTAACGCTTGGCTTGGCGCTTGGCTTTGCACTTGGTTTGGCGCTTGGCTGGGCGCTTGGCTTGGTGCTTGGCTTGGCACATAGCTTATCGCTTGACTTGGCGCTTGGTTTGGCGCTTGGCTTTGAGCTGGGTTGGCATTTGACTTGACGTTTGGTTTGGCGCTTGACGTAGCGCTCGGCTTGGTGCCTGGATTGGCGCTTGGCTTAGCGCTTGGCTTGACGCTTGGCTTTGCGCTTGGTAAAGCGCTTGGTTTGACGCTTGGCTCGGCGCTTGGCTTGACGTTTGCGTTGGCGCTTGGCTTGGCGCTTGACTTGGCGCTTGGATTAGCGCTTGGCATAGCGCATGGCTTGGCGCGTGGCTTGGCGCTTGGCTTGGCGCTTGCGTTGGCGCTTGGCTTGGCGCTTGATTTGGCGCTTGGCTTGGCACGTGCCTTGCGCTTGGCCAGGCGCTTGGATTAGCGCTTGAGATAGCGCTTGGCTTGGCGCGTGGCTTGTCGCTTGGCTTGGCGCTTGCGTTGGCGCTTGGCTTGGGGCTTGACTTGGCGCTTGGTTTAGCACGTGCCTTGCGCTTGCCTTGGCGCTTATCTTTGCGCTCGGTTTACAGCTTGGCTTGGCGCTTGGCTTAGCACTTGGCTTGTCGCATGGCTTGGCACTTAGCTTAGCGCTTGATTTGGCGCTTGGCTTAGCGATTGGCTTGGCGCTTGGCTTAACGCTTGGCTTGACGCATGGCTTGGCGCTTGGCTTGGCGCTCGGTTTTGCGTTTGGTGTAGCGCTTGGCTTGGCGCTTGGCTTGGCGCTTGGATTGGCGCTTGGCTTAGCGCTTGCCTTGGCGCTTGCCTTGGCGCTTGGCTTGGCACTTAGCTTGGCGCTTGGTTTAGCGCTTGGCTTGGCGCTTGGCTTGGCGCTTGGTTTGGCGCTTGGCTTAGCGCTTGGCTTTGCGCCTGGCTTGTCGCGTGGCTTGGCACTTAGCTTGGCGCTTGGTTTGGCGCTTGGTTTAGCGCTTGGCTTGGCGCTTGGCTAGGTGCTTGGTTTAACGCTTGCTCTGGCGCTTAACGTCGGGCTTGGCTTGTCGCTTGGCTTTGCGCTTGGCTTGGGGCGTGGTTTGCGCTTGGCTTGGCGCTTGCCTTGGCGCTTGGCTTGGCGCTCGGCTTTGCGTTTGGTGTAGCGCTTGGCTTGGCGCTTTGATTGGCGCTTGGCTTAGCGCTTGCCTTGGCGCTTATCTTTGCACTCAGTTTACAACTTGGCTTGGCGCTTTGATTGGCGCTTGGCTTAGCGCTTGCCTTGGCGCTTGGCTTGTTGCATGGCTTACCACTTAGCTTGGCGCTTGATTTGGCGCTTGGCTTAGCGATTGTCTTGGCGCTTGGCTTAACGCTTGGCTTGACGCATGGCTTGGCGCTTGTCTTGCAGCTTGACTTTGCGCTTGGTTTGGCAATTGGTTTGGCGCTTAGTTTGGCGCTTGGCTTGGCGCTTTGCTTGGCGCTTGGTTTAAAGCTTGGCTTTGCGCTTGGCTTGGCGTTTGGCCTGGCGCTTGGCTTGGCGCTTGGCTTGGTGCTTGGTTTGGCGGTTAGCATGGCGTTAGGCTAGGCGCTTGGCTTGGCGCTTGGCTTTGCGCCTGGCTTGTCGCATTCCTTGGCACTTAGCTTGTCGCTTGGTTTGGCGCTTGGCTTAGCGCTTGGCTTGGCGCTTAACTTGGCGCTTGGCTTGGCGCTTGGCTTGGCGCTTGGCTTGGCGCTTGGCTTCGCGCTTCGCTTGGCGCTTGGCTTGGCGATTGGCTTTGCGCCTGGTTTGGCGCTTGGCTCGGCGCTTGGTTTGGCGCTTGGATTGGCGCTTTACTTTACGCTTGGTTTGGCGCTTGACTTGGCGCTTGGGTTGGCGCTTGGATTAATGCTTTGTTTGGCGCTTTACTTGACGCTTCGCTTGTCGCTTGGCTTGGCGCTTTGGTTGGCGCTTGGTGTGGTGCTTGGTTTGGCGCTATACTTAACGCATGGCTTGGCGCTTGACTTGGCGCTTGGCTTGGCGCTTGACTTGGCGCTTGTTTTGGCGCTTGGCTTGGCGCTTGACTTGGCGCTTTGCTTGGCGCTTCGCTTGGGGCTTGGCTTTGCGCTTGGCTAGGCGCTTGACTTATTGCTTAGTTTGGCGCTTGACTTGGCGCTTGGCTTGGCGCTTGGCTTTGCGCTTGGTTTGGCGCTTGGCTTTGCGCTTCGTTTGGCGCTTGGCTTGGAGCTTGGCTTTACGCTTGGCTTAACGCTTGGCTTGGCGCTTGGCTTTGCGCTTGGTTTGGCGCTTGGCTTGGCGCTTGGCTTAGCGCCTGGCTTGGCGCTTGGGTTTGCGCTTGATTTGGCCCTTTGTTTAACGCCTGGGTTTGCGCTTGGCTTGGCGCCTAGCTTGGGGCTTGGCTTTGCGCTTGGCTAGGCGCTTGACTTATCGCTTAGTTTGGCGCTTGACTTGGCGCTTGGTTTGGCAATTGGCTGGGCGCTTGGTTTGGCGCTTGGCTTGGCACGTGGTTTGGCGCTTGCCTTAGCGCTTGGGTTGGCGCTTGACTTGGCGCTTAGTTTGACGCTTGGCTTGGCGCTTGGTTTAAAACTTGGCTTTGCGCTTGGCTTGGCGTTTGGCCTGGCGCTAGACTTGGCGCTTGGCTTGGTGCTTGGTTTGGCGCTTAGCATGGCGTTAGGGTAGGCGCTTGGATTGGCGCTTGTCTTGTCGCATGGCTTGGCACTTAGCTTGGCGCTTGGATTGGCGCTTGGTTTTGCGCTTGGCTTGGCGCTTGGCTTAACGCTTGGCTTGACGCGTTCCTTTGCGCTTGTCTTGCCGCTTGACTTTGCGCTTGGTTTGGCACTTGGTTTGGCGCTTGGTTTGGCGCTTGGCTTGGCGCTTGGCTTGGCGCTTGGTTTAAAGTTTGGTTTTGCGCTTGGCTTGGCGTTTGGCCTGGCGCTTGGCTTGGCGTTTGGCTTAGCGCTTGTCTTGTCGCATGGCTTGGCACTTAGCTTGGCGCTTGGTTTGGCGCTTATCTTGGATCTTGGCTTGGCGCTTGGTTTGGCGCTTGGCTTAGCGCTTGGCTTGGCGCTTGGCTTGGCGCTTGGCTTTGCGCTTGTCTTTGCGCTTGGCTTGGCGCTTTACTTGACGCTTGGTTTGGCACTTGACTTGGCGCTTTGCTTGGCGCTTCGCTTGGGGCTTGGCTTTGCGCTTGGCTAGGCGCTTGACTTATCGCTTAGTTTGGCGCTTAACTTGGCGCTTGGCTTGGCGCTTGGCTTTGCGCTTGGTTTGGCGCTTGGCTTGGCGCTTGGCTTAGCGCCTGGCTTGGCGCTTGGCTTGGCGCTTGGCTTGGAGCTTGGCTTTACGCTTGGCTTAACGCTTGGCTTGGCGCTTGGCTTTGCGCTTGGTTTGGCGCTTGGCTTGGCGCTTGGCTTAGCGCCTGGCTTGGCGCTTGGGTTTGCGCTTGATTTGGCCCTTTGTTTAACGCCTGGGTTTGCGCTTGGCTTGGCGCCTAGCTTGGGCTTGGCTTTGCGCTTGGCTAGGCGCTTGACTTATCGCTTAGTTTGGAGCTTGATTTGGCGCTTGGTTTGGCAATTGGCTGGGCGCTTGGTTTGGCGCTTGGCTTGGCACGTGGTTTGGCGCTTGCCTTAGCGCTTGGGTTGGCGCTTGACTTGGCGCTTAGTTTGACGCTTGACTTGGCGCTTGGTTTGGCGCTTGGCTGATCGCTTGGCTTGGCGCTTGGCTTGGCACCAATCTTGGCGCTTGGTTTGGCGCTTGGCTTGGCGCTTAGCTTGGCGCTTGCCTTGGCGCTTAACTTTGCGCTTGGTTTGGCGCTTGTCCTAGAGCTCGGCTTGGCGCCTGGCTTGGCGCCTGGCTTGGCGCTTCCCTTGGCGCTTAACCTTGCGCTGGGTTTGGCGCATGACCTAGAGCTCGGCTTGGCGCCTGGTCTGGCGCCTGGCATAGCGCTTGGCTTGGCGCTTGGCTTAGCGCTTAGATTTGCGCTTGGTAAAACGCTTGGTTTGACGCTTGGCTTGGCGCTTGGCTTAACGCTTGGCTTGGCGCTTGGCTTGGTGCTTGGCTAGGTGTTTGATTTGGCGCTTGCTTTGTCGCTTAACTTTTTGCTTGGCTTGTCGCTTGGCATTGCGCTTGGCTTGGGGCGTGTCTTGCGCTTGGTTTGGCGCTTACCTTGGCGCTTGGCTTGGCGCTCGGCTTTGCGTTTGGTGTAGCGCTTGGCTTGGCGCTTAATTTAGCGCTTACCGTGGCGCTTATCTTTAAGCTCGGTTTACAGCTTGGCTTTGCGCTTGGCTTGTCGCATAACTTGGCACTTAGCTTGGCGATTGGATTGGCGCTTGGCTTAGCGCTTGGCTTGGCGCTTGGCTTAACGCTTGGCTTGACGCATGGCTTTGCGCTTGTCTTGCGGCTTGACTTTGCGCTTGGTTTGGCACTTGGTTTGGCGCTTGGTTTAGCGCTTGGCTTGGCGCTTAGTTTAAAACTTGGCTTTGCGCTTGGCTTGGCGTTTGGCCTGGCGCTAGACTTAGCGCTTGGCTTGGTGCTTGGTTTGGCGCTTAGCATGGCGTTAGGCTAGGCGCTTGGCTTGGCGCTTGTCTTGTCGCATGGCTTGGCACTTAGCTTGGCGCTTGGTTTGGCGCTTATTTTGACGCTTGGCTTGGCGCTTGGCTTGTCGCATGACTTGGCACTTAGCTTGGCGCTTGGATTGGCGCTTGGTTTTGCGCTTGGCTTGGCGCTTGGCTTAACGCTTGGCTTGACGCGTGCCTTTGCGCTTGTCTTGCCGCTTGACTTTGCGCTTGGTTTGGCACTTGGCTTGGCGCTTGGTTTGGCGCTTGGCTTGGCGCTTGGCTTGGCGCTTGGTTTGGCGCTTATCTTGGATTTTGGCTTGGCGCTTGGTTTGGCACTTTACTTGGCGCTTGGGTTGGCGCTTTCGTTCGCGCTTGGTTTGGCGCTTATCTTGGATCTTGGCTTGGCGCTTGGTTTGGCACTTTACTTGGCGCTTGGGTTGGCGCTTTACTTCGCGCTTGGTTTGGCGCTTGGGTTGGCGCTTGGTGTGGCGCTTATCTTGGATCTTGGCTTGGCGCTTGGTTTGGCGCTTGGCTTGGCGCTTGACCTGGCGCTTGGGTTGGCGCTTTACTTGACGCTTGGTTTGGCACTTGACTTGGCGCTTGCCTTGGCGTTTAGCTTGGCGCTTAGCCTGATGCTTGGCTTGGAGCTTGGCTTGCTGCCTGGGTTGGCGCTTGGCTTTGCGCTAGGCTTTGCGCTTGGCTTGGCGCTTGACTTGGCGCTTGGCTTTGCGCTTCGTTTAGCGCTTGGCTTGGCGCTTGGCTTTGCGCTTGGCTTAACGCTTGGCTTGGCGCTTGGCTTGGCGCTTGGCTTGGCACGTGGCTTGGCGCTTGACTTGGCGCTTGGGTTGGCGCCTGGCTTGGAGCTTGGGTTAGCATTTGACTTGGCGCTTGGTTTAGCGCTTGGCTGGGCGCTTGGCTTGGCGCTTGGCTTTCAACTTGGTTTGGCGCTTGGCTGGGCGCTTGGCTTGGCGCTTGGCTTTGCGCTTGGTTTAACGCTTGGCTTGGCGCTTGGCTTTGCACTTGGTTTGGCGCTTGGCTGGGCGCTTGGCTTGCTGCTTGGCTTGGCACATAGCTTATCGCTTGACTTGGCGCTTGGGTTGGCGCCTGGCTTCGAGCTTGGGTAGGCATTTGACCTGACGTTTGGTTTGGCGCTTGACGTAGCGCTCGGCTTGGCGCCTGGATTGGCGCTTGGCTTAGCGCTTGGCTTGACGCTTGGCTTTGCGCTTGGTAAAGCGCTTGGTTTGACGCTTTGCTTGGCGCTTGCCTTGGCGCTTGCGTTGGCGCTTGGCTTGGCGCTTGACTTGGCGCTTGGCTTGGCACGTGCCTTGCGCTTGGCCAAGCGCTTTGATTAGCGCTTGGCATAGCGCATGGCTTGGCGCGTGGCTTGGCGCTTGGCTTGGCGCTTGCGTTGGCGCTTGGCTTGGCGCTTGACTTGGCGCTTGGCTTAGCACGTGCATTGAGCTTGGCTTGGCGCTTGGATTAGCGCTTGGCATAGCGCTTGGCTTGACGCCTTGCTTGGCGTTTGGCTTGGCGCGTGGCTTGGCGCTTGGCTTGGCGCTTGCTTTGGCGCTTGCCTGTGAGCTTGGCTTGGCGCGTGGCTTGGCGCTTGGCTTGGCGCTTGCGTTGGCGCTTGGCTTGACGCTTGCCTTGGCGCTTAACCTTGCGCTTGGCTTGGCGCTTGCGTTGGCGCTTGGCTTGGCGCTTGACTTGGCGCTTGGCTTAGCACGTGCATTGAGCTTGGCTTGGCGCTTGGATTAGCGCTTGGCATAGCGCTTGGCTTGACGCCTTGCTTGGCGTTTGGCTTGGCGCGTGGATTGGCGCTTGGCTTGGCGCTTGCTTTGGCGCTTGCCTGTGAGCTTGGCTTGGCGCGTGGCTTGGCGCTTGGCTTGGCGCTTGCGTTGGCGCTTGGTTTGGCGCTTGATTTGGCGCTTGGCTTAGCACGTGCTTTGCGCTTGGCTTGGCGCTTGGATTAGCGCTTGGCATAGCGCTTGGCTTGGCGCTTGTCTTGTCGCATGGCTTGGTACTTAGCTTGGCGCTTGGTTTGACGCTTATTTTGGCGCTTGGCTTGGCGCTTGGCTTGCCGCATGGCTTGGCACTTAGCTTGGCGCTTGGCTTGGCGCATGACTTGGCGCTTGGCTTAGCAAGTGCCTTGCGCTTGGCTTGGCGCTTGGATTAGCGCTTGGCATAGCGCTTGGCTTGGCGCCTGGATTGGCGCTTGGCTTAGCGCTTGGCTTGGCGCTTGGCTTTGAGCTTGGTAAAGCGCTTGGTTTGACGCTTGGCTAGGCGCTTGGCTTGGCGCTTGCGTTGGCGCTTGGCTTGGCGCTTGGCTTGGCGCTTGGCTTGGCGTTTGGCTTATCGCTTGCCTTGGCGCTTGGTTTTGCGCCCGGTTTGCAGCTCTGCTTGGCGCTTGGCTTGGCGCTTGACTTGGCGCTTGGCTTAGCACGTGCCTTGCGCTTGGCTTGGCGCTTGGATTAGCGCTTGGTATAGCGCTTGGCTTGGCGCCAGGATTGGCGCTTGGCTTAGCGCTTGGCTTGGCGCTTGGCTTTGCGCTTGGTAAAGCGCTTGGTTTGACGCTTGGCTTGGCGCTTGGCTTGGCGCTTGCGTTGGCGCTTGGCTTGGCGCTTTACTTGGCGCTTGGCTTAGCACGTGCCTTGCGCTTGGCTTGGCGCTTGGATTAGCGCTTGGCATAGTGCTTTGATTGGCGCCTGGATTGGCGCTTGGCTTAGCGCTTGGCTTGGCGCATGGCTTTGCGCTTGGTAAAGCGCTTGGTTTGACGCTTGGCTTGGCGCTTGGCTTGGCGCTTGCGTTGGCGCTTGGCTTGGCGCTTGGCCAGGCGCTTGGATTAGCGCTTGGCATAGCGCATGATTTGGCGCGTGGCTTGGCGCTTGGCTTGGCGCTTACGTTGGCGCTTGGCTTGGCGCTTGACTTGGCGCTTGGCTTGGCACGTGCCTTGCGCTTGGCCAGGCGCTTGGATTAGCGCTTGGCATAGCGCTTGTCTTGGCGCGTGGCTTGGCGCTTGGCTTGGCGCTTGCGTTGGCGCTTGGCTTGGCGCTTGACTTGGCGCTTGGCTTAGCACGTGCATTGAGCTTGGCTTGGCGCTTGGATTAGCGCTTGGCATAGCGCTTGGCTTGACGCCTTGCTTGGCGTTTGGCTTGGCGCGTGGCTTGGCGCTTGGCTTGGCGCTTGCTTTGGCGCTTGCCTGTGAGCTTGGCTTGGCGCGTGGCTTGGCGCTTGGCTTGGCGCTTGCGTTGGCGCTTGGCTTGACGCTTGCCTTGGCGCTTAACCTTGCGCTTGGTTTGGCGCTTGACCTAGAGCTCGGCTTGGCGCCTGGTTTGGCGCCTGGCTTAGCGCTTGGCTTGGCGCTTGGCTTAGCGCTTAGATTTGCGCTTGGTAAAGCGCTTGGTTTGACGCTTGGCTTGGCGCTTGGCTTAGCGCTTGGCTTGGCGCTTGGCTTGGTGCTTGGCTAGGTGTTTGATTTGGCGCTTGCTTTGGCGCTTAACCTTGTGCTTGGCTTGTCGCTTGGCTTTGCGCTTGGCTTGGGGCGTGTCTTGCGCTTGGCTTGGCGCTTACCTTGGCGCTTGGCTTGGCGCTCGGCTTTGCGTTTGGTGTAGCGCTTGGCTTTCCGCTTGGTTTAGCGCTTACCTTGGCGCTTATCTTTAAGCTCGGTTTACAGCATGGCTATGCGCTTGGCTTGTCGCATAACTTGGCACTTAGCTTGGCGATTGGATTGGCGCTTGGCATAGCGCTTGGCTTGGCGCTTGGCTTAACGCTTGGCTTGACGCATGGCTTTGCGCTTGTCTTGCGGCTTGACTTTGCGCTTGGTTTGGCACTTGGTTTGGCGCTTTGTTTAGCGCTTGACTTGGCGCTTGGCTTGGCGCTTGGTTTAAAACTTGGCTTTGCGCTTGGCTTGGCGTTTGGCCTGGCGCTTGGCTTGGCGCTTGGCTTGGTGCTTCGTTTGGCGCTTAGCATGGCGTTAGGCTAGGCGCTTGGCTTGGCGCTTGTCATGTCGCATGGCTTGGCACTTAGCTTGGCGCTTGGTTTGACGCTTATTTTGGCGCTTGGCTTGGCGCTTGGCTTGCCGCATGACTTGGCGCTTGGGTTGGCGTTTTACTTGACGCTTGGTTTAACACTTGACTTGGCGCTTGGGTTGGCGCTTTACTTCGCGCTTGGTTTGGCGCTTGGCTTGGCGCTTGACTTGGCGCTTGGGTTGGCGTTTTACTTGACGCTTGGTTTAACACTTGACTTGGCGCTTGGGTTGGCGCTTTACTTCGCGCTTGGTTTGGCGCTTCACTTGACGCTAGGAGCATCGCTTGGCTTGGCGCTTGGGTTGGCGCTTTACTTCGCGCTTGGTTTGGCGCTTCACTTGACGCTAGGAGCATCGCTTGGCTTGGCGCTTGGGTTGGCGCTTGGGGTGGTTCTTGGTTTAACGCTTTACTTGGCGCTTCCTTGGCGCTTGACTTGGTGCTTGGGTTGGCGCTTGGTTTGGTGATTGGTTTCGCGGTTTACTTGGCGCTTGGCTTAGCGCTTGACTTGGCGCTTGTTTTGGCGCTTGGCTGGGCGCTTGGCTTGGCGCTTGACTTAGCGCTTGGGTTGGCGCTTGGCTTGGTGCTTGGCTTGGCGTTTGTCTTGGCGCTTGTCTTGTCGCATGGCTTGGCACTTAGCTTAGCGCTTGGGTTGGCGCTTGGCTTGGTGCTTGGCTTGGCGTTTGGCTTGGCGCTTGTCTTGTCGCATGGCTTGGCACTTAGCTTGGCGCTTGGGTTGGCGCTTGGGGTGGTTCTTGGTTTAACGCTTTACTTGGCGCTTCCTTGGCGCTTGACTTTATGTTTGGGTTGGCGCTTGGTTTGGTGATTGGTTTCGCGGTTTACTTGGCGCTTGGCTTAGCGCTTGACTTGGCGCTTGTTTTGGCGCTTGGCTGGGCGCTTGGATTGGCGCTTGACTTAGCGCTTGGGTTGGCGCTTGGCTTGGTGCGTGGCTCGGCGCTTGGTTTGTCGCTTGGTTTGGCGCTTGGCTTGGGGATTGGCCTTGCACTTGGCTTGGCGTTTATCTTGGCGCTTGGCTTGGCGTTTGGCTTGGCGCTTGGATTGGCGCTTGCCTTGGCGTTTGGTTTGGCGCTTGGCTTGGCGCTTGGCTTGGCGCTTGGCTTGGAGCTTGGCTTGGCGCTTGGCTTGGCACGTGGCTTGGCGCTTGACTTGGCGCTTGGGTTGGCGTCTGGCTTGGAGCTTGGGTTGGCATTTGACTTGGCGCTTGGTTTAGCGCTTGGCTGGCCGCTTGGCTTGGCTCTTGGCTTTCAACTTGGTTTGGCGCTTGGCTGGGCGCTTGGGTTGGCGCTTGGCTTCGAGCTTGGGTTGGCATTTGACTTGACGTTTGGTTTGGCGCTTGACGTAGCGCTCGGCTTGGCGCCTGGATTGGCGCTTGGCTTAGCGCTTGGCTTGACGCTTGGCTTTGCGCTTGGTAAAGCGCTTGGTTTGACGCTTGGCTTGGCGCTTGGCTTAGCGCTTGCGTTGGCGATTGGCTTGGCGCTTGACTTGGCGCTTGGCTTGGCACGTGCATTGCGCTTGGCCAGGCGCTTGGATTAGCGCTTGGCATAGCGCATGGCTTGGCGCGTGGCTTGGCGCTTGGCTTGGCGCTTGCGTTGGCGCTTGGCTTGGCGCTGGATTTGGCGCTTGTCTTGGCACGTGCCTTGCGCTTGGCCAGGCGCTTGGATTAGCGCTTGGCAATGCGCATGGCTTGGCGCGTGGCTTGGCGCTTGGCTTGGCACGTGCCTTGCGCTTGGCCAGGCGCTTGGATTAGCGCTTGGCATAGCGCATGGCTTGGCGCGTGGCTTGGCGCTTGGCTTGGCGCTTGACTTGGCGCTTGGCTTAGCACGTGCCTTGCGCTTGCCTTGGCGCTTATCTTTGCGCTCGGTTTACAGCTTGGCTTGGCGCTTGGCTTAGCACTTGGCTTGTTGCATGGCTTGGCACTAAGCTTGGCGCTTGATTTGGCGCTTGGCTTAGCGATTGGCTTGGCGCTTGGCTTAACGCTTGGCTTGGCGCTTGGCTTGGCGCTCGGCTTTGCGTTTGGTGTAGCGCTTGGCTTGGCGCTTGGCTTGGCGCTTGGATTGGCGCTTGGCTTAGCGCTTGCCTTGGCGCTTGCCTTGGCGCTTGGCTTAGCACTTAGCTTGGCGCTTGGTTTAGCGCTTGGCTTGGCGCTTGGCTTAGCGCTTGGTTTGGCGCTTGGCTTGGCGCTTGGCTTTGCGCCTGGCTTGTCGCGTGGCTTGGCACTTAAGCCTGGCGCTTGGTTTGGCGTTTGGCTTAGCGCTTGGCTTGGCGCTTGGCTTGGCGCTTGGCTAGGTGCTTGGTTTAACGCTTGCTTTGGCGCTTAACGTCGCGCTTGGCTTGGCGCTCGGCTTTGCGTTTGGTGTAGCGCTTGGCTTGGCGCTTGGCTTGGCGCTTTGCTTGGCGCTTGTATTGGCGCTTGGCTTAGCGCTTGCCTTGGCGCTTATCTTTGCACTCAATTTACAGCTTGGCTTGGCGCTTGGCTTAGCGCTTGGCTTGGCGCTTGGCCTAGCGCTTGCCTTGGCGCTTATGTTTGCGCTCGGTTTACAGCTTGGCTTGGCGCTTGGCTTAGCGCTTGGCTTGTTGCATGGCTTACCACTTAGCTTGGCGCTTAATTTGGCGCTTGGCTTAGCGATTGGCTTGGCGCTTGGCTTAACGCTTGGCTTGACGCATGGCTTGGCGCTTGTCTTGCCACTTGACTTTGCGCTTGGTTTGGCAATTGGTTTGGCGCTTGGTTTGGCGCTTGGCTTGGCGCTTTGCTTGGCGTTTGGTTTAAAGCTTGGCTTTGCGCTTGGCTTGGCGATTGGCCTGGCGCCTGGCTTGGCGATTGGCCTGGCGCCTGGCTTGGCGCTTGGGGTGGTTCTTGGTTTAACGCTTTACTTGGCGCTTTCTTGGCGCTTGACTTGGTGCTTGGGTTGGCGCTTGGTTTAATGATTGGTTTCGCGGTTTACTTGGCGCTTGGCTTAGCGCTTGACTTGGCGCTTGTTTTGGCGCTTGGCTGGGCGCTTGGTTTGGCGCTTGACTTGGCGCTTGTCTTGTCGCATGGCTTGGCACTTAGCTTAGCGCTTGGGTTGGCGCTTGGCTTGGTGCTTGGCTTGGCGTTTGGCTTGGCGCTTGTCTTGTCGCATGGCTTGGCACTTAGCTTGGCGCTTGGGTTGGCGCTTGGGGTGGTTCTTGGTTTAACGCTTTACTTGGCGCTTCCTTGGCGCTTGACTTTATGTTTGGGTTGGCGCTTGGTTTGGTGATTGGTTTCGCGGTTTACTTGGCGCTTGGCTTAGCGCTTGACTTGGCGCTTGTTTTGGCGCTTGGCTGGGCGCTTGGATTGGCGCTTGACTTAGCGCTTGGGTTGGCGCTTGGCTTGGTGCGTGGCTCGGCGCTTGGTTTGTCGCTTGGTTTGGCGCTTGGCTTGGGGATTGGCCTTGCACTTGGCCTGGCGTTTATCTTGGCGCTTGGCTTGGCGTTTGGCTTGGCGCTTGGATTGGCGCTTGCCTTGGCGTTTGGTTTGGCGCTTGGCTTGGCGCTTGGCTTGGCGCTTGGCTTGGAGCTTGGCTTGGCGCTTGGCTTGGCACGTGGCTTGGCGCTTGACTTGGCGCTTGGGTTGGCGTCTGGCTTGGAGCTTGGGTTGGCATTTGACTTGGCGCTTGGTTTAGCGCTTGGCTGGCCGCTTGGCTTGGCTCTTGGCTTTCAACTTGGTTTGGCGCTTGGCTGGGCGCTTGGGTTGGCGCTTGGCTTCGAGCTTGGGTTGGCATTTGACTTGACGTTTGGTTTGGCGCTTGACGTAGCGCTCGGCTTGGCGCCTGGATTGGCGCTTGGCTTAGCGCTTGGCTTGACGCTTGGCTTTGCGCTTGGTAAAGCGCTTGGTTTGACGCTTGGCTTGGCGCTTGGCTTAGCGCTTGCGTTGGCGATTGGCTTGGCGCTTGACTTGGCGCTTGGCTTGGCACGTGCATTGCGCTTGGCCAGGCGCTTGGATTAGCGCTTGGCATAGCGCATGGCTTGGCGCGTGGCTTGGCGCTTGGCTTGGCGCTTGCGTTGGCGCTTGGCTTGGCGCTGGATTTGGCGCTTGTCTTGGCACGTGCCTTGCGCTTGGCCAGGCGCTTGGATTAGCGCTTGGCAATGCGCATGGCTTGGCGCGTGGCTTGGCGCTTGGCTTGGCACGTGCCTTGCGCTTGGCCAGGCGCTTGGATTAGCGCTTGGCATAGCTTATGGCTTGGCGCGTGGCTTGGCGCTTGGCTTGGCGCTTGACTTGGCGCTTGGCTTAGCACGTGCCTTGCGCTTGCCTTGGCGCTTATCTTTGCGCTCGGTTTACAGCTTGGCTTGGCGCTTGGCTTAGCACTTGGCTTGTTGCATGGCTTGGCACTAAGCTTGGCGCTTGATTTGGCGCTTGGCTTAGCGATTGGCTTGGCGCTTGGCTTAACGCTTGGCTTGGCGCTTGGCTTGGCGCTCGGCTTTGCGTTTGGTGTAGCGCTTGGCTTGGCGCTTGGATTGGCGCTTGGCTTAGCGCTTGCCTTGGCGCTTGCCTTGGCGCTTGGCTTAGCACTTAGCTTGGCGCTTGGTTTAGCGCTTGGCTTGGCGCTTGGCTTAGCGCTTGGTTTGGCGCTTGGCTTGGCGCTTGGCTTTGCGCCTGGCTTGTCGCGTGGCTTGGCACTTAAGCCTGGCGCTTGGTTTGGCGTTTGGCTTAGCGCTTGGCTTGGCGCTTGGCTTGGCGCTTGGCTAGGTGCTTGGTTTAACGCTTGCTTTGGCGCTTAACGTCGAGCTTGGCTTGGCGCTCGGCTTTGCGTTTGGTGTAGCGCTTGGCTTGGCGCTTGGCTTGGCGCTTTGCTTGGCGCTTGTATTGGCGCTTGGCTTAGCGCTTGCCTTGGCGCTTATCTTTGCACTCAGTTTACAGCTTGGCTTGGCGCTTGGCTTAGCGCTTGGCTTGGCGCTTGGCTTAGCGCTTGCCTTGGCCCTTATCTTTGCGCTCGGTTTACAGCTTGGCTTGGCGCTTGGCTTAGCGCTTGGCTTGTTGCATGGCTTACCACTTAGCTTGGCGCTTGATTTGGCGCTTGGCTTAGCGATTGGCTTGGCGCTTGGCTTAACGCTTGGCTTGACGCATGGCTTGGCGCTTGTCTTGCCACTTGACTTTGCGCTTGGTTTGGCAATTGGTTTGGCGCTTGGTTTGGCGCTTGGCTTGGCGCTTTGCTTGGCGCTTGGTTTAAAGCTTGGCTTTGCGCTTGGCTTGGCGATTGGCCTGGCGCCTGGCTTGGCGATTGGCCTGGCGCCTGGCTTGGCGCTTGGGGTGGTTCTTGGTTTAACGCTTTACTTGGCGCTTTCTTGGCGCTTGACTTGGTGCTTGGGTTGGCGCTTGGTTTAATGATTGGTTTCGCGGTTTACTTGGCGCTTGGCTTAGCGCTTGACTTGGCGCTTGTTTTGGCGCTTGGCTGGGCGCTTGGTTTGGCGCTTGACTTAGCGCTTGGGTTGGCGCTTGGCTTGGTGCGTGGCTCGGCGCTTGGTTTGTCGCTTGGTTTGGCGCTTGGCTTGGCGCTTGGCCTTGCACTTGGCTTGGCGTTTATCTTGGCGCTTGGCTTGGCGTTTGGCTTGGCGCTTGGATTGGCGCTTGCCTTGGCGTTTGGCTTGGCGCTTGGCTTGGCGCTTGGCTTGGCGCTTTGCTTGGAGCTTGGCTTGTTGCCTGAGATGGCGCTTGGCTTTGCGCTTGGTTTGGCGCCTGTCTTGGCGCTTGCCTTGGCGTTTAGCTTGGCGCTTAGCCTAATGCTTGGCTTGGAGCTTGGCTTGCTGCCTGGGTTGGCGTTTGGCTTTGCGCTAGGTTTTGCGCTTGGCTTGGCGCTTGGCTTTGCGCTTTGTTTAGCGCTTGGCTTGGCGCTTGGCTTTGCGCTTGGCTTAACGCTTCTCTTGGCGCTTGGCTTGGCGCTTGGCTTGGCACGTGGCTTGGCGCTTGACTTGGCGCTTGGGTTGGCGCCTGGCTTGGAGGTTGGGTTGGCATTTGACTTGGCGCTTGGTTTAGCGCTTGGCTGGGCGCATGGCTTGGCGCTTGGCTTTCAACTTGGTTTGGCGCTTGGCTGGGAGCTTGGCTTGGCGCTTGGCTTTGCGCTTGGTTTAACGCTTGGCTTGGCGCTTGGCTTTGCACTTGGTTTGGCGCTTGGCTGGGCGCTTGGCTTGCTGCTTGGCTTGGCACATAGCTTATCGATTGACTTGGCGCTTGGGTTGGCGCTTGGCTTCGAGCTTGGGTTGGCATTTGACTTGACGTTTGGTTTGGCGCTTGACGTAGCGCTCGGCTTGGCGCCTGGATTGGCGCTTGGCTTAGCGCTTGGCTTGACGCTTGGCTTTGCGCTTGGTAAAGCGCTTGGTTTGACGCTTGGCTTGGCGCTTGGCTTAGCGCTTGCGTTGGCGCTTGGCTTGGCGCTTGACTTGGCGCTTGGCTTGGCACGTGCCTTGCGCTTGGCCAGGCGCTTGGATTAGCGCTTGGTGTAGCGCATGGCTTGGCGCGTGGCTTGGCGCTTGGCTTGGCGCTTGCGTTGGCGCTTGGCTTGGCGCTGGGTTTGGCGCTTGTCTTGGCACGTGCCTTGCGCTTGGCCAGGCGCTTGGATTAGCGCTTGGCATAGCGCATGGCTTGGCGCGTGGCTTGGCGCTTGGCTTGGCACGTGCCTTGCGCTTGGCCAGGCGCTTGGATTAGCGCTTGGCATAGCGCATGGCTTGGCGCGTGGCTTGGCGTTTGGCTTGGCGCTTGACTTGGCGCTTGGCTTAGCACGTGCCTTGCGCTTGCCTTGGCGCTTATCTTTGCGCTCGGTTTACAGCTTGGCTTGGCGCTTGGCTTAGCACTTGGCTTGTTGCATGGCTTGGCACTAAGGTTGGCGCTTGATTTGGCGCTTGGCTTAGCGATTGGCTTGGCGCTTGGCTTAACGCTTGGCTTGACGCATGGCTTGGCGCTTGGCTTGGCGCTCGGCTTTGCGTTTGGTGTAGCGCTTGGGTTGGCGCTTGGCTTGGCGCTTGGCTTGGCGCTTGGATTGGCGCTTGGTTTAGCGCTTGCCTTGGCGCTTGCCTTGGCGCTTGGCTTAGCACTTAGCTTGGCGCTTGGTTTAGCGCTTGGCTTGGCGCTTGGCTTGGCGCTTGGTTTGGCGCTTGGCTTGGCGCTTGGCTTTGCGCCCGGCTTGTCGCGTGGCTTGGCACTTAAGCTTGGCGCTTGGTTTGGCGCTTGGCTTAGCGCTTTGCTTGGCGCTTGGCTTGGCGCTTGGCTAGGTGCTTGGTTTAACGCTTGCTTTGGCGCTTAACGTCGCGCTTGGCTTGTCGCTTGGTTTGCGCTTGGCTTGGGGAGTGGTTTGCGCTTGGCTTGGCGCTCGGCTTTGCGTTTGGTGTAGCGCTTGGCTTGGCGCTTGGCTTGGCGCTTGGCTTGGCGCTTTGCTTGGCGCTTGTATTGGCGCTTGGCTTAGCGCTTGCCTTGGCGCTTATCTTTGCACTCAGTTTACAGCTTGGCTTGGCGCTTGGCTTAGCGCTTGGCTTGGCGCTTGGCTTAGCGCTTGCCTTGGCGCTTATCTTTGCGCTCGGTTTACAGCTTGGCTTGGCGCTTGGCTTAGCGCTTGGCTTGTTGCATGGCTTACCACTTAGCTTGGCGCTTGATTTGGCGCTTGGCTTAGTGATTGGCTTGGCGCTTGGCTTAACGCTTGGCTTGACGCATGGCTTGGCGCTTGTCTTGCCACTTGACTTTGCGCTTGGTTTGGCAATTGGTTTGGCGCTTGGTTTGGCGCTTGGCTTGGCGCTTTGCTTGGCGCTTGGTTTAAAGCTTGGCTTTGCGCTTGGCTTGGCGATTGGCCTGGCGCCTGGCTTGGCGATTGGCCTGGCGCCTGGCTTGGCGCTTGGGGTGGTTCTTGGTTTAACGCTTTACTTGGCGCTTTCTTGGCGCTTGACTTGGTGCTTGGGTTGGCGCTTGGTTTAATGATTGGTTTCGCGGTTTACTTGGCGCTTGGCTTAGCGCTTGACTTGGCGCTTGTTTTGGCGCTTGGCTGGGCGCTTGGTTTGGCGCTTGACTTAGCGCTTGGGTTGGCGCTTGGCTTGGTGCGTGGCTCGGCGCTTGGTTTGTCGCTTGGTTTGGCGCTTGGCTTGGCGCTTGGCCTTGCACTTGGCTTGGCGTTTATCTTGGCGCTTGGCTTGGCGTTTGGCTTGGCGCTTGGATTGGCGCTTGCCTTGGCGTTTGGCTTGGCGCTTGGCTTGGCGCTTGGCTTGGCGCTTTGCTTGGAGCTTGGCTTGTTGCCTGAGATGGCGCTTGGCTTTGCGCTTGGTTTGGCGCCTGTCTTGGCGCTTGCCTTGGCGTTTAGCTTGGCGCTTAGCCTGATGCTTGGCTTGGAGCTTGGCTTGCTGCCTGGGTTGGCGTTTGGCTTTGCGCTAGGTTTTGCGCTTGGCTTGGCGCTTGGCTTTGCGCTTTGTTTAGCGCTTGGCTTGGCGCTTGGCTTTGCGCTTGGCTTAACGCTTCTCTTGGCGCTTGGCTTTACGCTTGGCTTGGCACGTGGCTTGGCGCTTGACTTGGCGCTTGGGTTGGCGCCTGGCTTGGAGGTTGGGTTGGCATTTGACTTGGCGCTTGGTTTAGCGCTTGGCTGGGCGCATGGCTTGGCGCTTGGCTTTCAACTTGGTTTGGCGCTTGGCTGGGAGCTTGGCTTGGCGCTTGGCTTTGCGCTTGGTTTAACGCTTGGCTTGGCGCTTGGCTTTGCACTTGGTTTGGCGCTTGGCTGGGCGCTTGGCTTGCTGCTTGGCTTGGCACATAGCTTATCGATTGACTTGGCGCTTGGGTTGGCGCTTGGCTTCGAGCTTGGGTTGGCATTTGACTTGACGTTTGGTTTGGCGCTTGACGTAGCGCTCGGCTTGGCGCCTGGATTGGCGCTTGGCTTAACGCTTGGCTTGGCGCTTGGCTTGGCGCTCGGCTTTGCGTTTGGTGTAGCGCTTGGCTTGGCGCTTGGCTTGGCGCTTGGATTGGCGCTTGGCTTAGCGCTTGCCTTGGCGCTTGCCTTGGCGCTTGGCTTAGCACCTAGCTTGGCGCTTGGTTTAGCGCTTGGCTTGGCGCTTGGCTTAGCGCTTGGTTTGGCGCTTGGCTTGGCGCTTGGCTTTGCGCCTGGCTTGTCGCGTGGCTTGGCACTTAAGCCTGGCGCTTGGTTTGGCGTTTGGCTTAGCGCTTGGCTTGGCGCTTGGCTTGGCGCTTGGCTAGGTGCTTGGTTTAACGCTTGCTTTGGCGCTTAACGTCGCGCTTGGCTTGGCGCTCGGCTTTGCGTTTGGTGTAGCGCTTGGCTTGGCGCTTGGCTTGGCGCTTTGCTTGGCGCTTGTATTGGCGCTTGGCTTAGCGCTTGCCTTGGCGCTTATCTTTGCACTCAGTTTACAGCTTGGCTTGGCGCTTGGCTTAGCGCTTGGCTTGGCGCTTGGCCTAGCGCTTGCCTTGGCGCTTATCTTTGCGCTCGGTTTACAGCTTGGCTTGGCGCTTGGCTTAGCGCTTGGCTTGTTGCATGGCTTACCACTTAGCTTGGCGCTTGATTTGGCGCTTGGCTTAGCGATTGGCTTGGCGCTTGGCTTAACGCTTGGCTTGACGCATGGCTTGGCGCTTGTCTTGCCACTTGACTTTGCGCTTGGTTTGGCAATTGGTTTGGCGCTTGGTTTGGCGCTTGGCTTGGCGCTTTGCTTGGCGCTTGGTTTAAAGCTTGGCTTTGCGCTTGGCTTGGCGATTGGCCTGGCGCCTGGCTTGGCGATTGGCCTGGCGCCTGGCTTGGCGCTTGGGGTGGTTCTTGGTTTAACGCTTTACTTGGCGCTTTCTTGGCGCTTGACTTGGTGCTTGGGTTGGCGCTTGGTTTAATGATTGGTTTCGCGGTTTACTTGGCGCTTGGCTTAGCGCTTGACTTGGCGCTTGTTTTGGCGCTTGGCTGGGCGCTTGGTTTGGCGCTTGACTTGGCGCTTGTCTTGTCGCATGGCTTGGCACTTAGCTTAGCGCTTGGGTTGGCGCTTGGCTTGGTGCTTGGCTTGGCGTTTGGCTTGGCGCTTGTCTTGTCGCATGGCTTGGCACTTAGCTTGGCGCTTGGGTTGGCGCTTGGGGTGGTTCTTGGTTTAACGCTTTACTTGGCGCTTCCTTGGCGCTTGACTTTATGTTTGGGTTGGCGCTTGGTTTGGTGATTGGTTTCGCGGTTTACTTGGCGCTTGTTTTGGCGCTTGGCTGGGCGCTTGGATTGGCGCTTGACTTAGCGCTTGGGTTGGCGCTTGGCTTGGTGCGTGGCTCGGCGCTTGGTTTGTCGCTTGGTTTGGCGCTTGGCTTGGGGATTGGCCTTGCACTTGGCCTGGCGTTTATCTTGGCGCTTGGCTTGGCGTTTGGCTTGGCGCTTGGATTGGCGCTTGCCTTGGCGTTTGGTTTGGCGCTTGGCTTGGCGCTTGGCTTGGCGCTTGGCTTGGAGCTTGGCTTGGCGCTTGGCTTGGCACGTGGCTTGGCGCTTGACTTGGCGCTTGGGTTGGCGTCTGGCTTGGAGCTTGGGTTGGCATTTGACTTGGCGCTTGGTTTAGCGCTTGGCTGGCCGCTTGGCTTGGCTCTTGGCTTTCAACTTGGTTTGGCGCTTGGCTGGGCGCTTGGGTTGGCGCTTGGCTTCGAGCTTGGGTTGGCATTTGACTTGACGTTTGGTTTGGCGCTTGACGTAGCGCTCGGCTTGGCGCCTGGATTGGCGCTTGGCTTAGCGCTTGGCTTGACGCTTGGCTTTGCGCTTGGTAAAGCGCTTGGTTTGACGCTTGGCTTGGCGCTTGGCTTAGCGCTTGCGTTGGCGATTGGCTTGGCGCTTGACTTGGCGCTTCGCTTGGCACGTGCATTGCGCTTGGCCAGGCGCTTGGATTAGCGCTTGGCATAGCGCATGGCTTGGCGCGTGGCTTGGCGCTTGGCTTGGCGCTTGCGTTGGCGCTTGGCTTGGCGCTGGATTTGGCGCTTGTCTTGGCACGTGCCTTGCGCTTGGCCAGGCGCTTGGATTAGCGCTTGGCAATGCGCATGGCTTGGCGCGTGGCTTGGCGCTTGGCTTGGCACGTGCCTTGCGCTTGGCCAGGCGCTTGGATTAGCGCTTGGCATAGCGCATGGCTTGGCGCGTGGCTTGGCGCTTGGCTTGGCGCTTGACTTGGCGCTTGGCTTAGCACGTGCCTTGCGCTTGCCTTGGCGCTTATCTTTGCGCTCGGTTTACAGCTTGGCTTGGCGCTTGGCTTAGCACTTGGCTTGTTGCATGGCTTGGCACTAAGCTTGGCGCTTGATTTGGCGCTTGGCTTAGCGATTGGCTTGGCGCTTGGCTTAACGCTTGGCTTGGCGCTTGGCTTGGCGCTCGGCTTTGCGTTTGGTGTAGCGCTTGGCTTGGCGCTTGGATTGGCGCTTGGCTTAGCGCTTGCCTTGGCGCTTGCCTTGGCGCTTGGCTTAGCACTTAGCTTGGCGCTTGGTTTAGCGCTTGGCTTGGCGCTTGGCTTAGCGCTTGGTTTGGCGCTTGGCTTGGCGCTTGGCTTTGCGCCTGGCTTGTCGCGTGGCTTGGCACTTAAGCCTGGCGCTTGGTTTGGCGTTTGGCTTAGCGCTTGGCTTGGCGCTTGGCTTGGCGCTTGGCTAGGTGCTTGGTTTAACGCTTGCTTTGGCGCTTAACGTCGCGCTTGGCTTGGCGCTCGGCTTTGCGTTTGGTGTAGCGCTTGGCTTGGCGCTTGGCTTGGCGCTTTGCTTGGCGCTTGTATTGGCGCTTGGCTTAGCGCTTGCCTTGGCGCTTATCTTTGCACTCAGTTTACAGCTTGGCTTGGCGCTTGGCTTAGCGCTTGGCTTGGCGCTTGGCTTAGCGCTTGCCTTGGCGCTTATCTTTGCGCTCGGTTTACAGCTTGGCTTGGCGCTTGGCTTAGCGCTTGGCTTGTTGCATGGCTTACCACTTAGCTTGGTGCTTGATTTGGCGCTTGGCTTAGCGATTGGCTTGGCGCTTGGCTTAACGCTTGGCTTGACGCATGGCTTGGCGCTTGTCTTGCCACTTGACTTTGCGCTTGGTTTGGCAATTGGTTTGGCGCTTGGTTTGGCGCTTGGCTTGGCGCTTTGCTTGGCGCTTGGTTTAAAGCTTGGCTTTGCGCTTGGCTTGGCGATTGGCCTGGCGCCTGGCTTGGCGATTGGCCTGGCGCCTGGCTTGGCGCTTGGGGTGGTTCTTGGTTTAACGCTTTACTTGGCGCTTTCTTGGCGCTTGACTTGGTGCTTGGGTTGGCGCTTGGTTTAATGATTGGTTTCGCGGTTTACTTGGCGCTTGGCTTAGCGCTTGACTTGGCGCTTGTTTTGGCGCTTGGCTGGGCGCTTGGTTTGGCGCTTGACTTAGCGCTTGGGTTGGCGCTTGGCTTGGTGCGTGGCTCGGCGCTTGGTTTGTCGCTTGGTTTGGCGCTTGGCTTGGCGCTTGGCCTTGCACTTGGCTTGGCGTTTATCTTGGCGCTTGGCTTGGCGTTTGGCTTGGCGCTTGGATTGGCGCTTGCCTTGGCGTTTGGCTTGGCGCTTGGCTTGGCGCTTGGCTTGGCGCTTTGCTTGGAGCTTGGCTTGTTGCCTGAGATGGCGCTTGGCTTTGCGCTTGGTTTGGCGCCTGTCTTGGCGCTTGCCTTGGCGTTTAGCTTGGCGCTTAGCCTGATGCTTGGCTTGGAGCTTGGCTTGCTGCCTGGGTTGGCGTTTGGCTTTGCGCTAGGTTTTGCGCTTGGCTTGGCGCTTGGCTTTGCGCTTTGTTTAGCGCTTGGCTTGGCGCTTGGCTTTGCGCTTGGCTTAACGCTTCTCTTGGCGCTTGGCTTGGCGCTTGGCTTGGCACGTGGCTTGGCGCTTGACTTGGCGCTTGGGTTGGCGCCTGGCTTGGAGGTTGGGTTGGCATTTGACTTGGCGCTTGGTTTAGCGCTTGGCTGGGCGCATGGCTTGGCGCTTGGCTTTCAACTTGGTTTGGCGCTTGGCTGGGAGCTTGGCTTGGCGCTTGGCTTTGCGCTTGGTTTAACGCTTGGCTTGGCGCTTGGCTTTGCACTTGGTTTGGCGCTTGGCTGGGCGCTTGGCTTGCTGCTTGGCTTGGCACATAGCTTATCGATTGACTTGGCGCTTGGGTTGGCGCTTGGCTTCGAGCTTGGGTTGGCATTTGACTTGACGTTTGGTTTGGCGCTTGACGTAGCGCTCGGCTTGGCGCCTGGATTGGCGCTTGGCTTAGCGCTTGGCTTGACGCTTGGCTTTGCGCTTGGTAAAGCGCTTGGTTTGACGCTTGGCTTGGCGCTTGGCTTAGCGCTTGCGTTGGCGCTTGGCTTGGCGCTTGACTTGGCGCTTGGCTTGGCACGTGCCTTGCGCTTGGCCAGGCGCTTGGATTAGCGCTTGGTGTAGCGCATGGCTTGGCGCGTGGCTTGGCGCTTGGCTTGGCGCTTGCGTTGGCGCTTGGCTTGGCGCTGGGTTTGGCGCTTGTCTTGGCACGTGCCTTGCGCTTGGCCAGGCGCTTGGATTAGCGCTTGGCATAGCGCATGGCTTGGCGCGTGGCTTGGCGCTTGGCTTGGCACGTGCCTTGCGCTTGGCCAGGCGCTTGGATTAGCGCTTGGCATAGCGCATGGCTTGGCGCGTGGCTTGGCGTTTGGCTTGGCGCTTGACTTGGCGCTTGGCTTAGCACGTGCCTTGCGCTTGCCTTGGCGCTTATCTTTGCGCTCGGTTTACAGCTTGGCTTGGCGCTTGGCTTAGCACTTGGCTTGTTGCATGGCTTGGCACTAAGGTTGGCGCTTGATTTGGCGCTTGGCTTAGCGATTGGCTTGGCGCTTGGCTTAACGCTTGGCTTGACGCATGGCTTGGCGCTTGGCTTGGCGCTCGGCTTTGCGTTTGGTGTAGCGCTTGGCTTGGCGCTTGGCTTGGCGCTTGGCTTGGCGCTTGGATTGGCGCTTGGTTTAGCGCTTGCCTTGGCGCTTGCCTTGGCGCTTGGCTTAGCACTTAGCTTGGCGCTTGGTTTAGCGCTTGGCTTGGCGCTTGGCTTGGCGCTTGGTTTGGCGCTTGGCTTGGCGCTTGGCTTTGCGCCCGGCTTGTCGCGTGGCTTGGCACTTAAGCTTGGCGCTTGGTTTGGCGCTTGGCTTAGCGCTTTGCTTGGCGCTTGGCTTGGCGCTTGGCTAGGTGCTTGGTTTAACGCTTGCTTTGGCGCTTAACGTCGCGCTTGGCTTGTCGCTTGGTTTGCGCTTGGCTTGGGGAGTGGTTTGCGCTTGGCTTGGCGCTCGGCTTTGCGTTTGGTGTAGCGCTTGGCTTGGCGCTTGGCTTGGCGCTTGGCTTGGCGCTTTGCTTGGCGCTTGTATTGGCGCTTGGCTTAGCGCTTGCCTTGGCGCTTATCTTTGCACTCAGTTTACAGCTTGGCTTGGCGCTTGGCTTAGCGCTTGGCTTGGCGCTTGGCTTAGCGCTTGCCTTGGCGCTTATCTTTGCGCTCGGTTTACAGCTTGGCTTGGCGCTTGGCTTAGCGCTTGGCTTGTTGCATGGCTTACCACTTAGCTTGGCGCTTGATTTGGCGCTTGGCTTAGCGATTGGCTTGGCGCTTGGCTTAACGCTTGGCTTGACGCATGGCTTGGCGCTTGTCTTGCCACTTGACTTTGCGCTTGGTTTGGCAATTGGTTTGGCGCTTGGTTTGGCGCTTGGCTTGGCGCTTTGCTTGGCGCTTGGTTTAAAGCTTGGCTTTGCGCTTGGCTTGGCGATTGGCCTGGCGCCTGGCTTGGCGATTGGCCTGGCGCCTGGCTTGGCGCTTGGGGTGGTTCTTGGTTTAACGCTTTACTTGGCGCTTTCTTGGCGCTTGACTTGGTGCTTGGGTTGGCGCTTGATTTAATGATTGGTTTCGCGGTTTACTTGGCGCTTGGCTTAGCGCTTGACTTGGCGCTTGTTTTGGCGCTTGGCTGGGCGCTTGGTTTGGCGCTTGACTTAGCGCTTGGGTTGGCGCTTGGCTTGGTGCGTGGCTCGGCGCTTGGTTTGTCGCTTGGTTTGGCGCTTGGCTTGGCGCTTGGCCTTGCACTTGGCTTGGCGTTTATCTTGGCGCTTGGCTTGGCGTTTGGCTTGGCGCTTGGATTGGCGCTTGCCTTGGCGTTTGGCTTGGCGCTTGGCTTGGCGCTTGGCTTGGCGCTTTGCTTGGAGCTTGGCTTGTTGCCTGAGATGGCGCTTGGCTTTGCGCTTGGTTTGGCGCCTGTCTTGGCGCTTGCCTTGGCGTTTAGCTTGGCGCTTAGCCTGATGCTTGGCTTGGAGCTTGGCTTGCTGCCTGGGTTGGCGTTTGGCTTTGCGCTAGGTTTTGCGCTTGGCTTGGCGCTTGGCTTTGCGCTTTGTTTAGCGCTTGGCTTGGCGCTTGGCTTTGCGCTTGGCTTAACGCTTCTCTTGGCGCTTGGCTTGGCGCTTGGCTTGGCACGTGGCTTGGCGCTTGACTTGGCGCTTGGGTTGGCGCCTGGCTTGGAGGTTGGGTTGGCATTTGACTTGGCGCTTGGTTTAGCGCTTGGCTGGGCGCATGGCTTGGCGCTTGGCTTTCAACTTGGTTTGGCGCTTGGCTGGGAGCTTGGCTTGGCGCTTGGCTTTGCGCTTGGTTTAACGCTTGGCTTGGCGCTTGGCTTTGCACTTGGTTTGGCGCTTGGCTGGGCGCTTGGCTTGCTGCTTGGCTTGGCACATAGCTTATCGATTGACTTGGCGCTTGGGTTGGCGCTTGGCTTCGAGCTTGGGTTGGCATTTGACTTGACGTTTGGTTTGGCGCTTGACGTAGCGCTCGGCTTGGCGCCTGGATTGGCGCTTGGCTTAGCGCTTGGCTTGACGCTTGGCTTTGCGCTTGGTAAAGCGCTTGGTTTGACGCTTGGCTTGGCGCTTGGCTTAGCGCTTGCGTTGGCGCTTGGCTTGGCGCTTGACTTGGCGCTTGGCTTGGCACGTGCCTTGCGCTTGGCCAGGCGCTTGGATTAGCGCTTGGTGTAGCGCATGGCTTGGCGCGTGGCTTGGCGCTTGGCTTGGCGCTTGCGTTGGCGCTTGGCTTGGCGCTGGGTTTGGCGCTTGTCTTGGCAAGTGCCTTGCGCTTGGCCAGGCGCTTGGATTAGCGCTTGGCATAGCGCATGGCTTGGCGCGTGGCTTGGCGCTTGGCTTGGCACGTGCCTTGCGCTTGGCCAGGCGCTTGGATTAGCGCTTGGCATAGCGCATGGCTTGGCGCGTGGCTTGGCGTTTGGCTTGGCGCTTGACTTGGCGCTTGGCTTAGCACGTGCCTTGCGCTTGCCTTGGCGCTTATCTTTGCGCTCGGTTTACAGCTTGGCTTGGCGCTTGGCTTAGCACTTGGCTTGTTGCATGGCTTGGCACTAAGGTTGGCGCTTGATTTGGCTCTTGGCTTAGCGATTGGCTTGGCGCTTGGCTTAACGCTTGGCTTGACGCATGGCTTGGCGCTTGGCTTGGCGCTCGGCTTTGCGTTTGGTGTAGCGCTTGGCTTGGCGCTTGGCTTGGCGCTTGGCTTGGCGCTTGGATTGGCGCTTGGTTTAGCGCTTGCCTTGGCGCTTGCCTTGGCGCTTGGCTTAGCACTTAGCTTGGCGCTTGGTTTAGCGCTTGGCTTGGCGCTTGGCTTGGCGCTTGGTTTGGCGCTTGGCTTGGCGCTTGGCTTTGCGGCCGGCTTGTCGCGTGGCTTGGCACTTAAGCTTGGCGCTTGGTTTGGCGCTTGGCTTAGCGCTTTGCTTGGCGCTTGGCTTGGCGCTTGGCTAGGTGCTTGGTTTAACGCTTGCTTTGGCGCTTAACGTCGCGCTTGGCTTGTCGCTTGGTTTGCGCTTGGCTTGGGGAGTGGTTTGCGCTTGGCTTGGCGCTCGGCTTTGCGTTTGGTGTAGCGCTTGGCTTGGCGCTTGGCTTGGCGCTTGGCTTGGCGCTTGGCTTGGCGCTTGTATTGGCGCTTGGCTTAGCGCTTGCCTTGGCGCTTATCTTTGCACTCAGTTTACAGCTTGGCTTGGCGCTTGGCTTAGCGCTTGGCTTGGCGCTTGGCTTAGCGCTTGCCTTGGCGCTTATCTTTGCGCTCGGTTTACAGCTTGGCTTGGCGCTTGGCTTAGCGCTTGGCTTGTTGCATGGCTTACCACTTAGCTTGGCGCTTGATTTGGCGCTTGGCTTAGCGATTGGCTTGGCGCTTGGCTTAACGCTTGGCTTGACGCATGGCTTGGCGCTTGTCTTGCCGCTTGACTTTGCGCTTGGTTTGGCAATTGGTTTGGCGCTTGGTTTGGCGCTTGGCTTGGCGCTTTGCTTGGCGCTTGGTTTAAAGCTTGGCTTTGCGCTTGGCTTGGCGATTGGCCTGGCGCCTGGCTTGGCGCTTGGCTTGGTGCTTGGTTTGGCGGTTAGCATGGCGTTAGGCTAGGCGCTTGGCTTGGCGCTTGGCTTTGCGCCTGGCTTGTCGCATGGCTTGGCACTTAGCTTGTCGCTTGGTTTGGCGCTTGGCTTAGCGCTTGGCTTGGCGCTTGGCTTGGCGCTTGGCTTGGCGCTTGGCTTGGCGCTTGGCTTGGCGCTTGGCTTCGCGCTTGGCTTGGCGCTTGGCTTGGCGATTGGCTTTGCGCCTGGTTTGGCGCTTGGCTCGGCGCTTGGTTTGGCGCTTGGATTGGCGCTTTACTTTACGCTTGGTTTGGCGCTTGACTTAGCGCTTGCCTTGGCGTTTAGCTTGGCGCTTAGCCTGATGCTTGGCTTGGAGCTTGGCTTGTTGCTTGAGATGGCGCTTGGCTTTGCGCTTGGTTTGGCGTTTGTCTTGGTGCTTGCCTTGGCGTTTAGCTTGGCGCTTAGCCTGATGCTTGGCTTGGAGCTTGGATTGCTGCCTGGGTTGGCGTTTGGCTTTGCGCTAGGCTTTGAGCTTGGCTTGGCGCTTGACTTGGCGCTTGGCTTTGCGCTTGGCTTGGCTCTTGGCTTGGCGCTTGGCTAGGTGCTTGGTTTAACGCTTGCTTTGGCGCTTAACGTCGCGCTTGGCTTGTCGCTTGGCTTTGCGCTTGGCTTGGGGCGTGGTTTGCGCTTGGCTTGGCGCTTGGCTTGGCGCTTGGCTTGGCGCTCGGCTTTGCGTTTGGTGTAGCGCTTGGCTTGGCGCTTGGCTTGGCGCTTGTATTGGCGCTTGGCTTAGCGCTTGCCTTGGCGCTTATCTTTGCACTCAGTTTACAGCTTGGCTTGGCGCTTGGCTTAGCGCTTGGCTTGTTGCATGGCTTACCACTTAGCTTGGCGCTTGTCTTGCCGCTTGACTTTGCGCTTGGTTTGGCAATTAGTTTGGCGCTTGGTTTGGCGCTTGGCTTGGCGCTTTGCTTGGCGCTTGGTTTAAAGCTTGGCTTTGCGCTTGGCTTGGCGATTGGCATGGCGCTTGGCTTGGCGCTTGGCTTGGTGCTTGGTTTGGCGGTTAGCATGGCGTTAGGCTAGGCGCTTGGCTTGGCGCTTGGCTTTGCGCCTGGCTTGTCGCATGGCATGGCACTTAGCTTGTCGCTTGGTTTGGCGCTTGGCTTAGCGCTTGGCTTGGCGCTTGGCTTGGCGCTTGGCTTGGCGCTTGGGTTGGCGCTTGGCTTCGCGATTGGCTTGGCGCTTGGCTTGGCGATTGGCTTTGCGCCTGGTTTGGCGCTTGGCTCGGCGCTTGGTTTGGCGCTTGGATTGGCGCTTTACTTTACGCTTGGTTTGGCGCTTGACTTGGCGCTTGCCTTGGCGTTTAGCTTGTCGCTTAGCCTGATGCTTGGCTTGGAGCTTGGCTTGTTGCCTGAGATGGCGCTTGGCTTTGCGCTTGGTTTGGCGCTTGTCTTGGCGCTTGCCTTGGCGTTTAGCTTGGCGCTTAGAGTGATGCTTGGCTTGGAGCTTGGATTGCTGCCTGGGTTGGCGCTTGTTTTTGCGCTAGGCTTTGCGCTTGGCTTGGCGCTTGACTTGGCGCTTGGCTTTGCACTTCGTTTAGCGCTTGGCTTGGCGCTTGGCTTTGCGCTTTTCTTAACGCTTGGCTTGGCGCTTGGCTTGGCGCTTGGCTTGGCACGTGGCTTGGCGCTTGACTTGGCGCTTGGGTTGGCGCCTGGCTTGGAACTTGGGTTGGCATTTGACTTGGCGCTTGGTTTAGCGCTTGGCTGGGCGCTTGGCTTGGCGCTTGGCTTTGCGCTTGGTTTGGCGCTTGGCTGGGCGCTTGGCTTGGTGCTTGGCTTGGCACATAGTTTATCGCTTGATTTGGCGCTTGGGTTGGCGCTTGGCTTCGAGCTTGGGTTGGCATTTGACTTGACGTTTGGTTTGGCGCTTGACGTAGCGCTCGGCTTGGCGCCTGGATTGGCGCTTGGCTTAGCGCTTGGCTTGACGCTTGGCTTTGCGCTTGGTAAAGCGCTTGGTTTGACGCTTGGCTTGGCGCTTGGCTTGGCGCTTGCGATGGCGCTTGGCTTGGCGCTTGACTTGGCGCTTGGCTTGGCACGTGCCTTGCGCTTGGCCAGGCGCTTGGATTAGCGCTTGGCATAGCGCATGGCTTGGCGCGTGGCTTGGCGCTCGGCTTGGCGCTTGCGTTGGCGCTTGGCTTGGCGCTTGATTTGGCGCTTGGCTTGGCACGTGCCTTGCGCTTGGCCAGGCGCTTGGATTAGCGCTTGGCATAGCGCTTGGCTTGGCGCGTGGCTTGGCGCTTGGCTTGGCGCTTGCGTTGGCGCTTGGCTTGGCGCTTGACTTGGCGCTTGGCTTAGCGCTTGCCTTGGCGCTTGCCTTGGCGCTTGGCTTGGCACTTAGCTTGGCGCTTGGTTTAGCGCTTGGCTTGGCGCTTGGCTTGGCGCTTGGTTTGGCGCTTGGCTTGGCGCTTGGCTTGGCACTTAGCTTGGCGCTTGGTTTAGCGCTTGGCTTGGCGCTTGGCTTGGCGCTTGGTTTGGCGCTTGGCTTGGCGCTTGGCTTTGCGCCTGGCTTGTCGCGTGGCTTGGCACTTAGGTTGGCGCTTGGTTTGGCGCTTGGCAAAGCGCTTGGCTTGGCGCTTGGCTTGGCGCTTGGCTAGGTGTATGGTTTAACGCTTGCTTTGGCGCTTAACGTCGCGCTTGGCTTGTCGCTTGGCTTTGCGCTTGGCTTGGGGCGTGGTTTGCGCTTGGCTTGGCGCTTGGCTTGGCGCTCGGCTTTGCGTTTTGTGTAGCGCTTGGCTTGGCGCTTGGCTTAGCGCTTGCCTTGGCGCTTATCTTTGCGCTCGGTTTACAGCTTGCCTTGGCGCTTGGCTTAGCGCTTGGCTTGTTGCATGGCTTACCACTTAGCTTGGCGCTTGATTTGGCGCTTGGCTTAGCGATTGGTTTGGCGCTTGGCTTGGCGCTTTGCTTGGCGCTTGGTTTAAAGCTTGGCTTTGCGCTTGGCTTGGATTGGCCTGGCGCTTGGCTTGACGCTTGGCTTGGTGCTTGGTTTGGCGGTTAGCATGGCGTTAGGCTAGGTTCTTGGCTTGGCGCTTGGCTTTGCGCTTTATTTGCCGCATGGCTTGGCACTTAGCTTGTCGCTTGGCTTGGCGCTTGGCTTGGCGATTGGCTTTGCGCCTGGTTTGGCGCTTGGCTCGGCGCTTGGTTTGGCGCTTAGATTGGCGCTTTACTTTCCGCTTGGTTTGGCGCTTGGCTTGGCGCTTTGGTTGGCGCTTGGGGTGGTGCTTGGTTTGGCGCTTTACTTAACGCTTGGCTTGGCGCTTGACTTGGCCCTTGGCTTGGCGCTGGACTTGGCGCTTGTTTTGGCGCTTGGCTTGGCGCTTGACTTGGCGCTTTGCTTGGCGCTTCGCTTGGTGCGTGGCTCGGCGTTTGGTTTGTCGTTTGGCTTGGCGCTTGGCTTGGCGCTTGGCTTTGCGCTTGGCTTGGCGCTTGGCTTGGCGCTTGGCTTTGCGCTTCGTTTGGCGCTTGGCTTGGAGCTTGGCTTTACGCTTGGCTTAACGCTTGGCTTGGCGCTTGGCTTTGCGCTTGGTTTGGCGCTTGGCTTGGCGCTTGGCTTAGCGCCTGGCTTGGCGCTTGGGTTTGCGCTTGGTTTGGCACTTTGTTTGACGCCTGGGTTTGCGCTTGGCTTGGCGCCTAGCTTGGGGCTTGGCTTTGCGCTTGGCCTGGCGCATGACTTGGCGCTTAGTTTGGCGCTTGACTTGGCGCTTGGTTTGGCGATTGGCTGGGCGCTTGGTTTGGCGCTTGGCTTGGCGCTTGGCTCAGCGCCTGGCTTGGCGCTTGGGTTTGCGCTTGGTTTGGCACTTTGTTTGACGCCTGGGTTTGCGCTTGGCTTGGCGCCTAGCTTGGGGCTTGGCTTTGCGCTTGGCTTGGCGCTTGGCTTTGCGCTTCGTTTGGCGCTTGGCTTGGAGCTTGGCTTTACGCTTGGCTTAACGCTTGGCTTGGCGCTTGGCTTTGCGCTTGGTTTGGCGCTTGGCTTGGCGCTTGACTTAGCGCCTGGCTTGGCGCTTGGGTTTGCGCTTGGTTTGGCACTTTGTTTGACGCCTGGGTTTGCGCTTGGCTTGGCGCCTAGCTTGGGGCTTGGCTTTGCGCTTGGCCTGGCGCTTGACTTGGCGCTTAGTTTGGCGCTTGACTTGGCGCTTGGTTTGGCGCTTGGCTGGGCGCTTGGCTTGGCGCTTGCCTTGGCGCTTAACCTTGCGCTTGGTTTGGCGCTTGTCCTAGAGCTCGGCTTGGCGCCTGGCTTGGCGCTTGCCTTGGCGCTTAACCTTGCCCTTGGTTTGGCGCTTGACCTAGAGCTCGGCTTGGCGCCTGGTTTGGCGCCTGTCTTAGCGCTTGGCTTGGCGCTTGGCTTAGCGCTTAGATTTGCGCTTGGTAAAGCTCTTGGTTTGACGCTTGGCTTGGCGCTTGGCTTAGCGCTTGGCTTGGCGCTTGGCTTGGTGCTTGGCTAGGTGTTTGATTTGGCGCTTGCTTTGGCGCTTAACTTCGTGCTTGGCTTGTCGCTTGGCATTGCGCATGGCTTGTGGCGTGTCTTGCGCTTGGCTTGGCGCTTACCTTGGCGCTTGGCTTGGCGCTCGGCTTTGCGTTTGTCGTAGCGCTTGGCTTGGCGCTTGGTTTAGCGCTTACCTTGGCGCTTATCTTTAAGCTCGGTTTACAGCTTGGCTTTGCGCTTGGCTTGTCGCATAACTTGGCACTTAGCTTGGCGATTGGATTGGCGCTTGGCTTAGCGCTTGGCTTGGCGCTTGGCTTAACGCTTGGCTTGACGCATGGCTTTGCGCTTGTCTTGCGGCTTGACTTTGCGCTTGGTTTGGCACTTGGTTTGGCGCCTGGTTTAGCGCTTGGCTTGGCGCTTGGCTTGGCACTTGGTTTAAAGCTTGGCTTTGCGCATGGCTTGGCGTTTGGCCTAGCGCTGGGCTTGGCGCTTGGCTTGGTGCTTGGTTTGGCGCTTAGCATGGCGTTAGGCTAGGCGCTTGGCTTGGCGCTTGTCTTGTCGCATGGCTTGGCACTTATCTTGGCGCTTGGTTTGGCGCTTATTTTGGCGCTTGGCTTGGCGCTTGGCTTGTCGCATGACTTGGCACTTAGCTTGGCGATTGGATTGTCGCTTGGCTTAGCGCTTGGCTTGGCGCTTGGCTTAACGCTTGGCTTGACGCGTGGCTTTGCGCTTGTCTTGCCGCTTGACTTTGCGCTTGGTTTGGCGCTTGGCTTGGCGCTTGGTTTAAAGTTTGGCTTTGCGCTTGGCTTGTCGCATAACTTGGCACTTAGTTTGGCGATTGGATAGGCGCTTGGCTTAGCGCTTGGCTTGGCGCTTGGCTTAACGCTTGGCTTGACGCGTGGCTTTGCGCTTGTCTTGCCGCTTGACTTTGCGCTTGGTTTGGCACTTGGTTTGGCGCTTGGTTTGGCGCTTGGCTTGGCGCTTGGCTTGGCGCTTGGTTTAAAGTTTGGCTTTGCGCTTGGCTTGGCGTTTGGCCTGGCGCTTGGCTTGGCGTTTGGCTTGGCGCTTGTCTTGTCGCATGGCTTGGCACTTAGCTTGGCGCTTGGTTTGGCGCTTGGTTTAGCGCTTGGCTTGGCGCTTGGCTTGGCGCTTGGCTTCGTGCTTGTCCTTGCGCTTGGCTTAGCGCTTTACTTGACGCTTGGTTTGGCACTTGATTTGGCGCTTGGGTTGGCGCTTTACTTCGCGCTTGGTTTGGCGCTTCACTTGACGCTAGGAGTATCGCTTGGCTTGGCGCTTGGGTTGGCGCTTGGTTTGGCGCTTATCTTGGATCTTGGCTTGGCGCTTGGTTTGGCGCTTGGCTTGGCGCTTGACCTGGCGCTTGGGTTGGCGCTTTACTTGACGCTTGGTTTGGCACTTGACTTGGCGCTTGGGTTGGCGCTTTACTTCGCGCTTGGTTTGGCGCTTCACTTGATGCTAGGAGTATCGCTTGGCTTGGCGCTTTTGTTGGCGCTTGGGGTGATTCTTGGTTTAACGCTTTACTTGGCGCTTCCTAGGCGCTTGACTTGGTGCTTGGGTTGGCGCTTTACTTGACGCTTGGTTTGGCACTTGACTTGGCGCTTGGGTTGGCGCTTTACTTCGCGCTTGGTTTGGCGCTTCACTTGACGCTAGGAGTATCGCTTGGCTTGGCGCTTGGGTTGGCGCTTGGGGTGATTCTTGGTTTAACGCTTTACTTGGCGCTTCCTTGGCGCTTCCTTGGCGCTTGACTTGGCGCTTGGCTTAGCGCTTGGCTTGTTGCATGGCTTACCACTTAGCTTGGCGCTTGATTTGGCGCTTGGCTTAGCGATTGGCTTGGCGCTTGGCTTAACGCTTGGCTTGACGCATGGCTTGGCGCTTGTCTTGCCGCTTGACTTTGCGCTTGGTTTGGCAATTGGTTTGGCGCTTGGGTTGGCGCTTGGCTTGGCGCTTTGCTTGGCGCTTGGTTTAAAGCTTGGCTTTGCGCTTGGCTTGGCGATTGGCCTGGCGCCTGGCTTGGCGCTTGGCTTGGTGCTTGGTTTGGCGGTTAGCATGGCGTTAGGCTAGGCGCTTGGCTTGGCGCTTGGCTTTGCGCCTGGCTTGTCGCATGGCTTGGCACTTAGCTTGTCGCTTGGTTTAAAGCTTGGCTTAGCGATTGGCTTGGCGCTTGGCTTAACGCTTGGCTTGACGCATGGCTTGGCGCTTGTCTTGCCGCTTGACTTTGCGCTTGGTTTGGCAATTGGTTTGGCGCTTGGGTTTGCGCTTGGCTTGGCGCTTTGCTTGGCGCTTGGTTTAAAGCTTGGCTTTGCGCTTGGCTTGGCGATTGGCCTGGCGCCTGGTTTGGCGCTTGGCTCGGCGCTTGGTTTGGCGCTTGGATTGGCGCTTTACTTTACGCTTGGTTTGGCGCTTGACTTGGCGCTTGCCTTGGCGTTTAGCTTGGCGCTTAGCCTGATGCTTGGCTTGGAGCTTGGCTTGTTGCCTGAGATGGCGCTTGGCTTTGCGCTTGGTTTGGCGCTTGTCTTATTGCTTGCCTTGGCGTTTAGCTTGGCGCTTAGCCTGATGCTTGGCTTGAAGCTTGGATTGCTGCCTGGGTTGGCGCTTGGCTTTGCGCTTGGCTTGGCGCTTGGCTTGGCGCTTGGCTAGGTGCTTGGTTTAACGCTTGCTTTGGCGCTTAACGTCGCGCTTGGCTTGTCGCTTGGCTTTGCGCTTGGCTTGGGGCGTGGTTTGCGCTTGGCTTGGCGCTTGGCTTGGCGCTCGGCTTTGCGTTTGGTGTAGCGCTTGGCTTGGCGCTTGGCTTGGCGCTTGTATTGGCGCTTGGCTTAGCGCTTGCCTTGGCGCTTATCTTTGCACTCAGTTTACAGCTTGGCTTGGCGCTTGGCTTAGCGCTTGGCTTGTTGCATGGCTTACCACTTAGCTTGGCGCTTGATTTGGCGCTTGGCTTAGCGATTGGCTTGGAGCTTGGCTTAACGCTTGGCTTGACGCATGGCTTGGCGCTTGTCTTGCCGCTTGACTTTGCGCTTGGTTTGGCAATTGGTTTGGCGCTTGGTTTGGCGCTTGGCTTGGCGCTTTGCTTGGCGCTTGGTTTAAAGCTTGGCTTTGCGCTTGGCTTGGCGATTGGCGTAGCGCTTGGCTTGGCGCTTGCCTTGGTGCTTGGTTTGGCGGTTAGCATGGCGTTAGGCTAGGCGCTTGGCTTGGCGCTTGGCTTTGCGCCTGGCTTGTCGCATGGCATGGCACTTAGCTTGTCGCTTGGTTTGGCGCTTGGCTTAGCGCTTGGCTTGGCGCTTGGCTTGGCGCTTGGCTTGGCGCTTGGGTTGGCGCTTGGCTTCGCGCTTGGCTTGGCGCTTGGCTTGGCGATTGGCTTTGCGCCTGGTTTGGCGCTTGGCTCGGCGCTTGGTTTGGCGCTTGGATTGGCGCTTTACTTTACGCTTGGTTTGGCGCTTGACTTGGCGCTTGCCTTGGCGTTTAGCTTGGCGCTTAGCCTGATGCTTGGGTTGGAGCTTGGCTTGTTGCCTGAGATGGCGCTTGGCTTTGCGCTTGGTTTGGCGCTTGTCTTGGCGCTTGCCTTGGCGTTTAGCTTGGCGCTTAGCCTGATGCTTGGCTTGGAGCTTGGATTGCTGCCTGGGTTGGCGCTTGGCTTGGCGCTTGACTTGGCGCTTGGCTTTGCGCTTCGTTTAGCGCTTGGCTTGGCGCTTGGCTTTGCGCTTTTCTTAACGCTTGGCTTGGCGCTTGGCTTGGCGCTTGGCTTGGCACGTGGCTTGGCGCTTGACTTGGCGCTTGGGTTGGCGCCTGGCTTGGAGCTTGGGTTGGCATTTGACTTGGCGCTTGGTTTAGCGCTTGGCTGGGCGCTTGGCTTGGCGCTTGGCTTTGCACTTGGTTTGGCGCTTGGCTGGGCGCTTGGCTTGGTGCTTGGCTTGGCACATAGCTTATCGCTTGATTTGGCGCTTGGGTTGGCGCTTGGCTTTGAGCTTGGGTTGGCATTTGACTTGACGTTTGGTTTGGCGCTTGGCTTAGCGCTTGGCTTGACGGTTGGCTTTGCGCTTGGTAAAGCGCTTGGTTTGACGCTTGGCTTGGCGCTTGGCTTGGCGCTTGCGTTGGCGCTTGGCTTGGCGCTTGACTTGGCGCTTGGCTTGGCACGTGCCTTGCGCTTGGCCAGGCGCTTGGATTAGCGCTTGGCATAGCGCATGGCTTGGCGCGTGGCTTGGCGCTCGGCTTGGCGCTTGCGTTGGCGCTTGGCTTGGCGCTTGATTTGGCGCTTGGCTTGGCACGTGCCTTGCGCTTGGCCAGGCGCTTGGATTAACGCTTGGCATAGCGCTTGGCTTGGCGCGTGGCTTGGCGCTTGGCTTGGCGCTTGCGTTGGCGCTTGGCTTGGCGCTTGACTTGGCGCTTGACTTAGCACGTGCTTTGCGCTTGCCTTGGCGCTTATCTTTGCGCTCGGTTTACAGCTTGGCTTGGCGCTTGGCTTAGCACTTGGCTTGTCGCATGGCTTGGCACTTAGCTTGGCGCTTGATTTGGCGCTTGGTTTAGCGATTGTCTTGGCGCTTGGCTTAACGCTTGGCTTGACGCATGGCTTGGCGCTTGGTTTGGCGCTCGGCATTGCGTTTGGTGTAGCGCTTGGCTTGGCGCTTGGCTTGGCGCTTGGATTGGCGCTTGGCTTAGCGCTTGCCTTGGCGCTTGCCTTGGCGCTTGGCTTGGCACTTAGCTTGGCGCTTGGTTTAGCGCTTGGCTTGGCGCTTGGCTTGGCGCTTGGTTTGGCGCTTGGCTTGGCGCTTGGCTTTGCGCCTGGCTTGTCGCGTGTCTTGGCACTTAGCTTGGCGCTTGGTTTGGCGCTTGGCAAAGCGCTTGGCTTGGGGCGTGGTTTGCGCTTGGCTTGGGGCGTGGTTTGCGCTTGGCTTGGCGCTTGGCTTGGCGCTCGGCTTTGGGTTTGGTGTAGCGCTTGGCTTGGCGCTTGGCTTGGCGCTTGGCTTAGCGCTTGCCTTGGCGCTTATCTTTGCGCTCGGTTTACAGCTTGGCTTGGCGCTTGGCTTAGCGCTTGGCTTGTTGCATGGCTTACCACTTAGCTTGGCGCTTGATTTGGCGCTTGGCTTAGCGATTGGCTTGGCGCTTGGCTTAACGCTTGGCTTGACGCATGGCTTGGCGCTTGTCTTGCCGCTTGACTTTGCGCTTGATTTGGCAATTGGTTTGGCGCTTGGTTTGGCGCTTGGCTTGGCGCTTTGCTTGGCGCTTGGTTTAAAGCTTGGCTTTGCGCTTGGCTTGGCGATTGGCCTGGCGCTTGGCTTGACGCTTGGCTTGGTGCTTGGTTTGGCGGTTAGCATGGCGTTAGGCTAGGTTCTTGGCTTGACGCTTGGCTTTGCGCCTGGTTTGTCGCATGGCTTGGCACTTAGCTTGTCGCTTGGTTTGGCGCTTGGCTTAGCGCTTGGCTTAGCGCTTGGCTTGGCGCTTGGCTTGGCGCTTGGCTTCGCGCTTGGCTTGGCGCTTGGCTTGGCGATTGGCTTTGCGCCTGGTTTGGCGCTTGGCTCGGCGCTTGGTTTGGCGCTTGGATTGGCGCTTTACTTTCCGCTTGGTTTGGCGCTTGACTTGGCGCTTGGGTTGGCGCTTGGCTTGGTGCTTTGTTTGGCGCTTTACTTGACGCTTCGCTTATCGCTTGGCTTGGCGCTTTGGTTGGCGCTTGGGGTGGTGCTTGGTTTGGCGCTTTACTTAACGCTTGGCTTGGCGCTTGACTTGGCGCTTGGCTTGGCGCTTGACTTGGCGCTTGTTTTGGCGCTTGGCTTGGCGCTTGACTTTACGCTTTGCTTGGCGCTTCGCTTGGTGCGTGGCTCGGCGCTTGGTTTGTCGTTTGGCTTGGCGCTTGGCTTGGCGCTTGGCTTGGCGCTTGGCTTTGCACTTGGCTTGGCGCTTGGCTTGGCGCTTGGTTTGGCGGTTAGCATGGCGTTAGGCTAGGTTCTTGGCTTGACGCTTGGCTTTGCGCCTGGTTTGTCGCATGGCTTGGCACTTAGCTTGTCGCTTGGTTTGGCGCTTGGCTTAGCGCTTGGCTTAGCGCTTGGCTTGGCGCTTGGCTTGGCGCTTGGCTTCGCGCTTGGCTTGGCGCTTGGCTTGGCGATTGGCTTTGCGCCTGGTTTGGCGCTTGGCTCGGCGCTTGGTTTGGCGCTTGGATTGGCGCTTTACTTTCCGCTTGGTTTGGCGCTTGACTTGGCGCTTGGGTTGGCGCTTGGCTTGGTGCTTTGTTTGGCGCTTTACTTGACGCTTCGCTTATCGCTTGGCTTGGCGCTTTGGTTGGCGCTTGGGGTGGTGCTTGGTTTGGCGCTTTACTTAACGCTTGGCTTGGCGCTTGACTTGGCGCTTGGCTTGGCGCTTGACTTGGCGCTTTGCTTGGCGCTTCGCTTGGTGCGTGGCTCGGCGCTTGGTTTGTCGTTTGGCTTGGCGCTTGGCTTGGCGCTTGGCTTTGCACTTGGCTTGGAGCTTGGCTTTACGCTTGGCTTAACGCTTGGTTTGGCGCTTAGCTTTGCGCTTGGGTTGGCGCTTGGCTTGGCGCTTGGCTTTGCACTTGGCTTGGAGCTTGGCTTTACGCTTGGCTTAACGCTTGGTTTGGCGCTTAGCTTTGCGCTTGGGTTGGCGCTTGGCTTGGCGCTTGGCGCTTGGGTTTGCGCTTGGTTTGGCACTTTGTTTGACGCCTGGGTTTGCGCTTGGCTTGGCGCCTAGCTTGGGGCTTGGCTTTGCGCTTGGCCTGGCACTTGACTTGGCGCTTAGTTTGGCGCTTGACTTGGCGCTTGGTTTGGCGATTGGCTGGGCGCTTGGTTTGGCGCTTGGCACGTGGTTTGGCGCTTGCCTTAGCGCTTGGGTTGGCGCTTGACTTGGCGCTTAGTTTGACGTTTGACTTGGCGCTTGGTTTGGCGCTTGGCTGGGCGCTTGGCTTGGCGCTTGCCTTGGCGCTTAACCTTGCGCTTGGTTTGGCGCTTGTCCTAGAGCTCGGCTTGGCGCCTGGCTTGGCGCCTGGCTTGGCGCTTGCCTTGGCGCTTAACCTTGCGCTTGGTTTGGCGCTTGACCTAGAGCTCGGCTTGGCGCCTGGTTTGGCGCCTGTCTTAGCGCTTGGCTTGGCGCTTGGCTTAGCGCTTAGATTTGCGCATGGTAAAGCTCTTGGTTTGACGCTTGGCTTGGCGCTTGGCTTAGCGCTTGGCTTGGCGCTTGGTTTGGTGCTTGGCTAGGTGTTTGATTTGGCGCTTGCTTTGGCGCTTAACTTCGTGCTTGGCTTGTCGCTTGGCATTGCGCTTGGCTTGGGGCGTGTCTTGCGCTTGGCTTGGCGCTTACCTTGGCGCTTGGCTTGGCGCTCGGCTTTGCGTTTGTCGTAGCGCTTGGCTTGGCGCTTGGTTTAGCGCTTACCTTGGCGCTTATCTTTAAGCTAGGTTTACAGCTTGGCTTTGCGCTTGGCTTGTCGCATAACTTGGCACTTAGCTTGGCGATTGGATTGGCGCTTGGCTTAGCGCTTGGCTTGGCGCTTGGCTTAACGCTTGGCTTGACGCATGGCTTTGCGCTTGTCTTGCGGCTTGACTTTGCGCTTGGCTTGGCACTTGGTTTAAAGCTTGGCTTTGCGCTTGGCTTGGCGTTTGGCCTGGCGCTAGGCTTGGCGCTTGGCTTGGTGCTTGGTTTGGCGCTTAGCATGGCGTTAGGCTAGGCGCTTGGCTTGGCGCTTGTCTTGTCGCATGGCTTGGCACTTATCTTGGCGCTTGGTTTGGCGCTTATTTTGGCGCTTGGCTTGGCGCTTGGCTTGTCGCATGACTTGGCACTTAGCTTGGCGATTGGATTGGCGCTTGGCTTAGCGCTTGGCTTGGCGCTTGGCTTAACGCTTGGCTTGACGCGTTTCTTTGCGCTTGTCTTGCCGCTTGACTTTGCGCTTGGTTGGGCGCTTGGCTTGGCGATTGGCTTGGCGCTTGGTTTAAAGTTTGGCTTTGCGCTTGGCTTGTCGCATAACTTGGCACTTAGCTTGGCGATTGGATTGGCGCTTGGCTTAGCGCTTGGCTTGGCGCTTGGCTTAACGCTTGGCTTGACGCGTGGCTTTGCGCTTGTCTTGCCGCTTGACTTTGCGCTTGGTTTGGCACTTGGTTTGGCGCTTGGTTTGGCGCTTGGCTTGGCGCTTGGCTTGGCGCTTGGATTAAAGTTTGGCTTTGCGCTTGGCTTGGCGTTTGGCCTGGCGCTTGGCTTGGCGTTTGGCTTGGCGCTTGTTTTGTCGCATGGCTTGGCACTTAGCTTGGCGCTTGGTTTGGCGCTTATCTTGGATCTTGGCTTGGCGCTTAATTTGGCGCTTGGCTTAGCGCTTGGCTTGGCGCTTGGCTTGGCGCTTGGCTTCGCGCTTGTCTTTGCGCTTGGCTTAGCGCTTTACTTGACGCTTGGTTTGGCACTTGATTTGGCGCTTGGGTTGGCGCTTTACTTCGCGCTTGGTTTGGCGCTTCACTTGACGCTAGGAGTATCGCTTGGCTTGGCGCTTGGGTTGGCGCTTGGTTTGGCGCTTATCTTGGATCTTGGCTTGGCGCTTGGTTTGGCGCTTGGCTTGGCGCTTGACCTGGCGCTTGGGTTGGCGCTTTACTTGACGCTTGGTTTGGCACTTGACTTGGCGCTTGGGTTGGCGCTTTACTTCGCGCTTGGTTTGGCGCTTCACTTGACGCTAGGAGTATCGCTTGGCTTGGCGCTTGGGTTGGCGCTTGGGGTGATTCTTGGTTTAACGTTTTACTTGGCGCTTCCTTGGCGCTTGACTTGGTGCTTGGGTTGACGCTTGGTTTAGTGATTGGTTTCGCGGTTTACTTGGCGCTTGGCTTAGCGCTTGACTTGGCGCTTGTTTTGGCGCTTGGCTGGGCGATTGGCTTGGCGCTTGACTTAGCGCTTGGGTTGGCGCTTGGCTTGGTGCGTGGCTCGGCGCTTGGTTTGTCGTTTGGCCTGGCGCTTGGCTTGGCGCTAGGCTTTGCGCTTGGTTTGGCGCTTGGCTAGGTGCTTTGTTTGGCGCTTGGTTTGGCGCTTGGCTTATCGCTTGGCTTGGATCTTGTCTTGGCTCTTGGTTTGGCGCTTGGTGTGGACCTTCACTTATCGCTTGGCTTGCCGCTTGTTTTGGCGCTTGGTTTGCAACTTGGGTTGGCGCTTGGCTTGGAGCCTGGCTTGGTGCTTGGTTTTTTCGCTTGGTTTGGCGCTTGGCTTGGCGCTTGGCTTTGCACTTATCTTGGCGTTTATCTTGGCGCTTGGCTTGACGTTTGGCTTGGCGCTTGGATTGGCGCTTGCCTTCGCGTTTGGCTTGGCGCTTGGCTTGGCGCTTGGCTTGGAGCTTGGCTTGTTGCCTGAGATAACGCTTGGCTTTGCGCTTGGTTTGGCGCTTGTCTTGGCGCTTGCCTTGGCGTTTAGCTTGGCGCTTAGCCTAATGCTTGGCTTGGAGCTTGGCTTGCTGCCTGGGTTGGCGCTTGGCTTTGCGCTAGGCTTTGCGCTTGGCTTGGCGCTTGACTTGGCGCTTGGCTTTGCGCTTCGTTTAGAGCTTGGCTTGGCGCTTGGCTTTGCGCTTGGCTTAACGCTTGGCTTGGCGCTTGGCTTGGAGCTTGGCTTGGCACGTGGCTTGGCGCTTGACTTGGCGCTTGGGTTGGCGCCTGGCTTGGAGCTTGGGTTGGCATTTGACTTGGCGCTTGGTTTAGCGCTTGGCTGGGCGCTTAGCTTGGCGCTTGGTTTTCAACTTGGTTTGGCGCTTGGCTGGGCGCTTGGCTGGGCGCTTGGCTTGGCGCTTGGCTTTGCGCTTGGTTTAACGCTTAGCTTGGCGCTTGGCTTTGCACTTGGTTTGGCGCTTGGCTGGGCGCTTGGCTTGGTGCTTGGCTTGGCACATAGCTTATCGCTTGACTTGGCGCTTGGGTTGGCGCTTGGCTTCGAGCTTGGGTTGGCATTTGACTTGACGTTTGGTTTGGCGCTTGACGTAGCGCTCGGCTTGGCGCCTGGATTGGCGCTTGCGTTGGCGCTTGGCTTGGCGCTTGACTTGGCGCTTGGCTTGGCGCTTGACTTGGCGCTTGGCTTGGCACGTGCCTTGCGCTTGGCCAGGCGCTTGGATTAGCGCTTGGCATAGCGCATGGCTTGGCGCGTGGCTTGGCGCTTGGCTTGGCGCTTGCGTTGGCGCTTGGCTTAGCACGTGCCTTGCGCTTGGCTTGGCGTTTGGATTAGCGCTTGGCATAGCGCTTGGCTTGAGGCCTGGATTGGCGCTTGGCTTAGCGCTTGGCTTGGCGCTTGGCTTTGCGCTTGGTAAAGCGCTTGGTTTGACGCTTGGCTTGGCGCTTGGCTTGGCGCTTGCGTTGGCGCTTGGCTTGGCGCTTGACTTGGCGCTTGGCTTGGCACGTGCCTTGCGCTTGGCCAGGCGCTTGGATTAGCGCTTGGCATAGCGCATGGCTTGGCGCGTGGCTTGGCGCTTGGCTTGGCGCTTGCGTTGGCGCTTGGCTTAGCACGTGCCTTGCGTTTGCCTTGGCGCTTGGATTAGCGCTTGGCATAGCGCTTGGCTTGGCGCCTGGATTGGCGCTTGGCTTAGCGCTTGGCTTGGCGCTTGGCTTTGCGCTTGGTAAAGCGCTTGGTTTGACGCTTGGCTTGGCGCTTGGCTTGGCGTTTGGCTTATCGCTTGCCTTGGCGCTTGGTTTTGCGCTCGGTTTGCAGCTCTGCTTGGCGCTTGGCTTGGCGCATGACTTGGCGCTTGGCTTAGCACGTGCCTTGCGCTTGGCTTGGCGCTTGGAGTAGCGCCTGGCATAGCGCTTGACTTGGCGCCTGGATTGGCGCTTGGCTTAGCGCTTGGCTTGGCGCTTGGTTTTGCGCTTGGTAAAGCGCTTGGTTTGACGCTTGGCTTGGCGCTTGGCTTGGCGTTTGGCTTATCGCCTGCCTTGGCGCTTGGTTTTGCGCTCGGTTTGCAGCTCTGCTTGGCGCTTGGCTTGGCGCATGACTTGGCGCTTGGCTTAGCACGTGCCTTGCGCTTGGCTTGGCGGTTGGAGTAGCGCTTGGAATAGCGCTTGACTTGGCGCTTGGATTGGCGCTTGGCTTAGCGCTTGGCTTGGCGCTTGCGTTGGCGCTTGGCTTGGCGCTTGGCCTGGCGCTTGGATTAGCGCTTGGCATAGCGCATGGCTTGGCGCGTGGCTTGGCGCTTGGCTTGACGCATGGTTTTGCGCTTGTCTTGCGGCTTGACTTTGCGCTTGGTTTGGCACTTTTGTTTGGCGCTTGGTTCAGCGCTTACCTTGGCGCTTATCTTTAAGCTCGGTTTACAGCTTGGCTTTGCGCTTGGCTTGTCGCATAACTTGGCACTTAGCTTGGCGATTGGATTGGCGCTTGGCTTAGCGCTTGGTTTGGCGCTTGGCTTAACGCTTGGCTTGACGCATGGCTTTGCGCTTGTCTTGCGGCTTGACTTTGCGCTTGGTTTGGCACTTGGTTTGGCGCTTGGTTTAGCGCTTGGCTTGGCGCTTGGCTTGGCGCTTGGTTTAAAGCTTGGCTTTGCGCTTGGCTTGGCGTTTGGCCTGGCGCTAGGCTTGGCGCTTGGCTTGGTGCTTGGTTTGGCGCTTAGCATGGCGTTAGGCTAGGCGCTTGGCTTGGCGCTTGTCTTGTCGCATGGCTTGGCACTTAGCTTGGCGCTTGGTTTGGCGCTTATTTTGGCGCTTGGCTTGTCGCATGACTTGGCACTTAGATTGGCGCTTGGATTGGCGCTTGGTTTAGCGCTTGGCTTGGCGCTTGGCTTAACGCTTGGCTTGACGCGTGGCTTTGCGCTTGTCTTGCCGCTTGACTTTGCGCTTGGTTTGGCACTTGGTTTGGCGCTTGGTTTGGCGCTTGGCTTGGCGCTTGGCTTGGCGCTTGGTTTAAAGTTTGGCTTTGCGCTTGGCTTGGCGTTTGGCCTGGTGCTTGGCTTGGCGTTTGGCTTGGCGCTTGTCTTGTCGCATGGCTTGGCACTTAGCTTGGCGCTTGGTTTGGCGCTTATCTTGGATCTTGGCTTGGCGCTTGGTTTGGCGTTTGGCTTAGCGCTTGGCTTGGCGCTTGGCTTGGCGCTTGGCTTCGCGCTTGTCTTTGCGCTTGGCTTAGCGCTTTACTTGACGCTTGGTTTTGCACTTGACTTGGCGCTTGGGTTGGCGCTTTACTTCGCGCTTGGTTTGGCGCTTCACTTGACGCTAGGAGTATCGCTTGGCTTGGCGCTTGGGTTGGCGCTTGGTTTGGCGCTTATCTTGGATCTTGGCTTGGCGCTTGGTTTGGCGCTTGGCTTGGCGCTTGACCTGGCGCTTGGGTTGGCGCTTTACTTGACGCTTGGTTTGGCACTTGACTTGGCGCTTGGGTTGGCGCTTTACTTCGCGCTTGGTTTGGCGCTTCACTTGACGCTAGGAGTATCGCTCGGCTTGGCGCTTGGGTTGGCGCTTGGGGTGATTCTTGGTTTAACGCTTTACTTGGCGCTTCCTTGGCGCTTGACTTGGTGCTTGGGTTGGCGCTTGGTTTGGTGATTGGTTTCGCGGTTTACTTGGCGCTTGGCTTAGCGCTTGACTTGGCGCTTGTTTTGGCGCTTGGCTGGGCAATTGGCTTGGCGCTTGACTTAGCGCTTGGGTTGGCGCTTGGCTTGGTGCGTAGCTCGGCGCTTGGTTTGTCGTTTGGCCTGGCGCTTGGCTTGGCGCTAGGCTTTGCGCTTGGTTTGGCGCTTGGCTAGGTGCTTGGTTTGGCGCTTGGTTTGGCGCTTGGCTTATCGCTTGGCTTGGATCTTGTCTTGGCTCTTGGTTTGGCGCTTGGTGTGGACCTTCACTTATCGCTTGGCTTGCCGCTTGTTTTGGCGCTTGGTTTGCAACTTGGGTTGGCGCTTGGCTTGGCGCCTGGCTTGGTGCTTGGTTTTTTCGCTTGGATTGGCGCTTGGCTTGGCGCTTGGATTGGCGCTTGCCTTGGCGTTTGGCTTGGCGCTTGGCTTGGCGCTTGGCTTGGCGCTTGGCTTGGAGCTTGGCTTGTTGCCTGAGATGGCGCTTGGTTTTGCGCTTGGTTTGGCGCTTATCTTGGCGCTTGCCTTGGCGTTTAGCTTGGCGCTTAGCGTGATGCTTGGCTTGGAGCTTGGCTTGCTGCCTGGGTTGGCGCTTGGCTTTGCGCTAGGCTTTGCGCTTGGCTTAACGTTTATCTTGGCGCTTGGCTTGGCGCTTGGCCAGGCGCTTGGGTTAGCGCTTGGCATAGCGCATGGCTTGGCGCGTGGCTTGGCGCTTGGCTTGGCGCTTGGCTTGGCACGTGCCTTGCGCTTGGCCAGGCGCTTGGATTAGCGCTTGGCATAGCGCTTGGCTTGGCGCGTGGCTTGGCGCTTGGCTTGGCGCTTGACTTGGCGCTTGGCTTAGCACGTGCATTGCGCTTGGCTTGGCGCTTGGATTAGCGCTTGGCATAGCGCTTGGCTTGGCGCCTTGCTTGGCGTTTGGCTTGGCGCGTGGCTTGGCGCTTGGCTTGGCGCTTGCGTTGGCGCTTGGTTTGGCGCCTGGCTTAGCGCTTGGCTTGGGGTTTGGCTTGGCGCTTGGCTTGGATCTTGGCTTGTTGCCTGAGATGACGCTTGGTTTTGCGCTTGGTTTGGCGCTTGTCTTGGCGCTTGCCTTGGCGTTTAGCTTGGCGCTTGGCTTAACGCTTATCTTGGCGCTTGGCTTGGCACGTGGCTTGGCGCTTGACTTGGCGCTTGCCTTGGCGTTTAGCTTGGCGCTTAGCCTGATGCTTGGCTTGGAGCTTGGCTTGCTGCCTGGCTTGGCGCTTGGCTTTGCGCTAGGCTTTGCGCTTCGTTTAGCGCTTGGCTTGGCGCTTGGCTTTGCACTTGGCTTAACGCTTATCTTGGCGCTTGGGTTGGCGCCTGGCTTGGAGCTTGGGTTGGCATTTGACTTGGCGCTTGGTTTAGCGCTTGGCTGGGCGCTTGGCTTGGCGCTTGGTTTTCAACTTGGTTTGGCGCTTGGCTGGGCGCTTGGCTTGGCGCTTGGCTTTGCGCTTGGTTTAACGCTTGGCTTGGCGCTTGGCTTTGCACTTGGTTTGGCGCTTGGCTGGGCGCTTGGCTTGGTGCTTGGCTTGGCACATAGCTTATCGCTTGACGTGGCGCTTGGGTTGGCGCTTGGCTTCGAGCTTGGGTTGGCATTTGACTTGACGTTTGGTTTGGCGCTTGACGTAGCGCTCGGCTTGGCGCCTGGATTGGCGCTTGCGTTGGCGCTTGGCTTGGCGCTTGACTTGGCGCTTGGCTTGGCACGTGCCTTGCGCTTGGCCAGGCGCTTGGATTAGCGCTTGGCATAGCGCTTGGCTTGGCGCGTGGCTTGGCGCTTGGCTTGGCGCTTGACTTGGCGCTTGGCTTAGCACGTGCATTGCGCTTGGCTTGGCGCTTGGATTAGCGCTTGGCATAGCGCTTGGCTTGGCGCCTTGCTTGGCGTTTGGCTTGGCGCGTGGCTTGGCGCTTGGCTTGGCGCTTGCGTTGGCGCTTGGTTTGGCGCCTGGCTTAGCGCTTGGCTTGGGGTTTGGCTTGGCGCTTGGCTTGGATCTTGGCTTGTTGCCTGAGATGACGCTTGGTTTTGCGCTTGGTTTGGCGCTTGTCTTGGCGCTTGCCTTGGCGTTTAGCTTGGCGCTTGGCTTAACGCTTATCTTGGCGCTTGGCTTGGCACGTGGCTTGGCGCTTGACTTGGCGCTTGCCTTGGCGTTTAGCTTGGCGCTTAGCCTGATGCTTGGCTTGGAGCTTGGCTTGCTGCCTGGCTTGGCGCTTGGCTTTGCGCTAGGCTTTGCGCTTCGTTTAGCGCTTGGCTTGGCGCTTGGCTTTGCACTTGGCTTAACGCTTATCTTGGCGCTTGGGTTGGCGCCTGGCTTGGAGCTTGGGTTGGCATTTGACTTGGCGCTTGGTTTAGCGCTTGGCTGGGCGCTTGGCTTGGCGCTTGGTTTTCAACTTGGTTTGGCGCTTGGCTGGGCGCTTGGCTTGGCGCTTGGCTTTGCGCTTGGTTTAACGCTTGGCTTGGCGCTTGGCTTTGCACTTGGTTTGGCGCTTGGCTGGGCGCTTGGCTTGGTGCTTGGCTTGGCACATAGCTTATCGCTTGACGTGGCGCTTGGGTTGGCGCTTGGCTTCGAGCTTGGGTTGGCATTTGACTTGACGTTTGGTTTGGCGCTTGACGTAGCGCTCGGCTTGGCGCCTGGATTGGCGCTTGCGTTGGCGCTTGGCTTGGCGCTTGACTTGGCGCTTGGCTTGGCACGTGCCTTGCGCTTGGCCAGGCGCTTGGATTAGCGCTTGGCATAGCGCATGGCTTGGCACGTGGCTTGGCGCTTGGCTTGGCGCTTGCGTTGGCGCTTGGCTTAGCACGTGCCTTGCGCTTGGCTTGGCGCTTGGAATAGTGCTTGGCATAGCGCTTGGCTTGAGGCCTGGTTTGGCGCTTGGCTTTGCGCTTGGTAAAGCGCTTGGTTTGACGCTTGGCTTGGCGCTTGGCTTGGCGCTTGCGTTGGCGCTTGGCCTGGCGCTTGACTTGGCGCTTGGCTTGGCACGTGTCTTGCGCTTGGCCAGGCGCTTGGATTAGCGCTTGGCATAGCGCATGGCTTGGCGCGTGGCTTGGCGCTTGGCTTGGCGCTTGCGTTGGCGCTTGGCTTAGCACGTGCATTGCGCTTGGCCAGGCGCTTGGATTAGCGCTTGGCATAGCGCTTGGCTTGGCGCCTGGATTGGCGCTTCGTTTAGCGCTTGGCTTGGCGCTTGCGTTGGCGCTTGGCCTGGCGCTTGACTTGGCGCTTGGCTTGGCACGTGCCTTGCGCTTGGCCAGGCGCTTGGATTAGCGCTAGGCATAGCGCTTGGCTTGGCGCCTGGATTGGCGCTTGGCTTGGCGCTTGCGTTGGCGCTTGGCCGGGCGCTTGACTTGGCGCTTGGCTTGGCACGTGCCTTGCGCTTGGCCAGGCGCTTGGATTAGCGCTTGGCATAGCGCTTGGCTTGGCGCCTGGATTGGCGCTTGGCTTAGCGCTTGGCTTGGCGCTTGGCTTTGCGCATGGTAAAGCGCTTGGTTTGACGCTTGGCTTTGCGCTTGGCTTGGCGTTTGGCCTGGTGCTTGGCTTGGCGTTTGGCTTGGCGCTTGTCTTGTCGCATGGCTTGGCACTTAGCTTGGCGCTTGGTTTGGCGCTTATCTTGGATCTTGGCTTGGCGCTTGGTTTGGCGTTTGGCTTAGCGCTTGGCTTGGCGCTTGGCTTGGCGCTTGGCTTCGCGCTTGTCTTTGCGCTTGGCTTAGCGCTTTACTTGACGCTTGGTTTTGCACTTGACTTGGCGCTTGGGTTGGCGCTTTACTTCGCGCTTGGTTTGGCGCTTCACTTGACGCTAGGAGTATCGCTTGGCTTGGCGCTTGGGTTGGCGCTTGGTTTGGCGCTTATCTTGGATCTTGGCTTGGCGCTTGGTTTGGCGCTTGGCTTGGCGCTTGACCTGGCGCTTGGGTTGGCGCTTTACTTGACGCTTGGTTAGGCACTTGACTTGGCGCTTGGGTTGGCGCTTTACTTCGCGCTTGGTTTGGCGCTTCACTTGACGCTAGGAGTATCGCTCGGCTTGGCGCTTGGGTTGGCGCTTGGGGTGATTCTTGGTTTAACGCTTTACTTGGCGCTTCCTTGGCGCTTGACTTGGTGCTTGGGTTGGCGCTTGGTTTGGTGATTGGTTTCGCGGTTTACTTGGCGCTTGGCTTAGCGCTTGACTTGGCGCTTGTTTTGGCGCTTGGCTGGGCAATTGGCTTGGCGCTTGACTTAGCGTTTGGGTTGGCGCTTGGCTTGGTGCGTAGCTCGGCGCTTGATTTGTCGTTTGGCCTGGCGCTTGGCTTGGCGCTAGGCTTTGCGCTTGGTTTGGCGCTTGGCTAGGTGCTTGGTTTGGCGCTTGGTTTGGCGCTTGGCTTATCGCTTGGCTTGGATCTTGTCTTGGCTCTTGGTTTGGCGCTTGGTGTGGACCTTCACTTATCGCTTGGCTTGCCGCTTGTTTTGGCGCTTGGTTTGCAACTTGGGTTGGCGCTTGGCTTGGCGCCTGGCTTGGTGCTTGGTTTTTTCGCTTGGATTGGCGCTTGGCTTGGCGCTTGGATTGGCGCTTGCCTTGGCGTTTGGCTTGGCGCTTGGCTTGGCGCTTGGCTTGGCGCTTGGCTTGGAGCTTGGCTTGTTGCCTGAGATGGCGCTTGGTTTTGCGCTTGGTTTGGCGCTTATCTTGGCGCTTGCCTTGGCGTTTAGCTTGGCGCTTAGCGTGATGCTTGGCTTGGAGCTTGGCTTGCTGCCTGGGTTGGCGCTTGGCTTTGCGCTAGGCTTTGCGCTTGGCTTAACGTTTATCTTGGCGCTTGGCTTGGCGCTTGGCCAGGCGCTTGGGTTAGCGCTTGGCATAGCGCATGGCTTGGCGCGTGGCTTGGCGCTTGGCTTGGCGCTTGGCTTGGCACGTGCCTTGCGCTTGGCCAGGCGCTTGGATTAGCGCTTGGCATAGCGCTTGGCTTGGCGCGTGGCTTGGCGCTTGGCTTGGCGCTTGACTTGGCGCTTGGCTTAGCACGTGCATTGCGCTTGGCTTGGCGCTTGGATTAGCGCTTGGCATAGCGCTTGGCTTGGCGCCTTGCTTGGCGTTTGGCTTGGCGCGTGGCTTGGCGCTTGGCTTGGCGCTTGCGTTGGCGCTTGGTTTGGCGCCTGGCTTAGCGCTTGGCTTGGCGTTTGGCTTGGCGCTTGGCTTGGATCTTGGCTTGTTGCCTGAGATGGCGCTTGGTTTTGCGCTTGGTTTGGCGCTTGTCTTGGCGCTTGCCTTGGCGTTTAGCTTGGCGCTTGGCTTAACGCTTATCTTGGCGCTTGGCTTGGCACGTGGCTTGGCGCTTAACTTGGCGCTTGCCTTGGCGTTTAGCTTGGCGCTTAGCCTGATGCTTGGCTTGGAGCTTGGCTTGCTGCCTGGCTTGGCGCTTGGCTTTGCGCTAGGCTTTGCGCTTCGTTTAGCGCTTGGCTTGGCGCTTGGCTTTGCACTTGGCTTAACGCTTATCTTGGCGCTTGGGTTGGCGCCTGGCTTGGAGCTTGGGTTGGCATTTGACTTGGCGCTTGGTTTAGCGCTTGGCTGGGCGCTTGGCTTGGCGCTTGGTTTTCAACTTGGTTTGGCGCTTGGCTGGGCGCTTGGCTTGGCGCTTGGCTTTGCGCTTGGTTTAACGCTTGGCTTGGCGCTTGGCTTTGCACTTGGTTTGGCGCTTGGCTGGGCGCTTGGCTTGGTGCTTGGCTTGGCACATAGCTTATCGCTTGACGTGGCGCTTGGGTTGGCGCTTGGCTTCGAACTTGGGTTGGCATTTGACTTGACGTTTGGTTTGGCGCTTGACGTAGCGCTCGGCTTGGCGCCTGGATTGGCGCTTGCGTTGGCGCTTGGCTTGGCGCTTGACTTGGCGCTTGGCTTGGCACGTGCCTTGCGCTTGGCCAGGCGCTTGGATTAGCGCTTGGCATAGCGCATGGCTTGGCGCGTGGCTTGGCGCTTGGCTTGGCGCTTGCGTTGGCGCTTGGCTTAGCACGTGCCTTGCGCTTGGCTTGGCGCTTGTAATAGTGCTTGGCATAGCGCTTGGCTTGAGGCCTGGTTTGGCGCTTGGCTTTGCGCTTGGTAAAGCGCTTGGTTTGACGCTTGGCTTGGCGCTTGGCTTGGCGCTTGCGTTGGCGCTTGGCCTGGCGCTTGACTTGGCGCTTGGCTTGGCACGTGCCTTGCGCTTGGCCAGGCGCTTGGATTAGCGCTTGGCATAGCGCATGGCTTGGCGCGTGGCTTGGCGCTTGGCTTGGCGCTTGCGTTGGCGCTTGGCTTAGCACGTGCATTGCGCTTGGCCAGGCGCTTGGATTAGCGCTTGGCATAGCGCTTGGCTTGGCGCCTGGATTGGCGCTTGGCTTAGCGCTTGGCTTGGCGCTTGCGTTGGCGCTTGGCCTGGCGCTTGACTTGGCGCTTGGCTTGGCACGTGCCTTGCGCTTGGCCAGGCGCTTGGATTAGCGCTAGGCATAGCGCTTGGCTTGGCGCCTGGATTGGCGCTTGGCTTGGCGCTTGCGTTGGCGCTTGGCCGGGCGCTTGACTTGGCGCTTGGCTTGGCACGTGCCTTGCGCTTGGCCAGGCGCTTGGATTAGCGCTTGGCATAGCGCTTGGCTTGGCGCCTGGATTGGCGCTTGGCTTAGCGCTTGGCTTGGCGCTTGGCTTTGCGCATGGTAAAGCGCTTGGTTTGACGCTTGGCTTGGCGCTTGGCTTGGCGTTTGGCTTATCGCTTGCCTTGGCGTTTGGTTTTGCGCTCGGTTTGCAGGTCTGCTTGGCGCTTGGCTTGGCGCATGACTTGGCGCTTGGCTTAGCACGTGCCTTGCGCTTGGCTTGGCGCTTGGATTAGCGCTTGGAATAGCGCTTGGCTTGGCGCCTGGATTTGCGCTTGGCTTAGCGCTTGGGTTGGCGCTTGGCTTTGCGCTTGGTAAAGCGCTTGGTTTGACGCTTGGGTTGGCGCTTGGCTTGGCGCTTGCGTTGGCGCTTGGCTTGGCGCTTGGCTTGGCGTTTGGCTTGGCGTTTGGCTTATCGCTTCCTTGGCGCTTGGTTTTGCGCTCGGTTTGCAGCTCTGCTTGGCGCTTGGCTTGGCGCTTGACTTGGCGCTTGCCTTAGCACGTGCCTTGCGCTTGGCTTGGCGCTTGGATTAGCGCTTGGTATAGCGCTTGGCTTGGCGCCTGGATTGGCGCTTATCTTAGCGCTTGGCTTGGCGCTTGGCTTTGCGCTTGGTAAAGCGCTTGGTTTGACGCTTGGCTTGGCGCTTGGCTTGGCGCTTGCATTGGCGCTTGGCTTGGCGCTTGACTTGGCGCTTGGCTTAGCACGTGCCTTGCGCTTGGCTTGGCGCTTGGATTAGCGCTTGGCATAGCGCTTGGCTTGGCGCCTGGATTGGCGCTTGGCTTAGCGCTTGGCTTGGCGCTTGGCTTTGCGCTTGGTAAAGCGCTTGGTTTGACGCTTGGCTTGGCGCTTGGCTTGGCGCTTGCGTTGGCGCTTGGCTTGGCGCTTGGCCAGGCGCTTGGATTAGCGCTTGGCATAGCGCATGGCTTTGCGCGTGGCTTGGCGCTTGTGTTGGCGCTTGGCTTGGCGTTTGACTTGGCGCTTGGCTTGGCACGTGCCTTGCGCTTGGCCAGACGCTTGGATTAGCGCTTGGCATAGCGCTTGGCTTGGCGCGTGGCTTGGCGCTTGGCTTGGCGCGTGGCTTGGCGCTTGGCTTGGCGCTTGCGTTGGCGCTTGGCTTGGCGCTTGACTTGGCGCTTGGCTTAGCACGTGCATTGCGCTTGGCTTGGCGCTTGAATTAACGCTTGGCATAGCGCTTGGCTTGGCGCCTTTATTGGCGTTTGGCTTGGCGCGTGGCTTGGCGCTTGGCTTGGCGCTTGCTTTGGCGCTTGCCTGTAAGCTTGGCTTGGCGCGTGGCTTGGCGCTTGGCTTGGCGCTTGCGTTGGCGCTTGGCTTGGCGCTTGCGTTGGCGCTTGGCTTGGCGCTTGCGTTGGCGCTTGGCTTGGCGCTTGACTTGGCGCTTGGCTTAGCACGTGCATTGCGCTTGGCTTGGCGCTTGAATTAGCGCTTGGCATAGCGCTTGGCTTGGCGCCTTTATTGGCGTTTGGCTTGGCGCGTGGCTTGGCGCTTGGCTTGGCGCTTGCTTTGGCGCTTGCCTGTAAGCTTGGCTTGGCGCGTGGCTTGGCGCTTGGCTTGGCGCTTGCGTTGGCGCTTGGCTTGGCGCTTGACTTGGCGCTTGGCTTGGCACGTGCCTTGCGCTTGGCCAGGCGCTTGGATTAGCGCTTGGCGTAGCGCTTGGCTTGGCGCGTGGCTTGGCGCTTGGCTTGGCGCTTGCGTTGGCGCTTGGCTTGGCGCTTGACTTGGCGCTTGGCTTAGCACGTGCATTGCGCTTGGCTTGGCGCTTGGATTAGCGCTTGGCATAGCGCTTGGCTTGGCGCCTTGCTTGGCGTTTGGCTTGGCGCGTGGCTTGGCGCTTGGCTTGGCGCTTACGTTGGCGCTTGGTTTGGCGCCTGGCTTAGCGCTTGGCTTGGCGCTTAGCTTAGCGCTTAGATTTGCGCTTGGTAAAGCGCTTGGTTTGACGCTTGGCTTGGCGCTTGGCTTAGCGCTTGGCTTGGCGCTTGGCTTGGTGCTTGGCTAGGTGTTTGATTTGGCGCTTGCTTTGGCGCTTAACTTCGTGCTTGGCTTGTCGCTTGGCTTTGCGCTTGGCTCGGGGCGTGTCTTGCGCTTGGCTTGGCGCTTACCTTGGCGCTTGGCTTGGCGCTCGGCTTTGCGTTTGGTGTAGCGCTTGGCTTGGCGCTTGGTTTAGCGCTTACCTTGGCGCTTATCTTTAAGCTCGGTTTACAGCTTGGCTATGCGCTTGGCTTGTCGCATAACTTGGCACTTAGCTTGGCGATTGGATTGGCGCTTGGCATAGCGCTTGGCTTGGCGCTTGGCTTACCGCTTGGCTTGACGCATGGCTTTGCGCTTGTCTTGCGGCTTGACTTTGCGCTTGGTTTGGCACTTGGTTTGGCGCTTGGTTTAGCGCTTGGCTTGGCGCTTGGCTTGGCGCTTGGTTTAAAGCTTGGCTTTGCGCTTGGCTTGGCGTTTGGCCTGGCGCTTGGCTTGGCGCTTGGCTTGGTGCTTGGTTTGGCGCTTAGCATGGCGTTAGGCTAGGCGCTTAGCTTGGCGCTTGTCTTGTCGCATGGCTTGGCACTTAGCTTGGCGCTTGGTTTGGCACGTGGTTTGGCGCTTGCCTTAGCGTTTGGGTTGGCACTTGACTTGGCGCTTAGTTTGACGCTTGACTTGGCGCTTGGTTTGGCGCTTGGCTGGGCGCTTGGCTTGGCGCTTGCGTTGGCGCTTAACCTTGCGCTTGGTTTGGCCCTTGTCCTAGAGCTCGGCTTGGCGCCTGGCTTGGCGGTTGCCTTGGCGCTTAACCTTGCGCTTGGTTTGGCGCTTGACCTAGAGCTCGGCTTGGCGCCTGGTTTTGCGCCTGTCTTAGCGCTTGGCTTGGCGCTTGGCTTTGCGCTTAGATTTGCGCTTGGTAAAGCTCTTGGTTTGACGCTTGGCTTGGCGCTTGGCTTAGCGCTTGGCTTGGCGCTTGGCTTGGTGCTTGGCTAGGTGTTTGATTTGGCGCTAGCTTTGGCGCTTAACTTCGTGCTTGGCTTGTCGCTTGGCATTGCGCTTGGCTTGGGGCGTGTCTTGCGCTTGGCTTGGCGCTTACCTTGGCGTTTGGCTTGGCGCTCGGCTTTGCGTTTGTCGTAGCGCTTGGCTTGGCGCTTGATTTAGCGCTTACCTTGGCGCTTATCTTTAAGCTCGGTTTACAGCTTGGCTTTGCGCTTGGCTTGTCGCATAACTTGGCACTTAGCTTGGCGATTGGATTGGCGCTTGGCTTAGCGCTTGGCTTGGCGCTTGGCTTAACGCTTGGCTTGACGCATGGCTTTGCGCTTGTCTTGCGGCTTGACTTTGCGCTTGGTTTGGCACTTGGTTTGGCGCCTGGTTTAGCGCTTGGCTTGGCGCTTGGCTTGGCGCTTGGTCTAAAGCTTGGCTTTGCGCTTGGCTTGGCGTTTGGCCTGGCGCTAGGCTTGGCGCTTGGCTTGGCGCTTGGTTTGGCGCTTAGCATGGCGTTAGGCTAGGCGCTTGGCTTGGCGCTTGTCTTGTCGCATGGCTTGGCACTTAGCTTGGCGCTTGGGTTTGGCGCTTATTTTGTGCTTGGCTTGTCGCATGACTTGGCACTTAGCTTGGCGATTGGATTGGCGCTTGGCTTAGCGCTTGGCTTGGCGCTTGTCTTGCCGCTTGACTTTGCGCTTGGTTTGGCACTTGGTTTGGCGCTTGGTTTGGCGCTTGGCTTGGCTCTTGGCTTGGCGCTTGGTTTAAAGTTTGGCTTTGCGCTTGGCTTGTCTCATAACTTGGCACTTAGCTTGGCGATTGGATTGGCGCTTGGCTTAGCGCTTGGCTTGGCGCTTGGCTTAACGCTTGGTTTGACGCGTGGCTTTGCGCTTGTCTTGCCACTTGACTTTGCGCTTGGTTTGGCACTTGGTTTGGCGCTTGCTTTGGCGCTTGGCTTGGCGTTTGGCCTGGCGCTTGGCTTGGCGTTTGGCTTAGCGCTTGTCTTGTCGCATGGCTTGGCACTTAGCTTGGCGCTTGGTTTGGCGCTTATCTTGGATCTTGGCTTGGCGCTTGGTTAGGCGCTTGGCTTAGCGCTTGGCTTGGCGCTTGTCTTTGCGCTTGGCTTAGCGCTTTACTTGACGCTTGGTTTGGCACTTGATTTGGCGCTTGGTTTGGCGCTTCACTTGACGCTAGGAGAATCGCTTGGCTTGGCGCTTGGGTTGGCGCTTGGTTTGGCGCTTATCTTGGATCTTGGCTTGGCGCTTGGTTTGGCACTTGACTTGGCGCTTGGGTTGGCGCTTTACCTCGCGCTTGGTTTGGCGCTTCACTTGACGCTAGGAGTATCGCTTGGCTTGGCGCTTGGGTTGGCGCTTGGGGTGATTCTTGGTTTAACGCTTTACTTGGCGCTTCCTTGGCGCTTGACTTGGTGCTTGGGTTGGCGCTTGGTTTGGTGATTGGTTTCGCGGTTTACTTGGCGCTTGGCTTAGCGCTCGGCTTTGCGCTTGGCTTTGCGCATGGTAAAGCGCTTGGTTTGACGCTTGGCTTGGCGCTTGGCTTGGCGTTTGGCTTATCGCTTGCCTTGGCGTTTGGTTTTGCGCTCGGTTTGCAGCTCTGCTTGGCGCTTGGCTTGGCGCATGACTTGGCGCTTGGCTTAGCACGTGCCTTGCGCTTGGCTTGGCGCTTGGATTAGCGCTTGGAATAGCGCTTGGCTTGGCGCCTGGATTTGCGCTTGGCTTAGCGCTTGGCTTGGCGCTTGGCTTTGCGCTTGGTAAAGCGCTTGGTTTGACGCTTGGGTTGGCGCTTGGCTTGGCGCTTGCGTTGGCGCTTGGCTTGGCGCTTGGGTTGGCGTTTGGCTTGGCGTTTGGCTTATCGCTTCCTTGGCGCTTGGTTTTGCGCTCGGTTTGCAGCTCTGCTTGGCGCTTGGCTTGGCGCTTGACTTGGCGCTTGGCTTAGCACGTGCCTTGCGCTTGGCTTGGCGCTTGGATTAGCGCTTGGTATAGCGCTTGGCTTGGCGCCTGGATTGGCGCTTATCTTAGCGCTTGGCTTGGCGCTTGGCTTTGCGCTTGGTAAAGCGCTTGGTTTGACGCTTGGCTTGGCGCTTGGCTTGGCGCTTGCGTTGGCGCTTGGCTTGGCGCTTGACTTGGCGCTTGGCTTAGCACGTGCCTTGCGCTTGGCTTGGCGCTTGGATTAGCGCTTGGCATAGCGCTTGGCTTGGCGCCTGGATTGGCGCTTGGCTTAGCGCTTGGCTTGGCGCTTGGCTTTGCGCTTGGTAAAGCGCTTGGTTTGACGCTTGGCTTGGCGCTTGGCTTGGCGCTTGCGTTGGCGCTTGGCTTGGCGCTTGGCCAGGCGCTTGGATTAGCGCTTGGCATAGCGCATGGCTTGGCGCGTGGCTTTGCGCTTGTGTTGGCGCTTGGCTTGGCGTTTGACTTGGCGCTTGGCTTGGCACGTGCCTTGCGCTTGGCCAGACGCTTGGATTAGCGCTTTACTTGACGCCTGGTTTGGCACTTGATTTGGCGCTTGGTTTGGCGCTTCACTTGACGCTAGGAGTATCGCTTGGCTTGGCGCTTGGGTTGGCGCTTGGTTTGGCGCTTATCTTGGATCTTGGCTTGGCGCTTGGTTTGGCACTTGACTTGGCGCTTGGGTTGGCGCTTTACCTCGCGCTTGGTTTGGCGCTTCACTTGACGCTAGGAGTATCGCTTGGCTTGGCGCTTGGGTTGGCGCTTGGGGTGATTCTTGGTTTAACGCTTTACTTGGCGCTTCCTTGGCGCTTGACTTGGTGCTTGGGTTGGCGCTTGGTTTGGTGATTGGTTTCGCGGTTTACTTGGCGCTTGGCTTAGCGCTTGGCTTGGCGCTTGGCTTTGCGCATGGTAAAGCGCTTGGTTTGACGCTTGGCTTGGCGCTTGGCTTGGCGTTTGGCTTATCGCTTGCCTTGGCGTTTGGTTTTGCGCTCGGTTTGCAGCTCTGCTTGGCGCTTGGCTTGGCGCATGACTTGGCGCTTGGCTTAGCACGTGCCTTGCGCTTGGCTTGGCGCTTGGATTAGCGCTTGGAATAGCGCTTGGCTTGGCGCCTGGATTTGCGCTTGGCTTAGCGCTTGGCTTGGCGCTTGGCTTTGCGCTTGGTAAAGCGCTTGGTTTGACGCTTGGGTTGGCGCTTGGCTTGGCGCTTGCGTTGGCGCTTGGCTTGGCGCTTGGGTTGGCGTTTGGCTTGGCGTTTGGCTTATCGCTTCCTTGGCGCTTGGTTTTGCGCTCGGTTTGCAGCTCTGCTTGGCGCTTGGCTTGGCGCTTGACTTGGCGCTTGGCTTAGCACGTGCCTTGCGCTTGGCTTGGCGCTTGGATTGGCGCTTGGTATAGCGCTTGGCTTGGCGCCTGGATTGGCGCTTATCTTAGCGCTTGGCTTGGCGCTTGGCTTTGCGCTTGGTAAAGCGCTTGGTTTGACGCTTGGCTTGGCGCTTGGCTTGGCGCTTGCGTTGGCGCTTGGCTTGGCGCTTGACTTGGCGCTTGGCTTAGCACGTGCCTTGCGCTTGGCTTGGCGCTTGGATTAGCGCTTGGCATAGCGCTTGGCTTGGCGCCTGGATTGGCGCTTGGCTTAGCGCTTGGCTTGGCGCTTGGCTTTGCGCTTGGTAAAGCGCTTGGTTTGACGCTTGGCTTGGCGCTTGGCTTGGCGCTTGCGTTGGCGCTTGGCATAGCGCATGGCTTGGCGCGTGGCTTGGCGCTTGTGTTGGCGCTTGGCTTGGCGTTTGACTTGGCGCTTGGCTTGGCACGTGCCTTGCGCTTGGCCAGACGCTTGGATTAGCGCTTGGCATAGCGCTTGGCTTGGCGCGTGGCTTGGCGCTTGGCTTGGCGCTTGCGTTGGCGCTTGGCTTGGCGCTTGACTTGGCGCTTGGCTTAGCACGTGCATTGCGCTTGGCTTGGCGCTTGAATTAGCGCTTGGCATAGCGCTTGGCTTGGCGCCTTTATTGGCGTTTGGCTTGGCGCGTGGCTTGGCGCTTGGCTTGGCGCTTGCTTTGGCGCTTGCCTGTAAGCTTGGCTTGGCGCGTGGCTTGGCGCTTGGCTTGGCGCTTGCGTTGGCGCTTGGCTTGGCGCTTGCGTTGGCGCTTGGCTTGGCGCTTGGCCAGGCGCTTGGATTAGCGCTTGGCATAGCGCATGGCTTGGCGCGTGGCTTGGCGCTTGGCTTGGCGCTTGCGTTGGCGCTTGGCTTGGCGCTTGACTTGGCGCTTGGCTTGGCACGTGCCTTGCGCTTGGCCAGGCGCTTGGATTAGCGCTTGGCGTAGCGCTTGGCTTGGCGCGTGGCTTGGCGCTTGGCTTGGCGCTTGCGTTGGCGCTTGGCTTGGCGCTTGACTTGGCGCTTGGCTTAGCACGTGCATTGCGCTTGGCTTGGCGCTTGGATTAGCGCTTGGCATAGCGCTTGGCTTGGCGCCTTGCTTGGCGTTTGGCTTGGCGCGTGGCTTGGCGCTTGGCTTGGCGCTTACGTTGGTGCTTGGTTTGGCGCCTGGCTTAGCGCTTGGCTTGGCGCTTAGCTTAGCGCTTAGATTTGCGCTTGGTAAAGCGCTTGGTTTGACGCTTGGCTTGGCGCTTGGCTTAGCGCTTGGCTTGGCGCTTGGCTTGGTGCTTGGCTAGGTGTTTGATTTGGCGCTTGCTTTGGCGCTTAACTTCGTGCTTGGCTTGTCGCTTGGCTTTGCGCTTGGCTCGGGGCGTGTCTTGCGCTTGGCTTGGCGCTTACCTTGGCGCTTGGCTTGGCGCTCGGCTTTGCGTTTGGTGTAGCGCTTGGCTTGGCGCTTGGTTCAGCGCTTACCTTGGCGCTTATCTTTAAGCTCGGTTTACAGCTTGGCTATGCGCTTGGCTTGTCGCATAACTTGGCACTTAGCTTGGCGATTGGATTGGCGCTTGGCATAGCGCTTGGCTTGGCGCTTGGCTTACCGCTTTTCTTGACGCATGGCTTTGCGCTTGTCTTGCGGCTTGACTTTGCGCTTGGTTTGGCACTTGGTTTGGCGCTTGGTTTAGCGCTTGGCTTGGCGCTTGGCTTGGCGCTTGGTTTAAAGCTTGGCTTTGCGCTTGGCTTGGCGTTTGGCCTGGCGCTTGGCTTGGCGCTTGGATTGGTGCTTGGTTTGGCGCTTAGCATGGCGTTAGGCTAGGCGCTTAGCTTGGCGCTTGTCTTGTCGCATGGCTTGGCACTTAGCTTGGCGCTTGGTTTGGCACGTGGTTTGGCGCTTGCCTTAGCGCTTGGGTTGGCGCTTGACTTGGCGCTTAGTTTGACGCTTGACTTGGCGCTTGGTTTGGCGCTTGGCTGGGCGCTTGGCTTGGCGCTTGCCTTGGCGCTTAACCTTGCGCTTGGTTTGGCCCTTGTCCTAGAGCTCGGCTTGGCGCCTGGCTTGGCGGTTGCCTTGGCGCTTAACCTTGCGCTTGGTTTGCCGCTTGACCTAGAGCTCGGCTTGGCGCCTGGTTTTGCGCCTGTCTTAGCGCTTGGCTTGGCGCTTGGCTTAGCGCTTAGATTTGCGCTTGGTAAAGCTCTTGGTTTGACGCTTGGCTTGGCGCTTGGCTTAGCGCTTGGCTTGGCGCTTGGCTTGGTGCTTGGCTAGGTGTTTGATTTGGCGCTAGCTTTGGCGCTTAACTTCGTGCTTGGCTTGTCGCTTGGCATTGCGCTTGGCTTAGGGCGTGTCTTGCGCTTGGCTTGGCGATTACCTTGGCGTTTGGCTTGGCGCTCGGCTTTGCGTTTGTCGTAGCGCTTGGCTTGGCGCTTGGTTTAGCACTTACCTTGGCGCTTATCTTTAAGCTCGGTTTACAGCTTGGCTTTGCGTTTGGCTTGTCGCATAACTTGGCACTTAGCTTGGCGATTGGATTGGCGCTTGGCTTAGCGCTTGGCTTGGCGCTTGGCTTAACGCTTGGCTTGACGCATGGCTTTGCGCTTGTCTTGCGGCTTGACTTTGCGCTTGGTTTGGCACTTGGTTTGGCGCCTGGTTTAGCGCTTGGCTTGGCGCTTGGCTTGGCGCTTGGTTTAAAGCTTGGCTTTGCGCTTGGCTTGGCGTTTGGCCTGGCGCTAGGCTTGGCGCTTGGCTTGGCGCTTGGTTTGGCGCTTAGCATGGCGTTAGGCTAGGCGCTTGGCTTGGCGCTTGTCTTGTCGCATGGCTTGGCACTTAGCTTGGCGCTTGGTTTGGCGCTTATTTTGTGCTTGGCTTGTCGCATGACTTGGCACTTAGCTTGGCGATTGGATTGGCGCTTGGCTTAGCGCTTGGCTTGGCGCTTGTCTTGCCGCTTGACTTTGCGCTTGGTTTGGCACTTGGTTTGGCGCTTGGTTTGGCGCTTGGCTTGGCTCTTGGCTTGGCGCTTGGTTTAAAGTTTGGCTTTGCGCTTGGCTTGTCTCATAGCTTGGCACTTAGCTTGGCGATTGGATTGGCGCTTGGCTTAGCGCTTGGCTTGGCGCTTGGCTTAACGCTTGGCTTGACGCGTGGCTTTGCGCTTGTCTTGCCACTTGACTTTGAGCTTGGTTTGGCACTTGGTTTGGCGCTTGGTTTGGCGCTTGGCTTGGCGTTTGGCCTGGCGCTTGGCTTGGCGTTTGGCTTAGCGCTTGTCTTGTCGCATGGCTTGGCACTTAGCTTGGCGCTTGGTTTGGCGCTTATCTTGGATCTTGGCTTGGCGCTTGGTTTGGCGCTTGGCTTAGCGCTTGGCTTGGCGCTTGGCTTGGCGCTTGGCTTGGCGCTTGGCTTCGCGCTTGTCTTTGCGCTTGGCTTAGCGCTTTACTTGACGCTTGGTTTGGCACTTGATTTGGCGCTTGGTTTGGCGCTTCACTTGACGCTAGGAGTATCGCTTGGCTTGGCGCTTGGGTTGGCGCTTGGTTTGGCGCTTATCTTGGATCTTGGCTTGGCGCTTGGTTTGGCACTTGACTTGGCGCTTGGGTTGGCGCTTTACCTCGCGCTTGGTTTGGCGCTTCACTTGACGCTAGGAGTATCGCTTGGCTTGGCGCTTGGGTTGGCGCTTGGGGTGATTCTTGGTTTAACGCTTTACTTGGCGCTTCCTTGGCGCTTGACTTGGTGCTTGGGTTGGCGCTTGGTTTGGTGATTGGTTTCGCGGTTTACTTGGCGCTTGGCTTAGCGCTTGACTTGGCGCTTGTTTTGGCGCTTGGCTGGGCGATTGGCTTGGCGCTTGACTTAGCGCTTGGGTTGGCGCTTAGCTTGGTGCGTGGCTCGGCGCTTGGTTTGTCGTTTGGCCTGGCGCTTGGCTTGGCGCTTGGCTTTGCGCTTGGTTTGGCGCTTGGCTAGGTGCTTGGTTTGGCGCTTGGTTTGGCGCTTGGCTTATCGCTTGGCTTGGATCTTGTCTTGGCTCTTGGTTTGGCGCTTGGTGTGGACCTTCACTTATCGCTTGGCTTGCCGCTTGTTTTGGCGCTTGGTTTGCAACTTGGTTTGGCGCTTGGCTTGGCGCTTGGCTTTGCACTTATCTTGGCGTTTATCTTGGCGCTTGGCTTGACGTTTGGCTTGGCGCTTGGATTGGCGCTTGCCTTGGCGTTTGGCTTGGCGCTTGGCTTGGCGCTTGGCTTGGCGCTTGGCTTGGTGCTTGGCTTGTTGCCTGAGATGGCGCCTGGCTTTGCGCTTGGTTTGGCGCTTGTCTTGGCGCTTGCCTTGGCGTTTAGCTTCGCGCTTAGCCTGATGCTTGGCTTGGAGCTTGGCTTGCTGCCTGGGTTGGCGCTTGGCTTTGCGCTAGGCTTTGCGCTTGGCTTGGCGCTTGACTTGGCGCTTGGCTTTGCGCTTCGTTTAGCGCTTGGCTTGGCGCTTGGCTTTGCGCTTGGTTTAACGCTTGGCTTGGCGCTTGGCTTGGCGCTTGGCTTGGCGCTTGGCTTGGCACGTGGCTTGGCGCTTGACTTGGCGCTTGGGTTTGCGCCTGGCTTGGAGCTTGGGTTGGCATTTGACTTGGCGCTTGGTTTAGCGCTTGGCTGGGCGCTTGGCTTGGCGCTTTGTTTTCAACTTAGTTTGGCGCTTGACTTGGTGCTTGGGTTGGCGCTTGGTTTGGTGATTGGTTTCGCGGTTTACTTGGCGCTTGGCTTAGCGCTTGACTTGGCGCTTGTTTTGGCGCTTGGCTGGGCGATTGGCTTGGCGCTTGACTTAGCGCTTGGGTTGGCGCTTAGCTTGGTGCGTGGCTCGGCGCTTGGTTTGTCGTTTGGCCTGGCGCTTGGCTTGGCGCTTGGCTTTGCGCTTGGTTTGGCGCTTGGCTAGGTGCTTGGTTTGGCGCTTGGTTTGGCGCTTGGCTTATCGCTTGGCTTGGATCTTGTCTTGGCTCTTGGTTTGGCGCTTGGTGTGGACCTTCACTTATCGCTTGGCTTGCCGCTTGTTTTGGCGCTTGGTTTGCAACTTGGTTTGGCGCTTGGCTTGGCGCTTGGCTTTGCACTTATCTTGGCGTTTATCTTGGCGCTTGGCTTGACGTTTGGCTTGGCGCTTGGATTGGCGCTTGCCTTGGCGTTTGGCTTGGCGCTTGGCTTGGCGCTTGGCTTGGCGCTTGGCTTGGTGCTTGGCTTGTTGCCTGAGATGGCGCCTGGCTTTGCGCTTGGTTTGGCGCTTGTCTTGGCGCTTGCCTTGGCGTTTAGCTTCGCGCTTAGCCTGATGCTTGGCTTGGAGCTTGGCTTGCTGCCTGGGTTGGCGCTTGGCTTTGCGCTAGGCTTTGCGCTTGGCTTGGCGCTTGACTTGGCGCTTGGCTTTGCGCTTCGTTTAGCGCTTGGCTTGGCGCTTGGCTTTGCGCTTGGTTTAACGCTTGGCTTGGCGCTTGGCTTGGCGCTTGGCTTGGCGCTTGGCTTGGCACGTGGCTTGGCGCTTGACTTGGCGCTTGGGTTGGCGCCTGGCTTGGAGCTTGGGTTGGCATTTGACTTGGCGCTTGGTTTAGCGCTTGGCTGGGCGCTTGGCTTGGCGCTTTGTTTTCAACTTAGTTTGGCGCTTGGCTGGGCGCTTGGCTTGGCGCTTGGCTTTGCGCTTGGTTTAACGCTTGGCTTGGCGCTTGGCTTTGCACTTGGTTTGGCGCTTGGCTGGGCGCTTGGCTTGGTGCTTGGCTTGGCACATAGCTTATCGCTTGACTTGGCGCTTGGGTTGGCGCTTGGCTTCGAGCTTGGGTTGGCATTTGACTTGACGTTTGGTTTGGCGCTTGACGTAGCGCTCGGCTTGGCGCCTGGATTGGCGCTTGGCTTGGCACGTGCCTTGCGCTTGGCCAGGCGCTTGAATTAGCGCTTGGCATAGCGCATGGCTTGGCGCGTGGCTTGGCGCTTGGGTTGGCGCTTGCGTTGGCGCTTGGCTTGGCGCTTGACTTGGCGCTTGGCTTGGCGCTTGAATTGGCGCTTGGCTTGGCACGTGCCTTGCGCTTGGCCAGGCGCTTGAATTAGCGCTTGGCATAGCGCATGGCTTGGCGCGTGGCTTGGCGCTTGGCTTGGCGCTTGCGTTGGCGCTTGGCATAGCGCTTGGCTTGAGGCCTGGATTGGCGCTTGGCTTAGCGCTTGGCTTGGCGCTTGGCTTTGCGCTTGGTAAAGCGCTTGGTTTGACGCTTGGCTTGGCGCTTGGCTTGGCGCTTGCGTTGGCGCTTGGCTTGGCGCTTGACTTGGCGCTTGGCTTGGCACGTGCCTTGCGCTTGGCCAGGCGCTTGGATTAGCGCTTGGCATAGCGCATGGCTTGGCGCGTGGCTTGGTGCTTGGCTTGGCGCTTGCGTTGGCGCTTGGCTTAGCACGTGCCTTGCGCTTGGCTTGGCGCTTGGATTAGCGCTTGGCATAGCGCTTGGCTTGGCGCCTGGATTGGCGCTTGGCTTAGCGCTTTGCTTGGCGCATGGCTTTGCGCTTGGTAAAGCGCTTGGTTTGAAGCTTGGCTTGGCGCTTGGCTTGGCGTTTGGCTTATCGCTTGCCTTGGCGTTTGGTTTTGCGCTCGGTTTGCAGCTCTGCTTGGCGCTTGGCTTGGCGCATGACTTGGCGCTTGGCTTAGCACGTGCCTTGCGCTAGGCTTGGCGCTTGGATTAGCGCTTGGCATAGCGCTTGGCTTGGCGCCTGGATTGGCGCTTGGCTTAGCGCTTGGCTTGGCGTTTGGCTTTGCGCTTGGTAAAGCGCTTGGTTTGACGCTTGGCTTGGCGCTTGGCTTGGCGCTTGCGCTGGCGCTTGGCTTGGCGCTTGGCTTGGCGTTTGGCTTATCGCTTCCTTGGCGCTTGGTTTTGCGCTCGGTTTGCAGCTCTGCTTGGCGCTTGGCTTAGCGCTTGGCTTAGCACGTGCCTTGCGCTTGGCTTGGCGCTTGGATTAGCGCTTGGTATAGCGCTTGGCTTGGCGCCTGGATTGGCGCTTGGCTTAGCGCTTGGCTTGGCGCTTGGCTTTGCGCTTGGTAAAGCGCTTGGTTTGACGCTTGGCTTGGCGCTTGGCTTGGCGCTTGGTTTAAAGTTTGGCTTTGCGCTTGGCTTGGCGTTTGGCTTGGCGCTTGTCTTGTCGCATGGCTTGGCACTTAGCTTGGCGCTTGGTTTGGCGCTTATCTTGGATCTTGGCTTGGCGCTTGGTTTGGCGCTTGGCTTAGCGCTTGGCTTGGCGCTTGGCTTGGCGCTTGGCTTCGCGCTTGTCTTTGCGCTTGGCTTAGCGCTTTACTTGACGCTTGGTTTGGCACTTGACTTGGCGCTTGGGTTGGCGCTTTACTTCGCGCTTGGTTTGGCGCTTCACTTGACGCTAGGAGTAACGCTTGGCTTGGCGCTTGGGTTGGCGCTTGGTTTGGCGCTTATCTTGGATCTTGGCTTGGCGCTTGGTTTGGCGCTTGGCTTGGCGCTTGACCTGGCGCTTGGGTTGGCGCTTTACTTGACGCTTGGTTTGGCACTTGACTTGGCGCTTGGGTTGGCGCTTACCTTGGCGCTTATCTTTAAGCTCGGTTTACAGCTTGGCTTTGCGCTTGGCTTGTCGCATAACTTGGCACTTAGCTTGGCGATTGGATTGGCGCTTGGTTTAGCGCTTGGCTTGGCGCTTGGCTTAACGTTTGGCTTGACGCATGGCTTTGTGCTTGTCTTGCGGCTTGACTTTGCGCTTGGTTTGGCACTTGGTTTGGCGCTTGGTTTAGCGTTTGGCTTGGCGCTTGGCTTGGTGCTTGGTTTGGCGCTTAGCATGGCGTTATTCTAGGCGCTTGGCTTGGCGCTTGTCTTGTCGCATGGCTTGGCACTTAGCTTGGCGCTTGGTTTGGCGCTTATTTTGGCGCTTGGCTTGGCGCTTGGCTTGTCGCATGACTTGGCACTTAGCTTGGCGCTTGGATTGGCGCTTGGTTTAGCGCTTGGCTTGGCGCTTGGCTTAACGCTTGGCTTGACGCGTGGCTTTGCGCTTGTCTTGCCGCTTGACTTTGCGCTTGGTTTGGCACTTGGTTTGGCGCTTGGTTTGACGTTTGGCTTGGCGCTTGGCTTGGCGCTTGGTTTAAAGTTTGGCTTTGCGCTTGGCTTGGCGTTTGGCCTGGCGCTTGGCTTGGCGTTTGGCTTGGCGCTTGTCTTGTCGCATGGCTTGGCACTTAGCTTGGCGCTTGGTTTGGCGCTTATCTTGGATCTTGGCTTGGCGCTTGGTTTGGCGCTTGGCTTAGCGCTTGGCTTGGCGCTTGGCTTGGCGCTTGGCTTCGCGCTTGTCTTTGCGCTTGGCTTAGCGCTTTACTTGACGCTTGGTTTGGCACTTGACTTTGCGCTTGGGTTGGCGCTTTACTTCGCGCTTGGTTTGGCTCTTCACTTGACGCTAGGAGTAACGCTTGGCTTGGCGCTTGGGTTGGCGCTTGGTTTGGCGCTTATCTTGGATCTTGGCTTGGCGCTTGGTTTGGCGCTTGGCTTGGCGCTTGACCTGGCGCTTGGGTTGGCGCTTTACTTGACGCTTGGTTTGGCACTTGACTTGGCGCTTGGGTTGGCGCTTTACTTCGTGCTTGGTTTGGCGCTTCACTTGACGCTAGGAGTATCGCTTGGCTTGGCGTTTGGGTTGGCGCTTGGGGTGATTCCTGGTTTAACGCTTTACTTGGCGCTTCCTTGGCGCTTGACTTGGTGCTTGGGTTGGCGCTTGGTTTGGTGATTGGTTTCGCGGTTTACTTGGCGCTTGGCTTAGCGCTTGACTTGGCGCTTGTTTTGGCGCTTGGCTGGGCAATTGGCTTGGCGCTTGACTTAGCGCTTGGGTTGGCGCTTGGCTTGGTGCGTGGCTCGGCGCTTGGTTTGTCGTTTGGCCTGGCGCTTGGCTTGGCGCTAGGCTTTGCGCTTGGTTTGGCGCTTGGCTAGGTGCTTGGTTTGGCGCTTGGTTTGGCGCTTGGCTTATCGCTTGGCTTGGATCTTGTCTTGGCTCTTGGTTTGGCGCTTGGTGTGGACCTTCACTTATCGCTTGGCTTGCCGCTTGTTTTGGCGCTTGGTTTGCAACTTGGGTTGGCGCTTGGCTTGGCGCCTGGCTTGGTGCTTGGTTTTTTCGCTTGGATTGGCGCTTGGCTTGGCGCTTGGCTTTGCACTTATCTTGGCGTTTATCTTGGCGCTTGGCTTGGCGCTTGGGTTGGCGCTTGGCTTGGTGCTTGGTTTGGCGTTTCACTTGACGCTAGGCTTATCGCTTGGCTTGGCGCTTGGGTTGGCGTTTGGCTTAGCGCTTGTCTTGTCGCATGGCTTGGCACTTAGCTTGGCGCTTGGTTTAGCGCTTATCTTGGATCTTGGCTTGGCGCTTCGTTTGGCGCTTGGCTTAGCGCTTGGCTTGGCGCTTGGCTTGGCGCTTGGCTTCGCGCTTGTCTTTGCGCTTGGCTTAGCGCTTTACTTGACGCTTGGTTTGGCACTTGACTTGGCGCTTGGGTTGGCGCTTTACTTCGCGCTTGGTTTGGCGCTTCACTTGACGCTAGGAGTATCGCTTAACTTGGCGCTTGGGTTGGCGCTTGGATTGGCGCTTATCTTGGATCTTGGCTTGGCGCTTGGTTTGGCGCTTGGCTTGGCGCTTGACCTGGCGCTTGGGTTGGCGCTTAACTTGACGCTTGGTTTGGCACTTGACTTGGCGCTTGGGTTGGCGCTTTACTTCGCGCTTGGTTTGGCGCTTCACTTGACGCTAGGGGTATCGCTTGGCTTGGCGCTTGGGTTGGCGCTTGGGGTGATTCTTGGTTTAACGCTTTACTTGGCGCTTCCTTGGCGCTTGACTTGGTGCTTGGGTTGGCGCTTGGTTTGGTGATTGGTTTTCCGGTTTACTTGGCGCTTGGCTTAGCGCTTGACTTGGCGCTTGTTTTGGCGCTTGGCTGGGCAATTGGCTTGGCGCTTGACTTAGCGCTTGGGTTGGCGCTTGGCTTGGTGCGTGGCTCGGCGCTTGGTTTGTCGTTTGGCCTGGCGCTTGGCTTGGCGCTAGGCTTTGCGCTTGGTTTGGCGCTTGGCTAGGTGCTTGGTTTGGCGCTTGGTTTGGCGCTTGGCTTATCGCTTGGCTTGGATCTTGTCTTGGCTCTTGGTTTGGCGCTTGGTGTGGACCTTCACTTATCGCTTGGCTTGCAGCTTGTTTTGGCGCTTGGTTTGTAACTTGGGTTGGCGCTTGGCTTGGCGCCTGGCTTGGTGCTTGGTTTTTTCGCTTGGATTGGCGCTTGGCTTGGCGTTTGGCTTTGCACTTATCTTGGCGTTTATCTTGGCGCTTGGCTTGGCGCTTGGGTTGGCGCTTGGCTTGGTGCTTGGTTTGGCGTTTCACTTGACGCTAGGCTTATCGCTTGGCTTGGCGCTTGGGTTGGCGCTTGGATTGGCGCTTGGGTTGGCCCTTTACTTGGCGCTTGGCTTGGCGCTTGACTTGGCGCTTGGCTTGGCGTTTGGTTTGGCGCTTGGCTTGGCGCTTGCCTTGGCGTTTGGCTTGGCGCTTGGCTTGGCGCTTAGCTTCGAGCTTGGCTTGCTGCCTGGGTTGGCGCTTGGCTTTGCGCTTGGTTTGGCGCTTGGCTTGGCGCTTGCTTTGGCGTTTGGCTTGGCGCTTAGTTTGGCGCTTGGCTTGGAGCTTGGCTTGCTGCCTGGGTTGATGCTTGGCTTGGCGCTTGACTTGGCGCTTGTTTTTGCGCTTGGCTTGGCGTTTGGCTTGGCGCTTGACTTGGCGCTTGGCTTGGCGTTTTGCTTGGCGCTTGACTTAGCGCTTGTGTCTGCGCCTGGCTTGTTATGTGGCTCGGCGCTTGGTTTGTCGTTTGGCTTGGCGCTTGGCTTGGTGCTTGGTTTTATACTTGGTTTGGCGCTTGGCTAGGTGCTTGGTTTGGCGCTTGGTTTGGCGCTTGCCTTATCGCTTGGCTTGGATCTTGTCTTGACTATTGGTTTGGCGCTTGGCGTGGACTTCCACTTATCGTTTGGCTTGCCGCTTGTTTTGGGGCTAGGTTTGCAACTTGGGTTGGCGCTTGGCTTGTCGCCTGGCTTGGTGCTTGGTTTTTTCGCTTGGTTTGGCGCTTGGCTTGGCGCTTGGCTTTGCACTTGGCTTGGCGCTTATCTTGGCGCTTGGCTTGGCGTTTGGCTTGGCGCTTATCTTGGCGTTTGGCTTGGCGCTTGCCTTGGCGTTTGGCTTGGCGCTTGGCTTGGCGCTTGTCTTGGAGCTTGGCTTGCTGCCTGGGTTGGCGCTTGGCTTTGCGCTTGCCTTGGCGTTTGGATTGGCGCTTAGCTTGGGCGCTTGGCTTGGAGCTTGGCTTGCTGCCTGGGTTGGCGCTTGGCTTTGCGCTTGGCTTTGCGCTTGGCTTGGCGCTTGACTTGGCGCTTGGATTTGAGCTTTGTTTAGCGCTTGGCTTGGCGCTTGGCTTTGCGCTTGGCTTAACGCTTTGCTTGGCGCTTGGTTTTGCACTTGGTTTGGCGCTTGGCTTGGCACGTGGCTTGGCGCTTGACTTGGCGCTTGGGTTGGCACTTGGCTTGGAGCTTAGGTTGGCATTTGACTTGGCGCTTGGCTTGGCGCTTGTCTTGACACGTATCTTGGCGCTTGGCTTGGAGCTTGGCTTGCTGCCTGGGTTGGCGCTTGGCTTTGCGCTTGGTTTGGCGCTTGACTTGGCGCTTGACTTGGCGCTTGGTTTTGAACTTTGTTTAGCGCTTGGCTTGGCGCTTGGCTTGGAGCTTGGCTTGCTGCCTGGGTTGGCGCTTGGCTTTGCGCTTGGCTTTGCGCTTGGCTGGGCGCTTGGCTTGGCGCTTGGCTTGGCACGTGGCTTGGCGCTTGTCTTGGCGCTTGGGTTGGCGCTTGGCTTAGAGCTTAGGTTGTCATTTGACTTGGTGCTTGTTTTGGCGCTTGGCTTGGCGCTTGCTTTGGCGTTTGGCTTGGCGCTTAGCTTGGCGCTTTTCTTTTCGCTTGGTTTGGCGCTTGGCTTGGCGCTTGGCTTCGCGCTTGGCTTGGCGCTTGGTTTGGCGATTAGCTTTGCGCCTGGTTTGGCGCTTGGCTTGGCGCTTGGATTGGCATTTGAGTTGGCGCTTTACTTGGCGCTTGTTTTGGCGCTTGGCTTGGCGCTTGCTTTGGCGTTTGGCTTGGCGCTTAGCTTGGCGCTTCGCTTGGAGCTTGGTTTTGCGCTCGGTTTGCAGCTTTGCTTGGCGCTTGGCTTAGCGCTTTGTTTGGCGCTTGGCTTGGCGCTTGGCTTAGCATTTGACTTAACGCGTGGCTTGCCGCTTGGCTTGGCGCTTGCGTTGGCGCTTAACTTGGCGCTTGGATTGGCACTTGGCATAGCATTTGACTTAACGCGTGGCTTGCCGCTTGGCTTGGCGCTTGGCTTAGCACGTGCCTTGCGCTTAGCTTGGCACTTGGATTGGCACTTGGCATAGCATTTGACTTAACGCGTGGCTTGCCGCTTGGCTTGGCGCTTGCGTTGGCGCTTAACTTGGCGCTTAACCTAGCGCTTTGCTTGGTGCCTTGCTTGGCGCTTGGCTTGGCGCGTGGCTTGACGCTTAACCTAGCGCTCTGCTTGGCGCCTTGTTTGGCGCTTGGCTTAGCACGTGGGTTGGCGCTAGGTGCTTGGCTTGGCACTTGGTTTTGCGCTTGGATTGGCGCATAGCTAGGTGCTTGGTTTGGCGCTTGGTTTGGCGCTTGGTTTGGCGCTTGGGTTATCGCTTGGTTTGGATCTTGTCTTAGCTATTCGCTTGGCTAGGTGCTTGGTTTAGCTCTTGGCTTGGCGCTTGGCTTGGAGCTCGACTTGGCGCTTGGCTTGGAGCTTGGTTTTGCGCTCGGTTTGCAGCTTTGCTTGGCGCTTGCTAAGCGCTTTGTTTGGCGCTTGCTTTGGCGCTTAGTTTAACGCCTGTGTTTGCGCTTGGCTTGATGCCTAGCTTGGGACTTGAGTTTGCGCTTGGTTTGGCGCTTAGTTTAACGCCTGGGTTTGCGCTTGGCTTGGCGCTTAGCTTGGGGCTTGTCTTTGCGCTTGGTTAGGCTCTTGACTTGACGTTTATTTTGGCGCTTGACTTGGCGCTTGGCTTGGCGCTTGGCTTGGCGCTTGGTTTGGCGCTTGGCTTATCGCTTGGCTTGGATCTTGTCTTGGCTATTAGCTTGGCGCTTGGCTAAGTGCTTGGTTTAGCGCTTGGATTGGGGCTTGGCTTTACGCTTGGCTTAACGCTTGGCTTGGCGCTTGGCTTGGCGCTTGGGTTTGCGCTTGGCTTGGCGCTTGGCTTTGCGCTTTGTTTGGCGCTTGGCTTGGCGCTTGGCTTTGCGCTTGGCTTGGCGCTTGGCTTGGCGCTTGGCTTGGCGCTTGGCTTTGCGGTTGGCTTGGCGCTTGGCTTGGCACTTGGTTTTGCGCTTCGTTTGGCGCTTGGCTTAGGGCTTTGCTTTACGCTTGGCTTAACGCTTGGCTTGGCGCTTGGCTTTTCGCTTCGTTTGGCGCTTGGCTTGGCGCTTGGCTTTGCGCTTGGCTTGGCGCTTGGCTTTTCGCTTCGTTTGGCGCTTGGGTTATCGCTTGGCTTGGATCTTGTCTTGGCTATTAGCTTGGCACTTGGCTAAGTGCTTGCTTTAGCGCTTGGCTTGGGGCTTGGCTTTACGCTTGGCTTAACGCTTGGCTTGGCGCTTGGCTTGGCGCTTGGCTTGGCGCTTGGCTTTGCGCTTGGCTTGGCGCTTGGCTTGGCGCTTGGCTTTGCGCTTGGCTTGGCGCTTGACTTTTCGCTTCGTTTGGGCTTGGCTTTGCGCTTGGCTAGGCGCTTGACTTGGCGCTTCGTTTGGCGCTTGGCTCGGGGCTTGGCTTTACGCTTGGCTTAACGCTTGGCTTGGCGCTTGGATTTTCGCTTCGTTTGGCGCTTGGCTTAGCGCTTGGCTTTGCGCTTGGCTTGGCGCTTGGCTTTGCGCTTGGCTTGGCGCTTGGCTTTGCGCTTGGTTTGGCGCTTGGCTTCGCGCTTGGCTTGGCGCTTGGCTTTGCGTTTGGCTTGGCGCTTGGCTTGGCGCTTGGCTTGGCGCTTGGTTAGGCGCTTGACTTGACGTTTATTTTGGCGCTTGGCTTGGCGCTTGGCTTTGCGTTTGGCTTGGCGCTTGGCTTGGCGCTTGGCTTCGCGTTTGGCTTGGCGCTTGGCTTTGCGTTTGGCTAGGTGCTTGGTGTGGCGCTTGGTTTAGTGCTTGCCTTATCGCGTGGCTTGGATCTTGTCTTGGCTATTAGCTTGGCGCTTGGCTAAGTGCTTGGTTTAGCGCTTGGATTGGGGCTTGGCTTTACGCTTGGCTTAACGCTTGGCTTGGCGCTTGGGTTTGCGCTTGGCTTGGCGCTTGGCTTTGCGCTTCGTTTGGCGCTTGGCTTGGCGCTTGGCTTTGCGCTTGGCTTGGCGCTTGGCTTAGCGCTTGGCTTGGCGCTTGGCTTTGCGGTTGGCTTGGCGCTTGGCTTGGCGCTTGGTTTTGCGCTTGGCTTTTCGCTTCGTTTGGCGCTTGGCTTGGCGCTTGGCTTGGCGCTTGGCTTTGCGCTTGGCTTGGCGCTTGGCTTTTCGCTTCGTTTGGCGCTTGGCTTTGCGCTTGGCTAGGCGCTTGACTTGGCGCTTAGTTTGGCGCTTGGCTTATCGCTTGGTTTAGCGCTTGGCTTGGGGCTTGGCTTTACGCTTATCTTAACGCTTGGCTTGGCGCTTGGCTTGGCGCTTGGCTTGGCGCTTGGCTTGGCGCTTGGCTTTGCGCTTGGCTTGGCGCTTGGCTTTTCGCTTCGTTTGGCGCTTGGCTTTGCGCTTGGCTAGGCGCTTGAACTGGCGCTTCCTTTGGCGCTTGGCTCGGGGCTTGGCTTTACGCTTGGCTTAACGCTTGGCTTGGCGCTTGGCTTTTCGCTTCGTTTGGCGTTTGGCTTGGCGCTTGGCTTTGCGCTTGGCTTGGCGCTTGGCTTTGCGCTTGGCTTGGCGCTTGGCTTTGCGCTTGGTTTGGCGCTTGGCTTGGCGCTTGGCTTGGCGCTTGGTTTTGCGCTTGGCTTGGCGCTTGGCTTGGCGCCTGGCTTGGCGCATGGGTTTGCGCTTGGTTTGGCGCTTAGTTTGGCGCCTGGCTTTGCGCTTGGCTTGGCGCCTAGCTTTGGGCTTGGCTTTGCGCTTGGCTAAGCGCTTGACTTGGCGCTTAGTTTGGCGCTTGACTTGGTGCTTGGTTTGGCGCTTGGCTAGGGGCTTGGCTTGGCGCTTGGCTTGGCACGTGGCTTGGCGCTTGACTTGGAGCTTGGTTTGGCATTTGATTTGACGCTTGGTTCGGCGCTTGGCTGAGCGCTTAGCTTGGCGCTTGGCGCTTGGCTTGGCGCTTAACCTGGCGCTTAGCGTTGCGCTTGGCTTGGCGCGTGTCTTGGATCTTGGCTTGGCGCTTGCGTTGACGCTTAACTTTGCGCTTGGTTTGACGTTTGACCTAGCGCTCGGCTTGGCGCCTGGCTTGGCGCTTTCTTGGCGCTTGGCTTTGCGCTTGGCTTGGTGTTAGGTCTGGCACTTTACTTGGCGCTTGGCTTGGCGCTTGACTTGGCGCTTGGGTTGGCGCTTGACTTGAAGCTTGATTTGGCGCTTTACTCTGCGCTTGGGTTGGCGCTTGGCTTGGTGCTTGGTTTGGCGCTTTAATTAGCGTTTGGCTTGGCGCTTGACTTGGCGCTTGTTTTGGCGCTTGGCTTAACGCTTGGCTTGGCGCTTGACTTAGCGCTTTGCTTGGCGCTTGACTTAGCGCTGGGGTTGGCGCTTGACTTGGCTCTTGGCTTGGCGCTTGGCTTGGTGCTTGGTTTGGCGTTTGGCTTGGCGTTCGGGTTGTCACGTGGTTTGGCGCTTGGCTTGGCGTGCGGCTTAGCGCGTGACTTGGCGTTTGGCTTGGCGCTTGGTTTCGCGATTGGCTTAGCGCGTAGCTTGGCGTTTGATTTAGCGCTTGCTTTGGCGTTTGCCTGGGAGCTTGGCTTGGCGCTTGGCTTGGCGCGTGGCTTGGCGCGTGGCTTGGCGCTTAATGCTTGGCTTGGCGCTTGGTTTGGCGCTTGGCTTATCGCTTAAATTGGATCTTGTCTTGTCTATTAGCTTGACGCTTGGCTAGGTGCTTGGTTTAGCGCTTGGCTTAGCGCTTGGCTTGGAGCTGGGGTTGGCGCTTGGCTTGGCGTTCGGCTTTGCGCTTGATTTGGCGCTTGGAGTGGACCTTCACTTATCGCTTGCCTTGCCGCTTGTTTTGGCGCTTGGTTTGCAACTTGGCTTGGCGCTTGGCTTGGCGCCTGGCTTGGTGCTTGGTTTTTGCGCTTGGTTTGGCAATTGGCTTGGCGCTTGGCTTTATACTTGGATTGGCGCTTATCTTGGCGCTTGACTTGGCGCTTGACTTGGTGTTTGGCTTGGCGCTTGTCTTGGCGCTTGGCTTGGAGCTTGGCTTTAGCCTGGGTTAGCGCTTGGCTTTGTGCTTGGTTTGGCGCTTGGCTTGGCGCTTGGCTTGGGGCATGGCTTTGCGCTTCGTCTGGCGCTTGGCTTGGCGCTTGGCTTGGCGCTTGGCTTGGCGCTTGCCTTGGCGCTTAACCTTGCGTTTGGTTTGGTGCTTGACCTAGCGCTCGGCTTGGCGCCTGGCTTGGCGCCTGGCTTGGCGCTTGGCTTGGCGCTTGACTTGGCGGTTGGCTTGGTGCTTATCTTTGCGCTCGGTTTACAGCTTGGCTTGGCGCTTAACTTGGCGCTTGGCTTGGCGCATGGCTTGGCACTTAGCTTGGCACTTGGTTTGGCGTTTGGCTTAGCGCTTGGCTTGGCGCTTGGCTTAACGCTTGGCTTGGCGCATGGCTTGGCGCTTGTCTTGCTGCTTGGCTTTGAGCTTCGTTTGGCACTTGGCTTGGCGTTTGGCTTGGCGCTTGGCTTGGTGCTGGGCTTTGCGCTTGGATTGGCGCTTAGCTAGGTGCTTGGTTTGGCGCTTGGTTTGGCGCTTGGCTTATCGCTTGGTTTGAATCTTGTCTTAGCTATTCGCTTGGCTAGGTGCGTGGTTTAGCTCTTGGCTTGGCGCTTGGCTTGGAGCTCGACTTGGCGCTTGGCTTGGAGCTTGGTTTTGCGCTCGGTTTGCAGCTTTGCTTGGCGCTTGGCTTAGCGCTTTGTTTGGCGCTTGGTTTGGCGCTTAGTTTAACGCCTGGGTTTGCGCTTGGCTTGATGCCTAGCTTGGGGCTTGAGTTTGCGCTTGGTTTGGCGCTTGGATTGGCGCTTGGCATAGCGCTTGGCTTGGCGCGTGGCTTGGCGCTTGGCTAGGTGCTTGGTTTAGCGCTTGGCTTAGCGCTTGGCTTGGAGCTGGGGTTGGCGCTTGGTTTGGCGCTTGGCGTGGACCTTCACTTATCGCTTGCCTTGCCGCTTGTTTTGGCGCTTGGTTTGCAACTTGGCTCGGCGCTTGGCTTGGCGCCTGGCTTGGTGCTTGGTTTTTGCGCTTGGTTTGGCGATTGGCTTGGCGCTTGGCCTTATACTTGGATTTTCGCTTATCTTGGCGCTTGGCTTGGCGCTTGACTTGGTGTTTGGCTTGGCGCTTGTCTTGGCGCTTGGATTGGAGCTTCTCTTGCTGCCTGGGTTAGCGCTTGGCTTTGTGCTTGGTTTGGCGCTTGGCTTGGCGCTTGGCTTGGCGCATGGCTTTGCGCTTCGTCTGGCGCTTGGCTTGGCGCTTGGCTTGGCGCTTGGCTTGGCGCTTGCCTTGGCGCTTAACCTTGCGTTTGGTTTGGTGCTTGACCTAGCGCTCGGCTTGGCGCCTGGCTTGGCGCCTGGCTTGGCGCTTGGCTTGGCGCTTGACCTGGCGGTTGGCTTGGTGCTTATCTTTGCGCTCGGTTTACAGCTTGGCTTGGCGCTTAACTTGGCGCTTGGCTTGGCGCATGGCTTGGCACTTAGCTTGGCACTTAATTTGGCGCTTGGCTTAGCGCTTGGCTTGGCGCTTGGCTTAACGCTTGGCTTGGCGCATGGCTTGGCGCTTGTCTTGCTGCTTGGCTTTGAGCTTCGTTTGGCACTTGGCTTGGCGTTTGGCTTGGCGCTTGGCTTGGTGCTGGGCTTTGCGCTTGGATTGGCGCTTAGCTAGGTGCTTGGTTTGGCGCTTGGTTTGGCGCTTGGCTTATCGCTTGGTTTGAATTTTGTCTTAGCTATTCGCTTGGCTAGGTGCTTGGTTTAGCTCTTGGCTTGGCGCTTGGCTTGGAGCTCGACTTGGCGCTTGGCTTAGAGCTTGGTTTTGCGCTCGGTTTGCAGCTTTGCTTGGCGCTTGGCTTAGCGCTTTGTTTGGCGCTTGGTTTGGCGCTTAGTTTAACGCCTGGGTTTGCGCTTGGCTTGATGCCTAGCTTGGGGCTTGAGTTTGCGCTTGGTTTGGCGCTTAGTTTAACGCCTGGGTTTGCGCTTGGCTTGGCGCTTGGATTGGCGCTTGGCATAGCGCTTGGCTTGGCGCGTGGCTTGCCGCTTGGCTTGGCGCTTGCGTTGGCGCTTAGCTTGGCGCTTAACCTAGCGCTCGGCTTGGCGCCTTGCTTGGCGATTGGCTTGGCGCTTGCTTTGGCGCTTGCGTGGGAGCTTGGCTTGGCGCTTGGCTTAGCACGTGGGTTGGCGCTTAGTGCTTGGCTTGTAGCTTGGCTTTGCGCTTAGCTTGGCGGTTGGCTAGGTGCTTGGTTTGGCGCTTGGTTTGGCGCTTGGCTTATCGCTTGTCTTGGATCTTGTCTTAGCTATTAGCTTGGCGCTTGGCTAGGTGCTTGAGTTAGCTCTTAGCTTGGCGCTTGGCTTGGAGCTGGGGTTGGCGCTTGGATTGGGGCTCGACTTTGCGTTTGGTTTGGCGCTTGGCGTGGACCTTCACTTATCGCTTGGCTTGCCGCTTGTTTTGGCGCTTGGTTTGCCACTTGGCTTGGCGCTTGGCTTGGCGCCTGGCTTGGTGCTTGGTTTTCTCGCTTGGTTTGGCGCTTGGCTTTGCGCTCTGTTTGGCGCTTGGCTTTGCGCTTGGTTTGGCGCTTGGCTTTTCGCTTGGCTTTGCGCTTCGTTTGGCGCTTGGCTTGGCGCTTGGCTTTACGCTTGGCTTAACGTTTGGCTTGGCGCTTGGCTTTGCGCTTGGTTTGGCGCTTAGTTTAACGCCTGGGTTTGCGCTTGGCTTGATGCCTAGCTTGGGGCTTGGGTTTGCGCTTGGTTTGGCGCTTAGTTTAACGCCTAGGTTTGCGTTTGGCTTGGCGCCCAGCTTGGGGCTTGGTTTGGCGCTTTACTTGACGCTAGGCTTATCGCTAGGCTTGGCGCTTGGGTTGGCGCTTGGGGTGGTGCTTGGTTTGACGCTTTACTTGGTGCTTCACTTGACGCTAGGCTTATCGCTTGGCTAGGCGCTTGGCTTGGCGTTTGGTTTGGCGCTTGGCTTGGCGCTTGGCTTGGCACCTGGTTTGGCGCTTGGCTTAGCGATTGGCTTTGCGCTGGGTTTGTCGCATGGCTTGGCATTTAGCTTGGCGCTTGGTTTAGCGCTTGGCTTAGCGCTTGATTTGGCGCTTGGCTTGGCGCTTAGTTTGGCGCTTAGTTTAACGCCCGGGTTTGCGCTTGGCTTGATGCCTAGCTTGGGGCTTGGGTTTACGCTTGGTTTGGCGCTTAGTTTAACGCCTGGGTTTGCGCTTGGCTTGGCGCCTAGCTTGGGGCTTCGTTTGGCGCTTCACTTGACGCTAGGCTTATCGCTTGGCTTGGCGCTTGGCTTGGCGTTTGGGTTGGCGCTTGGTTTGTCGCATGGCTTGGCACTTAGCTTGGCGCTTGGTTTGGCGCTTGGCTTGGCGCTTGGCTTGGCACCTGGTTTGGCGCTTGGCTTAGCGATTGGCTTTGCGCTGGGTTTGTCGCATGGCTTGGCATTTAGCTTGGCGCTTGGTTTAGCGCTTGGCTTAGCGCTTGATTTGGCGCTTGGCTTGGCGCTTAGTTTGGCGCTTAGTTTAACGCCCGGGTTTGCGCTTGGCTTGATGCCTAGCTTGGGGCTTGGGTTTACGCTTGGTTTGGCGCTTAGTTTAACGCCTGGGTTTGCGCTTGGCTTGGCGCCTAGCTTGGGGCTTCGTTTGGCGCTTCACTTGACGCTAGGCTTATATGCTTGGCTTGGCGCTTGGCTTGGCGTTTGGGTTGGCGCGTGGTTTGGCGCTTGGCTTGTCGCATGGCTTGGCACTTAGCTTGGCGCTTGGTTTGGCGCTTGGCTTGGCGTTTGGGTTGGCGCGTGGTTTGGCGCTTGGCTTGTCGCATGGCTTGGCACTTAACTTGGAGCTTGGTTTGGCGCTTGGCTTGGCGCTTGATTTGGCACTTGGTTTGGCGCTTGGCTTAGCGATTGGCTTTGTGCTGGGCTTGTCGCATGGTTTGGTACTTAGCTTGGCGCTTGGTTTGGCGCTTGGCTTAGCGCTTGATTTGGCGCTTGGCTTGGCGCTTGGTTTGGCGCTTGGCTTGGCGCTTGGATTGGCGCTTAGGTTGGCCCTTTACTTGGCGCTTGGGTTGGCGCTTTGTTTGGCGCTTGGCTTGGCGCTTGGCTTTGCGCTTGGCTTGGCGCTTAGCTTGGCGCTTGGCTTGGCGCTTGGCTTTGCGGTTGGCTTGGCGCTTGGCTTGGCACTTGGCTTTGCGCTTCGTTTGGCGCTTGGCTTAGGGCTTGGCTTTACGCTTGGCTTAACGCTTGGCTTGGCGCTTGGCTTTTCGCTTCGTTTGGCGCTTGGCTTGGCGCTTGGCTTTGCGCTTGGCTTGGCGCTTGGCTTTTCGCTTCGTTTGGCGCTTGGCTTTGCGCTTGGCTAGGCGCTTGATTTGGCGCTTAGTTTGGCGCTTGGCTTATCGCTTGGCTTGGATCTTGTCTTGGCTATTAGCTTGGCACTTGGCTAAGTGCTTGCTTTAGCGCTTGGCTTGGGGCTTGGCTTTACGCTTGGCTTAACGCTTGGCTTGGCGCTTGGCTAGGCGCTTGACTTGGCTCTTCGTTTGGCGCTTGGCTCGGGGCTTGGCTTTACGCTTGGCTTAACGCTTGGCTTGGCGCTTGGATTTTCGCTTCGTTTGGCGCTTAACTTAGCGCTTGGCTTTGCGCTTGGCTTGGCGCTTGGCTTTGCGCTTGGCTTGGCGCTTGGCTTGGCACTTGGTTTGGCGCTTGGCTTAGCGATTGGCTTTGCGCTGGGTTTGTCGCATGGCTTGGCATTTAGCTTGGCGCTTGGTTTAGCGCTTGGCTTAGCGCTTGATTTGGCGCTTGGCTTGGCGCTTGGTTTGGCGCTTAGTTTAACGCCCGGGTTTGCGCTTGGCTTGATGCCTAGCTTGGGGCTTGGGTTTACGCTTGGTTTGGCGCTTAGTTTAACGCCTGGGATTGCGCTTGGCTTGGCGCCTAGCTTGGGGCTTGGTTTGGCGCTTCACTTGACGCTAGGCTTATCGCTTGGCTTGGCGCTTGGCTTGGCGTTTGGGTTGGCGCGTGGTTTGGCGCTTGGCTTGTCGCATGGCTTGGCACTTAGCTTGGCGCTTGGTTTGGCGCTTGGCTTGGCGTTTGGGTTGGCGCGTGGTTTGGTGCTTGGCTTGTCGCATGGCTTGGTACTTAACTTGGCGCTTGGTTTGGTACTTAGCTTGGCGCTTGGTTTGGCGCTTGGCTTAGCGCTTGATTTGGCGCTTGGCTTGGCGCTTGGTTTGGCGCTTGGCTTGGCGCTTGGCTTCGCGCTTGGCTTGGCGCTTGGCTTGGCGATTAGCTTTGCGCCTGATTTATTGCTTGACTTGGCGCTTGGATTGGCGCTTAGGTTGGCCCTTTACTTGGCGCTTGGGTTGGCGCTTGGCTTGGTGCTTGGTTTGGCGTTTCACTTGACGCTAGGCTTATCGCTTGGCTTGGCGCTTGGGTTGCCGCTTGGATTGGCGCTTGGGTTGGCCATTTACTTGGCGCTTGTCTTGGCGCTTATCTTGGCACTTGGCTTGGCGTTTGGCTTGGCGCTTGGCTTGGCGCTTGCCTTGGCGTTTGGCTTGGCGCTTGGCTTGGCGCTTATCTTGGCACTTGGCTTGGCGTTTGGCTTGGCGCTTGGCTTGGCGCTTGCCTTGGCGTTTGGCTTGGCGCTTGGCTTGGCGCTTAGCTTCGAGCTTGGCTTGCTGCCAGGGTTGGCGCTTGGCTTTGCGCTTGGTTTGGCGCTTGGCTTGGCGCTTGGCTTGGCGCTTGCCTTGGCGTTTGGCTTGGCGCTTGGCTTGGCGCTTAGCTTCGAGCTTGGCTTGCTGCCTGGGTTGGCGCTTGGCTTTGCGCTTGGTTTAGCGCTTGGATTGGGGCTTGGCTTTACGCTTGGCTTAACGCTTGGCTTGGAGCTTGGCTTGGCGCTTGGGTTTGCGCTTGGCTTGGCGCTTGGATTTGCGCTTTGTTTGGCGCTTGCCTTGGCGCTTGGCTTTGCGCTTGGCTTGGCGCTTGGCTTGGCGCTTGGCTTGGCGCTTGGCTTTGCGGTTGGCTTGGCGCTTGGCTTGGCACTTGGTTTTGCGCTTCGTTTGGCGCTTGGCTTAGGACTTGGCTTTACGCTTGGCTTAACGCTTGGCTTGGCGCTTGGCTTTTCGCTTCGTTTGGCGCTTGGCTTGGCGCTTGGCTTTGCGCTTGGCTTGGCGCTTGGCTTTGCGCTTGGCTTGGCGCTTGGCTTTTCGCTTCGTTTGGCGCTTGGCTTTGCGCTTGGCTAGGCGCTTGACTTGGCGCTTTGTTTGGCGCTTGGCTTATCGCTTGGCTTGGATCTTGTCTTGGCTATTAGCTTGGCACTTGGCTAAGTGCTTGCTTTAGCGCTTGGCTTGGGGCTTGGCTTTACGCTTGGCTTAACGCTTGGCTTGGCGCTTGGCTTGGCGCTTGGCTTTGCGCTTGGCTTGGCGCTTGGCTTGGCGCTTGGCTTTGCGCTTGGCTTTGCGCTTGGCTTTTCGCTTCGTTTGGCGCTTGGCTTTGCGCTTGGCTAGGCGCTTGACTTTTCGCTTCGTTTGGCGCTTGGCTCGGGGCTTGGCTTTACGCTTGGCTTAACGCTTGGCTTGGCGCTTGGATTTTCCCTTCGTTTGGCGCTTGGCTTAGCGCTTGGCTTGGCGCTTGGCTTTGCGCTTGGTTTGGCGCTTGGCTTCGCGCTTGGCTTGGCGCTTGGCTCTGCGTTTGGCGTGCCGCTTGTCTTGGCGCTTGGCTTGGCGCTTGGCTAGGCGCTTGACTTGACGTTTATTTTGGCGCTTGACTTGACGCTTGGCTTGGCGCTTGGATTTTCGCTTTGTTTGGCGCTTGGCTTAGCGCTTGGCTTTGCGCTTGGCTTGGCGCTTGGCTTTGCGCTTGGCTTGGAGCTTGGCTTTGCGCTTGGTTTGGCGCTTGGCTTCGCGCTTGGCTTGGCGCTTGGCTCTGCGTTTGGCTTGGCGCTTGGCTTGGCGCTTGGCTTGGCTCTTGGCTAGGCGCTTGACTTGACGTTTATTTTGGCGCTTGACTTGACGCTTGGCTTGGCGCTTTCTTGGCGCTGGCTTGTCGCTTGGCTTAGCGCTTTTAATGGCGCGTGACTTGGTGCGTGGCTTGGCGCTTGGCTGGGCGTTTAGCTTGGCGCTTGGCTTGGCGCATGGCTTGGCGCTTTCCTTGGCGCGTGGCTTGGCGCTTGGCTGGGCGCTTGGCTTGGCGCTTGGCTTGGCGCGTGGCTTGACGCTTTCCTTGGCGCGTAGCTTGGCGCTCTCCTTGGCGCGTGGCTTAGCGCTTGGCTTGGCGCTTGGCTTGGCGCTTGGCTTGGCGTGTGGCTTGGCGCTTGGTTTGGTGTGTGGCTTGGTGCTTAGGTTAGCGCCTATTTTGACGCTTGGCTTGGCGCATGGTTTGGCGTTTGGTTTGGCGCTTGACTTGGCGTTTGGCTTGGCGCTTGGCATGGTGCTTGCTTTAACGCTTGGCTTGGCGCTTGACTTGGCGCTTGACTTGGCGCTTGGCTTGGCGCTTGGCATGGTGCTTGCTTTAACGCTTGGCTTGGCGCTTGACTTGGCGCCTGGTTTGGCGCTTGATTTGGCGCTTGGCTTGGCGCTTGGTTTGGCGCTTGGCTTGGCGCTTGACTTAGCGCTTGCCCTGGCGCTTGGCTTGGTGATTTCTTTGGCGCTTGGCTTGGTGCTCGATTTGGCGCTTGGCATGGTGCTTGCTTTAACGCTTGGCTTGGCGCTTGACTTGGCGCTTGGTTTGGCGCTTGATTTGGCGCTTGGCTTGGCGCTTGGTTTGGCGCTTGGCTTGGCGCTTGACTTAGCGCTTGCCCTGGCGCTTGGCTTGGTGATTTCTTTGGCGCTTGGCTTGGTGCTCGATTTGGCGCTTGACTTGGTGCTTGGTTGGGGGCTTGGCTTGGCGCTTGCCCTGGCGCTTGACTTGGCGCTTGGCTTGGCGCTTGGCATGGTGCTTGCTTTAACGCTTGGCTTGGCGCTTGACTTGGCGCTTGGTTTGGCGCTTGATTTGGCGCTTGGCTTGCGCTTGGTTTGGCGCTTGGCTTGGCGCTTGACTTAGCGCTTGCCCTGGCGCTTGGCTTGGTGATTTCTTTGGCGCTTGGCTTGGTGCTCGATTTGGCGCTTGGCTTGGCGCTTGGTTTGGCGCTTCGCTTGTCGCTTGGTTTAGCGCTTGCCCTGGCGCTTGACTTGGTGATTTTTTTGGCGCTTGGCTTGGTGCTCAATTTGGCGCTTGGCTTGGCGCTTGGCTTTGCGCTTGGCTTGGCGCTTGGCTTGGCGCATAGCTTGGCGCTCTCCTTGGCGCGTGGCTTGGCGCTTGGGTGGGCGATTGGCTTGGCGCTTGGCTTAGCGCTTGGCTTGACGCTTTTTTTGGAGCGTGGCTTGGCGCGTGGTTTGGCGCTTGGCTTAGCGTTTTTCTTGGCGCGTGGCTTGGCGTTTGGCTTGCTGCTCAGCTTGGGGCTTAGCTTGGCGCTTGGCTAGACGCTTGGCTTGGCGCTTTCTTGGCGCGTGGCTTGTCGTTTAACTTGGCGCTTTCTTGGAGCGTGGCTTGGCACTTGGTTAGGCGCTTGGCTTGGCGCTTGGCTTGGCGCTTTTTTTGGCGGGTTGCTTGGCGCTTGACTGAGCGCTTGGCTTGGCATTTGGATTGGCGCTTGGTTTGGCGATCTCCTTGGAGCGTGGCTTAGCGCTTGGCTTGGCGCGTGGCTTAAAGCGTGGCTTGGCGCGTGGCTTAGCGCTTGGCTTGGCGCTTGGCTTGGCGTTTTTCTTGGCGCGTGGCTTGGCATTTGGCTTGGCGCTTGGCTTGGCGCTTGGTTTGGCGCTTTTGTTGGCGCGTTGCTTGGCGCTTGGCTGAGCGCTTGGCTTGGCGTTTAGATAGGCGCTTTTCTTATCGCGTGGTTTGTCGCTTGGCTTGGTGTTTTTTTGGCATGTGGCTTGGCGCACGGCTTGGCGCTTTTCTTGGCGCGTGGTTTTGCGCCTGGCTTGGCGTTTGGCTTGGCGCTTGGCTTGGCGCATGGCTTGGCGTTCTCCTTGGCGCGTTGCTTGGCGCTTGGCTGGGCGTTTATTTTTGGCGCTTGGCTTGGCGCTTATCTTATCGCTTAGATTGGCGCTTGGCCTGGCGCATAGCTTGGCGTTTTGCTTGGCGTTTTTCTTGGCGCGTGGTTTTAAGCCTGGCTTGGCGCTTGGCTGGGCGCTTGGTTTGGCGCTTGGCTTGGCGTTTGGCTTGGCGCTTGGATTGGCGCATGGCTTGGCGTTCTCCTTGGCGCGTGGCTTGGCGCTCAGCTGGGCGTTCATTTATGGCGCTTGGCTTGGCGTTTGGCTTGGCGCATGGCTTAGCGTTCTCCTTGGCGCTTGGCTGGGCGCTTGGCTTGGCGTTTTGCTTGGCGCTTTTCTTGGCGCGTGGCTTGGCGCTTGGCTGGACGCTTGGCTTGGCGCTTGGCTTGACGCTTTTCTTGGCGCGTGACTTGGCGCGTGGCTTGTCGCTTGGCTTGGCGCTTGGTTTGGCGCTTGGCTTGGCGCATGGCTTGGCGCTTGGCTTGGCGCTTGGCTTGGCGCTTGGCTTGGCGCTTGGCTTGGCGCTTGGCTTGACGCTTTTCTTGGCGCGTGACTTGGCGCGTGGCTTGGCGCTTGGCTTGGCGCTTGGTTTTGCGCTTGGCTTGGCGCTTGGCTTGGCGCTTGGCTTGGCGCTTGGCTTGGCGCTTGGCTTGACGCTTTTCTTGGCGCGTGACTTGGCGCGTAGTTTGGCACTTGGCTTGGCGCTTGGTTTGGCGCTTGGCTTGGCGCATGGCTTGGCGCTTGGCTTGGCGCTTGGCTTGGTGATTTTTTTCGCGCTTGCCCTGGCGCTTGGCTTGGTGATTTCTTTAACGCTTGGCTTGGCGCTTGGCTAGGCGCTTATCTTGGCGCTTTTCTTGGCGAGTGGCTAGTCGCTTGGCTTGGCGCATGGCGTGGCGCTTTTTTTGGCGCGTGGCTTGGCGCTTGGCTTGGCGCTTGGCTTGGCGCTGGGCTTGGCGCTTTTCTTGGCGCGTGGCTTGGCGCGTGGTTTGTCGATTGGTTTGGCGCTTTTTTTGGCGCGTGGCTTGGCGCTTGACTTGGCGCGTGGCTTGGCGCTTGGCTTGGCGCTTTTTTTGGCGCGTGGCTTGTCGCTTGGCTTGGCGCTTTTCTTTGCGCGTGGCTTGGCGCTGGGCTTGGCGCTCTTCTTGGCGCGTGGCTTGGCGCGTGGTTTGTCGATTGGTTTGGCGCTTTTTTTGGCGCGTGGCTTGGCGCTTGACTTGGCGCGTGGCTTGGCGCTTGGCTTGGCGCTTTTTTTGGCGCGTGGCTTGTCGCTTGGCTTGACGCTTTTCTTGGCGCGTGACTTGGCGCGTGGCTTGGCGCTTGGCTTGGCGCTTGGTTTGGCGCTTGGCTTGGCGCATGGCTTGGCGCATGGCTTGGCGCTTGGCTTGGCGCTTGGCTTGGCGCTTGGCTTGGCGCTTCTCTTGGCGCGTGGCTTGTCGCTTGGCTTTGCGCTTTTCTTGGCGCGTAGTTTGGCACTTGGCTTGGCGCTTGGTTTGGCGCTTGGCTTGGCGCATGGCTTGGCGCTTGGCTTGGCGCTTGGCTTGGTGATTTTTTTCGCGCTTGCCCTGGCGCTTGGCTTGGTGATTTCTTTAACGCTTGGCTTGGCGCTTGGCTTGGCGCTTATCTTGGCGCTTTTCTTGGCGAGTGGCTAGTCGCTTGGCTTGGCGCATGGCGTGGCGCTTTTTTTGGCGCGTGGCTTGGCGCTTGGCTTGGCGCTTGGCTTGGCGCTGGGCTTGGCGCTTTTCTTGGCGCGTGGCTTGGCGCGTGGTTTGTCGATTGGTTTGGCGCTTTTTTTGGCGCGTGGCTTGGCGCTTGGCTGGGCGCTTGGCTTGGCACTTGGCTTGGCGCTTGGCTTGGCGCGTGGCTTGGCGCTTTTTTTGGACCGTGGCTTGGCGCGTGGCTTGGCGCTTGGCTGCTCGCTTGGCTTGGCGCTTTCCTTGGCGTTTTTTTTTGGCGCGCAGCTTAGCGCTTGGCTTGGCGCTTGCCTTAACGCATGGCTTGACGCTCTCCTTGGCGCGTAGCTTGGCGCGTGGCTTGGCGCTTGGCTTGGCGCTTGGCTTGGCGCTTGGCTTGGCGCTTTTCTTGGAGCGTGGCTTGGCGCGTGGCTTGGCACTTGGTTTGGCGCTTGTCTTAACGCATGGCTTAACGCTTTCTTTGGCGCGTAGCTTGGCGCTCTCCTTGGCGCGTGGTTTGGCGCTTGTCTTAACGCATGGCTTGGCGCTTTCTTTGGCGCGTAGCTTGGCGCTCTCCTTGTCGCTTGGCTTGGCGCTTTTCTTTGCGCGTGGCTTGGCGCTGGGCTTGGCGCTCTTCTTGGCGCGTGGCTTGGCGCGTGGCTTGGCGCTTGGCTTGGCGCTTGGCTTGGTGCTTCTCTTGCCGCTTGGTTTTTCGAATGGCTTAGCGCTTCCCTTGGCGCGTGGCTTGGCACTTGGCTGGGCGCTTGGCTTGGCGTGTGGCTTGGCGCTTGGTTTGGCGTGTGGCTTGGTGCTTAGGTTAGCGCCTATTTTGACGCTTGGCTTGGCGCTTGGCTTGGCGCTTGCTTTGGCGCTTGGCTTGGTGATTTTTTTCGCGCTTGCCCTGGCGCTTGGCTTGGTGATTTCTTTAACGCTTGGCTTGGCGCTTGGCTTGGCGCTTGGATTGGCGCTTTTCTTGGCGAGTGGCTAGTCGCTTGGCTTGGCGCATGGCGTGGCGCTTTTTTTAACGCGTGGCTTGGCGCTTGGCTTGGCGCTTGGCTTGGCGCTGAGCTTAGCGCTTTTCTTGGCGCGTGGCTTGGCGCGTTGTTTGTCGATTGGTTTGGCGCTTTTTTTGGCGCGTGGCTTGGCGCTTGACTTGGCGCGTGGCTTGGCGCTTGGCTTGGCGCTTGGCTTGGCGCTTTTCCTGGCGGGTGGCTTGTCGCTTGGCTTGGCGCTTTTCTTTGCGCGTGGCTTGGCGCTGGGCTTGGCGCTCTTCTTGGCGCGTGGCTTGGCGCGTGGCTTGGCGCTTGGCTGGGCGCTTGGTTTGGCGCTGGGCTTGGCGCTTTCTTGGCGAAAGGCTTGTCGCTTGGTTTAGCGCTTTTCTTGGCGGGTGGCTTAGCACTTGGCTTGGCGCTTGGCTTGGCGCGTGGCTGGGCGCTTTTCTTGGAGCGTGGCTTGGCGCGTGGCTTGGCGCTTGGCTGCTCGCTTGGCTTGGCGCTTACCTTGGCTTTTTTTTTTGACGCGCAGGTTAGCGCTTGGCTTGGCGCTTGCCTTAACGCATGGCTTGACGCTCTCCTTGGCGCGTAGCTTGGCGCTCTCCTTGGCGCGTGGCTTGGCGCTTGGCTTGGCGCTTGGTTAGGCGCTTGGCTTGGCGCTTGGCTTGGCGTGTGGCTTGGCGCTTTTCTTGGAGCGTGGCTTGGCGCGTGGCTTGGCACTTGGTTTGGCGCTTGTCTTAACGCATGGCTTGACGCTTTCTTTGGCGCGTGGCTCGGCACTTGGCTTGGCGCTTGGCTTGGCGCTTGGCTTGGTGCTTCTCTTGCCGCTTGGCTTTTCGAATGGCTTAGCGCTCCCCTTGGCGCGTGGCTTGGCGCTTGGCTTGGCGCTTGGTTAGGCGCTTGGCTTGGCGCTTGGCTTGGCGTGTGGCTTGGCGCTTTTCTTGGAGCGTGGCTTGGCGCGTGGCTTGGCACTTGGTTTGGCGCTTGTCTTAACGCATGGCTTGACGCTTTCTTTGGCGCGTGGCTTGGCACTTGGTTTGGCGCTTGTCTTAACGCATGGCTTGACGCTTTCTTTGGCGCGTGGCTCGGCACTTGGCTTGGCGCTTGGCTTGGCGCTTGGCTTGGTGCTTCTCTTGCCGCTTGGCTTTTCGAATGGCTTGGCGCTCTTCTTGGCGCGTGGCTTGGCGCGTGGCTTGGCGCTTGGCTTGGCGCTTGGTTAGGCGCTTGGCTTGGCGCTTGGCTTGGCGTGTGGCTTGGCGCTTTTCTTGGAGCGTGGCTTGGCGCTCTCCTTGGCGCGTGGTTTGGCGCTTGTCTTAACGCATGGCTTGGCGCCTTCTTTGGCGCGTGGCTCGGCACTTGGCTTGGCGCTTGGCTTGGCGTTTGGCTTGGTGCTTCTCTTGCCGCTTGGCTTTTCGAATGGCTTAGCGCTCCCCTTGGCGCGTGGCTTGGCGCTTGGCTGGGCGCTTGGCTTGGCGTGTGGCTTGGCGCTTGGTTTGGCGTGTGGCTTGGTGCTTAGGTTAGCGCCTATTTTGACGCTTGGCTTGGCGCTTGGTTTGGCGCTTGACTTGGCGCTTGGCTTGACGCTTGCATGGTGGTTGCTTTGGCGCTTGGCTTGGCGCTTGGTTTGGCGCTTGACTTGACGTTTACTTTGGCGCTTGATTTGGCGCTTGGCTTGGCGCTTGGTTTGGCGCTTGTTTTGGCGCTTGGCTTATCGCTTGGCTTGGATCTTGTTTTGGCTATTAGCTTGGCACTTGGCTAAGTGCTTGCTTTAGCGCTTGGCTTGGGGCTTGGCTTTACGCTTGGCTTAACGCTTGGCTTGGCGCTTGGCTAGGCGCTTAATTTGGCGCTTGGCTTTGCGCTTGGCTTGGCGCTTGGCTTTGCGCTTGGCTTGGCGCTTGGCTTTGCGCTTGGTTTGGCGCTTGGCTTGGCGCTTGGCTTGGCGCTTGGCTAGGCGCTTGACTTGACGTTTATTTTGGCGCTTGACTTGACGCTTGGCTTGGCGCTTGGCTAGGTGCTTGGTTTGGCGCTTGGTTTGGCGCTTGGCTTATCGCTTGGCTTGGATCTTGTCTTGGCTATTAGCTTGGCGCCTGGCTAAGTGCTTGGTTTAGCGCTTGGATTGGGGCTTGGCTTTACGCTTGGCTTAACGCTTGGCTTGGCGCTTGGGTTTGCGCTTGGCTTGGCGCTTGGCTTTGCGCTTCGTTTGGCGCTTGGCTTGGCGCTTGGCTAGGTGCTTGGTTTGGCGCTTGGTTTGGCGCTTGGCTTATCGCTTGGCTTGGATCTTGTCTTGGCTATTAGCTTGGCGCCTGGCTAAGTGCCTGGTTTAGCGCTTGGATTGGGGCTTGGCTTTACGCTTGGCTTAACGCTTGGCTTGGCGCTTGGGTTTGCGCTTGGCTTGGCGCTTGGCTTTGCGCTTCGTTTGGCGCTTGGCTTGGCGCTTGGCTTTGCGTTTGGCTTGGCGCTTCTCTTGGCGCTTGGCTTGGCGCTTGGCTTGGCGCTTGGCTTTGCGGTTGGCTTGGCGCTTGGCTTGGCGCTTGGCTTTGCGCTTCGTTTGGCGCTTGGCTTAGGGCTTGGATCTACGCTTGGCTTAACGATTGGTTTGGCGCTTGGCTTTTCGCTTCGTTTGGCGCTTGGCTTGGCGCTTGGCTTGGCGCTTGGCTTTGCGCTTGGCTTGGCGCTTGGCTTTTCGCTTCGTTTGGCGCTTGGCTTTGCGCTTGGCTAGGCGCTTGACTTGGCGCTTAGTTTGGCGCTTGGCTTATCGCTTGGTTTAGCGCTTGCCTTGGGGCTTGGCTTTACGCTTATCTTAACGCTTGGCTTGGCGCTTGGCTTGGCGCTTGGCTTGGCGCTTGCCTTTGCGCTTGGCTTGGCGCTTGGCTTGGCGCTTGGCTTTGCGCTTGGCTTGGCGCTTGGCTTTTCGCTTCGTTTGGCGCTTGGCTTTGCGCTTGGCTAGGCGCTTGAACTGGCGCTTCGTTTGGCGCTTGGCTCGGGGCTTGGCTTTACGCTTGGCTTAACGCTTGGCTTGGCGCTTTGCTTTTCGCTTCGTTTGGCGCTTGGCTTTTCGCTTGGCTTTGCGCTTGGCTTGGCGCTTGGCTTTGCGTTTGGCTTGGCGCTTGGCTTTGCGCTTGGTTTGGCGCTTGGCTTGGCGCTTGGTTTGGCGCTTGGCTTGGCGCATGGCTTGGCGCTTGGCTTGACGCTTGGCTTGGTGATTTTTTTCGCGCTTGCCCTGGCGCTTGGCTTGGTGATTTCTTTAACGCTTGGCTTGGCGCTTGGCTTGGCGCTTGGCTTTGCGCTTTTCTTGGCGCGTAGTTTGGCACTTGGCTTGGCGCTTGGTTTGGCGCTTGGCTTGGCGCATGGCTTGGCGCTTGGCTTGGCGCTTGGCTTGGTGATTTTTTTCGCGCTTGCCCTGGCGCTTGGCTTGGTGATTTCTTTAACGCTTGGCTTGGCGCTTGGCTTGGCGCTTGGCTTGGCGCTTGGCTTGGCGCTTTTCTTGGCGAGTGGCTAGTCGCTTGGCTTGGCGCATGGCGTGGCGCTTTTTTTGGCGCGTGGCTTGGCGCTTGGCTTGGCGCTTGGCTTGGCGCTGGGCTTGGCGCTTTTCTTGGCGCGTGGCTTGGCGCGTGGTTTGTCGATTGGTTTGGCGCTTTTTTTGGCGCGTGGCTTGGCGCTTGACTTGGCGCGTGGCTTGGCGCTTGGCTTGGCGCTTTTCTTGGCGCGTGGCTTGTCGCTTGGCTTGGCGCTTTTCTTTGCGCGTGGCTTGGCGCTGGGCTTGGCGCTCTTCTTGGCGCGTGGCTTGGCGCGTGGCTTGGCGCTTGGCTGGGCGCTTGGCTTGCCGCTGGGCTTGGCGCTTTCTTGGCGAAAGGCTTGTCGCTTGGTTTAGCGCTTTTCTTGGCGCGTGGCTTGTCGCTTGGCGCTTTTCTTTGCGCGTGGCTTGGCGCTGGGCTTGGCGCTCTTCTTGGCGCGTGGCTTGGCGCGTGGCTTGGCGCTTGGCTGGGCGCTTGGTTTGGCGCTTGGCTTATCGCTTAAATTGGATCTTGTCTTGTCTATTAGCTTGGCGCTTGGCTAGGTGCTTGGTTTAGCGCTTGGCTTAGCGCTTGGCTTGGAACTGGGGTTGGCGCTTGGCTTGGCGCTCGGCTTTGCGCTTCGTTTGGCGCTTGGCGTGGACCTTCACTTATCGCTTGCCTTGCCGCTTGTTTTGGCGCTTGGTTTACAACTCGGCTTGGCGCTTGGCTTGGCGCCTGGCTTGGTGCTTGGTTTTTGCGCTTGGTTTGGCGATTGGCTTGGCGCTTGGCTTTATACTTGGATTGGCGCTCATCTTGGCGCTTGGCTTGGCGCTTAACTTGGTGTTTGGCTTGGCGCTTGTCTTGGCGCTTGGCTTGGAGCTTGGCTTGCTGCCTGGGTTAGCGCTTGGCTTTGTGCTTGGTTTGGCGCTTGGCTTGGCGCTTGGCTTGGCGCATGGCTTTGCGCTTCGTCTGGCGCTTGGCTTGGCGCTTTGCTTGGCGCTTTGCTTGGCGCTTGGCTTGGCGCTTGCCTTGGCGCTTAACCTTGCGTTTGGTTTGGTGCTTGACCTAGCGCTCGGCTTGGCGCTTGGCTTGGCGCTTGACTTGGCGGTTGGCTTGGTGCTTGGCTTAACGATTGGCTTGGCGCATGGCTTGGCGTTTGTCTTGCTGCTTGGCTTTGAGCTTCGTTTGGCACTTGGCTTGGCGTTTGGCTTGGCGCTTGGCTTGGTGCTGGGCTTTGCGCTTGGATTGGCGCTTAGCTAGGTGCTTGGTTTGGCGCTTGGTTTGGCGCTTGGTTTGGCGCTTGGCTTATCGCTTGGTTTGAATCTTGTCTTAGCTATTCGCTTGGCTAGGTGCTTGGTTTAGCTCTTAACTTGGCGCTTGGCTTGGAGTTCGACTTGGCGCTTGGCTTGGAGCTTGGTTTTGCGCTCGGTTTGCAGCTTTGCTTGGCGCTTGGCTTAGCGCTTTGTTTGGCGCTTGGTTTGGCGCTTAGTTTAACGCCTGGGTTTGCGCTTGGCTTGATGCCTAGCTTGGGGCTTGAGTTTGCGCTTGGTTTGGCGCTTAGTTTAACGCCTGGGTTTGCGCTTGGCTTGGCGCTTGGATTGGCGCTTGGCATAGCGCTTGGCTTGGCGCGTGGCTTGCCGCTTGGCTTGGCGCTTGCGTTGGCGCTTAGCTTGGCGCTTAACCTAGCGCTTGGCTTGGCGCGTGGCTTGGCGATTGGCTTGGCGCTTGCTTTGGCGCTTGCGTGGGAGCTTGGCTTGGCCCTTGGCTTAGCACGTGGGTTGGCGCTTAGTGCTTGGCTTGTAGCTTGGCTTTGCGCTTAGCTTGGCGGTTGGTTAGGTGCTTGGTTTGGCGCTTGGTTTGGCGCTTGGCTTATCGCTTGTCTTGGATCTTGTCTTAGCTATTAGCTTGGCGCTTGGCTAGGTGCTTGGGTTAGCTCTTAGCTTGGCGCTTGGCTTGGAGCTGGGGTTGGCGCTTGGATTGGGGCTCGACTTTGCGTTTGGTTTGGCGCTTGGCGTGGACCTTCACTTATCGCTTGGCTTGCCGCTTGTTTTGGCGCTTGGTTTGCCACTTGGCTTGGCGCTTGGCTTGGCGCCTGGCTTAGTGCTTGGGTTTTTCGCTTGGTTTGGCGCTTGGCTTTGCGCTCTGTTTGGCGCTTGGCTTGGCGCTTTTCTTGGCGCCTTTTTTAGCGCGTGGCTTGGGGCTTGGCTTGCCGCTTGGCTTGGCGCTTTTCTTAGCGCCTTTTTTAGCGCGTGGCTTGGCGCTTGGCTTAACGACTGTCTTGGCGCATGGCTTGGCGCTCTCCTTGGCGTTTGGCTTGGCGCGTGGCTTGTCGCTTAGCTTGGCGCTCACTTTGGCGCGTGGCTTGGCGCTTAGCTTGGCGCGTAGCTTGGCGCTTGGCTTAGCGTTTTTCTTGGCGCGTGGCTTAGAGCTTGGCTTGGCGCTTGGCTTGCCGCTTGGCTTGGCGCTTTTCTTGGCGCGTGGTTTGGCGCGTGGCTTGTCGCTTGGCTTGGCTCTCTCCTTGGCGCGTGGCTTGGCGCTTTTCTTGGCGCCTTTTTTAGAGCGTGGCTTGGCGCTTGGCTTAACGACTGTCTTGGCGCATGGCTTGGCGCTCTCCTTGGCGTTTGGCTTGGCGCGTGGCTTGTCGCTTAGCTTGGCGCTCACTTTGGCGCGTGGCTTGGCGCTTAGCTTGGCGCGTAGCTTGGCGCTTGGCTTAGCGTTTTTCTTGGCGCGTGGCTTAGAGCTTGGCTTGGCGATTGGCTTGCCGCTTGGCTTGGCGCTTTTCTTGGCGCGTGCTTTGGCGCGTGGCTTGTCGCTTGCCTTGGCCCTCTCCTTGGTGCATGAGGTGACGCTTTTCTTGGCGCGTGGCTTGCCGCCTGGCTTGGCGCTTTTCTTGGCGGGTGGCTTGGCGCTTGGCTTGGCTCGTAGTTTGGCACTTGGCTTGGCGCACAATTTGGCGCGTGGCTTGTCGCTTGGCTTGGCGCTCTCTTTGGTGCATGGGGTGACGCTTTTCTTGGCACGTGGCTTGTCGCCTGGATTGGCGCTTTTCTTTGCGAGTGTCTTGGCGCTTGGCTTGGCGCTTGGCTTGGCGCTGGGCTTGGACCTTTTCTTGGCGCGTGGCTTGGCGCGTAACTTGGCGCTTGGCTGGGCGCTTGGCTGGGCGCTTGGCTGGGCGCTTGGTTTGGCGCTTGGCGCTTGGTTTGGCGCTTAATTTGGCGCGTGGCTTGCCGCGTGGCTTGTCGCTTGGCTTGGCGCTCTCTTTGATGCATGGGGTGACGCTTTTCTTAGCGCGTGGCTTGTCGCCTGGCTTGGCGCTTTTCTTGGCGGGTGGCTTGGCGCTTGGCTTGGCGCTTGGCTTGGCGCTGGGCTTGGACCTTTTCTTGGTGTTAAACATGGCGCTTGGCTTGGCGCGTGGCTTGGCGCGTGGCTTGGCGCGTGGCTTGGAGCGTGGCTTGTCGCTTGGCTTTTCGCTCTCTTTGGTGCATGGGGTGACGCTTTTCTTGGCGCGTGGCTTGTCGCCTGGCTTGGCGCTTCTCTTGGCGGGTGGCTTAGCACTTAGCTTGTTGCGTGGCTTGGCGCTTGGCTGGGCATTTGGCTTGGCGTTTGGCTCGGCGCTTGGCTTGGCGCTTTTCTTGGCGCGTGGTTTGGCGCGTAACTGGGCCGCTTGGCTGGGCGCTTGGCTTGGCGCTGGGCTTGGACCTTTTCTTGGTGTTAGACATGGCGCTTGGCTTGGCGCGTGGCTTGGTGCGTGGCTTGGCGCGGGGCTTGGAGCGTGGCTTGTCGCTTGGCTTGGCGCTGGGCTTGGACCTTTTCTTAGTGTTAGACATGGCGCTTGGCTAGGCGCGTGGTTTGGCGCGTGGCTTGGCGCGTGGCTTGGAGCGTGGCTTGTCGCTTGTCTTGGCGCTCTCTTTGGTGCATGGGGTGACGCTTTTATTGGCGCGTGGCTTGTCGCCTGGCTTGGCGCTTTTCTTGGCGGGTGGCTTAGCACTTAGCTTGTTGCGTGGCTTGGCGCTTGGCTGGGCATTTGGCTTGGCGTTTGTCTCGGCGCTTGGCTTGGCGCTTTTCTTGGCGCGTGGTTTGGCGCTTCTCTTAGCGGGTGGCTTAGCACTTAGCTTGTTGCGTGGCTTGGCGCTTGGCTGGGCATTTGGCTTGGCGTTTGGCTCGGCGCTTGGCTTGGCGCTTTTCTTGGCGCGTGGTTTGGCGCGTAACTGGGCCGCTTGGCTGGGCGCTTGGCTTGGCGCTGGGCTTGGACCTTTTCTTGGTGTTAGACATGGCGCTTGGCTTGGCGCGTGGCTTGGTGCGTGGCTTGGCGCGGGGCTTGGAGCGTGGCTTGTCGCTTGGCTTGGCGCTGGGCTTGGACCTTTTCTTAGTGTTAGACATGGCGCTTGGCTAGGCGCGTGGTTTGGCGCGTGGCTTGGCGCGTGGCTTGGAGCGTGGCTTGTCGCTTGGCTTGGCGCTCTCTTTGGTGCATGGGGTGACGCTTTTATTGGCGCGTGGCTTGTCGCCTGGCTTGGCGCTTTTCTTGGCGGGTGGCTTAGCACTTAGCTTGTTGCGTGGCTTGGCGCTTGGCTGGGCATTTGGCTTGGCGTTTGTCTCGGCGCTTGGCTTGGCGCTTTTCTTGGCGCGTGGTTTGGCGCGTAACTTGGGCGCTTGGCTTGGCTCTTGGCTTGGCGCTTGGTTTGGCGCTCTTCTTTGCGCGTGGCTGGGCAATTGCCTTGGCGCTTGACTTGGCGCTTGGCTTGGCGCCTTTCTTGGCGCATGGCTTGGCACTCTCCTTGGCGTTTGGCTTGGCGTTTGGCTTGTCGCTTGTCTTGGCGCGTGGCTTGTCGCTTGGCGGGCGCTCTCATTGGCGCGTGGCTTGCCGCTTGGCTTGGCGCTTGCGTTGGGGCTTAGCTTGGCGCTTAACCTAGCGCTTGGCTTGGCGCGTGGCTTGGCGATTGGCTTGGCGCTTGCTTTGGCGCTTGCGTGGGAGCTTGGCTTGGCCCTTGGCTTAGCACGTGGGTTGGCGCTTAGTGCTTGGCTTGTAGCTTGGCTTTGCGCTTAGCTTGGCGGTTGGTTTGGCGCTTGGCTTATCGCTTGTCTTGGATCTTGTCTTAGCTATTAGCTTGGCGCTTGGCTAGGTGCTTGGGTTAGCTCTTAGCTTGGCGCTTGGCTTGGATCTGGGGTTGGCGCTTGGATTGGGGCTCGACTTTGCGTTTGGTTTGGCGCTTGGCGTGGACCTTCACTTATCGCTTGGCTTGCCGCTTGTTTTGGCGCTTGGTTTGCCACTTGGCTTGGCGCTTGGCTTGGCGCCTGGCTTAGTGCTTGGGTTTTTCGCTTGGTGATTTTTTTCGCGCTTGCCCTGGCGCTTGGCTTGGTGATTTCTTTAACGCTTGGCTTGGCACTTGGCTTGGCGCTTGGCTTGGCGCTTGGCTTGGCGCTTTTCTTGGCGAGTGGCTAGTCGCTTGGCTTGGCGCATGGCGTGGCGCTTTTTTTGGCGCGTGGCTTGGCGCGTGGCTTGGCGCTTGGCTTGGCGCTTGGCTTGGCGCGTGGCTTGGCGCGTGGTTTGTCGATTGGTTTGGCGCTTTTTTTGGCGCGTGGCTTGGCGCTTGACTTGGCGCGTGGCTTGGCGCTTGGCTTGGCGCTTTTCTTGGCGCGTGGCTTGTCGCTTGGCTTGGCGCTTTTCTTTGCGCGTGGCTTGGCGCTGGGCTTGGCGCTCTTCTTGGCGCGTGGCTTGGCGCGTGGCTTGGCGCTTGGCTGGGCGCTTGGCTTGGCGCTGGGCTTGGCGCTTTCTTGGCGAAAGGCTTGTCGCTTGGTTTAGCGCTTTTCTTGGCGCGTGGCTTGTCGCTTGGCGCTTTTCTTTGCGCGTGGCTTGGCGCTGGGCTTGGCGCTCTTCTTGGCGGGTGGCTTGGCGCGTGGCTTGGCGCTTGGCTGGGCGCTTGGTTTGGCGCTTGGCTTATCGCTTAAATTTGATCTTGTCTTGTCTATTAGCTTGGCGCTTGGCTAGGTGCTTGGTTTAGCGCTTGGCTTAGCGCTTGGCTTGGAACTGGGGTTGGCGCTTGGCTTGGCGCTCGGCTTTGCGCTTGGTTTGGCGCTTGGCGTGGACCTTCACTTATCGCTTGCCTTGCCGCTTGTTTTGGCGCTTGGATTGCAACTCGGCTTGGCGCTTGGCTTGGCGCCTGGCTTGGTGCTTGGTTTTTGCGCTTGGTTTGGCGATTGGCTTGGCGCTTGGCTTTATACTTGGATTGGCGCTTATCTTGGCGCTTGGCTTGGCGCTTGACTTGGTGTTTGGCTTGGCGCTTGTCTTGGCGCTTGGCTTGGAGCTTGGCTTGCTGCCTGGGTTAGCGCTTGGCTTTGTGCTTGGTTTGGCGCTTGGCTTGGCGCTTGGCTTGGCGCATGGCTTTGCGCTTCGTCTGGCGCTTGGCTTGGCGCTTTGCTTGGCGCTTGGCTTGGCGCTTGCCTTGGCGCTTAACCTTGCGTTTGGTTTGGTGCTTGACCTAGCGCTCGGCTTGGCGCTTGGCTTGGCGCTTGACTTGGCGGTTGGCTTGGTGCTTGGCTTAACGATTGGCTTGGCGCATGGCTTGCCGTTTGTCTTGCTGCTTGGCTTTGAGCTTCGTTTGGCACTTGGCTTGGCGTTTGGCTTGGCGCTTGGCTTGGTGCTGGGCTTTGCGCTTGGATTGGCGCTTAGCTAGGTGCTTGGTTTGGCGCTTGGTTTGGCGCTTGGCTTATCGCTTGATTTGAATCTTGTCTTAGCTATTCGCTTGGCTAGGTGCTTGGTTTAGCTCTTAACTTGGCGCTTGGCTTGGAGCTCGACTTGGCGCTTGGCTTGGAGCTCGGTTTTGCGCTCGGTTTGCAGCTTTGCTTGGCGCTTGGCTTAGCGCTTTGTTTGGCGCTTGGTTTGGCGCTTAGTTTAACGCCTGGGTTTGCGCTTGGCTTGATGCCTAGCTTGGGGCTTGAGTTTGCGCTTGGTTTGGCGCTTAGTTTAACGCCTGGGTTTGCGCTTGGCTTGGCGCTTGGATTGGCGCTTGGCATAGCGCTTGGCTTGGCGCGTGGCTTGCCGCTTGGCTTGGCGCTTGCGTTGGCGCTTAGCTTGGCGCTTAACCTAGCGCTTGGCTTGGCGCGTGGCTTGGCGATTGGCTTGGCGCTTGCTTTGGCGCTTGCGTGGGAGCTTGGCTTGGCCCTTGGCTTAGCACGTGGGTTGGCGCTTAGTGCTTGGCTTGTAGCTTGGCTTTGCGCTTAGCTTGGCGGTTGGTTAGGTGCTTGGTTTGGCGCTTGGTTTGGCGCTTGGCTTATCGCTTGTCTTGGATCTTGTCTTAGCTATTAGCTTGGCGCTTGGCTAGGTGCTTGGGTTAGCTCTTAGCTTGGCGCTTGGCTTGGAGCTGGGGTTGGCGCTTGGATTGGGGCTCGACTTTGCGTTTGGTTTGGCGCTTGGCGTGGACCTTCACTTATCGCTTGGCTTGCCGCTTGTTTTGGCGCTTGGTTTGCCACTTGGCTTGGCGCTTGGCTTGGCGCCTGGCTTAGTGCTTGGGTTTTTCGCTTGGTTTGGCGCTTGGCTTTGCGCTCTGTTTGGCGCTTGGCTTGGCGCTTTTCTTGGCGCCTTTTTTAGCGCGTGGCTTGGGGCTTGGCTTGCCGCTTGGCTTGGCGCTTTTCTTGGCGCTTTTTTTAGCGCGTGGCTTGGCGCTTGGCTTAACGACTGTCTTGGCGCATGGCTTGGCGCTCTCCTTGGCGTTTGGCTTGGCGCGTGGCTTGTCGCTTAGCTTGGCGCTCACTTTGGCGCGTGGCTTGGCGCTTAGCTTGGCGCGTAGCTTGGCGCTTGGCTTAGCGTTTTTCTTGGCGCGTGGCTTAGAGCTTGGCTTGGCGCTTGGCTTGCCGCTTGGCTTGGCGCTTTTCTTGGCGCGTGGTTTGGCGCGTGGCTTGTCGTTTGGCTTGGCTCTCTCCTTGGCGCGTGGCTTGGCGCTTTTCTTGGCGCCTTTTTTAGAGCGTGGCTTGGCGCTTGGCTTAACGACTGTCTTGGCGCATGGCTTGGCGCTCTCCTTGGCGTTTGGCTTGGCGCGTGGCTTGTCGCTTAGCTTGGCGCTCACTTTGGCGCGTGGCTTGGCGCTTAGCTTGGCGCGTAGCTTGGCGCTTGGCTTAGCGTTTTTCTTGGCGCGTGGCTTAGAGCTTGGCTTGGCGCTTGGCTTGCCGCTTGGCTTGGCGCTTTTCTTGGCGCGTGGTTTGGCGCGTGGCTTGTCGCTTGCCTTGGCCCTCTCCTTGGTGCATGAGGTGACGCTTTTCTTGGCGCGTGGCTTGCCGCCTGGCTTGGCGCTTTTCTTGGCGGGTGGCTTGGCGCTTGGCTTGGCTCGTAGTTTGGCACTTGGCTTGGCGCACAATTTGGCGCGTGGCTTGTCGCTTGGCTTGGCGCTCTCTTTGGTGCATGGGGTGACGCTTTTCTTGGCACGTGGCTTGTCGCCTGGATTGGCGCTTTTCTTTGCGAGTGTCTTGGCGCTTGGCTTGGCGCTTGGCTTGGCGCTGGGCTTGGACCTTTTCTTGGCGCGTGGCTTGGCGCGTAACTTGGCGCTTGGCTGGGCGCTTGGCTGGGCGCTTGGCTGGGCGCTTGGTTTGGCGCTTGGCGCTTGGTTTGGCGCTCAATTTGGCGCGTGGCTTGCCGCGTGGCTTGTCGCTTGGCTTGGCGCTCTCTTTGATGCATGGGGTGACGCTTTTCTTAGCGCGCGGCTTGTCGCCTGGCTTGGCGCTTTTCTTGGCGGGTGGCTTGGCGCTTGGCTTGGCGCTTGGCTTGGCGCTTGGCTTGGCGCTGGGCTTGGACCTTTTCTTGGTGTTAAACATGGCGCTTGGCTTGGCGCGTGGCTTGGCGCGTGGCTTGGCGCGTGGCTTGGAGCGTGGCTTGTCGCTTGGCTTTTCGCTCTCTTTGGTGCATGGGGTGACGCTTTTCTTGGCGCGTGGCTTGTCGCCTGGCTTGGCGCTTCTCTTGGCGGGTGGCTTAGCACTTAGCTTGTTGCGTGGCTTGGCGCTTGGCTGGGCATTTGGCTTGGCGTTTGGCTCGGCGCTTGGCTTGGCGCTTTTCTAGGCGCGTGGTTTGGCGCGTAACTGGGCCGCTTGGCTGGGCGCTTGGCTTGGCGCTGGGCTTGGACCTTTTCTTGGTGTTAGACATGGCGCTTCGCTTGGCGCGTGGCTTGGTGCGTGGCTTGGCGCGGGGCTTGGAGCGTGGCTTGTCGCTTGGCTTGGCGCTGGGCTTGGACCTTTTCTTAGTGTTAGACATGGCGCTTGGCTAGGCGCGTGGTTTGGCGCGTGGCTTGGCGCGTGGCTTGGAGCGTGGCTTGTCGCTTGGCTTGGCGCTCTCTTTGGTGCATGGGGTGACGCTTTTATTGGCGCGTGGCTTGTCGCCTGGCTTGGCGCTTTTCTTGGCGGGTGGCTTAGCACTTAGCTTGTTGCGTGGCTTGGCGCTTGGCTGGGCATTTGGCTTGGCGTTTGTCTCGGCGCTTGGCTTGGCGCTTTTCTTGGCGCGTGGTTTGGCGCTTCTCTTAGCGGGTGGCTTAGCACTTAGCTTGTTGCGTGGCTTGGCGCTTGGCTGGGCATTTGGCTTGGCGTTTGGCTCGGCGCTTGGCTTGGCGCTTTTCTTGGCGCGTGGTTTGGCGCGTAACTGGGCCGCTTGGCTGGGCGCTTGGCTTGGCGCTGGGCTTGGACCTTTTCTTGGTGTTAGACATGGCGCTTGGCTTGGCGCGTGGCTTGGTGCGTGGTTTGGCGCGGGGCTTGGAGCGTGGCTTGTCGCTTGGCTTGGCGCTGGGCTTGGACCTTTTCTTAGTGTTAGACATGGCGCTTGGCTAGGCGCGTGGTGTGGCGCGTGGCTTGGCGCGTGGCTTGGAGCGTGGCTTGTCGCTTGGCTTGGCGCTCTCTTTGGTGCATGGGGTGACGCTTTTATTGGCGCGTGGCTTGTCGCCTGGCTTGGCGCTTTTCTTGGCGGGTGGCTTAGCACTTAGCATGTTGCGTGGCTTGGCGCTTGGCTGGGCATTTGGCTTGGCGTTTGTCTCGGCGCTTGGCTTGGCGCTTTTCTTGGCGCGTGGTTTGGCGCGTAACTTGGGCGCTTGGCTAAGCGCTTGGCTTGGCTCTTGGCTTGGCGCTTGGTTTGGCGCTCTTCTTTGCGCGTGGCTGGGCAATTGCCTTGGCGCTTGACTTGGCGCTTGGCTTGGCGCCTTTCTTGGCGCATGGCTTGGCACTCTCCTTGGCGTTTGGCTTGGCGTTTGGCTTGTCGCTTGTCTTGGCGCGTGGCTTGTCGCTTGGCGGGCGCTCTCCTTGGCGCGTGGCTTGCCGCTTGGCTTGGCGATTGCGTTGGGGCTTAGCTTGGCGCTTAACCTAGCGCTTGGCTTGGCGCGTGGCTTGGCGATTGGCTTGGCGCTTGCTTTGGCGCTTGCGTGGGAGCTTGGCTTGGCCCTTGGCTTAGCACGTGGGTTGGCGCTTAGTGCTTGGCTTGTAGCTTGGCTTTGCGCTTAGCTTGGCGGTTGGTTAGGTGCTTGGTTTGGCGCTTGGTTTGGCGCTTGGCTTATCGCTTGTCTTGGATCTTGTCTTAGCTATTAGCTTGGCGCTTGGCTAGGTGCTTGGGTTAGCTCTTAGCTTGGCGCTTGGCTTGGAGCTGGGGTTGGCGCTTGGATTGGGGCTCGACTTTGCGTTTGGTTTGGCGCTTGGCGTGGACCTTCACTTATCGCTTGGCTTGCCGCTTGTTTTGGCGCTTGGTTTGCCACTTGGCTTGGCGCTTGGCTTGGCGCCTGGCTTAGTGCTTGGGTTTTTCGCTTGGTTTGGCGCTTGGCTTTGCGCTCTGTTTGGCGCTTGGCTTGGCGCTTTTCTTGGCGCCTTTTTTAGCGCGTGGCTTGGGGCTTGGCTTGCCGCTTGGCTTGGCGCTTTTCTTGGCGCCTTTTTTAGCGCGTGGCTTGGCGCTTGGCTTAACGACTGTCTTGGCGCATGGCTTGGCGCTCTCCTTGGCGTTTGGCTTGGCGCGTGGCTTGTCGCTTAGCTTGGCGCTCACTTTGGCGCGTGGCTTGGCGCTTAGCTTGGCGCGTAGCTTGGCGCTTGGCTTAGCGTTTTTCTTGGCGCGTGGCTTAGAGCTTGGCTTGGCGCTTGGCTTGCCGCTTGGCTTGGCGCTTTTCTTGGCGCGTGGTTTGGCGCGTGGATTGTCGCTTGGCTTGGCTCTCTCCTTGGCGCGTGGCTTGGCGCTTTTCTTGGCGCCTTTTTTAGAGCGTGGCTTGGCGCTTGGCTTAACGACTGTCTTGGCGCATGGCTTGGCGCTCTCCTTGGCGTTTGGCTTGGCGCGTGGCTTGTCGCTTAGCTTGGCGCTCACTTTGGCGCGTGGCTTGGCGCTTAGCTTGGCGCGTAGCTTGGCGCTTGGCTTAGCGTTTTTCTTGGCGCGTGGCTTAGAGCTTGGCTTGGCGCTTGGCTTGCCGCTTGGCTTGGCGCTTTTCTTGGCGCGTGGTTTGGCGCGTGGCTTGTCGCTTGCCTTGGCCCTCTCCTTGGTGCATGAGGTGACGCTTTTCTTGGCGCGTGGCTTGCCGCCTGGCTTGGCGCTTTTCTTGGCGGGTGGCTTGGCGCTTGGCTTGGCTCGTAGTTTGGCACTTGGCTTGGCGCACAATTTGGCGCGTGGCTTGTCGCTTGGCTTGGCGCTCTCTTTGGTGCATGGGGTGACGCTTTTCTTGGCACGTGGCTTGTCGCCTGGATTGGCGCTTTTCTTTGCGAGTGTCTTGGCGCTTGGCTTGGCGCTTGGCTTGGCGCTGGGCTTGGACCTTTTCTTGGCGCGTGGCTTGGCGCGTAACTTGGCGCTTGGCTGGGCGCTTGGCTGGGCACTTGGCTGGGCGCTTGGTTTGGCGCTTGGCGCTTGGTTTGGCGCTCAATTTGGCGCGTGGCTTGCCGCGTGGCTTGTCGCTTGGCTTGGCGCTCTCTTTGATGCATGGGGTGACGCTTTTCTTAGCGCGTGGCTTGTCGCCTGGCTTGGCGCTTTTCTTGGCGGGTGGCTTGGCGCTTGGCTTGGCGCTTGGCTTGGCGCTGGGCTTGGACCTTTTCTTGGTGTTAAACATGGCGCTTGGCTTGGCGCGTGGCTTGGCGCGTGCCTTGGCGCGTGGCTTGGAGCGTGGCTTGTCGCTTGGCTTTTCGCTCTCTTTGGTGCATGGGGTGACGCTTTTCTTGGCGCGTGGCTTGTCGCCTGGCTTGGCGCTTCTCTTGGCGGGTGGCTTAGCACTTAGCTTGTTGCGTGGCTTGGCGCTTGGCTGGGCATTTGGCTTGGCGTTTGGCTCGGCGCTTGGCTTGGCGCTTTTCTTGGCGCGTGGTTTGGCGCGTAACTGGGCCGCTTGGCTGGGCGCTTGGCTTGGCGCTGGGCTTGGACCTTTTCTTGGTGTTAGACATGGCGCTTGGCTTGGCGCGTGGCTTGGTGCGTGGCTTGGCGCGGGGCTTGGAGCGTGGCTTGTCGCTTGGCTTGGCGCTGGGCTTGGACCTTTTCTTAGTGTTAGACATGGCGCTTGGCTAGGCGCGTGGTTTGGCGCGTGGCTTGGCGCGTGGCTTGGAGCGTGGCTTGTCGCTTGGCTTGGCGCTCTCTTTGGTGCATGGGGTGACGCTTTTATTGGCGCGTGGCTTGTCGCCTGGCTTGGCGCTTTTCTTGGCGGGTGGCTTAGCACTTAGCTTGTTGCGTGGCTTGGCGCTTGGCTGGGCATTTGGCTTGGCGTTTGTCTCGGCGCTTGGCTTGGCGCTTTTCTTGGCGCGTGGTTTGGCGCGTAACTTGGGCGCTTGGCTAAGCGCTTGGCTTGGCTCTTGGCTTGGCGCTTGGTTTGGCGCTCTTCTTTGCGCGTGGCTGGGCAATTGTTTTGGCGCTTGACTTGGCGCTTGGCTTGGCGCCTTTCTTGGCGCATGGCTTGGCACTCTCCTTGGCGTTTGGCTTGGCGTTTGGCTTGTCGCTTGTCTTGGCGCGTGGCTTGTCGCTTGGCGGGCGCTCTCCTTGGCGCGTGGCTTGGCGCTTAGCTTGGCGTTTGGCTCGGCGCTTGGCTTGGCGCTTTTCTTGGCGCGTGGTTTGGCGCGTAACTGGGCCGCTTGGCTGGGCGCTTGGCTTGGCGCTGGGCTTGGACCTTTTCTTGGTGTTAGACATGGCGCTTGGCTTGGCGCGTGGCTTGGTGCGTGGCTTGGCGCGGGGCTTGGAGCGTGGCTTGTCGCTTGGCTTGGCGCTGGGCTTGGACCTTTTCTTAGTGTTAGACATGGCGCTTGGCTAGGCGCGTGGTTTGGCGCGTGGCTTGGCGCGTGGCTTGGAGCGTGGCTTGTCGCTTGGCTTGGCGCTCTCTTTGGTGCATGGGGTGACGCTTTTATTGGCGCGTGGCTTGTCGCCTGGCTTGGCGCTTTTCTTGGCGGGTGGCTTAGCACTTAGCTTGTTGCGTGGCTTGGCGCTTGGCTGGGCATTTGGCTTGGCGTTTGTCTCGGCGCTTGGCTTGGCGCTTTTCTTGGCGCGTGGTTTGGCGCGTAACTGGGCCGCTTGGCTTGTCGCTTGTCTTGGCGCGTGGCTTGTCGTTTGGCGGGCGCTCTCCTTGGCGCGTGGCTTGGCGCTTAGCTTGGCGCGTGGCTTGTCGCTTGGCTTGGCGCTCTCCTTGGAGCATGTCTTGGCGCTTGGCTTGGCGCTTGGTTTGGCGTTTTTCTTGGTGCGTGGCTTGTTGCTTGGCTTGGCGCTTTTATTGGCGCGTGGCTTGGCACTTAGCTTGGCGCGTGGCTTGGCGCTTGGCTTTCCGGTTGACTTGGCGCTCTCCTTGTCGCGTGGTGTGTTGCTTCGCTTGGCGCATTTCTTGGCGTGTGGCTTGGCACTTGTCTTGGCGCTTAACTTGGCGCTTGGCTTGGCGCACGGCTTGGCGCTTGACTTGGCGCTTGGCTGTAGGCTTGGCTTCACGCTTTGCTTGAAGATTGGCTTGGCGCATGTCTTGGCGCTTTCCTTGGCGCGTGGTTTGGCACTTTTCTTGGCGCGTGGCTTGGCGTTTGGCTTGCTGCTTGGCCTGGCGCTTGGCTTGGCGCTTGGCTTGGCAATTTTCTTAGCGATTTTTTTGGCGCGTGGTTTAGCGCTTGGCTTGGCGCGTGGCTTGGTGCTTGACTTGGCGCTTGGCTTGGCGTTTTTCTTAACACTTTTCGTGGCACGTGATTTTGCGCTTGGCTTGGCGCCTGGCTTGACGCTTTTCTTGGCGCGTGGTTTGGCGCGTGGTTTGGCGCTTTTCTGGGCGCTTGGCTTGGCGCTTGGCTTGGCGCTTGGCTTGGCGCTTGGCTTGGCGTTTGGCTTGGCGCTTAGCTTGGCGCTTTTCTTGGCGCGTGGCTTGGCGTTTGGCTTGCTGCTTGGCTTGGCGCTTGGCTTGGCGCTTTTCTTGGAGCTTTTCTTGGCGCGTAGTTCGGCGCTTGGCTTGGCGCGTGGCTTGGTGCTTCGCTTGGCGCTTGGCTTGGCGCTTTTCTTAACGCGTGGTTTGGCGCTTGGCTTGGCGCTTTTCTTGGCGCGTGGCTTGGCGCTTGGCTTGGCGCTTGGCTTGGCGCTGGGCTTGGCGCTTTTCTTGGCGCGTGGTTTGGCGCGTGGTTTGTCGCTTAGCTTGGCGCTCTCCTTGGCGCGTGGCCGAGCGCTTGGCTTGGCGCGTGGCTTGGCGCTTGGCTTGGCGCTTTTCTTGGCGCGTGGCTTGTCGCTTGGCTTAGCGCTCTTCTTGGTGCATGGGATGGCGCTTTACTTATCGCGTGGCTTGGCGCTTGGCTTGGCGTTTAACTTGGCGCTTGTCTTGGCGCGTGGCTTGGCGCGTGATTTGTCGCTTGGTTTGGCGCTTTCCTTGGAGCATAGCTTGGTGCTTGGCTAAGCGCGTGGCTTGGCGCTTGGCTTAGCGCTTATCTAGGCGCGTGGCTTGGCGCGTGGCTTGTCGCTTGGCTTGGCGCTCTCCTTGGTGCATGGGATGGCACTTTTCTTGGCGCGTGGCGTGGCGCTTGGCTTGGCGCTTTTCTTGGCGCGTGGTTTGGCGTTTGGCTTGCTGCTTGGCTTGGCGCTTGGCTTGGCGCTTTTCTTGGAGCTTTTCTTGGCGCGTGGTTTGTCGCTTGCCTTGGCGTTCTCCGTGGCGTGTGGCTTGGCGCTTGGCTTGGCGGTTGGCTTGGCGCTCTTCTTGGTTCGTGGCTTAGCGCTTGTCTGGGCGCTTCGCTTGGCGTTTGGCTTGGTGCTTTTCTTGGCGCGTGGTTTGTCGCTTAGCTCGGCGCTTTTCTTGGCGTGTGACTTGGCACTTGGCTTGGCGCTTAACTTGGCGCTTGGCTTGGCGCACGGATTGGCGCTATCCTTGGGGCTTAATTGGAGCTTGGTGTGGGGCTTTTCTTGGCGCGTGGTTTGGGGCTTGGTTTGGCGTTGGGATTGGCGCTTTTCTTGGCGCGTGGCTTAGCGCGTGGCTTGGCGCGTGGTTTGTCGCTTGGCTTAGCGCTCTCCTTGGAGCGTGGCTTGGCGCTTGGCTTGGCGCGTGGCTTGGCGCTTGGCTTGGCGTTTTTCTTGACGCGTGGCTTGTCGCTTGGCTTGGCGCTTTTCTTGGCGGGTGGCTTGGCGCTTGGCTTGGCGTTTGGCTTGGCGCATTGCTTGGCGCTCTTCTTGGCGCGTGGTTTGGCGCTTGTCTGGGCGCTAGGCTTGGCGCTTGGCTTGGCTCTTGGCTTGGCGCTTGGCTTGGCGCCTTCTTGGCGCGTAGCTTGTCGCCTAACTTGGCGCTTTTCTTGGCGGGTGGCTTGGCACTTGGGTTGGCGCTTGGCTTGGCGGGTGGCTTGGCGCTTTTCTTCGCGCGTTGTTTGGCGCGTAGCTTGGCGCTTGGCTGTCTAAGCGCTTGGCTTAGCGCTTGGCTTGACGCTTGGCTTGGTGCTTGGCTTGGCGCTTGGCTTTCAGCTTTTCTTGGCGCTTTTCTTGGGGCGTGGTTTGGCGCTTGGCTTGGCGCTTCGCTTGGTGCTTGTCCTGGCGCATGGCTTAACGCTTTCCTTGGCGCGTGGCTTGGCGCTTGACTGGGCGCTTGGCTTGGCGCTTGTCTTGGCGCTTTTTCTGGCGCGTAGCTTGTCGCTTGGCTTGGTGCTTTTCCTGGCGCGTGGCTTGGCACTTGGCATGGCGCTTGGCTTAGCGCTTGGTTTGGCGCTTGGCTTGGCGCTTGGTTTGGCGCATGGCTTGGCGCTCTCTTTGGCGCGTGGCTTGGCGCTTGGCTGGTCGCTTGGCTTGGCGCTTGGCTTGGCGCTTGGCTTGGTGCTTTTTTTGGCGCTTGACTTGGCGCTTGGCTTAGCGCCTGGCTTGGCGCTTTTCTTAACCCTTTTCTTGGCACGTGATTTTGCGCTTGGTTTGGCGCTTGGCTTGACGCTTTTCTTGGCGCGTGGTTTGGCGCGTGGTTTGGCGCTTGGCTTGGCGCTTGGCTTGGCGCTTGGCTTATCGTTTGGCTTGGCGCTTAGCTTGGCGTTTTTCTTGGCGCGTGGCTTGGCGCTTGGCTTGGCGCGTGGCTTGGTGCTTCGCTTGGCGCTTGGCTTGGCGCTTTTCTTGGCGCTTTTTTTGGCGCTTGGCTGGGCGCTTGGCTTTACGCTTGGCTTAACGCTTAACTTGGCACTTGGCTTTGCGTTTGGTTTCGCGCTTGGCTTGGCGCTTGGCTTAGCGCTTTTCTTGGCGCTTTTCTTGGCGCTTGGCTGGGCGCTTGGCTTTACGCTTGGCTTAACGCTTAACTTGGCACTTGGCTTTGCGCTTGGTTTGGCGCTTGACCTAGAGCTCGGCTTGGCGTCTGGCTTGGCGCCTGGCTTAGCGCTTGGCTTGGCGCTTGGCTTGGCGCTTAGCTTTGCGCTTGGTGAAGCGCTTGGTTTGACGCTTGGCTTGGCGCACGGTTTGCAGCTTTGCTTGGCGCTTGGCTTGGCGCTTGACTTGGTGCTTGGTTTCTCGCTTGGCGCTTGTTTTGGCGTTTGGCTTAGCGCTTGGCTTGGCACTTGGCTTAGCAGGTGGCTTGCGCTTGGCTTGGCGTTTGGCTTGGCGCTTGGCTCGGCGTTTGGCTTGGTGCTTGGTTTTGGCGCTTGCTTTGACGCTTAAATTCGCGCTTGGCTTGTCGCTTGGCTTTGCGCTTGGCTTGGATCGTGGCTTGCGCTTGGCTTGGCGCTTGCCTTGGCGCTTGGCTTGGCGCTCGGCTTTGCGTTTGGTGTAGCGCTTGGCTTGGCGCTTGGTTTGGCGCTTGGTTTGGCGCTTGGCTTAGCGCTTGCCTTGGCGCTTATCTTTGCGCTAGGTTTACAGCTTGGCTTGGCGCTTGGCATTGCGCTTGGATTGGCGCGTGGCTAAGCGCTTGGCTTGGCGCTTGCCTTGGCGCTTAACCTTGCACTCGGTTTGGCGCTTGACCTAGAGCTCGGCTTGGGGCCTAGCTTGGCGGCTGGTTAAACGCTTGGCTTGGCGCTTGGTTTGGCGCTTGGCTTAACGCTTGGCTTGACGCATGGCTTGGCGCTTGTCTTGCCGCTTAACTTTGCGCTTGGTTTGGCACTTGGCTTGGCGCTTGGTTTGGCCCTTGGCTTGGCGCTTGGCTTGGCCCTTGGTTTAAAGCTTGGCTTTGCGCTTGGCTTGGCGCTTGGCTTGTCGCATTGTAACGCTAGCTCCCGTTTGAATCCGATTAATACAATATTAAATAATATTTGCTGATTTAAACGTCGCCGACCTCTAGCGTTATCAAAGGCCGCGGTGTGTTCCAGGCGAGATAAGATGGCGCAGCCGAAGTTCCGCCCGTGAAAACAGCTCAAACAAAGGTATGACGCGCGCCGTTTCTCCCCACCTAACAGCATTTCGAAGCATATAAAAGGGCTTGCAGACAGAGATTCCAGAGAGATTTCCAAGAGATACCTGATACTCCTCCAGCAAACACCTAGTTCCCAAATCCTTCATCCTGCCCTGTCCAGAGAGTCTCTCCGCTGATTCTACTAGTACCTGGGGATCCGTCCCGAACCTGAGTTTAAGTTAGTGGTTGTATATCAACGCTGACACTCAGCATAATTATTCCGAAACTCCCTAATAACCTGAGTTTAAGTTAGTGGTTGTATATCAACGCCTGACACTCAACATTATTTTCCCGAACCTTCCGAACCTGAGTTTAAGTTAGTGGTTGTATATCAACGCCTGACACTCAGCATAATTATCCGAAACTCCCTAATAAGCCGAGTTTAAGTTAGTGTTGTACATCAACGCCTGACACTCCGGCAATGTTTTCCTTGTAAAAATCCTACACCGAAAACCGCTTGTAAGTCAGTAATAATTAACTTGCATTTCAAATTCACCGCCTTGCTATTCAAGCAGAATTAGAAGTTTCAAGCTGTCTAAGTAGAATTTACCTGAATTAATCCGTGAGAATTGTAGCGGCCGTTTTGCTTGAGAACTCTGTGGGCTGCACTTATAGTTTCGCCAAAGAGTTCTCCTGCAGGTGTCGGGGATTGTTAACCTCAAAAGTCACGCCGATCCGGAATTTCGCTCTTCAAGTGAAGCCCCGCCGGGCGGCGAATTCCTCGAAGTATTTCACCACCGAACTATATTTACACGTATAGGGTGAAAACCCGCATTAGCAGTTTTAATTGTTATTTGCTTACAGAAATCAGAAACCGCAAACCGGCAAATTCTGACAGGCCGCCCGGCGTTGCATTCAGCGCGCAGCTCGTCCCGATGCGCGACGAAGTAGCGGTCCGGCCGATCACGACGTCTTCAAGCGAATCGCACACCAGGTCGCGCCCGCTACAACCAGGAAGCGGCTACCGTGGTAGAATCCATCTCCGCTAAAACCAGGGAGTCGCGTTTTTATACTATCGTTTCAATTTGAGCAATTTATCTCGTTCAATTAATTACACAACAATTTGCTTATGTATGATAGATATAAATAATAAATGTTATACAGGATACTCCGTTAGTGTGTTTTGCTTATTTATGGTATATCTGAGCTAACGTTTGAACCTATCTCCGATCTAATGAGCTAACCCGTGGTAAATTAAATATTTCAACCCCTAGAAAGAGGGGCGGATATTACATGGCGTCTCCGAGCAGGGACGTGAACTCAGATATATGTACATAGATTGGCAAACACACACCTGCAGCTCCAGATGGCGCCCGAGTCCCGAGAAAACTCTGAAAAATACCGAACCAGTAAATTTTGTTGTAATTTGAATAATGTACAAAACCTGTTTCAGCCTAGCCGTCCAGGGGAATCTACCAGAGCCCAGCAACCGAGATATCCCAGTCTAGAATTCCGAGTTCCCCGTCCAGGTCCCGTCCGTTCCAGATAAGATCTTCCCGAGATCCCGTCCAGTCCAGAAAATCCTTCTCCAACCCTCCGGGGCCAGCAGCTTCACTGCTGGTACGGGATTTTGCGTCCCCGAGGTACCTTAGCTAAATTGCCGACAATGCTACGGACCGCCCGCGTAGTACCGTCTTCCGGAATTCCAAAAAAAGTCCGTAATCCGCAGTCCGTCCGAGACAATCCCGATGTCTCGCCCGTAGAGTCCGTAATCCGCAGCCCGTCCGTGAAATGCCAGATGAAGACAACCCTGATGTCTCGTCCGCCGGAATATTTGCAGGTATTCGTGTAAGCACCTGGTGCGCCTGTGAATTAAAGAATGTAATTATACATGATTGCCGAATGCGAGTTTGAATGCCGCCCTAGTTAGTGAGAATGCTAGAATGCCAGAATGTTTGCTAGTGCTATCCCGAATGTTATTCTTCCTTTTGGAGCGTGCTCTCTGCCACCGTAAAACCGGATAATGACAGGAGATCGTAGACGAATAGTCGAAGCTCGAAGGAGAGAATGTGTTTTCCGTACCAGAATACCGTCCAGAGAGCGTATTTTAGAATGCGTCCCAGAGCGATCCTGCGCACCGTTTTTTCTTAATTGTATGCTGGTCTCCGCAGCCTCTACAATTTCCCGTTGTGTGAGAATGTCTGAGAATAGGTTATCCTGAAACCTATACGTTTTTGCACGCTGAGAGAATCCCGGAATACTTGAAGGTCGAAACCGCGACTGTACCGGCTCCAGTATTTAAATGTTGAATGTTTGAACATTTGAAAGTTTGAACGTTGGCCGAATTGCAAACTGAAACCGCAGTTTTGCAACCGCCTGCAACATAAGTTTGTGTGCACTCCTTGAACGTGGCATTTCGCCCCAGTGCCTATAAGAAGCGCGCGTTCACTCCGTCGAGTGCATATTTTTGGTGCAATAGAATGCACCCCATGAAATGGCATCCAGGCCATTGCCAGGAATACATAATTCCAGAATGTATGTGAATGATATCCTGAAGGACCTGTAGGTCGAAACCGCGACGCCGCCGTGTCCTGAAGAGTGCATGTGTATCGCATACGTATGTTTCTCCGCCGACAGAATATAAGTTGAAACCGCAACCTCTGTATTCGACCAGGCCAGAATTTAGAGTACAAATTGTACTCATCCTGTATATAGTTTCGAAAGAAACACCCGTTAAAATTGTACTCATCCTGTATATAGTTTCGAAAGAAACACCCGTTAAAATTGTACTCATCCTGTATATAGTTTCCGAAGATTAAAATTTTACTCACCCTGTATATAGTTTCCGAAGATTAAAATTTTACTCATCCCGTATATAGTTCCCGATTATCCCGAAGAAACGCCTGTTAAAATCTAGCACCCTCGCGTTTCCCAGTTTGAATGTTTTCTGTGTTATCCCTGCATTGTTTTGAGAACCCCCTTGAAGGAGGTGCCCCCCCGAATTCTCGTTTCCTCCGAAGGGACCGGCATATGTAACGCTAGCTCCCGTTTGAATCCGATTAATTCAATATTAAATAATATTTGCTGATTTAAACGTCGCCGACCTCTAGCGTTATCAAAGGCCGCGGTGTGTTCCAGGCGAGATAAGATAGCACAGCCGAAGTTCCGCCCGTGAAAACAGCTCAAACAAAGGTATGACGCGCGCCGTTTCTCCCCACCTAACAGCATTTCAAAGCATATAAAAGGGCTTGCAGACAGAGATTCCAGAGAGATTTCCAAGAGATACCTGATACTCCTCCAGCAAACACCTAGTTCCCAAATCCTTCATCCTGCCCTGTCCAGAGAGTCTCTCCGCTGATTCTACTAGTACCTGGGGATCCGTCCCGAACCTGAGTTTAAGTTAGTGGTTGTATATCAACGCCTGACACTCAGCATAATTATTCCGAAACTCCCTAATAACCTGAGTTTAAGTTAGTGGTTGTATATCAACGCCTGACACTCAACATTATTTTCCCGAACCTTCCGAACCTGAGTTTAAGTTAGTGGTTGTATATCAACGCCTGACACTCAGCATAATTATTCCGAAACTCCCTAATAAGCCGAGTTTAAGTTAGTGGTTGTACATCAACGCCTGACACTCCGGCAATGTTTTCCTTGTAAAAATCCTACACCGAAAACCGCTTGTAAGTCAGTAATAATTAACTTGCATTTCAAATTCACCGCCTTGCTATTCAAGCAGAATTAGAAGTTTCAAGCTGTCTAAGTAGAATTTACCTGAATTAATCCGTGAGAATTGTAGCGGCCGTTTTGCTTGAGAACTCTGTGGGCTGCACTTATAGTTTCGCCAAAGAGTTCTCCTGCAGGTGTCGGGGATTGTTAACCTCAAAAGTCACGCCGATCCGGAATTTCGCTCTTCAAGTGAAGCCCCGCCGGGCGGCGAATTCCTCGAAGTATTTCACCACCGAACTATATTTACACGTATAGGGTGAAAACCCGCATTAGCAGTTTTAATTGTTATTTGCTTACAGAAATCAGAAACCGCAAACCGGCAAATTCTGACAGGCCGCCCGGCGTTGCATTCAGCGCGCAGCTCGTCCCGATGCGCGACGAAGTAGCGGTCCGGCCGATCACGACGTCTTCAAGCGAATCGCACACCAGGTCGCGCCCGCTACAACCAGGAAGCGGCTACCGTGGTAGAATCCATCTCCGCTAAAACCAGGGAGTCGCGTTTTTATACTATCGTTTCAATTTGAGCAATTTATCTCGTTCAATTAATTACACAACAATTTGCTTATGTATGATAGATATAAATAATAAATGTTATACAGGATACTCCGTTAGTGTGTTTTGCTTATTTATGGTATATCTGAGCTAACGTTTGAACCTATCTCCGATCTAATGAGCTAACCCGTGGTAAATAAAATATTTCAACCCCTAGAAAGAGGGGCGGATATTACAGCATGGCTTGGCACTTAGCTTGCCGCATGTCTTGCCGCTTGACTTTACGGTTGGTTTGGCACTTGGCTTGGCGCTTGGTTTGGCGCTTGGCTTGACGCTTGGATTGGCGCTTGGTTTAAAGCTTGGCTTAACGCTTGGCTTGGCGGTTGGTTTGTCGCATGGCTTGGCACTTAGCTTGGCACTTGGTTTGGCGCTTGGCTTAGCGCTTCGCTTGGCGCTTGGCTTAACGCTTGGCTTGACGCATGGCTTGGCGCTTGTCTTGCCGCTTGACTTTGCGCTTGGTTTGGCACTTGGCTTGGCGTTTGGGCTGGCGCTTGGCTTAACGCTTGGCTTGGTGCTTGGTTTGGCGCTTAGCATGGCGTTAGGCTAGGCATACAGCCTGGCGCTTGGCTTGGCGCTTGGCTTGGCGCTTGGCTTGGCGCTTGGCTTGGCGCTTGGCTTGGCGCTTGGCTTGGCGCTTGGCTTAGCGCTTGCCTTGGCGCTTATCTTTGCGCTCGGTTTACAGCTTAGCTTGGCGCTTAGCTTGGCCCTTGGTTTAAAGCTTGGCTTTGCGCTTGGCTTGGCGCTTGGCTTGTCGCATGGCTTTTTCACTTAGCTTGGCGCATGCCTTGCCGCTTGACTTTGCGGTTGGTTTGGCGCTTGGCTTGGCGCTTGGTTTAAAGCTTGGCTTGGCGCTTGGCTTGGCGCTTGATTTGTCGCATTGCTTGGCACTTAGCTTGGCACTTGGTTTGGCGCTTGGCTTAGCGCTTGGCTTGGCGCTTGGCTTAACGCTTGGCTTGGTGCTTGGTTTGGCGCTTAGCATGGCGTTAGGCTAGGCGTTTGGCTTGGCGCTTGGCTTGGCGCTTGGCTTGGCGCTTGGCTTGGCGCTTGACTTGGCGCTTGGTTTAGCGCTTGCCTTGGCGCTTATCTTTGCGCTCGGTTTACAGCTTGGCTTGGCGCTTGGCTTGGCGCTTGGCTTGGCGCTTGGCTTGTCGCATCTCTTGGCACTTAGCTTGGCGCTTGGTTTGGCGCTTGGCGTAACGCTTGGCTTGGCGCTTGGCTTTACGCTTGGCTTAACGCTTGGCCTGGCGCTTGGCTTTGCGCTTGGTTTGGCGCTTGTCTTGGCGCTTGGCTTAGCGCCTGGCTTGGCGCTTGGCTTTGCGCTTGGTTTGGCGCTTGGCTTGGCGCTTGGCTTCGCGCTTTGTTTGGCGCTTGGCTTGGCGCTTGGCTTTACGCTTGGCTTAACGCTTGGCCTGGCGCTTGGCTTTGCGCTTGGTTTGGCGCTTGTCTTGGCGCTTGGCTTAGCGCCTGGCTTGGCGCTTGGCTTTACGCTTGGTTTGGCGCTTGGCTTGTCGCTTGGCTTAGCGCCTGGCTTGGCGCTTTTGTTTGCGCTTGGTTTGGGGCTTAGTTTAACGCCTGGGTTTGCGCTTGGCTTGGCGAATAGCTTGGGGCTTGGCTTTGCGCTTGGCTAGGCGCTTGACTTGGCGCTTATTTTGGCGCTTAGTAGATAACCAAAACCGGTTCGGCCTCAGGTAGTGACGTCATTTTGGCGGGAAATTCAAATTCGCGCAGTCTGTCAGACTGCAAAGTGGCACTTCCGGTGAACTGATTTCAGTCTGTCAGACTGCAAAGTACACTTACGGTGATAGCACGTGAGGCCGAGAATCGGCATGTCGGTACGGGGCCATATGTGTTCGGGGGTAGTAGCCGGGGGGCGGAGCCCTGGTATCTGCACCGGGGGTCGGAAGCCGGGAACTGTGACCTGAAGCCGGGGGCCGGAAGCAGGGTGGCTCAAATATTTGTATAGGGGTTGCATCTCGTAAACGGGTGGGAAAAACGGAAAACGGGTAAAAAAATGGCACCCCCTATAACCTCATAGCCAGCAAATAAAACCATCTATAACATAGTAGAAATTTGAAGTGCCTTTGTAGCAATTTCGATATTGTAAGCCAGAAATGAGCACATAGCGATAAGCTGATAAGAAACCGCAAGAGTTGATAAGGACTTAGCGAGCGAGAGTAACCACAGATAAGCGACAAGCGGTACAGGATATGCCATCTATCGGTTAAAATGTTTATAGTAATCTGTAGGGGGGCGACATCTACTAACAACCACAAAATAATTTAAACAAAAAACGATTGCATGTATGTGAGATACGGGGACGCCAGATAACCTCAACGGATGTGTTAAATGATAAACCAAGCACGCTATCGACTGCAACAACAAATTTGTACCTTGATTTATGATACAATGTGATTTCAACTACTAAAAATGATCAATCATTCATATTTATTTAACACTAGAGCAAATCAATGCACAGCGAAATCCTAGACACCGCGACAACAAAAGATAAATAATGTTTCAACATAGTAGTAGCTACATATTAGGGCGGATGAACTGTATTGATATCTAAATAAATAAATAAAAAGAATTTGAGCTATGAAAGTAATCTGATAGCTGTATTCACATAGTTTGAGTAGTTTAGTAGATGGGCAGTGCCGGTTCTGGCTCACTTTAAGCATAGGGAAACTCAAAACATAACCTCACTTCTGAACTGGATGGCATGTCCATCCAAAGCATGACGTAATCACCCCTTAGAGAGCAAGTTAAGGTGACTGAAGAGTTTCTTGTAGGAAAAGAAGTATTTTTTATGTCAACAATAACCAGAAGGTCGTTGTAGGGTTGGTATTGCATCATTGCCCAGAAGGTATAACCGGAAGTGGAGTCTGCACCGGGAGCCGGAGACTGAGGGCTGAGGCCAGGGGCTGAAGCCGAGAACAGGAAGCAGGAGGCTGGGGGCTGAGGCCGGGGGCTGAGGGCTGGAGGCCGCTGAGGGTTCAAATAGACGATTAAATATTAAAAAAAGAAAAAAGGGGCTGTATCTCGTAAACGGGTGGGAAAAACGAAAAACGGGTGAAAAAATCACACCCCCTAAAACCGACACCTGCAATTGAAGCCATCTATAACATACTAAAAATTGGAAGCGTCCTTATGACATTTTTGAAAATTATATTTTGGATCCGCAAAAACCGATAAGCCTCCAAACAGTACATGATGCGTCATCTAGCGATAATACATCGGAATTAATTAATGTAATCAAACATTACACACCATCTGTATCCATACTCTGAAACTATCCGTAATCTAATTAGAAGTATACATCTGACCAAATATCCGCTAGCAATTTATCGTGTTGGAAACCATAAACAGAAATCTCAACCGAGCATCCTGTTGCTAATATCGCAAAGCAAAACCTAGATAGTACTAATTAACCGAGTATCCTGTTGCAAATATCTCGCAGGAAAACCATAATCTTGAGACTAAACCGAGAATCCGTTTCACGCTATCAAAGAAAATTTAATTCATTTTTGTGGTGAAGAAGCTGGTGATAAGCATTTAGTATATAAACAAACACGGAAAATTATTATTTTAATCCAGTTTTCGAGCTCTCCACGTGTGTATAGTGCTTCGAGTATCAACATCAGTTTACTTCAAGTGCTAATAAAAAGTATCAACATCAGTTTACTTCAAGTGTTAGCAAAAAGAGCGCCAACATCAATTTACTTCTGGACAAACAGATGGATTTAAATGCAGTGAATGCCGCCGTATTTTAAGCTTAATTCATAATATTTTAATATATCTTATACAATTAGTGTTATTATTTTACGTCAACAGACAGTCGATATTAATTTAAATTTTGCGCAATTACATTGCTGGGTGAACAAACTAAAAGTTTTAGTATAGTCTATATTCCTACAAGGCAAAGATTGACATACAGAATATTTTAAGATTTTAATGGTGATGAATACATTTGTTTATAAGATAAAGATTAATATATAGGAGAGCCATTCGTTATCGTAGAGGAGAAGAGAGCTGACCGGCTTAACGCAACCCGCATCAGTTTACTTCTGCACAAACAATAAAGATGGATTTAAACCAGGTGAATTCCGCTGGAACGATGGCGGGTAACAAGGAGTTACAGCAGACGGGTGGTGCGATGTTAAAAATAGTGCAAAATACGTATAAAAACATTATGGAGGTTGGTGTGCAGCGCAGAAAACTGGAAAAACTATTAAAACAATGTAAATTAATTTTCCGGCTGTTAAAGAAAGCTATTCGTGCGGAAAATGTAAATATTGGTGAAAAACGTCATCTGGAAACCATATGCGGACACATGAAACGGTATGAAAAAATTATATGTGCCCATCTTGTCAACAAAACAGGTGCAGGGGTGAGAAAAGAAGCGCGAAGTGCTCGAATAGTGTGGGAGGAGATGGAGAATGCGTATAAATGCAGACTTCGGACCGGAGTGATTGTAAATTTAAAACATAAGGACCCCAAACCGTTTTTACAAGATGCATTTCATTTATTTGCTCCGCGTATAAAGAATGTGCATAAGAAACTTCAAACCGCTATGAAAGTGAACACCACCTTTTGCGGGGAGTTTGTTAAAGAAACCAAGGACAATGTTATAACCGACTTGAAATATTTTAATACAAAAAACAATTTAATTCTTCAAGAACATGTGGAAAATCGCGCAAACTTAAATCAGTGGTATTTCGATAACGTGCAAGATTCCATTTTAAATCAAATAAGTGAATTTGAAGAACAAGAAAGTGGATGGGCGTTATCGGAGATTATATCGTTAGCTGTAAATATAAACAGTTGTACTGTGTTTCATGCATCTTCGTACATCGAACTACCGCAATATATAAAAAAGAAGCATGCGTGTGTCAACGTGAAAAATGATGATCAAGCCTGTTTTGCTTGGGCAATTGTATCCGCCCTGCATCCGGCCAACATCAACAGCGATAGAGTTTCCAAGTACCCCCATTATTCGGATGTGTTAAATTGTGAAGGATTAGACTTCCCAGTGAAAATTCTGCAAATTCCGAGGTTTGAAAAAAACAATCCAAACATTTCCGTCAATGTGTATGTGTTAAACAGAAGCAACAAAAGAGGAATTAGTTTATGCCCCGCGTATCTATCTTCCGACAAGAAACAGAATCATGTGAACCTACTAATGTTTACCGACCCCGCGAATATGATAGACGCAGATCTCGATGAACTGTCTGATTTAAACCCCGGTACAGTAATTAGGGATCCCGAGCCCGAAGTAAATTACCACTACTGCTGGATTAAAAATTTAAGTAGGTTAGTAAGCATGCAGTTAAGTAAACATAATCATAAATGTTATATATGCGATAGATGTCTGCATTATTTTTATAGCCGACAAAAGTTAAACGCTCACGAAATTGATTGCAAAAAATTAAACGAGTGTAAAATTAATCTCCCTCGGCCGGGCGAAAAACTAACCTTCGCTAATTATAAATATCAACAAACAGTACCATTTATTTTATATAGCGATATAGAATCTAAATTAAATCCTGTAAGTGAAAGCGTCGGAAAAAATACTGTAAAGTATCAAAAACATGAAGCCTGCAGCATAGGTTATTATTTGCAATGTTCATATGATGATTCACTTTCACATTATAAATCATATACGGGTGCGGATTGCATGGAATGGTTCGGAAAGGAATTACATAAAATTGGATTGGATTTGAGTTGCCATTTTGAAAATATAGTTCCCATGATAATGCTAAACGAATTGGAAGAACGCGAATATCGAGAAGCAGCACATTGTTATATTTGCGAGAAGCCTTTTGTGGAGGATGATATCAAGGTAAAAGATCATTGTCACTTCACAGGCAAGTATAGGGGTCCGGCACATCAAAGCTGTAACCTAAATTATAAAGTAGATCGTGTAATACCGGTTGTTTATCATAACCTTAGTGGTTATGACAGTCATTTCTTGATAAAAGATGTCGTTACAGCTTTTCCGGGTAACATTTATGTTTTGCCCCAGAATAAAGAGAGATACATTTCATTTACAAAAACCCACAGTGATGCCAATAGTTTAAAATTCAGATTTATCGATTCATTTAGATTTATGAGTTCGGGATTAGATAAATTGTCCTCCTATTTAAACAAAGAAGATTTCAAAATTCTCCAGTCACAAAACAAAGAGCTAAACAAACATCAATTATCTCTGTTAACACGAAAAGGTGTATTTCCCTACGACTATATAACTTCCCTTGGCGTTTTAACGGAACGTAAATTACCGCCAAAAGAAAAATTTTATAGTAAATTAAAAGATTCCTATATTTCGGATAAAGATTCTGCACACGCGGTTGAAGTGTGGAATGCATTCAATTGCCAAACAATACTGGATTATACAATGTTATATTTAAAAACAGATATTTTGTTGTTAGTAGATATTTTTGAAAATTTTCGAGCGAGTTGTCATAGAACTTACGGATTAGATCCTGCCCACTATTATACATTACCTGGATATACCTGGGACGCCATGCTAAAATATACAAAAATAGAACTGGCACTCATATCCGATATAGATATGTTGCTATTTGTTGAGCGAGGTATCCGCGGGGGTATTAGCCAGTGTTTTAAACGATATTCTAAAGCAAACAATAAATACTATTCCGCAGACTATAATCCAACGCAACCCTCAAAGTATATCGTTTATTACGACGTGAATAATTTGTATGGATGGGCAATGATGCAATACCTACCCTACAACACTTTTCGATTTTTATCACTTACAGAAATGAGCTGCGTTGATGTTAATAGTATCGACGATGAGTCTGCAAAAGGGTACATTTTAGAAGTAGATATTGAGTATCCAAACGATATCACGCTACATAATCTTTACGCAGATATGCCAATGTGTGCCGAACACTCTGTTCCCCCAAATTCAAAATTACCAAAACTAATGACAATGTTGAATAAAAAAGAACGATATGTTGTTCATTATAGGAATCTGAAACAAGCTATAGCTGCAGGTTTACGTGTTACCAAAGTACATCGCATACTATCGTTCGATCAAGCTCCATGGTTAAAATCATACATTGAGCTAAACACTCAACTTAGAACAAACGCGAAAAACGAATTTGAGAAAAACCTGTTCAAATTAATGAATAACGCGGTTTTCGGTAAAACCATGGAGAATGTTCGTAAACACAAAATAGTTAAATTAGTAACACGCTGGGGTGGTCGATATGGAGCTAACCACTACATATCTCAACCTAATTTTCACAGCCGAACATTATTTAATGAAAATCTTGTAGCCATAGAATTATCAAAGCTTGAAATAATGTTTAAGAAACCAATATATGTAGGTATGTCCATATTAGATATAAGTAAAACGTGTTTGTACGATTTCCACTACAATTATATGTTACGCAATTTTAGTTATAAGGATTGTAAACTGTTGTATTCAGATACGGATAGTTTTTTGTATGAGATAACGTGCGACGATATTTATGATATTATGAAACGAGACATTAATATGTTTGATACAAGCGATTACCCCAAAGACAATATCTACAACATCCCATTGGTGAACAAGAAAGTTCCTGGACTTATGAAAGACGAGTGCAACGGTAAAATAATCACAGAATTTATTGGTTTGTGATCGAAAATGTACAGTGTGAGGGTTGAAATTAAAGATACGGTTAAAAAGGCTAAAGGTGTACTAGAAAATGTAGTTAAAAATACAATTTCTTTTGACGATTATGTAGCATGTTTGTTGGATAATAAGGATGCTGTAAGAAATCAAAACCTAATTACAGCTAAACGCCATGGTGTACATAGTGTAAGTCAAGATAAAGTAGCTCTTACTAGCGCAGATGATAAGAGATACATTTGTGAAAATAAAATAGATACCCTTCCTTGGGGACATTGTTCGCTTTAATATGTATGCTTTTGACGCAATAAATGTATTAAATGCACTCTGTGTTTTATTTTACAACAAAGACTGATACAGATATAGTATTAACATATATATGTAATATGTACAGCTATATTGGACTGCTATGGCACTGCTATGGCACTGCTATGGCACTGATATGGACTGCTTTGAACAGCTTTGGACTGCTATGATCTGGTTTTTGGACAGCTATGAACTGGTTTTGGACTGCTATGGTACTGCTTTGGACTGGTTAACAGGCTGTCCATTACCTGTTCATAACAGTCTAAAAACCTGTCTGCCTGTCTGTAGGTCTATCTGTCTGTCTATCTGTCTGCTTGTTTGTCTGTCTGTCCGTCTACCTGTCAGCCTGTCAGTCTGTCTGTACACCTATTCAGACTTGTTGAAACGCGTAGCGAGCCAGACCGCTTCCGCTAAAATAATTTCATCTTATCACTTCTATTTATACACGTCAGATTAGCCGAGTGAGACACCTTACATTCAACACAGTGATAGTGATCTTTTATCCTTTTCAAGATGCATTCAACGGAAACATATGGAATCGCCTTTTCGGGCAACAATGGAGGGTGCCGATGATTGCAGAAACATCTCGATTACAGAAGGCTTATTAAGCATATTTCATATGGGTATAACAAAGACAGATACAGGTATAGTATTAACATATATAATATGTACAGCTATATTGAACAGATATGACACAGCTATGGCACAGCTATGATACTGCTCTGTTGCTTATGGCCATCTGTTCATAACAGTCTAAAAACCAGCCCAAAGCAGTCCAAAAACCAGTTCATAGCAGTCCAAAGCAGGTCATAGCAGTAACTCGAAAGGTAAATTATAGTTAACTTAACTTAGACTGCGGCGACAGGAAGTGACGTCATTTTGACGAGAAATTCAAATTTAGCAGTGCCATAGCAGCGCCATCAGCAGTGCCATATAGCTGTACCTCTGTTACATTAGGCTCGCCTTCTGTAATCGAGATGTTCCTGCAATCATCGGCACCCTCCATTGTTGCCCGAAGAGGCGATTCCATATGTTTCCGTTGAATGCATCTTGAAAAGGATAAAAGATCACTATCACTGTGTTGAATGTGAGGTGTCTCACTCGGCTAATCTGACGTGTATAAATAGGAGTGATAAGGTGAAATTATTTTAGCGGAAGCGGTCTGGCTTGCTACGCGTTTCAACAAGTCTGAATAGGTGTACAGACAGACTGACAGGCTGACAGGTAGACGGACAGACAGACAGACAAGCAGACAGATAGACAGACAGATAGACCTACAGACAGGCAGACAGGTTTTTAGACTGTTATGAACAGGTAATGGACAGCCTGTTAACCAGTCCACAGCAGTACCATAGCAGTCCAAAACCAGTTCATAGCTGTCCAAAAACCAGTTCATAGCAGTCCAAAGCTGTTCAAAGCAGTCCATATCAGTGCCATAGCAGTGCTATAGCAGTCCAATATAGCTGTTCATATTACATATATATGTTAATACTATATCTGTATCAGTCTTTGTTGTAAAATAAAACACAGAGTGCATTTAATACATTTATTGCGTCAAAAGCATACATATTAAAGCGAACAATGTCCCCAAGGAAGGGTATCTATTTTATTTTCACAAATGTATCTCTTATCATCTGCGCTAGTAAGAGCTACTTTATCTTGACTTACACTATGTACACCATGGCGTTTAGCTGTAATTAGGTTTTGATTTCTTACAGCATCCTTATTATCAAACAAACATGCTACATAGTCGTCAAAACAAATTGTATTTTTAACTACATTTTCTAGTACACCTTTAGCCTTTTTAACCGTATCTTTACCTTCAACCCTCACACTGTACATTTTCGATCTCAAACCAATAAATTCTGTGATTATTTTACCGTTGCACTCGTCTTTCATAAGTCCAGGAACTTTCTTGTTCACCAATGGGATGTTGTATATTGCAATGGTCTTTAGCCCTCAAATCGGCTCTGATTGCAGTACAAGCAAATAACAAATTAAATCACTAAAGCACAGAGTTGTAATAATGCAAGCATCTGAGAAAATTCACATAAATTGCCAAATCATAATAACACTGGTATAATTCGCCAATGACATTGATTGTATTTGAATAGGCACAGAAGTATGGAAGCTCAAATTCCGTGTACTGGGTTTAGCAATGTAATTTTAATCGTAATATAATAGATTTGCACAAACTAGAAGCCGAATCTAAAATTAATTAAGAACTGGCACAAAAAGTTCAAGTTAGACACAGCCTAGAAAAGGAAGCGTAGAAAGTAAAGTCATTAGAGAATGAATAGCAAATGAACATTTTTAATAAAGGTGAGAACAAGAATGACTAGAAAAATAAGGCAAAGAACATAGAAAAGCCAGGCAAGTCATTTATGACATGAAAATACAAGACTTGGGGTTTTGAAGAGATTGAAATAGCAAGAAATTAGATGGAATTCAAATAAACAAGAAATTAGACAATGTTGGTGGATTAAAAGCTTAGTCAGTGTAGTGATAAACAATGGGCATTTAAGTGTTATAAAAATCAAGTGAGTGGCGCATTAAAGAACATTGAGAAATAAACAATTCCAAAAGACGATAATTTTAGTACATAAGAGTTTGTAAATAACTGATAACATTTGTTAAATTAGATTATAAGTTATGTTTTTGTACCTGGTTGATTTCCTACAATTCAAATCTGTAGACAGTGTTTTGTCAATAACGACAAGGGATAGCTTTTGTTCTGAATAAATTGGTGAAAGTGCTTGGTTTTTACTCTATCTTAATTTCAAGATTTTTCATAGAAAGCATAAATTTACATAAAAATAAATAGCACCATCGTAATCAGCGAATTCGAGTGTATCAGCACGAATAAAGGCAGGTTTTTCTACGACCAAAAGTGAAATTTCCTCCGACTGCCTTCGACGATCCCAACGGTGGCTGTTCCGAACATTACGACAACCATCATATGAGGGGTTCAAGGCATGCCAGCAGTTCAACGGGGTTAGCAGAGGGAAGCACGAGCCGTCAGCCAGCGTTGCAGCATCCAGAGGGCCTTGCAGCAAGCTAGGAACGCCGAGGGGCCCCAACGAAGCCCAGCTACGACAACCAAAGTGAGGTTAGTAGTGTAAAATTTTGATCTCCGCGAACGGCGTGAAAATTTGAGCATACCTTATTTACGACCTGGAGAACACGAAAACCATAACAGTTCCCGTGGAAGGCGAGATGTTTTCCCAGGATTTTCAATTAAAATTATCAGTTGGAGGCACCAAGAAACAAGTGCGAATACGGCGTCCTTTTTAAAATGCACCAATAACGATCTGGAAAACAAAGGAATACATAGACGCCACTTGAAAGCAATTATTAAAAATCTTACCGTAAAATTTGTTCATTTAATTTACTTGATAAATCAATTCCAAACGCGAGCTGAGAAAACTTGATCTTGGTGTGATAGATTTGACATTTCAGTTTAACAACGGCACATCACGCCTACATTTTAGACATTCTGCCTACAGTTCAGAGGCGTACCATAAAATTTTAACTAGGAAAGTTTAGGAACCCAACACCTGAGATTTTGAGTTTTATTTTCATGTCTCTGTTAAAAATTGAGCTAGCAAAACTAGTAAATCAGATGAATGGAGTAGAAAAAGGGCAAACTACCATAAGAGTAATTCTCAATTTTGGCGTACCCAACGAAATAAATTAATCAGTTAGTTTGATCTTAGCAAGTGGTAGAACTAAATTAAATATTGTGTGGTGACTCTTTTTATTTATTACACTAATTATAAACATACAAATATTATTGGTATAGGGTCATTGCAATATATTGTCTTTGGGGTAATCGCTTGTATCAAACATATTAATGTCTCGTTTCATAATATCATAAATATCGTCGCACGTTATCTCATACAAAAGACTATCCGTATCTGAATACAACAGTTTACAATCCTTATAACTAAAATTGCGTAACATATAATTGTAGTGGAAATCGTACAAACACGTTTTACTTATATCTAATATGGACATACCTACATATATTGTTTTCTTAAACATTATTTCAAGCTTTGATAATTCTATGGCTACAAGATTTTCATTAAATAATGTTCGGCTCTGAAAATTAGGTTGAGATATGTAGTGGTTAGCTCCATATCGACCACCCCAGAGTGTTACTAATTTAACTATTTTGTGTTTACGAACATTCTCCATGGTTTTACCGAAAACCGCTTTATTCATTAATTTGAACAGGTTTTTCTCAAATTCGTTTTTCGCGTTTGTTCTAAGTTGAGTGTTTAGCTCAATGTATGATTTTAACCATGGAGCTTGATCGAACGATAGTATGCGATGTACTTTGGTAACACGTAAACCTGCAGCTATAGCTTGTTTCAGATTCCTATAATGAACCACATATCGTTCTTTTTTATTCAACATTGTCATTAGTTTTGGTAATTTTGAATTTGGGGGAACAGAGTGTTCGGCACACATTGGCATATCTGCGTGAAGATTATGTAGCGTGATATCGTTTGGATACTCAATATCTACTTCTAAAATGTACCCTTTTGCAGACTCATCGTCGATACTATTAACATCAACGCAGCTCATTTCTGTAAGTGATAAAAATCGAAAAGTGTTGTAGGGTAGGTATTGCATCATTGCCCATCCATACAAATTATTCACGTCGTAATAAACGATATACTTTGAGGGTTGCGTTGGATTATAGTCTGCGGAATAGTATTTATTGTTTGCTTTAGAATATCGTTTAGAACACTGGCTAATACCCCCGCGGATACCTCGCTCAACAAATAGCAACATATCTATATCGGATATGAGTGCCAGTTCTATTTTTGTATATTTTAGCATGGCGTCCCAGGTATATCCAGGTAATGTATAATAGTGGGCAGGATCTAATCCGTAAGTTCTATGACAACTCGCTCGAAAATTTTCAAAAATATCTACTAACAACAAAATATCTGTTTTTAAATATAACATTGTATAATCCAGTATTGTTTGGCAATTGAATGCATTCCACACTTCAACCGCGTGTGCATAATCTTTATCCGAAATATAGGAATCTTTTAATTTACTATAAAATTTTTCTTTTGGCGGTAATTTACGTTCCGTTAAAACGCCAAGGGAAGTTATATAGTCGTAGGGAAATACACCTTTTCGTGTTAACAGAGATAATTGATGTTCGTTTAGCTCTTTGTTTTGTGACTGGAGAATTTTGAAATCTTCTTTGTTTAAATAGGAGGACAATTTATCTAATCCCGAACTCATAAATCTAAATGAATCGATAAATCTGAATTTTAAACTATTGGCATCACTGTGGGTTTTTGTAAATGAAATGTATCTCTCTTTATTCTGGGGCAAAACATAAATGTTACCCGGAAAAGCTGTAACGACATCTTTTATCAAGAAATGACTGTCATAACCACTAAGGTTATGATAAACAACCGGTATTACACGATCTACTTTATAATTTAGGTTACAGCTTTGATGTGCCGGACCCCTATACTTGCCTGTGAAGTGACAATGATCTTTTACCTTGATATCATCCTCCACAAAAGGCTTCTCGCAAATATAACAATGTGCTGCTTCTCGATATTCGCGTTCTTCCAATTCGTTTAGCATTATCATGGGAACTATATTTTCAAAATGGCAACTCAAATCCAATCCAATTTTATGTAATTCCTTTCCGAACCATTCCATGCAATCCGCACCCGTATATGATTTATAATGTGAGAGTGAATCATCATATGAACATTGCAAATAATAACCTATGCTGCAGGCTTAATGTTTTTGATACTTTACAGTATTTTTTCCGACGCTTTCACTTACAGGATTTAATGTACATTCTACATCGCTATATAAAATAAATGGTACTGTTTGTTGATATTTATAATTAGCGAAGGTTAGTTTTTCGCCCGGCCGAGGGAGATTAATCTTACACTCGTTTAATTTTTTGCAATCAATTTCGTGAGCGTTTAACTTTTGTCGGCTATAAAAATAATGCAGACATCTATCGCATATATAACATTTATGATTATGTTTACTTAACTGCATGCTTACTAACCTACTTAAATTTTTAATCCAGCAGTAGTGGTAATTTACTTCGGGCTCGGGATCCCTAATTACTGTACCGGGGTTTAAATCAGACAGTTCATCGAGATCTGCGTCCATCATATTCGCGGGGTCGGTAAACATTAGTAGGTTCACATGATTCTGTTTCTTGTCGGAAGATAGATACGCGGGGCATACACTAATTCCTCTTTCGTTGCTTCTGTTTAACACATACACATTGACGGAAATGTTTGGATTGTTTTTTTCAAACCTCGGAATTTGCAGAATTTTCACTGGGAAGTCTAATCCTTCACAATTTAACACATCCGAATAATGGGGGTACTTGAAAACTCTATCGCTGTTGATGTTGGCCGGATGCAGGGCGGATACAATTGCCCAAGCAAAACAGGCTTGATCATCATTTTTCACGTTGACACACGCATGCTTCTTTTTTATATATTGCGGTAGTTCGATGTACGAAGATGCATGAAACACAGTACAACTGTTTATATTTACAGCTAACGATATAATCTCCGATAACGCCCATCCACTTTCTTGTTCTTCAAATTCACTTATTTGATTTAAAATGGAATCTTGCACGTTATCGAAATACCACTGATTTAAGTTTGCGCGATTTTCCACATGTTCTTGGAGAATTAAATTGTTTTTTGTATTAAAATATTTCAAGTCGGTTATAACATTGTCCTTGGTTTCTTTAACAAACTCCCCGCAAAAGGTGGTGTTCACTTTCATAGCGGTTTGAAGTTTCTTATGCACATTCTTTATACGCGGAGCAAATAAATGAAATGCATCTTGTAAAAACGGTTTGGGGTCCTTATGTTTTAAATTTACAATCACTCCGGTCCGAAGTCTGCATTTATACGCATTCTCCATCTCCTCCCACACTATTCGAGCACTTCGCGCTTCTTTTCTCACCCCTGCACCTGTTTTGTTGACAAGATGGGCACATATATTTTTTTCATACCGTTTCATGTGTCCCCATATGGTTTCCAGATGACGTTTTTCACCAATATTTACATTTTCCGCACGAATAGCTTTCTTTAACAGCCGGCAAATTAATTTACATTGTTTTAATAGTTTTTCCAGTTTTCTGCGCTGCACACCAACCTCCATAATGTTTTTATACGTATCTTGCACTATTTTTAACATCGCACCACCCGTCTGCTGTAACTCCTTGTTACCCGCCATCGTTCCAGCGGAATTCACCTGGTTTAAATCCATCTTTATTGTTTGTGCAGAAGTAAACTGATGCGGGTTGCGTTAAGCCGGTCAGCTCTCTTCTCCTCTACGATAACGAATGGCTCTCCTATATATTAATCTTTATCTTATAAACAAATGTATTCATCACCATTAAAATCTTAAAATATTCTGTATGTCAATCTTTGCCTTGTAGGAATATAGACTATACTAAAACTTATAGTTTGTTCACCCAGCAATGTAATTGCGCAAAATTTAAATTAATATCGACTGTCTGTTGACGTAAAATAATAACACTAATTGTATAAGATATATTAAAATATTATGAATTAAGCTTAAAATACGGCGGCATTCACTGCATTTAAATCCATCTGTTTGTCCAGAAGTAAATTGATGTTGGCGCTCTTTTTGCTAACACTTGAAGTAAACTGATGTTGATACTTTTTATTAGCACTTGAAGTAAACTGATGTTGATACTCGAAGCACTATACACACGTGGAGAGCTCGAAAACTGGATTAAAATAATAATTTTCCGTGTTTGTTTATATACTAAATGCTTATCACCAGCTTCTTCACCACAAAAACGAATTAAATTTTCTTTGATAGCGTGAAACGGATTCTCGGTTTAGTCGCAAGATTATGGTTTTCCTGCGAGATATTTGCAACAGGATACTCGGTTAATTAGTACTATCTAGGTTTTGCTTTGCGATATTAGCAACAGGATGCTCGGTTGAGATTTCTGTTTATGGTTTCCAACACGATAAATTGCTAGCGGATATTTGGTCAGATGTATACTTCTAATTAGATTACGGATAGTTTCAGAGTATGGATACAGATGGTGTGTAATGTTTGATTACATTGTTACATCAACAATTGCCGATGGTAAATCGGAACATGCTCGCACTAACTCAGGAAAAGGGTCGTGGGCAACTTACCTCCCAAAAAAACTAAAGATCGAACGGATAAGGGCGCCAAGGGGTTTGCAGCCTATGTTCCACTCGTTCATTTAAGCGACAAACCACTAAGTTCGCTCAAGATAGCAATGCAACGTACACAATAAAACAAAACCCACAGAGTAATAAATCGTATAATATTTCCAATAGATAATGGATCGGATAACAGGGAGGCATAAAATTGTTTTGTAATTACTGGCATAAAGTACACAGACAAGACTAGTACAAAATAAATATGTATCACAGTAGGCAAATATATATCACATTATTACTTATTTCACAGATTCAATCGGGTGCATCCGAAATCGCAGCTAGGCTGACGGCCTCGTAACTAATTTCTAAATGGACTTACTTTCAGCACTAAATTTGGCCAAAACACATTGATTAATAGCAAACCGAAGGCTAAGAGAATGTCACCATTGTACTGCGTTCCACTTTTTAGTATGTATCAAGTTAATAATTTACGGATACCCACGTAAGCAATCAGATCTGTCTGCCCTATGGAAATAAGCACTGCTGAATACTGTTCCAGCTATTTTAATTAATCCGAAGGAGCATGGAACTATCGCAACTAGGTTTGCCACTCGCTCAGCGAAATGTCAATCCAAAATGAGCTTCGGCGAATTTACTTTAAAATAAGCACAGCGAAAGCTCGCACTTCGTGTGACCCTTGATTACAACAATTACTTGCGGTGAAGCCGCTAATAACAGGACCCTATATGAATTGCTAAACAAGATAACGCAGGCAATTGAAAATTCCAGTGCATCTTAGCAGTTAACGAACATAATACTATGCCGCACAACGAAATCGTTTGAGAGTTCGTATAACAAAATGCAAAATAATCGAGGTAGGTTTCAAACCAGACTCGGCTTCACGACGTCACTCCAAACACCAGGGGGCTGCTCCTGAGGGAAGCTGTGAGCCACCGAGAACTGGGGACTCTGCCTCAAATCTCTCCGAGGGGTGTGCGAGGAACCACAGCCATCGACTTTGGGATGATCTCAGCCCGAAGCAAGGAGCTGAGCAAACACACAACCAAAATTAGTGGTCGAATAAGAAGAGAGAAGCGTGCTTACCCAGGAAAGCCTGATAAACGCCCAACAGAAAAATGTGCTTTTACACTATCAAAGGTCTTGGTAATTTTCCTGGCCCATCGACGGAAAGGATGTTAAAATAACGGCTGCCACAACCACTAGGTTCTTTGGGCGTCCTTTACGAACCCTTCTTTCAGTTCAGCTTCCTACATGGGAGACGATGCACCTCGAAGATTGTCCAAAAAACCAATTTAGCGGGCGGACATCTTAGCAAGAAAATTTTCACGAAAGAGGACGCTTCCCTAACGCCATCTCACGACAGCGGCGAAAGTTGGTGCCGATAATATAGAAACCTGTATTTCGAATACAACTATTCGAAATAGGAATTAGAAACCTGTGTTTCCACTAGAAATGTTTCAATTCAAGTAGCAATCTGTATTGTTCGAACAACAAAGGTTGCCTGCCAATCAGGCGGAGAGTACTGCATAATTACGAGAAAACAATTCATTGGTTTCAACTCCCCCCTTTCTTAAAGAGGTTTGACCCTCAAACATCCAAACTACAACCATAAAAACCACGAAAAACCTGCACCTCAGAACAACAACTACTGGTGTGGACAGAGGTGACACCCAGAGGACCTCAAAGCCAGAACGACCCACACGACAGGGATCGAGTCTACTCGTCGCTGCGAGGTGGAGAGTGCTGCGCCGGTGAGCAGACCCGTGACGACCCATCGCGGAGCGGTCCCAGACCCCAGTCCCCCCAACCATCATCCCAAGACCACACCAAGTACCCGCCCCCTTGAATACTTCCAAAACTAAAAAAAAACCCCGAGGTGGAAGATACCCCGGCAGTTATGGTACTGCTAGACCGAAATAGGACTACAAAAACAAACTAAGAGAACGATCAGGGTTCTTCTTTTGACGATCGTGAGGAGAAGGTAACCCTGGGAAAAGAGGATCTGAAGGAGATCAGTGAAGCGACAGGCAGAGCCACATTTATGCTCCTCACCAATCATACTGGTTGAGGGTCCCTCCCACACCGCGTACGGAGGGGACAAAGGTCCCTACAACCTTTACCTCATGCACTCTGAAGACTCCATTCACGCTCAAGTCACAAACATACCAGATCAAAGAGAAAGTTAGAAAAATAGGAAAGCAACTCATGGGATCCCCACATTCATACCAAAGACCATATACTTTGAACGAAAAGGGAAAAGGGATAGGTAAATGTCGGAAGGAAAGAAGGCGAAGAATGAAGGACTGATCGTCTCGACACAAACTAAATTATTCACCAGATAAATCTGTGAACAATAATCCCGAACTAACGGAATCTCGCTCGTACGAACCAAAAGACGTTCACCAATAAAATCTGTGAACAATGATCCCTCACTATCGGAAACTTTATCGTACAGCAGAAAAAAAGGTTCACCAGAAGAATCTGTGAACAACAACTCCGTTTTAACGGAAAACAAACCTAACACTGAGCAACTAACTACTCACGAATGTTAACCCAAAATCCAACAAGGACTAGTGTCAAGCAATCCAAAATCCCTCAAATGACGTAAACGGTACATAACCTAAATAAATATTGCAAGACACAAGGTGCTAACCAAACGACACCCACAAAACTCACATTCGCAAGCATTCAGCTACCCTAATGCTAAAGAGACGGGGAGAACAAGATGATATAGCTCCCTATACTCTAAAAAAAGGAAAAGCAAGATGACAATGCTTCCTATAGTGACCTTCCCTGCGTGCCCAACCAACCACCCTACGCACGTTCACTCTAAATCCTTATCTTCATGAACCTTTAAATCCTGTACATGCCACGAACCTAAACTCCGACGAGTCTCAAAATCCTCCAGCTCATACACATTCGGCGATACCTTTTGTCTAACACGGCATTTGATAAACTTGGGAGTCAGCTTGGCAGCCACGTAATCGGCCTTATTCGAGAGGGTATAATTCCTCTTCCACACAGTCTGACCTAACTCTAAACTAACTGGTCGACGCCTCAAATTATAACGCTGAGTGCTGGCATGGAAAGCCTTATCGAGACGCGCCTTAACAGTAGCATAAATGCTCCTCAAACCCTTAAGATGTTCGTTAAGATCGGTCCGATCGTGGAAATCAAGAGGTTGGTTGCCCTGGTCCCGAAGTCGATGCATCTTCCCCGACAGACACGGTTCTCTACCAAAATTCAAATAGGCTGGGGAATAACCTGTAACTTCATGTACCGCTGTACGTAACGCATAACCCAACTGTGGTAACTTCTCATCCCATGTTCGGTGGTCGTTGTTAACATAGGACCGTATCATGGTCTTGATGACTCGATTCACCCGTTCACATGGGTTTGCCTGTGGATGGTAATTGGCATTATACACAATCTTGCTGTCATAGCGCTTGGCTAAATCCCGAAATGCCTTACTGACGTACTGCTTCCCATTATCAGAAATTATCCTCTCGGGAGCACCGAAGACCAACATAACCTCATTCTCAAGATGTTTAACCACCGCCGCACTCGTAGCTGTCTTCAGAGGGAACATCATTGCATACTTCGTGAAACAATCGACAACAACCAAAATAAACCGATTACGCTTAGCTGACACCGGAAGCGGACCTACCAAATCAGTACAGATAACCTCCAAGGAAGAGAAAGAATACGCTTGTGCATTTCACCATAAGGTTTCCTCTGGTCGGGTTTCTGGGAAGTACACACTGGGCATCTACGAACGTAACGGGCCACATCGACGTTCATCTTTGGCCAGTAATAACGAGCTGAAACACGCCTAAGAGTTTTGAAATAACCAAAGTGTCCAGCCGTCGGCTCATCATGATTCTCCACTAAAACTTTGGCACGTACAGATTTTGGAACCACCAGCTTCCAATCACAATCCCTATTCAAGTTAGGAGACCCTGCAAGCGTTAACTTAAAGATGTTATTGCCCTCCACACGCCACTGGGGAAAATTGTGAGGGGTTTCAACAATTCTTGCCCTAAGCTTCGTATACCACTGGTCCTGGTCGGCTTCTTGAATCTCAATTGCTGCTATAGCCCTAGACAACGCATCCGGTACTACATTCTCAGATCCCTTACGGTAACTAATCGTGAAATCGTAACCCTGTAACCTTAACGCCCAACGAGCTAAACGACCTGATGGATTCTGTAGCTTCCATAACCACAATAGAGAATGGTGATCGGTGACAACATGGAATTGGACTCCTTCCACATACGGGCGGAACTTCTCGATAGCCCATACCACAGCGAGACACTCGAGCTCGGTTGCTGAAAACTTTTTCTTCTGGTGAGTCAAACTCCTGCTAGCATAGGCGATAACACGCTCTTCCCCTCCGATCTTCTGGGTGAGTACGCAACCTAAACCAACTTGTGAGGCATCAGTCTGCAAGGTGAAAAATTCCTTGAAATCCGGACAAGTCAAGATAGGGGCCGAAACTAGACACTGTTTTATGTCTTGAAATGCTGCCTCGGCCTCAGGATTCCAGCTAAAAGTCGCCGACTTCCGAGTCAATCGATGAAGTGGTGCCACACGAGAAGCAAAATCTCTAACAAACCTCCTATACCACGAGATGAGCCCTACAAAACGCCGGACATCCTTACTAGACTTCGGAGTAGGATAATTCACCATACACTCAACCTTAGACGGATCTACTCGCAAGCCTTGCCTATCGATGACATAACCTAAATATTTCAGTTGCGATTTCACAAACTCACACTTCTCGGGATTTACCGTGAGTCCAGCCTGTAACAATCTGGTGAAGACCTTTTGCAAAATCTCTAAATGCATCGTGAAGGTAGGGGTGGCCACAATGATATCATCCAAATAAACTGACACGTAAGGTGTTAAGTCAGAACCCAACAGCTGGTCTACCAAACGCTGAAAAGTCCCGGGCGCATTATGCAAACCGAACGGTAATCTACGGAACTGGTAGAGCCCCTTACCAGGAACGACAAACGCTGTCTTCTCCTTGCTGCTCTCCTCCAACTCCACCTGCCAGTAAACGGACTTTAAATCAATGGACGACAAGTATTGGGCGTTAGAAAGCCTATCAAGAATGACGGACATATACGGCAATGGGTACGCATCCCGCTTGGTCACACTATTCACCTTCCTGAAATCTACGCAAAACCGATATTCCCCGCTGGACTTCTTGACCATCACCACTGGTGAACTCCATGGCGAAGAAGAAGGTTCAATGACTCCCAACTCTAACATGGTGTCAATTTCTTGGTCAATCTTTTCCTGAATATAGGGCGACACCGGATAGTAACGCTGTTTAATAGGAAGGGCATCTCCCGTGTCGATAACATGCTTGATTCCTTTGGCACAACCTAAGCCTGGCTTCATCTGCTGGAAAAAATGTGCCACCAAGTCATCTAAGGCTTGAGCCTCTCCACTGGTTAGCTCCTCTTTTATGCGGATGGCGTTGACGACCGCCTTATTACCAAAATCCCAAGTATTCTTCCTAAAGTGCGAAACCAGATCCATTCCCTTCCAAAAATCAATGCCTAAGATGATGTCCTCGGCGATATCCTGAATTACCACGGCCTTAATAACTTTGACTTTATCCTTCAACCTAAAGGGTACATAAATTTCACCCAACGCTGTGCAAGATCGACCGTCAGCTACCGTAACCGAAGAGTAACTGCTCTCTAATGTAAGTCCGATGTCCTGTAATTTCTTCCAACCGGCTCCTCCAATCACAGTTCGACTAGCCCCGGAATCCAACAGACACACGAATAATATTCCATAAACCTCCACCTGTAAGTAAGGACGAGGATCCCTTTTTCGATTAGAGAAAGCACTAAAAACTTTGGCCCTCCGGCCCTGAAAATTAACAGAACTCGAACTCCACGATGAATTGGCCGACTGCCCTCTTAAGATCGACGTCCGGCTACCCGACGACCTTGTACCTCGTTTCCCGAACACTTCGGACAAGTACTCTTCACTACACCTGTAGCGCCACATGAAAAACAAAAACGTCTCGTTCGAGGTTTAGAACACCTAGTAAAATTGTGACCAGTCTCCAGACAATTCCAACATTTCCTCGCTGGGACCACAGTATCAATAGATTCAACACGAGCCTTGGGAGTTTTACCATTAGATGGACAAGCTAAGTCGGGTTCCAAAAAATCAACCTTATTGACCGTAGGGGTTCGATAACTAGTTGCCAGATCTTTAGTAGCCTCCAACTTCTTGCACAACTGCAATAATTCCGAAACGCTATGATAATCCTGTAAAGCAACCCCCCTAATGAAAAATGGATCGATGTTACGTCGAATCACCGTTAATTTCTCCCGCTCTGATGGTGGGTGAGATAGCCTAGAAAACAAGTTCACCATACAAGCGAAATAATTTCCAACATTTTCTTGAGGACCCTGGACCCGCGCCGTAATTTCATTCCACAGTTCGACTTCATAGTCGAACGGCAAGTATTCCTCCCTCAAACAACGAATAAAGTCGTCCCACGAGTTGATCTGACCCCTAACAGAACGATACCAGATCAATGCGCTACCACACAGCAAGTCGATGATGGCATTCTTCAAGTCTGCTGGAGCGACTCCTCGGGCGACCCGTAACTCTTCCACTCTTTCAATGAAAGCGTTTACGCTAAGTCCAGTATTATCCCCACTGAAAGAAATACCCCACTTGTGGACTGGTACAACCTTACAGCTAGCATTAGAATTGCTTGAAGGCGGCTGAGTAACATTAACAGCAGCGGCAGAACTCCTCACTCCTGCTGGAACCAAAGGATCTCCCGCAGGTTGACCTAATTTGTCTAAATTGTCCTCAATGCAATTCAGTTGATCTACTACCTTGTTGATCGACTTCTCAAGGCCGACCTCCTTATCTGAAATGACCAACCTACTCAAACGTCCATATAAATGTCGAAGTTTGGATGAGACAACCCTAAACTCGTTTTGTTCAGGAGACCTAATTGCGCTAACAAAGTCTGTCAACTCAGTGGTCTTCTTATCGCAGACCTCAATCTCCTTCGCCACATCGGCCACAAAACTCGGTGCTAGTGGAAGTTCCCCAAACTGTTCTTTCCCTAAAAATTCCTTTAATTTCTTCCTCATAGTAGCAACAGTCTCTCCCTTCAAGCTGGTACAACCCCTAACCGATAATTCATAAATAAGTTCGTCGCGAGCTAGACGATGAGGATCCATGATCACAATCAATAAATACAAACGACTACTTAATACAGTAACTTCAACTAATCGATTAAATATTTATACCCTAACAATAGCATGCACCAACAAAGGTTCACCAAAATCCCCAATTACACCTAAATGTACCTCAATATACCTAAATATACCTAAATGCCAAAATCCAAAATCTATCATGCACCTAATGTACCAAAAAAAATATGGCTCGAATGCCAAATATGCTACCAAGCAAAAATCCAAACGTTCGTAAGGTTGGAGAAAGTCCTACCATACGAATCCCTAAATCTCAAATAATGGCTTAAACGCCAAACTCTAAAATCCTATGCACGGATGGAGAATGTTCTAACAAATCTCGCAACAACGACACAACAATTCCAGCCGTACAAATATTCAACAATCGGTGCTTCGTAGCTCAAAAAAATATTCCAAACCAAATTCCCAAATTCGCACAAGACTCCTATAAACATATCCTGAAATAAACAAATTCGCCAAGACGAACAGGATGCAAGGAGTAACAAGGGCTAAAGTATAAACAATAACTAGTAATATACTCAATAAATAACATCAAACAATCCTAACTAAATATTTGCCAGTAATTACGGGATCCCTAACTAGAAAAGTTTCTCAAAAAATTGCCTTCACAGCGGGCGCCATTTTGTTACATCAACAATTGCCGATGGTAAATCGGAACATGCTCGCACTAACTCAGGAAAAGGGTCGTGGGCAACTTACCTTCCAAAAAAACTAAAGATCGAACGGATAAGGGCGCCAAGGGGTTTGCAGCCTATGTTCCACTCGTTCATTTAAGCGACAAACCACTAAGTTCGCTCAAGATAGCAATGCAACGTACACAATAAAACAAAACCCACAGAGTAATAAATCGTATAATATTTCCAATAGATAATGGATCGGATAACAGGGAGGCATAAAATTGTTTTGTAATTACTGGCATAAAGTACACAGACAAGACTAGTACAAAATAAATATGTATCACAGTAGGCAAATATATATCACATTATTACTTATTTCACAGATTCAATCGGGTGCATCCGAAATCGCAGCTAGGCTGACGGCCTCGTAACTAATTTCTAAATGGACTTACTTTCAGCACTAAATTTGGCCAAAACACATTGATTAATAGCAAACCGAAGGCTAAGAGAATGTCACCATTGTACTGCGTTCCACTTTTTAGTATGTATCAAGTTAATAATTTACGGATACCCACGTAAGCAATCAGATCTGTCTGCCCTATGGAAATAAGCACTGCTGAATACTGTTCCAGCTATTTTAATTAATCCGAAGGAGCATGGAACTATCGCAACTAGGTTTGCCACTCGCTCAGCGAAATGTCAATCCAAAATGAGCTTCGGCGAATTTACTTTAAAATAAGCACAGCGAAAGCTCGCACTTCGTGTGACCCTTGATTACAACAATTACTTGCGGTGAAGCCGCTAATAACAGGACCCTATATGAATTGCTAAACAAGATAACGCAGGCAATTGAAAATTCCAGTGCATCCTAGCAGTTAACGAACATAATACTATGCCGCACAACGAAATCGTTTGAGAGTTCGTATAACAAAATGCAAAATAATCGAGGTAGGTTTCAAACCAGACTCGGCTTCACGACGTCACTCCAAACACCAGGGGGCTGCTCCTGAGGGAAGCTGTGAGCCACCGAGAACTGGGGACTCTGCCTCAAATCTCTCCGAGGGGTGTGCGAAGAACCACAGCCATCGACTTTGGGATGATCTCAGCCCGAAGCAAGGAGCTGAACAAACACACAACCAAAATTAGTGGTCGAATAAGAAGAGAGAAGCGTGCTTACCCAGGAAAGCCTGATAAACGCCCAACAGAAAAATGTGCTTTTACACTATCAAAGGTCTTGGTAATTTTCCTGGCCCATCGACGGAAAGGATGTTAAAATAACGGCTGCCACAACCACTACGTTCTTTGGGCGTCTTTTACGAACCCTTCTTTCAGTTCAGTTTCCTACATGGGAGACGATGCACCTCGAAGATTGCCCAAAAAACCAATTTAGCGGGCGGACATCTTAGCAAGAAAATTTTCACGAAAGAGGACGCTTCCCTAACGCCATCTCACGACAGCGGCGGAAGTTGGTGCCGATAATATAGAAACCTGTATTTCGAATACAACTATTCGAAATAGGAATTAGAAACCTGTGTTTCCACTAGAAATGTTTCAATTCAAGTAGCAATCTGTATTGTTCGAACAACAAAGGTTGCCTGCCAATCAAGCGGAGAGTACTGCATAATTACGAGAAAACAATTCATTGGTTTCAACATTAATTAATTCCGATGTATTATCGCTAGATGACGCATCATGTACTGTTTGGAGGCTTATCGGTTTTTGCGGATCCAAAATATAATTTTCAAAAATGTCATAAGGACGCTTCCAATTTTTAGTATGTTATAGATGGCTTCATTTGCAGGTGACGGTTTTAGGGGGTGTGATTTTTTCACCCGTTTTTCGTTTTTCCCACCCGTTTTTCGTTTTTCCCACCCGTTTACGAGATACAGCCCCTTTTTTCTTTTTTTAATATTTAATCGTCTATTTGAACCCTTAGCGGCCCCCAGCCCTCAGCCCCCGGCCTCAGCCCCCAGCCTCCTGCTTCCTGTTCTCGGCTTCAGCCCCTGGCCTCAGCCCTCAGTCTCCGGCTCCCTGTGCAGACTCCACTTCCGGTTATACCTTCTGGGCAATGATGCAATACCTACCCTACAACGACCTTCTGGTTATTGTTGACATAAAAAATACTTCTTTTCCTACAAGAAACTCTTCAGTCACCTTAACTTGCTCTCTAAGGGGTGATTACGTCATGCTTTGGATGGACATGCCATCCAGTTCAGAAGTGAGGTTATGTTTTGAGTTTCCCTATGCTTAAAGTGAGCCAGAACCGGCACTGCCCATCTACTAAACTACTCAAACTATGTGAATACAGCTATCAGATTACTTTCATAGCTCAAATTCTTTTTATTTATTTATTTAGATATCAATACAGTTCATCCGCCCTAATATGTAGCTACTACTATGTTGAAACATTATTTATCTTTTGTTGTCGTGGTCGCTAGGATTTCGCTGTGCATTGATTTGCTCTAGTGTTAAATAAATATGAATGATTGATCATTTTTAGTAGTTGAAATCACATTGTATCATAAATCGAGGTACAAATTTGTTGTTGCAGTCGATAGCGTGCTTGGTTTATCATTTAACACATCCGTTGAGGTTATCTGGCGTCCCCGTATCTCACATACATGCAATCGTTTTTTGTTTAAATTATTTTGTGGTTGTTAGTAGATGTCGCCCCCCTACAGATTACTATAAACATTTTAACCGATAGATGGCATATCCTGTACCGCCTGTCGCTTATCTGTGCTTACTCGCGCTCGCTAAGTCCTTATCAACTCTTGCGGTTTCTTATCAGTTTATCGCTATGTGCTCATTTCTGGCTTACAATATCGAAATTGCCACAAAGGCACTTCAAATTTCTACTATGTTATACATGGTTTTATTTGCTGGCTATGAGGTTATAGGGGGTGCCATTTTTTTACCCGTTTTCCGTTTTTCCCACCCGTTTACGAGATGCAACCCCTATACAAATATTTGAGCCACCCTGCTTCCGGCCCCCGGCTTCAGGTCACAGTTCCCGGCTTCCGACCCCCGGTGCAGATACCAGGGCTTCGCCCCCCGGTTACTACCCCCGAACACACCCCCGCCTGCGTCGCATATGGCCCCGTACTGACATGCCGATTCTCGGCCTCACGTGCTATCACCGGAAGTGTACTTTGCAGTCTGACAGACTGAAATCAGTTCACCGGAAGTGCCGCTTTGCAGTCTGACAGACTGCGCGAATTTGAATTTCCCGCCAAAATGACGTCACTTCCTGAGGCCGAACCGGTTTTGGTTATCTACTAAGCGCCAAAATAAGCGCCAAATCAAGCGCCTAGCCAAGCGCAAAGCCAAGCCCCAAGCTATTCGCCAAGCCAAGCGCAAACCCAGACGTTAAACTAAGCGCCAAACCAAGCGCAAAGCCAAGCCCCAAGCTAGGCGCCAAGTCAAGCGCAAACCCAGGCGTTAAACTAAGCGCCAAACCAAGCGCAAAGCCAAGCGCCAAGCCAAGCGTTAAGCCAAGCGTAAAGCCAAGCGCCAAGCCAAGCGCCAAACAAAGCGCAAAGCCAAGCGCCAAGCCAAGCGCCAAACCAAGCGCAAAGCCAAGCGCCAAGCCAGGCGCTAAGCCAAGCGCCAAGACAAGCGCCAAACCAAGCGCAAAGCCAAGCGCCAAGCCAAGCGTTAAGCCAAGCGTAAAGCCAAGCGCCAAGCCAAGCGCTACGCCAAGCGCCAAACCAAGCGCCAAGCTAAGTGCCAAGAGATGCGCCAGGGCAAACGCCAGGCCGTACGCTTAGCCTAACGCCATGCTAAGCGCCAAACCAAGCACCAAGCCAAGCGTTAAGCCAAGCGCTAGCCCAAATGCCAAACCAAGTGCCAAACCAAGCGCAAAGTTAAGCGGCAAGACAAGCGCCAAGCCATGCGTCAAGCCAAGCGTTAAGCCAAGCGCCAAGCCAAGCGCTAAGCCAAGCGCCAAACCAAGTGCCAAGCTAAGTGCCAAGCCATGCGACAAACCAACCGCCAAGCCAAGCGCCAAGCCAAGCTTTAAACCAAGCGCCAATCCAAGCGCCAAACCAACCGCAAAGTCAAGCGGCAAGACATGCGCCAAGCTATGTGCCAAGCCATGCGACAAGCCAAGCGCCAAGCCAAGCGCAAAGCCAAGCTTTAAACCAAGGGCCAAGCCAAGCGCCAAGCCAAGCGCCAAACCAAGCGCCAAGCCAAGTGCCACACCAAGCGCAAAGTTAAGCGGCAAGACAAGCGCCAAGCCATGCGTCAAGCCAAGCGTTAAGCCAAGCGCCAAGCCAAGCTTTAAACCAAGCGCCAAGCCAAGTGCCAAACCAACCGCAAAGTCAAGCGGCAAGACATGCGCCAAGCTAAGTGCCAAGCCATGCGACAAGCCAAGCTCCAAGCCAAGCGCAAAGCCAAGCTTTAAACCAAGGGCCAAGCCAAGCGCCAAGCCAAGCGCCAAACCAAGCGCCAAGCCAAGTGCCAAACCAAGCGCAAAGTTAAGCGGCAAGACAAGCGCCAAGCCATGCGTCAAGCCAAGCGTTAAGCTAAGCGCCAAGCCAAGCGCTAAGCCAAGCGCCAAACCAAGCGCCAAGCCAAGCGCTTAACCAGCCGCCAAGCTAGGCCCCAAGCCGAGCTCTAGGTCAAGCGCCAAACCAAGTGCAAGGTTAAGCGCCAAGGCAAGCGCCAAGCCAAGCGCTTAGCCACGCGCCAAGCCAAGCGCAATGCCAAGCGCCAAGCCAAGCTGTAAACCGAGCGTAAAGATAAGCGCCAAGGCAAGCGCTAAGCCAAGCGCCAAACCAAGCGCCAAGTCAAGCGCCAAGCCAAGCGCCAAGCCAAGCGTTACACCAAACGCAAAGCCGAGCGCCAAGCCAAGCGCCAAGGCAAGCGCCAAGCCAAGCGCAAGCCACGATCCAAGCCAAGCGCAAAGCCAAGCGACAAGCCAAGCGCGAATTTAAGCGCCAAGGCAAGCGCCAAACCAAGCACCAAGCCAAGCGCCAAGCCAAGCGCCGAGCCAAGCGCCAAGCCTAACGCCAAGCCAAGCGCAAGCCACCTGCTAAGCCAAGCGCCAAGCCAAGCGCTAAGCCAAACGCCAAAACAAGCGCCAAGCGCCAAACCAAGCACCAAGTACTGCATAATTACGAGAAAACAATTCATTGGTTTCAACATTAATTAATTCCGATGTATTATCGCTAGATGACGCATCATGTACTGTTTGGAGGCTTATCGGTTTTTGCGGATCCAAAATATAATTTTCAAAAATGTCATAAGGACGCTTCCAATTTTTAGTATGTTATAGATGGCTTCATTTGCAGGTGACGGTTTTAGGGGGTGTGATTTTTTCACCCGTTTTTCGTTTTTCCCACCCGTTTTTCGTTTTTCCCACCCGTTTACGAGATACAGCCCCTTTTTTCTTTTTTTAATATTTAATCGTCTATTTGAACCCTCAGCGGCCCCCAGCCCTCAGCCCCCGGCCTCAGCCCCCAGCCTCCTGCTTCCTGTTCTCGGCTTCAGCCCCTGGCCTCAGCCCTCAGTCTCCGGTTCCCGGTGCAGATTCCACTTCCGGTTATACCTTCTGGGCAATGATGCAATACCTACCCTACAACGACCTTCTGGTTATTGTTGACATAAAAAATACTTCTTTTCCTACAAGAAACTCTTCAGTCACCTTAACTTGCTCTCTAAGGGGTGATTACGTCATGCTTTGGATGGACATGCCATCCAGTTCAAAAGTGAGGTTATGTTTTGAGTTTCCCTATGCTTAAAGTGAGCCAGAACCGGCACTGCCCATCTACTAAACTACTCAAACTATGTGAATACAGCTATCAGATTACTTTCATAGCTCAAATTCTTTTTATTTATTTATTTAGATATCAATACAGTTCATCCGCCCTAATATGTAGCTACTACTATGTTGAAACATTATTTATCTTTTGTTGTCGCGGTGTCTAGGATTTTGCTGTGCATTGATTTGCTCTAGTGTTAAATAAATATGAATGATTGATCATTTTTAGTAGTTGAAATCACATTGTATCATAAATCGAGGTACAAATTTGTTGTTGCAGTCGATAGCGTGCTTGGTTTATCATTTAACACATCCGTTGAGGTTATCTGGCGTCCCCGTATCTCACATACATGCAATCGTTTTTTGTTTAAATTATTTTGTGGTTGTTAGTAGATGTCGCCCCCCTACAGATTACTATAAACATTTTAACCGATAGATGGCATATCCTGTACCGCCTGTCGCTTATCTGTGCTTACTCGCGCTCGCTAAGTCCTTATCAACTCTTGCGGTTTCTTATCAGTTTATCGCTATGTGCTCATTTCTGGCTTACAATATCGAAATTGCCACAAAGGCACTTCAAATTTCTACTATGTTATAGATGGTTTTATTTGCTGGCTATGAGGTTATAGGGGGTGCCATTTTTTTACCCGTTTTCCGTTTTTCCCACCCGTTTACGAGATGCAACCCCTATACAAATATTTGAGCCACCCTGCTTCCGGCCCCCGGCTTCAGGTCACAGTTCCCGGCTTCCGACCCCCGGTGCAGATACCAGGGCTTCGCCCCCCGGTTACTACCCCCGAACACACCCCCGCCTGCGTCGCATATGGCCCCGTACTGACATGCCGATTCTCGGCCTCACGTGCTATCACCGGAAGTGTACTTTGCAGTCTGACAGACTGAAATCAGTTCACCGGAAGTGCCACTTTGCAGTCTGACAGACTGCGCGAATTTGAATTTCCCGCCAAAATGACGTCACTTCCTGAGGCCGAACCGGTTTTGGTTATCTACTAAGCGACAAAATAAGCGCCAAGTCAAGCGCCTAGCCAAGCGCAAAGCCAAGCCCCAAGCTAGGCGTCAAGTCAAGCGCAAACCCAGGCGTTAAACTAAGCGCCAAACCAAGCGCAAACAAAAGCGCCAAGCTAGGCGTCAAGTCAAGCGCAAACCCAGGCGTTAAACTAAGCGCCAAACCAAGCGCAAAGCCAAGCCCCAAGCTAGGCGTCAAGTCAAGCGCAAACCCAGGCGTTAAACTAAGCGCCAAACCAAGCGCAAACAAAAGCGCCAAGCCAGGCGCTAAGCCAAGCGCCAAGCCAAGCGCCAAAGCCAAGCGCCAAGCCAAGCGTTAAGCCAAGCGTAAAGCCAAGAGCCAAGCCAAGCGCTACGCCAAGCGCCAAACCAAGCGCCAAGCTAAGTGCCAAGAGATGCGACAAGCCAAGCTGTAAACCGAGCGCAAACACAAGCGCCAAGGCAAGCGCCAAACGAAGCGCTAAGCCAAGCGCCAAGCCAAGCGCCAAGCCAAGCGCCAAGCCAAGCGCCAGGGCAAACGCCTAGCATAACGCCATGCCAAGCGCCAAACCAAGAACCAAGACAAGCGCCAAGCCAAACGCCAAGCCAAGTGCCAAACCAAGCGCAAAGTCAAGCGGCAAGACAAACGCCAAGCCATGCGTCAAGCCAAGCGCTAAGCCAAGCGCCAAACCAAGTGGCAAGCTAAGTGCCAAGCCATGCGACAAACCAAGCGCCAAGCCAAGCGCCAAGCCAAGCTTTAAACCAAGCGCCAAGCCAAGCGCCAAGCCAAGCGCCAAACCAAGCGCAAAGCCAAGTGCCAAACCAACCGCAAAGTCAAGCGGCAAGGCATGCGCCAAGCTAAGTGCCAAGCCATGCGGCACGCCAAGCGCCAAGCCAAGCGCAAAGCCAAGCTTTAAACCAAGGGCCAAGCCAAGCGCCAAGCCAAGCTGTAAACCGAGCGCAAAGATAAGCGCCAAGGCAAGCGCTAAGCCAAGCGCCAAGCCAAGCGCCAAGCCAAGCGGCAAGCCAAGCGCCAGGCCGTACGCTTAGCCTAACGCCATGCTAAGCGCCAAACCAAGCACCAAGCCAAGCGTTAAGCCAAGCGCCAGCCCAAACGCCAAACCAAGTGCCAAACCAAGCGCAAAGTCAAGCGGCAAGACAAGCGCCAAGCCATGCGTCAAGCCAAGCGTTAAGCCAAGCGCCAAGCCAAGCGCTAAGCCAAGCGCCAAACCAAGTGCCAAGCTAAGTGCCAAGCCCTGCGACAAACCAACCAACAAACCAAGCGCCAAGCCAAACTTTAAACCAAGCGCCAATTCAAGCGCCAAGCCAAGCGCCAAACCAAGCGCCAAGCCAAGTGCCAAACCAACCGCAAAGTCAAGCGGCAAGACATGCGCCAATCTAAGTGCCAAGCCATGCGACAAGCCAAGCGCCAAGCCAAGCGCAAAGCCAAGCTTTAAACCAAGGGCCAAGCCAAGCGCCAAGCCAAGCGCCAAGCCAAGCGCCAAACCAAGCGCCAAGCCAAGTGCCAAACCAAGCGCAAAGTTAAGCGGCAAGACAAGCGCCAAGCCATGCGTCAAGCAAAGCGTTAAGCCAAGCGCCAAGCCAAGCGCTAAGCCAAGCGCCAAACCAAGCGCCAAGCCAAGCGCTTAACCAGCCGCCAAGCTAGGCCCCAAGCCGAGCTCTAGGTCAAGCGCCAAACCAAGTGCAAGGTTAAGCGCCAAGGCAAGCGCCAAGCCAAGCGCTTAGCCACGCGCCAAGCCAAGCGCAATGCCAAGCGCCAAGCCAAGCTGTACACCGAGCGTAATGATAAGCGCCAAGGCAAGCGCTAAGCCAAGCGCCAAACCAAGCGCCAAGCCAAGCGCCAAGCCAAGCGCTACACCAAACGCAAAGCCGAGCGCCAAGCCAAGCGCCAAGGCAAGCGCCAAGCCAAGCGCGAATTTAAGCGCCAAGGCAAGCGCCAAACCAAGCACCAAGCCAAGCGCCAAGCCAAGCGCCGAGCCAAGCGCCAAGCCAAACGCCAAGCCAAGCGCAAACCACCTGCTAATCCAAGCGCCAAGCCAAGCGCTAAGCCAAACGCCAAAACAAGCGCCAAGCGCCAAACCAAGCACCAAGTCAAGCGACAAGTCAAGCGCCAAGCCAAGCGCCAAGCAAAGCTGCAAACCGTGCGCCAAGCCAAGCGCCAAGCCAAGCGTCAAACCAAGCGCTAAGCCAGGCGCCAAGCTAGGCGAGAAGCCGAGCTCTAGGTCAAGCGCCAAACCAAGCGCAAGGTTAAGCGCCAAGGCAAGGGCCAAGCCAAGCGCTTATCCACGCGCCAAGCCAAGCGAAATGCCAAGCGCCAAGCCAAGCGCCAAACCAAGCGCCAAGCCAAGCGCCCGGCTAAGCGCCAAACTAAGCGCTAGGTCAAATGCCAAACCAAGCTCCAAGCCAAGCGCCAACCCAAGCGCCAAGTCAAGCGCCAAACCACGTGCCAAGCCAAGCGCCAAACCAAGCGCCCAGCCAATCGTCAAACCAAGCGCCAAGTCAAGCGCCAAAATAAGCGCCAAGTCAAACGCCTAGCCAAGCGCAAAGCCAAGCCACAGGCTAGGCGCCAAGCCAAACGCAAACCTAAGCGTTAAACTAAGCGCCAAACCAAGCGCAAACCCAAGCGCCAAGCCAGGCGCTAAGCCAAGCGCCAAGCCAAGCGCCAAACCAAGCGCTAAGAAAAGTGCCAAGAAAAGCGCCAAGCCAAGCGCCAAGCCAAGCAGCAAGCCAAACGCCAAGCCACGCGCCAAGAAAAGCGCCAAGCTAAGCGCCAAGCCAAACGCCAAGCCAAGCGCCAAGCCAAGCGCCAAGCCAAGCGCCAAGCCAAGCGCCCAGAAAAGCGCCAAACCACGCGCCAAACCACGCGCCAAGAAAAGCGTCAAGCCAAGCGCCAAGCCAAGCGCAAAATCACGTGCCACGAAAAGTGTTAAGAAAAACGCCAAGCCAAGCGCCAAGTCAAGCACCAAGCCACGCGAAAAGCCAAGCTCCAAACCACGAGCCAAAAAAAGCGCTAAGAAAAGCGCCAAGCCAAGCGCCAAGCCAAGCGCCAAGACAAGCGCCAAGCCAAGCGCCAAGCCAAGCAGCAAGCCAAACGCCAAGCCACGCGCCAAGAAAAGCGCCAAGCCACGCGCCAGGGAAAGCGCCAAGCCATGCGCCAAGCCAATCTTCAAGCAAAGCGTGAAGCCAGGCCCCCAGCCAAGCGCCAAGTCAAGCGCCAAGCCGTGCGCCAAGCCAAGCGCCAAGTTAAGCGCCAAGGCAAGTGCCAAGTCACACGCCAAGAAATGCGCCGAGCCAAGCAACACACCACGCGACAAGGAGAGCGCCAAGCCAACCGGCAAGCCAAGCGCCAAGCCGCGCGCCAAGAAAAGCGCTAAGAAAATAGCCAAGCCAAGCCCCAAGCCAAGCGGCAAACCAAGCGCCAAGCAACGCGCGAACAAAAGCGCCAAGCCAAGCGCCAAGCCAAGCGCCAAGCCAAGCGCCAAGCCAAGCGCCCAGCCACGCGCTAAGAAACGCGCCAAACCAAGCGCCAAGCCAAGCGCCAAGCTAAGCGCTTAGCCAAGCGCCCCAGTTACGCGCCAAGCCACGCGCCAAGAAAAGCGCCAAGCCAAGCGCCGAGACAAACGCCAAGCCAAATGCCCAGCCAAGCGCCAAGCCACGCGCCAAGCTAAGTGCCAACCCACGCGCCAAGAAAAGCGCCAAGCCAAGCAACAAGCCACGAGCCAAGAAAAACGCCAAGCCAAGCGCCAAGCAACGCGCGAACAAAAGCGCCAAGCCAAGCGCCAAGCCAAGCGCCAAGCCAAGCGCCCAGCCACGCGCTAAGAAACGCGCCAAACCAAGCGCCAAGCCACGCGCCAAGCTAAGTGCCAACCCACGCGCCAAGAAAAGCGCCAAGCCAAGCAACAAGCCACGAGCCAAGAAAAACGCCAAGCCAAGCGTCAAGCCACCCGCCAAGAATAGCGCCAGGCCAAGCGACAAGCCACGCGTCAAGAAAAACGCTAAGCCAAACGCCAAGCCACGCGCCAAACCAAGCGCCAAGCCAAGCGCCAAGCTAAGCGCTTAGCCAAGCGCCCCAGTTACGCGCCAAGCCACGCGCCAAGAAAAGCGCCAAGCCAAGCGCCGAGACAAACGCCAAGCCAAATGCCCAGCCAAGCGCCAAGCCACGCGCCAAGCTAAGTGCCAACCCACGCGCCAAGAAAAGCGCCAAGCCAAGCAACAAGCCACGAGCCAAGAAAAACGCCAAGCCAAGCGTCAAGCCACCCGCCAAGAAAAGCGCCAAGCCAAGCAACAAGCCACGAGCCAAGAAAAACGCCAAGCCAAGCGCCAAGCAACGCGCGAACAAAAGCGCCAAGCCAAGCGCCAAGCCAAGCGCCAAGCCAAGCGCCAAGCCAAGCGCCCAGCCACGCGCTAAAAAACGCGCCAAACCAAGCGCCAAGCCATAGGCCAAGCTAAGTGCCAACCCACGCGCCAAGAAAAGCGCCAAGCCAAGCAACAAGCCACGAGCCAAGAAAAACGCCAAGCCACGCGCTAAGCCACGCGCCAAGAAAAGCGCCAATCCCAGCGCCAAACCAAGCCCCAAACCACGCGCCAAGAAAAAGCGCCACACCAAGCTCCAAGCCAAGCCCCAAGGATAGCGCCAATCCGTGCGCCAAGCCAACAGCCAAGTTAAGCGCCAAGCCAAGTGCCAAGTCACACGCCAAGATAAGCGCCGAGCTAAGCGACAAACCACGCGCCAAGAAAAGCACCAAGCCAAACGCCAAGCCAAGCGCCCAGACAAGCGCTAAGCCACGAACCAAGAAGAGCGCCAAGCCAACCGCCAAGCCAAGCGCCAAGCCACACGCCAAGGAGAACGCCAAGGCATGCTTCAAGTCAAGCGTCAAGCCAAGCGCCAAGCCAAGTGCCAAGCCAAGCGTTAAGCCCAGCGATAACCCAAACGCCCAGCCAAAATCCAAGCCACGCGCCAAGTTACGCGCCAAGCCACGCGCCAATAAAAGCGCCAAGCCAAGCGCCGAGACAAGCACCAAGCCAAACGCCCAGCCAAACGCCAAGCCACGCGCCAAGGAGAGCGCCAAGGCATGCGCCAAGCCAAACGTCATGCCAAGCGCAGAGCCAAGTGCCAAGCCAAGCGTCAAACCAAGCACCAAGCCAACCGCTCAGCCAAGCGCCAAGTTACGCGCCAAGGAGGGCGCCAAGCTAAGCGACAAACCACGCGCCAAGAAAAGCGCCAAGAAAAGCGCCAAGCCAAGCGCCAAGTCAAGCACCAAGGCACGCGCCAAGCCAAGCGCCAAACCACGCGCCAAGAAAAACTCCAAGAAAAGCGCCAAGCCAAGCGCTAAGCCAAGCAGCAAGCCAAACGCCAAACCACGGGCCAAGAAAAGCGCCAAGCCGAGCGCCACGCCACGCGCCAAGAAAAGTGCCACCCCATGCACCAAGGAGTGCGCCAAGCCAAGCGACAAGCCACGCACCAAGCCACGCGCCTAGATAAGCGCTAAGCCAAGCGCCAAGCCACGCGCTTAGCCAAGCGCCAAGCTATGCTCCAAGGAAAGCGCCAAACCAAGCGACAAATCACGCGCCAAGCCACGCGCCAAGACAAGCGACAAGTTAAGCGCCAAGCCAAGCGCCAAGCCACGCGATAAGTAAGCGCCACCCCATGCACCAAGAAGAGCGCTAAGCCAAGCGACAAACCACGCGCCATAAAAAACGCCAAGCCAAGCGCCAAGCCACGCGCCAAGCCAAGCGCTAGGCCACGCGCCAAGGAGAGCGCCAAGCTAAGCGACAAACCAAACGCCAAGCGAAGCACCAAGCCACGCGCCAAGCCAAGCGCCGAACTACGCGCCAAGAAAAGCTCCAAGAAAAGCGCCAAGCCAAACGCCAAGCCACGCGCCAAGAAAAGCGCCAAACTAAGCGCCAAGACAAACGCCAAGCCAAGCGCCAAGCCAAGCGCCAAGCCAAGCGCCAAGCCAAGCGCCAAGCCAAGCGCCCAGCAAAGCGCCAAACCACGCGCCAAACCACGCGCCAAGAAAAACGCCAAGCCAAGCGCCAAGCCAAGCGCCCAGCAAAGCGCCAAGCCAAGCAACAAGCCACGAGCCAAGAAAAACGCCAAGCCAAGCGCCAAACCACCCGCCAAGAAAAGCGCCAGGCCAAGCGACAAGCCACGCGTTAAGAAAAACGCCAAGCCAAGCGCCAAGCCACGCGCCAAGCCAAGCGCCAAGCCACGCCCAAAGGAGAGCGCTAGGCCAAGCGACAAACCACGCGCCAAGCCACGCGCTAAGCCACGCGCCAAGAAAAGCGCCAATCCCAGCGCCAAACCAAGCCCCAAACCACGCGCCAAGAAAAAGCGCCACACCAAGCTCCAAGCCAAGCCCCAAGGATAGCGCCAAGCCGTGCGCCAAGCCAAGCGCCCAGACAAGCGCTAAGCCACGAACCAAATAGAGCGCCACGCCAACCGCCAAGCCAAGCGCCAAGCCACACGCCAAGGAGAACGCCAAGGCATGCTTCAAGTCAAGCGTCAAGCCAAGCGCCAAGCCAAGTGCCAAGCCAAGCGTTAAGCCCAGCGATAACCCAAACGCCCAGCCATAAGCCAAGCCACGCGCCAAGCTACGCGCCAAGCCACTCGCCAATAAAAGCGCCAAGCCAAGCGCCGAGACAAGCACCAAGCCAAACGCCCAGCCAAACGCCAAGCCAAGCGCCAAGCCAAGTGCCAAGCCAAGCGTTAAGCCCAGCGATAACCCAAACGCCCAGTCAAAAGCCAAGCCACGCGCCAAGCTACGCGCCAAGCCACTCGCCAATAAAAGCGCCAAGCCAAGCGCCGAGACAAGCACCAAGCCAAACGCCAAGCCAAGCGCCAAGCCACGCCCAAAGGAGAGCGCTAGGCCAAGCGACAAACCACGCGCCAAGCCACGCGCTAAGCCACGCGCCAAGAAAAGCGCCAATCCCAGTGCCAAACCAAGCCCCAAACCACGCGCCAAGAAAAAGCGCCAAACCAAGCTCCAAGCCAAGCCCCAAGGATAGCGCCAAGCCGTGCGCCAAGCCAAGCGCCCAGACAAGCGCTAAGCCACGAACCAAATAGAGCGCCACGCCAACCGCCAAGCCACACGCCAAGGAGAACGCCAAGGCATGCTTCAAGTCAAGCGTCAAGCCAAGCGCCAAGCCAAGTGCCAAGCCAAGCGTTAAGCCCAGCGATAACCCAAACGCCCAGCCAAAAGCCAAGCCAAGCGCCGAGACAAGCACCAAGCCAAACGCCCAGCCAAACGCCAAGCCACACGCCAAGGAGAGCGCCAAGGCATGCGCCAAGCCAAACGTCATGCCAAGCGCAGAGCCAAGTAACTGCTGAGTCGCTGAGTTGGCCGGACGTGTCTTTAACAAGCTCTTAAATAAAGTTTACGTTTGTGTGTAGCTACTGCTAATAAAATGAGTACCTGTGTTAAATGTGATGAACCTCTGCCAGAAGATAATGATTTTGTGGTATGTCAAGGTTGTGAGGCAAAAATGCACTATCTATGTGCAGGCGTACGGGAATCTAAGTGGCGTACGAACACTGTTGAAAGTAAAGCATCATGGAGATGTATTACATGCAAAAGTCAACCAGATCAAGTGAAAGTAACCGAAAAAAATGAGCACGAAAAGTCTTCTAAGATTCTAAACGCCAATCTACCAGGTGTATCTATTAATGCTTTGGGAAATATGATTAGACAAATAATACAGGAAGAAAATGGTCAACTTGCATCTAAAATGGAGGAATACCAAAAATCCGTTGAATTTTGTAGTAGTAAAATTGATGATTTCACAAAGCTAATAAAAACCTTTACAGAAGAGAACAAAATTTTAACCAAAAAGTATAATGCGCTGGAAGATAAATACAAACAGCTGGAAAAGGAAAATGATGGCCTTAAAGTACTGTTTGAAGAAAATCAGCAATATAATAGAAATCACAATCTCATTATCAGCGGAATCCCTGATGTGAAAAATGAAAATTTGTTAGATCTTGCCATAACATTAGGTAACAGTGTCGAAGCTCCTCTTGCAATCAGTGATATACAAGCTATCCATCGCATGAATACTAAAATTAAAACTGAAACTGCTGGACCCGTGATTATACAATTTTCAAATAGAATAGTGCGCGACAAATTTTTACAAAAATGTAAGTCCCGGCGTCCAACCACTACAAATATATACCCGGATTTACGTCCTAATCCCATTTACGTAAATGAACACCTCACGCCGTATTTTAAAAATTTAATGTACGAGGCAAAGACAAAAGTGAGTGACAACAAAAAAGTATATAAATTTGTGTGGTTTAAAAACTCAAAGTTGCTGGCAAGAAAGAGCGAAAATGGACCAGTGATTCGTATTAAATCAATCAAGGAAATATAATAAATACACGGCTTAAAAATGTATTTCTTCCATATTGTGCAATGGCTAATTTAATAGAAAATGATGAATTTCATACTGTAAGTAGTATCCGTATAACAAACATTAAAGAATGTAATCTTAAACTAAAAACTAATCCAGGTCTGAAAATATATCATACGAATATTAGAAGCATCGCTAAAAATTTTCTAAATTTAGAGGTATGGTTATCTCAATTTGACATGCAATTCGACGTGATTGCCTTATCGGAAACGTGGAAGGTGGAGAACTGTGATAATTTCATACTTCCGGGTTACGCTGTTGTTTACAATCAAGGTGAAATCAATCAAAATGACGGAGTTATTGTTTTAATAAAGAATACGTTAAATTTTCAGCACTTTATAATACAAATAGGCGAAATAAAATGTTTACGACTCAACGTTAAAATAAACAACCGACAAATTTTTCTAAGTATTATCTACAGACCGCCTTCCACGAATCTTGATAGCTTTTTGGATAACTTTGATTTATTTTTAAAACAAGTCTGTATAAACGGGGAGGAAATAATTGCCGGCGACATGAATATAAATATTTTAAATGATTCTTTAAAAACAAATATTTATTTGAATTCTTTGTATGAACAGGGATTTACGTCATGTGTAAACGATTACACCAGGGATGAAAATGGCTGTAAATCATGTATTGACCATATCTTTATCAAAACCAAACATCCATTACACAACATTAATTCAATAATACTAGAATCTAAAATAACTGACCACTTTCCTATAATTCTTTGTCTAAATTTTTTAGAAATTCCAAACTCGGTAATTAGACACAAAATCAAAAAAACTGTTAATTTGACAAAATTAAAACAAATGTTGAGTAAGGAAACCTGGTGTGAGACGTTTGAGCATGACGATTTGAATAGAATTGTAGATAATTTTGTTGGAAAATTCTTATGTTACCTAAAAGACAGCACAATGGAGTACCGACAAAATAGGAAAGAGGTTCATAGAAAGCCGTGGATTACCAATGGTTTGGTCAAATCAATACAAATACGAGATAATCTTTTCCAAACATACAAAAAAACTCAAGATGTTGAGGTACACCAGCAATATAAAATCTATCGCAACAGGCTTAATAATCTAGTGTCAAAGGCTAAAACTAGTTACTATGAAAAACGATTTTTTGAAACTCAGGGAGACAACAAAGCCGTTTGGAATATTGTAAAAAGCTCATTAAGTAAGACTAATAAAAATGATAACATAAAAAATATAAAAATAAAAGGTCATATGGTATCTGACAAAAAAGTGCTAGCTAATGAATTTAACAATTTCTTTATAAATATTGCAGAAAAGATGGCAAGTAAAATTAAAAATCCGCAAACACAAACAAAATACCTGCCGACGTGCAATAATACTATCTTTTTCTCTCCTGTAGATATTTTTGAAATAAAAAAAATATATACAACAACTTAAAGGTAATAAATCACCAGGTCTAGATGGTATTACTGCAAACGTATTAAAAGAAATTGCAGATCAAATAGTGCATCCGTTAGTTCGAATAATTAATTTATCTTTCGAAAAAGCAGAATGCCCGAATCACTTTAAAACTGCTGTTATCAAACCACTATACAAAAACGGTGACCAAGAAATACTAGAAAATTATCGTCCAATATCATTAATATCAAATTTGGCAAAAATATTTGAAAAAGCGGTTAAACATAGACTTGATAATTTCATTGCTAAAAATAAAATCTTATCCGACAATCAGTTTGGTTTTCGTGAAAAAAGAAGTACACAAGATGCGATAGCAAAATTAACTAGCATTATATATAATAATTTAGATGACAGTAGTCCTACAGTAGCAGTTTTTATAGATCTAGCTAAGGCCTTTGACACTGTCAGCCACTTAAGATTGTTAGAAAAACTTGAACATATGGGAATTAGAGGCAAGGTAAATAAATTACTTAAAAGTTATTTATCTAACCGAAAGCAATATGTACAAGTTGAAGATATAATAAGTGATTGTTTGATAATCAAATCTGGTGTACCTCAAGGAACAATCCTCGGTCCAATCTTATTTACTCTATATATTAACGATCTACTTTTAGCTAACCGTTCTGGTGAAATTTTGGCATACGCTGACGATACTGTAGTTGTATATAAAGCGGAAGATTGGGAAACAGTAAAAGAACTTGTAGAAAAAGACTTGACGCAAATAAAACTTTGGTTAGATTTGAATCTATTGTCAATGAACATTAAAAAAACAAATTTTATAACTTTTGCTTCATACAAAAAAAATCTTCCAAATTATTCTCAAATAATCCTTCATGATGAAGGATGTGTGAGCCAAAACTGTAATTGTTCTACATTCATTAACAAAACTACTACAGTTAAGTATCTAGGTATAACAATAGACTCATGTTTTAAATGGGATATCCACTTATCGCTATTAGTAAAAAAAATACGTGGTTTTTGTTATGTTTTTAAAAATTTAAAAGAATTTTTACCGTTCCCAGTCTTAAAAAGGATTTATCAAGCCTTGGTTGAGTCCCATCTCACCTATGGCATTATAGGTTGGGGTGGAGCATATAAAACATATTTGCATAATCTCGAAGTTGCTCAAAAACTTATATTAAAAATAATATTAAAAAAACCAATGTTGACTCATTCAGATGAAGTTTTTAAGTTATCCCAAGTACTCGACGTCAAAACACTATTTGTCAAGTCTGTTTTATTGCGAGCCTTTTATAATGAATCAGTTGCTAATTATTATGAGGATAAAAACTGTTATAGGACAAGAAGTCACAAAAACAAAATTTTGAATTTTCCTATTGTTAACAAGTCCCACGGTCAAAGAAGTTACAAATATCTGTTAATCAAAATTTATAATTCAGTTCCCTTTCAAATTAAACATGAAACAATTTATAAAATTTATGTACAAAAAATTAAGAAATGGCTGCTGGACTGTACAAGCAATAAATATTTTCATGAAATTTTTTAACCTAATTCTTAACGTAATTCTAACTCTTATTAACTCTTACTCAATCCTGTGTTGTTGGTGCTACATAGTAACTGTTAACCTATATGGGTTTTTTCAATACATAGTCTTAAGTTAAAATATGTTGATTACAATACTGTCCATCTCGGGCGACTATACAATAATTATTTATTTTAGACTCACGTACAAGTTTTATAAACTTAAGTGAGTAGTTCCTGTTTATTTTATTTTGAAGTACTATATTTTCTTTTGTATAAACGTTTAATTTGTTTCTGATATAAAATAAATAAAAAAAAAAAAAAAAAAAAGTGCCAAGCCAAGCGTCAAACCAAGCGCAAAGCCAACCGCTCAGCCAAGCGCCAAGCCACGCGCCAAGGAGGGCGCCAAGCTAAGCCACAAACCACGCGCCAAGAAAAGCGCCAAGAAAAGCGCCAAGCCAAGCGCCAAGTCAAGCACCAAGCCACGCGCCTATATAAGCGCTAAGCCAAGCGCCAAGCCACGCGCTTAGCCAAGCGCCAAGCTATGCTCCAAGGAAAGCGCCAAACCAAGCGACAAATCACGCGCCAAGCCACGCGCCAAGACAAGCGCCAAGTTAAGCGCCAAGCCAAGCGCCAAGCCACGCGATAAGTAAAGCGCCACCCCATGCACCAAGAAAAACGCCAAGCCAAACGCCAAGCCACGCGCCAATCCAAGCGCTAGGCCACGCGCCAAGGAGAGCGCCAAGCTAAGCGACAAACCACGCGCCAAACCACGCTACAAGAAAAGCGCCTAGCCCAGCGCCAAGCCAAGCGCCAAGCAAAGCACCAAGCCACGCGCCAAGCCAAGCGCCGAACTACGCGCCAAGAAAAGCTCCAAGAAAAGCGCCAAGCCAAGCGCCAAGCCAAGCAGCAAGCCAAACGCCGAGCCACGCGCCAAGAAAAGCGCCAAGCTAAGCGCCAAGCCAAACGCCAAGCCAAGCGCCAAGCCAAGCGTCAAGCCAAGCGCCAAGCCAAGCGCCCAGCAAAGCGCCAAACCACGCGCCAAACCACGCGCCAACAAAAGCGTCAAGCCAAGCGCCAAGCCAAGCGCAAAATCACGTGCCACGAAAAGTGTTAAGAAAAACGCCAATCCAAGCGCCAAGTCAAGCACCAAGCCACGCGCCAAGCCAAGCGCCAAACCACGCCCCAAAAAAAGCGCTAAGAAAAGCGCCAAGCCAAGCGCCAAGCCAAGCGCCAAGCCAAGCGCCAAGCCAAGCAGCAAACCAAACGCCAAGCCACGCGCCAAGAAAAGCGCCAAGCCACGCGCCAAGGAAAGCGCCAAGCCATGCGCCAAGCCAATCTTCAAGCAAAGCGTGAAGCCAAGCCCCCAGCCAAGCGCCAAGTCAAGCGCCAAGCCGTGCGCCAAGCCAAGCGCCAAGTTAAGCGCCAAGGCAAGTGCCAAGTTACACGCCAAGAAATGCGCCAAGCCAAGCAACACACCACGCGACAAGGAGAGCGCCAAGCCAACCGGCAAGCCAAGCGCCAAGCCACACGCCAAGAAAAGCGCCAAGAAAAAAGCCAAGCCAAGCGTCAAGCAAAGCACCAAGCCACTCGCCAAGCCAAGCGCCGAACTACGCGCCAAGAAAAGCTCCAAGAAAAGCGCCAAGCCAAGCGCCAAGCCAAGCAGCAAGCCAAACGCCAAGCCACGCGCCAAGAAAAGCGCCAAGCTAAGCGCCAAGCCAAACGCCAAGCCAAGCGCCAAGCCAAGCGTCAAGCCAAGCGCCAAACCACGCGCCAAAAAAAGCGCTAAGAAAAGCGCCAAGCCAAGCGCCAAGCCAAGCGCTAAGCCAAGCGCCAAGCCAAGCAGCAAACCAAACGCCAAGCCACGCGCCAAGAAAAGCGCCAAGCCACGCGCCAAGGAAAGCGCCAAGCCATGCACCAAGCCAATCTTCAAGCAAAGCGTGAAGCCAAGCCCCCAGCCAAGCGCCAAGTCAAGCGCCAAGCCGTGCGCCAAGCCAAGCGCCAAGTTAAGCGTCAAGGCAAGTGCCAAGTTACACGCCAAGAAATGCGCCAAGCCAAGCAACACACCACGCGACAAGGAGAGCGCCAAGCCAACCGGCAAGCCAAGCGCCAAGCCACGCGCCAAGAAAAGCGCCAAGAAAATAGCCAAGCCAAGCCCCAAGCCAAGCGGCAAACCAAACGCCCAGCCACGCGCTAAGAAACGCGCCAAACCAAGCGCCAAGCCACGCGCCAAGCCAAGCGCTTAGCCAAGCGCCCCAGTTACGCGCCAAGCCACGCGCCAAGAAAAGCGCCAAGCCAAGCGCCGAGACAAACGCCAAGCCAAATGCCCAGCCAAGCGCCAAGCCGCGCGCCAAGCTAAGTGCCAAGCCACGCGCCAAGAAAAGCGCCAAGCCAAGCAACAAGACACGAGCCAAGAAAAACGCCAAGCCAAGGGCCAAGCCACCCGCCAAGAAAAGCGCCAGGCCAAGCGACAAGCCACGCGTCAAGAAAAACGCCAAGCCAAACGCCAAGCCACGCGCCAAGCCAAGCGCCAAGCCACGCCCCAAGGAGAGCGCTAAGCCAAGCGACAAACCACGCGCCAAGCCACGCACTAAGCCACGCGCCAAGAAAAGCGCCAATCCCAGCGCCAAACCAAGCCCCAAACCACGCGCCAAGAAAAAGCGCCACACCAAGCTCCAAGCCAAGCCCCAAGGATAGCGCCAAGCCGTGCGCCAAGCCAACCGCCAAGTTAAGCGCCAAGCCAAGTGCCAAGTCACATGCCAAGGAGAACGCCAAGGCATGCTTCAAGTCAAGCGTCAAGCCAAGCGCCAAGCCAAGTGCCAAGCCAAGCGTTAAACCCAGGGATAACCTAAACGCCCAGCCAAAAGCCAAGCCACGCGCCAAGCTACGCGCCAAGCCACGCGCCACTAAAAGCGCCAAGCCAAGCGCCGAGACAAGCACCAAGCCAAACGCCCAGCCAAACGCCAAGCCACGCGCCAAGGAGAGCGCCAAGGCATGCGCCAAGCCAAACGTCATACCAAGCGCAGAGCCAAGTGCCAAGCCAAGCGTCAAACCAAGCGCCAAGCCAACCGCTCAGCCAAGCGCCAAGCCACGCGCCAAGGAGGGCGCCAAGCTAAGCGACAAACCACGCGCCAAGAAAAGCGCCAAGAAAAGCGCCAAGCCAAGCGCCAAGTCAAGCACCAAGGCACGCGCCAAGCCAAGCGCCAAACCACGCGCCAAGAAAAACTCCAAGAAAAGCGCCAAGCCAAGCGCCAAGCCAAGCAGCAAGCCAAACGCCAAACCACGGGCCAAAAAAAAGAACCAAGCCGAGCGCCACGCCACGCGCCAAGAAAAGTGCCACCCCATGCACCAAGGAGAGCGCCAAACCAAGCGACAAGCCACGCACTTAGCCAAGCGCCAAGCTATGCTCCAAGGAAAGCGCCAAACCAAGCGACAAATCACGCGCCAAGCCACGCGCCAAGACAAGCGCCAAGCCAAGCGCCAAGCCACGCGCCAAGAAAAGCGCCAAGTCAAGCGCCAAGCGAAGCACCAAGCCACGCGCCAAGCCAAGCGCCGAACTACGCGCCAAGAAAAGCTCCAAGAAAAGCGCCAAGCCAAGCGCCAAGCTAAGCGCTTAGCCAAGCGCCAAGCCAAGCGCCAAGCCACGCGATAAGTAAAGCGCCACCCTATGCACCAAGAAGAGCGCTAAACCAAGCGACAAGCCACGCGCCAAGAAAAGCGCCAAGCCAAGCGCCAAGCCACGCGCCAAGCCAAGCGCTAGGCCACGCGCCAAGAAACGCGCCAAGCCAAGCGCCAAGCCAAGCGCCAAGCCAAGCGCCAAGCCACGCGGCAAGAAACGCGCCAAGCCAAGCGCCAAGCGAAGCACCAAGCCACGCGCCAAGCCAAGCGCCGAACTACGCGCCAAGAAAAGCTCCATGAAAAGCGCCAAGCCAAGCGCCAAGCCAAGCAGCAAGCCAAACGCCAAGCCACGCGCCAAGAAAAGCGCCAATATAAGCGCCAAGCCAAACGCCAAGCCAAGCGCCAAGCCAAGCGCCAAGCCAAGCGCCAAGAAAAGCGTCAAGCCAAGCGCCAAGCCAAGCGCAAAATCACGTGCCACGAAAAGTAGTAAAAAAAACGCCAAGCCAAGCGGCAAGTCAAGCACCAAACCACGCGCCAAGCCAAACGCCAAACCACGCGCCAAAAAAAGCGCTAAGAATAGCGCCAAGCCAAGCGCGAAGCCAAGCGCCAAGCCAAGCAGCAAGCCAAACGCCAAGCCACGCGCCAAGAAAAGCGCCAAGGAAGGCGTTAAGCCATGCGCCAAGCCAATCTTCTAGCAAAGCGTGAAGCCAAGCGCCCAGCCAAGCTCAAAGCCAAGCGCCAAGTTACGCGCCAAGCCACGCGCCAAGAAAAGGTCCAAGCCCAGCGCCAAGCCAAGCGCCAAGCCAACCGCCAAGAAAAGCGCCAAGCCAGGCGACAAGCAACACGCCAAGAAAAGCGTCACCCCATGCACCAAAGAGAGCGCCAAGCCAATCGACAAGCCACGCGGCAAGCCACGCGCCAAATTGAGCCCCAAACCAAGCGCTAAGCGCCAAGCCAAGCGCCCAGCCAAGCGCAAAGCCAAGCGCCCAGCCAAGCGCTAAGTTACGCGCCAAGCCAAGCGTTAAGAAAAGGTCCAAGCCCAGCGCCAAGCCAAGCGCCAAGCCAAGCGCCAAGCCACCCGCCAAAAAAAGCGCCAAGCCAGTCGACAAACCACGCCCCAAATTGAGCGCCAAGCCACGCGCCAAGGAGAGCGCCAAGCCAAGCGACAAGCCACGCGCCAAACCACGCGCCAAGAAAAGCGCCAAGCCAAGCGGCAAGCCAAGCGCCAAGCCAAGGCCTAAGCCACGCGCCAAGAAAAACGCTAAGCCAAGCGCCAAGCTACGCGCCAAGCTAAGCGCCAAGCCACGCGCCAAAGTGAGCGCCAAGCCAAGCGACAAGCCACGCGCCAAGCCAAACGCCAAGGAGAGCGCCAAGCCATGCGCCAAGACAGTCGTTAAGCCAAGCACCAAGCCACGCGCTAAAAAAGTCGCCAAGAAAAGCGCCAAGTCAAGCGGCAAGCCAAGTGCCAAACCACGCCTAAGAAAAACGCCAAGCCCAGCGCCAAGGTAAGCGCCAAGCCAAGTGCCCAGCCAAGCGTCAAGCCAAGCGCCAAGCCAAGCGCCAAGCCACGCGCCAAGAAAAATGCCAAGCCCAGCGCCAAGGTAAGCGCCAAGCCAAGTGCCCAGCCAAGCGTCAAGCCAAGCGCCAAGCCAAGCACCAAGCCACGCGCTAAAAAAGTCGCCAAGAAAAGCGCCAAGTCAAGCGGCAAGCCAAGTGCCAAGCCACGCCTAAGAAAAACGCCAAGCCCAGCGCCAAGGTAAGCGCCAAGCCAAGTGCCCAGCCAAGCGCCAAGCCAAGCGCCAAGCCAAGCGGCAAGCCACGCGCCTAGAAATGCGGCAAGGCAAGCGCCAAGCCACGCGCCAAGCTTAACGCCAATTTACGCGCCAAGCCAAGCAACAAATCACGCGCCAAACCACGCGCCAAGAAAAGCGCTAAGCCAAAAGCGAAGCCAAGCGCCAAGCCACGCGTCAAGAAAAACGCCACGACATGCGCTAAGCCAAGCGACAAGCTACGCGCCAAGAAAAGCGCCAAGCCAAGCGCCATTCTAAGCGTCAAGCCAAGTGCCAAGCTACGCGCCAACCACACGTTAAAAATAGCGCCAAGCCAAGCGCCAAGCCAAGCCTTAAGCCAAGCGCCAAGAGGAGCGCCAAGCCATGCGCCAAGCCAAGCGCCAAGCCAAGCACCAAGTAAGCGCCAAGCCAAGCACCAAGTTAAGCGCCAAGCCAAGTGACAAGCCACACGCCAAGAAAAGCGCCAAGCCAAGCAACAGACCATTCACCAAAAAAAGCGCCAAGCCAAACGCCAAGCCAAGCGCCCAGCCAAGCGCTAAGCCACGTGCCAGGAAGAGCGCCAAGCTAACCGGCAAGCTAAGCGAAAAGCCACGCGCCAAGAAAAGCGCCAAGAAAAGCGCCAAGCAAAGCCTCAAGCCAAGCGGCAAGCCAAGCGCCAAGCAACGCGCGAACAAAAGCGCTAAGCCAAGCGGCAAGCCACGCACTAAGAAAAGCGCCAAACCAAACGCCAAGCCCAGCGCCAAGCCAAGCGCCAAGCCAAGCGCCAAGCCACGCGCCAAGAAAAGCGCCAAGCCAAGCGCCGAAACAAACGCCAAGCCAAACGCCCAGCCACGCGCCAAAGAGAGCGCCAAGGCATGCGCCAGGCCAAGCGTCAAGCCAAGCGTCAAGCCAAGCGCCAAGCCAAGTGCCAAACTACGCGCCAAGAAAAGCGCCAAGCCAAGCGACAAGCCACGCGCCAAGAAAAGCGTCACCCCATGCACCAAGGAGAGCGCCAAGCCAAGCGACAAGCCACGCGCCAAGAAAAGCGCCAAGCCAATCGCCAATCCAAACGCCAAGCCAAGCGACAGGCCACGCGCCAGGAAAAGCGTCAAGCCAAGCGCCAAGCCACGCGCTAAGAAAAGCTCAAAGCCAAGCGCCAAGCCAAGCGCCAAGCCAAGCGTCCAGCCAAGCGCCAAGCCAAGCGCCAAGCCAAGTGCCAAACTACGCGCCAAGAAAAGCGCCAAGCCAAGCGACAAGCCACGCGCCAAGAAAAGCGTCACCCCATGCACCAAGGAGAGCGCCAACCCAAGCGACAAGCCACGCGCCAAGAAAAGCGCCACGCCATGCGCCAAGCCAAGCGACAGGCCACGCGCCAGGAAAAGCGTCAAACCAAGCGCCAGGAAAAACGTCATGCCAAGCGCCAAGCCTCGCGTCAAGGAGAGCGCCAAGCCAAGCGACAAGCCACGCGCCAAGAAAAACGCCAAACCGAGCGCCAAGCCAAGCGCCCAGTCAAGCGCCAAGCCAAGCGCCAAGCCACGCGCTAAGAAAAGCTCAAAGCCAAGCGCCAAGCCAAGCGCCAAGCCAAGCGTTTAGCCAAGCTCCAAGCCACGCGCCAAGGAGAGCGCCAAATCATGCGCCAAGCCAAGCGCCAAGCCAAGTGCCCAGCCAAGCGCCAAGCCACTCACCGAGAAAAGCGCCAAGCCAAGCGTCAAGCCACGCTCTAAGCTAAGCGCCAAACCACGCGTTAAGCCAAGCTCCAAGCCAAGCGGCAAGCCAAGTGCCAAGCCAAGCGCTAAACCAAGCGGCAAGCCAAGTGCCAAGCCACGCGCTAAGAAAAGCGCAAAGCCAAGCGCCAAGCCAAGCGCCAAGCCAAGCGTCCAGCCAAGCGCCAAGCCACGCGCCAAGGAGAGCGCCAAATCATGCGCCAAGCCAAGCGACATGCTAAACGTCAAGCCAAGTGCCAAGAAAAGCGCCAAGCCAAGCGCCAAGCCAAGTGCCCAGCCAAGCGCCAAGCCACTCCCCGAGAAAAGCGCCAAGCCAAGCGTCAAGCCACGCTTTAAGCTAAGCGCCAAACCACGCGTTAAGCCAAGCTCCAAGCCAAGCGGCAAGCCAAGTGCCAAGCCAAGCGCCAAACCAAGCGGCAAGCCAAGTGCCAAGCCTCGCGCTAAGAAAAGCGCAAAGCCAAGCGCCCAGCCAAGCGCCAAGCCACTCCCCGAGAAAAGCGCCAAGCCAAGCGTCAAGCCACGCTTTAAGCTAAGCGCCAAACCACGCGTTAAGCCAAGCTCCAAGCCAAGCGGCAAGCCAAGTGCCCAGCCAAGCGCCAAGAAAAGCGCCACGCCATGCGCCAAGCCAAGCGACAGGCCACGCGCCAGGAAAAGCGTCAAGCCAAGCGCCAAGCCTCTCGTCAAGGAGAGCGCCAAGCCAAGCGACAAGCCACGCGCCAAGAAAAGCGCCAAACCGAGCGCCAAGCCAAGCGCCCAGTCAAGCGCTAAGCCAAACGCTAAGGAGAGCGCCAAGAAATGCGCCAAGAAAAGCGCCAAGAAATGCGCCAAGCCAAACGCCAAGCCAAGCGGCAAGCCAAGCACCAAACCACGTGCTAAGAAAAGCCCAAAGCCAAGCGCCAAGACAAGCGCCAAGCCAAGCGTCCAGCCAAGCGCCAAGCCACGCGCCAAGGAAAGCGCCAAACCATGCGCCAAGCCAAGCGACAACCCAAGTGCCAAGCCAAGCGCCAAACCAAGCGGCAAGCCAAGTACCAAGCCACGCGCCAAGAAAAGCAACAAGCCAATCGCCAATCCAAGCGCCAAGAAAAACTCCAAGAAAAGCGCCAAGCCAAGCGCCAAGCCAAGCAGCAAGCCAAACGCCAAACCACGGGCCAAAAAAAGAACCAAGCCGAGCGCCACGCCACGCGCCAAGAAAAGTGCCACCCCATGCACCAAGGAGAGCGCCAAACCAAGCGACAAGCCACGCACTTAGCCAAGCGCCAAGCTATGCTCCAAGGAAAGCGCCAAACCAAGCGACAAATCACGCGCCAAGCCACGCGCCAAGACAAGCGCCAAGCCAAGCGCCAAGCCACGCGCCAAGAAAAGCGCCAAGTCAAGCGCCAAGCGAAGCACCAAGCCACGCGCCAAGCCAAGCGCCGAACTACGCGCCAAGAAAAGCTCCAAGAAAAGCGCCAAGCCAAGCGCCAAGCTAAGCGCTTAGCCAAGCGCCAAGCCAAGCGCCAAGCCACGCGATAAGTAAAGCGCCACCCTATGCACCAAGAAGAGCGCTAAGCCAAGCGACAAGCCACGCGCCAAGAAAAGCGCCAAGCCAAGCGCCAAGCCACGCGCCAAGCCAAGCGCTAGGCCACGCGCCAAGAAACGCGCCAAGCCAAGCGCCAAGCCAAGCGCCAAGCCAAGCGCCAAACCACGCGACAAGAAACGCGCCAAGCCAAGCGCCAAGCGAAGCACCAAGCCACGCGCCAAGCCAAGCGCCGAACTACGCGCCAAGAAAAGCGCCAATATAAGCGCCAAGCCAAACGCCAAGCCAAGCGCCAAGCCAAGCGCCAAGCCAAGCGCCAAGCCAAGCGCCAAGAAAAGCGTCAAGCCAAGCGCCAAGCCAAGCGCAAAATCACGTGCCACGAAAAGTAGAAAAAAAAACGCCAAGCCAAGCGGCAAGTCAAGCACCAAACCACGCGCCAAGCCAAACGCCAAACCACGCGCCAAAAAAAGCGCTAAGAAAAGCGCCAAGCCAAGCGCCAAGCCAAGCGCCAAGCCAAGCAGCAAGCCAAACGCCAAGCCACGCGCCAAGAAAAGCGCCAAGGAAGGCGTTAAGCCATGAGCCAAGCCAATCTTCTAGCAAAGCGTGAAGCCAAGCGCCCAGCCAAGCTCAAAGCCAAGCGCCAAGTTACGCGCCACGCCACGCGCCAAGAAAAGGTCCAAACCCAGCGCCAAGCCAAGCGCCAAGCCAACCGCCAAGAAAAGCGCCAAGCCAGGCGACAAGCAACACGCCAAGAAAAGCGTCACCCCATGCACCAAAGAGAGCGCCAAGCCAATCGACAAGCCACGCGGCAAGCCACGCGCCAAATTGAGCCCCAAACCAAGCGCTAAGCGCCAAGCCAAGCGCCCAGCCAAACGCAAAGCCAAGCGCCCAGCCAAGCGCTAAGTTACGCGCCAAGCCAAGCGTTAAGAAAAGGTGCAAGCCCAGCGCCAAGCCAAGCGCCAAGCCAAGCGCCAAGCCACCCGCCAAAAAAAGCGCCAAGCCAGTCGACAAACCACGCCCCAAATTGAGCGCCAAGCCACGCGCCAAGGAGAGCGCCAAGCCAAGCGACAAGCCACGCGCCAAACCACGCGCCAAGAAAAGCGCCAAGCCAAGCGGCAAGCCAAGCGCCAAGCCAAGCCCTAAGCCACGCGCCAAGAAAAACGCTAAGCCAAGCGCCAAGCTACGCGCCAAGCTAAGCGCCAAGCCACGCGCCAAAGTGAGCGCCAAGCCAAGCGACAAGCCACGCGCCAAGCCAAACGCCAAGGAGAGCGCCAAGCCATGCGCCAAGACAGTCGTTAAGCCAAGCACCAAGCCACGCGCTAAAAAAGTCGCCAAGAAAAGCGCCAAGTCAAGCGGCAAGCCAAGTGCCAAGCCACGCCTAAGAAAAACGCCAAGCCCAGCGCCAAGGTAAGCGCCAAGCCAAGTGCCCAGCCAAGCGTCAAGCCAAGCGCCAAGCCAAGCGCCAAGCCACGCGCCAAGAAAAATGCCAAGCCCAGCGCCAAGGTAAGCGCCAAGCCAAGTGCCCAGCCAAGCGTCAAGCCAAGCGCCAAGCCAAGCACCAAGCCACGCGCTAAAAAAGTCGCCAAGAAAAGCGCCAAGTCAAGCGGCAAGCCAAGTGCCAAGCCACGCCTAAGAAAAACGCCAAGCCCAGCGCCAAGGTAAGCGCCAAGCCAAGTGCCCAGCCAAGCGCCAAGCCAAGCGCCAAGCCAAGCGGCAAGCCACGCGCCTAGAAATGCGCCAAGGCAAGCGCCAAGCCACGCGCCAAGCTTAACGCCAATTTACGCGCCAAGAAGAGCGCCAAGCCAAGCAACAAATCACGCGCCAAACCACGCGCCAAGAAAAGCGCTAAGCCAAAAGCGAAGCCAAGCGCCAAGCCACGCGTCAAGAAAAACGCCACGACATGCGCTAAGCCAAGCGACAAGCTACGCGCCAAGAAAAGCGCCAAGCCAAGCGCCATTCTAAGCGTCAAGCCAAGTGCCAAGCTACGCGCCAACCACACGTTAAAAATAGCGCCAAGCCAAGCGCCAAGCCAAGCCTTAAGCCAAGCGCCAAGAGGAGCGCCAAGCCATGCGCCAAGCCAAGCGCCAAGCCAAGCACCAAGTAAGCGCCAAGCCAAGCACCAAGTTAAGCGCCAAGCCAAGTGACAAGCCACACGCCAAGAAAAGCGCCAAGCCAAGCAACAGACCATTCACCAAAAAAAGCGCCAAGCCAAACGCCAAGCCAAGCGCCCAGCCAAGCGCTAAGCCACGTGCCAGGAAGAGCGCCAAGCTAACCGGCAAGCTAAGCGAAAAGCCACGCGCCAAGAAGAGCGCCAAGAAAAGCGCCAAGCAAAGCCTCAAGCCAAGCGGCAAGCCAAGCGCCAAGCAACGCGCGAACAAAAGCGCTAAGCCAAGCGGCAGGCCAAGCGGCAAGCCACGCACTAAGAAAAGCGCCAAACCAAGCGCCAAGCCCAGCGCCAAGCCAAGCGCCAAGCCAAGCGCCAAGCCACGCGCCAAGAAAAGCGCCAAGCCAAGCGCCGAAACAAACGCCAAGCCAAACGCCCAGCCACGCGCCAAAGAGAGCGCCAAGGCATGCGCCAGGCCAAGCGTCAAGCCAAGCGTCAAGCCAAGCGCCAAGCCAAGTGCCAAACTACGCGCCAAGAAAAGCGCCAAGCCAAGCGACAAGCCACGCGCCAAGAAAAGCGTCACCCCATGCACCAAGGAGAGCGCCAAGCCAAGCGACAAGCCACGCGCCAAGAAAAGCGCCAAGCCAATCGCCAATCCAAACGCCAAGCCAAGCGACAGGCCACGCGCCAGGAAAAGCGTCAAGCCAAGCGCCAAGCCACGCGCTAAGAAAAGCTCAAATCCAAGCGCCAAGCCAAGCGCCAAGCCAAGCGTCCAGCCAAGCGCCAAGCCAAGCGCCAAGCCAAGTGCCAAACTACGCGCCAAGAAAAGCGCCAAGCCAAGCGACAAGCCACGCGCCAAGAAAAGCGTCACCCCATGCACCAAGGAGAGAGCCAAGCCAAGCGACAAGCCACGCGCCAAGAAAAGCGCCACGCCATGCGCCAAGCCAAGCGACAGGCCACGCGCCAGGAAAAGCGTCAAACCAAGCGCCAGGAAAAGCGTCATGCCAAGCGCCAAGCCTCGCGTCAAGGAGAGCGCCAAGCCAAGCGACAAGCCACGCGCCAAGAAAAACGCCAAACCGAGCGCCAAGCCAAGCGCCCAGTCAAGCGCCAAGCCAAGCGCCAAGCCACGCGCTAAGAAAAGCTCAAAGCCAAGCGCCAAGCCAAGCGCCAAGCCAAGCGTTTAGCCAAGCGCCAAGCCACGCGCCAAGGAGAGCGCCAAATCATGCGCCAAGCCAAGCGCCAAGCCAAGTGCCCAGCCAAGCGCCAAGCCACTCACCGAGAAAAGCGCCAAGCCAAGCGTCAAGCCACGCTCTAAGCTAAGCGCCAAACCACGCGTTAAGCCAAGCTCCAAGCCAAGCGGCAAGCCAAGTGCCAAGCCAAGCGCTAAACCAAGCGGCAAGCCAAGTGCCAAGCCACGCGCTAAGAAAAGCGCAAAGCCAAGCGCCAAGCCAAGCGCCAAGCCAAGCGTCCAGCCAAGCGCCAAGCCACGCGCCAAGGAGAGCGCCAAATCATGCGCCAAGCCAAGCGACATGCTAAACGTCAAGCCAAGTGCCAAGAAAAGCGCCAAGCCAAGCGCCAAGCCAAGTGCCCAGCCAAGCGCCAAGCCACTCCCCGAGAAAAGCGCCAAGCCAAGCGTCAAGCCACGCTTTAAGCTAAGCGCCAAACCACGCGTTAAGCCAAGCTCCAAGCCAAGCGGCAAGCCAAGTGCCAAGCCAAGCGCCAAACCAAGCGGCAAGCCAAGTGCCAAGCCACGCGCTAAGAAAAGCGCAAAGCCAAGCGCCAAGCCAAGCGCCAAGCCAAGTGCCCAGCCAAGCGCCAAGAAAAGCGCCACGCCATGCGCCAAGCCAAGCGACAGGCCACGCGCCAGGAAAAGCGTCAAGCCAAGCGCCAAGCCTCTCGTCAAGGAGAGCGCCAAGCCAAGCGACAAGCCACGCGCCAAGAAAAGCGCCAAACCGAGCGCCAAGCCAAGCGCCCAGTCAAGCGCTAAGCCAAACGCTAAGGAGAGCGCCAAGAAATGCGCCAAGAAAAGCGCCAAGAAATGCGCCAAGCCAAACGCCAAGCCAAGCGGCAAGCCAAGCACCAAACCACGTGCTAAGAAAAGCGCAAAGCCAAGCGCCAAGACAAGCGCCAAGCCAAGCGTCCAGCCAAGCGCCAAGCCACGCGCCAAGGAAAGCGCCAAACCATGCGCCAAGCCAAGCGACAACCCAAGTGCCAAGCCAAGCGCCAAACCAAGCGGCAAGCCAAGTACCAAGCCACGCGCCAAGAAAAGCAACAAGCCAATCGCCAATCCAAGCGCCAAGCCAAGCGCCAAGCCACGCGCCAAGAAAAGCGCCACGCCATGCGCCAAGCCAAGCAACAGGCCACGCGCCAGGAAAAGCGTCAAGCCAAGCGCCAAGCCTCGCGTCAAGGAGAGCGCCAAGCCAAGCGACAAACCACGGGCCAAGAAAAGCGCCAAACCGAGCGCCAAGCCAAGCGCTTAGTCAAGCGCTAAGCCAAACGCTAAGGAGAGCGCCAAGACATGCGCCAAGAAAAGCGCCAAAAAAAGCGCCAAGCCAAACGCCAAGCCAAGCGGCAAGCCAAGCACCAAACCACGCGCTAAGAAAAGCGCAAAGCCAAGCGCCAAGCCAAGCGTCCAGCCAAGCGCCAAGCCACGCGCCAAGGAGAGTGCCAAATCATGCGCCAAGCCAAGCGCCAAGCCAAGTGCCCAGCCAAGCGCCAAGCCACTCCCCGAGAAAAGCGCCAAGCTAAGCGTCAAGCCACACTCTAAGCTAAGCGCCAAGCCACGCGTTAAGCCAAGCGCCAAGCCAAGCGGCAAGCCAAGTGCCAAACCACGGGCCAAGAAACGCGCCACGCTAAGCCAAGTGCCAAGCCAAGTGCCCAGCCAAGCGCCAAGCCACGCGCCAAGAACAGCGCCAAGCCAAGTGCCAAGCCAAGCGCCAAACCAAGCGGCAAGCCAAGCGCCAAGTGAAGCGCCAAACCACGCGCCAAAAAAAGTCCAAAAACAGCGCCAAGCCAAGCGCCAAGCTAAGCGCCAATGAGAGCGCCAAGCCAAGCAACAATCCAAGCGCCAAGCCACGCGCCAAACTAAGCGCCAAGCCAAGCGCCCAACCAAGCGCCAAGACACGCGCCAAGAAGAGCGCAAAGCCATGCGCCAAGCCAAGCGCCAAGCCAAGCGCCAAGCCAAGCTCCCAGCCAAGCGCAAAGCCACGCGCCAAACCACGCGCTAAGAAAAAAGCAAAGCCAACCGCCGAACCACGCGTGAAGCCACGCGCCAAGAAAAGCGCCACGCCAAGCCAAGTGCCAAGCCAAGTGCCCAGCCAATCGCCAAGCCACGCGCCAAAAACAGCGCCAAGCCAAGCGCCAAGCCAAGCGCCAAGCCAAGCGCCAAACCAAGCGCCAAACCAAGCGCCAAGTGAAGCGCCAAACCACGCGCCAAAAAAAGTCCAAAAACAGCGCCAAGCTAAGCGCCAAGCTAAGCGCCAATGAGAGCGCCAAGCCAAGCAACAATCCAAGCGCCAAGCCACGCGCGAAACTAAGCGCCAAGCCACGCGCCCAACCAAGCGCCAAGACACGCGCCAAGAAGAACGCAAAGCCATGCGCCAAGCCAAGCGCCAAGCCAAGCTCCCAGCCAAGCGCAAAGCCACGCGCCAAACCACGCGCTAAGAAAAAAGCAAAGCCAACCGCCGAACCACGCGTGAAGCCACGCGCCAAGAAAAGCGCCAAGCCAAGCGCCAAGTCAAACGCCAAGCCAAGCGTCCACCCATGCGCCAAGCCACGTGCCAAGGAGAGCGTCAAGCTATGCGCCAGGCCAAGCGCCAAGCCAAGCGCCAAGCCAAGTGCCAAGCCACGCGATAAGAAAAGCGCGAAGTCAAGCTACGCGCCAAGGAGAGCGCCAAGCCATGCACCAAGCCAAGCGTCCAGCCAAGCGCCAAGCCACGCGCCAAGGAGAGCGCCAAGCCATGCGCCAAGCCAAGCGGCAGGCCAAGTACCAAACCACGCGCCAAGAAAAATGCCAAGAAAAACGCCAAGCCAAGCGCCAAGGTAAGCGCCAAGCCAAGTGCCCAGCCAAGCGCCAAGCCAAGCGCCAAGCCAAGCGGCAAGCCACGCGCCTAGAAATGCGCCAAAGCAAGCGCCAAGCCACGCGCCAAGCTTAACGCCAATCTACGCGCCAAGAAGAGCGCCAAGCCAAGCAACAAGCCACGCGCCAAACCACGCGCCAAGAAAAGCGCTAAGCCAAAAGCGAAACCAAGCGCCAAGCCACGCGTCAAGAAAAACGCCACGACATGCGCTAAGCCAAGCGACAAGCTACGCGCCAAGAAAAGCGCCAAGCCAAGCGCAATTCTAAGCGTCAAGCCAAGTGCCAAGCTACGCGCCAACCACACGTTAAGAAAAGCGCCAAGCCAAGCGCCAAGCCAAGCCTTAAGCCAAGCGCCAAGAGGAGCGCCAAGCCATGCGCCAAGCCAAGCGCCAAGCCAAGCACCAAGTTAAGCGCCAAGCCAAGCACCAAGTTAAGCGCCAAGCCAAGTGCCAAGCCACACGCCAAGAAAAGCGCCAAGCCAAGCGCTAAGCCACGTGCCAGGAAGAGCGCCAAGCTAACCGGCAAGCTAAGCGAAAAGCCACGCGCCAAGAAAAGCGCCAAGAAAAGCGCCAAGCAAAGCCTCAAGCCAAGCGGCAAGCCAAGCGCCAAGCAACGCGCGAACAAAAGCGCTAAGCCAAGCGGCAGGCCAAGCGGCAAGCCATTCACCAAAAAAAGCGCCAAGCCAAACGCCAAGCCAAGCGCCCACCCAAGCGCTAAGCCACGTGCCAGGAAGAGCGCCAAGCTAACCGGCAAGCTAAGCGAAAAGCCACGCGCCAAGAAAAGCGCCAAGAAAAGCGCCAAGCAAAGCCTCAAGCCAAGCGGCAAGCCAAGCGCCAAGCAACGCGCGAACAAAGGCGCTAAGCCAAGCGGCAGGCCAAGCGGCAAGCCACGCACTAAGAAAAGCGCCAAACCAAGCGCCAAGCCCAGCGCCAAGCCAAGCGCCAAGCCAAGCGCCAAGCCACGCGCCAAGAAAAGCGCCAAGCCAAGCGCCGAAACAAACGCCAAGCCAAACGCCCAGCCACGCGCCAAAGAGAGCGCCAAGGCATGCGCCAGGCCAAGCGTCAAGCCAAGCGTCAAGCCAAGCGCCAAGCCAAGTGCCAAACTACGCGCCAAGAAAAGCGCCAAGCCAAGCGACAAGCCACGCGCCAAGAAAAGCGTCACCCCATGCACCAAGGAGAGCGCCAAGCCAAGCGACAAGCCACGCGCCAAGAAAAGCGCCAAGCCAATCGCCAATCCAAACGCCAAGCCAAGCGCCAAACCACGCGCCAAGAAAAGCGCCACGCCATGCGCCAAGCCAAGCGACAGGCCACGCGCCAGGAAAAGCGTCAAGCCAAGCGCCAAGCCACGCGCCAAAAAAAACAGAACGCCATGCGCCAAGCCAAGCGACACGCCAAGCGCCAAACCGAGCGCCAAGCCAAGCGCCCAGCCAATCGCCAAGCCAAACTCTAAGGAGAGCGCCAAGACATGCGCCGAGACAAGCTCCAAGCCAAACGCCCAACCAAGGGCCAAGCCGCGCGCCAAGAAGAGCGCCAAGGGATGCACCAAGCCAAGCGCCAAGCCAAGTGCCCAGCCAAGCGCCAAGCCACTCCCCGAGAAAAGCGCCAAGCCAAGCGTCAAGCCACGCTTTAAGCTAAGCGCCAAACCACGCGTTAAGCCAAGCTCCAAGCCAAGCGGCAAGCCAAGTGCCAAGCCAAGCGCCAAACCAAGCGGCAAGCCAAGTGCCAAGCCACGCGCTAAGAAAAGCGCAAAGCCAAGCGCCAAGCCAAGCGCCAAGCCAAGTGCCCAGCCAAGCGCCAAGAAAAGCGCCACGCCATGCGCCAAGCCAAGCGACAGGCCACGCGCCAGGAAAAGCGTCAAGCCAAGCGCCAAGCCTCTCGTCAAGGAGAGCGCCAAGCCAAGCGACAAGCCACGCGCCAAGAAAAGCGCCAAACCGAGCGCCAAGCCAAGCATCCAGTCAAGCGTTAAGCCAAACGCTAAGGAGAGCGCCAAGAAATGCGCCAAGCCAAACGCCAAGCCAAGCGGCAAGCCAAGCACCAAGCCACGCGCCAAGGAGAGCGCCAAACCATGCGCCAAGCCAAGCGACAACCCAAGTGCCAAGCCAAGCGCCAAACCAAGCGGCAAGCCAAGTACCAAGCCACGCGCCAAGAAAAGCAGCAAGCCAATCGCCAATCCAAGCGCCTAGCCAAGCGCCAAGCCACGCGCCAAGAAAAGCGCCACGCCATGCGCCAAGCCAAGCAACAGGCCACGCGCCAGGAAAAGCGTCAAGCCAAGCGCCAAGCCTCGCGTCAAGGAGAGCGCCAAGCCAAGCGACAAGCCACGCGCCAAGAAAAGCGCCAAACCGAGCGCCAAGCCAAGCGCTTAGTCAAGCGCTAAGCCAAACGCTAAGGAGAGCGCCAAGACATGCGCCAAGAAATGCGCCAAAAAAAGCGCAAAGCCAAGCGCCAAGCCAAGCGTCCAGCCAAGCGCCAAGCCACGCGCCAAGGAGAGTGCCAAATCATGCGCCAAGCCAAGCGCCAAGCCAAGTGCCCAGCCAAGCGCCAAGCCACTCCCCGAGAAAAGCGCCAAGCTAAGCGTCAAGCCACACTCTAAGCTAAGCGCCAAGCCACGCGTTAAGCCAAGCGCCAAGCCAAGTGCCAAACCACGGGCCAAGAAACGCGCCACGCTAAGCCAAGTGCCAAGCCAAGTGCCCAGCCAAGCGCCAAGCCACGCGCGAAGAACAGCGTCAAGCCAAGTGCCAAGCGCCAAACCAAGCGGCAAGCCAAGTGCCAAGCTACGCGCCAAGAAAAGCGCCACGCCAAGCCAAGTGCCAAGCCAAGTGCCCAGCCAATCGCCAAGCCACGCGCCAAAAACAGCGCCAAGCCAAGCGCCAAGCCAAGCGCCAAGCCAAGCGCCAAACCAAGCGCCAAACCAAGCGCCAAGTGAAGCGCCAAACCACGCGCCAAAAAAAGTCCAAAAACAGCGCCAAGCCAAGCGCCAAGCTAAGCGCCAATGAGAGCGCCAAGCCAAGCGACAATCCAAGCGCCAAGCCACGCGCCAAACTAAGCGCCAAGCCACGCGCCCAACCAAGCGCCAAGACACGCGCCAAGAAGAGCGCAAAGCCATGCGCCAAGCCAAGCGCCAAGCCAAGCTCCCAGCCAAGCGCAAAGCCACGCGCCAAACCACGCGCTAAGAAAAAAGCAAAGCCAACCGCCGAACCACGCGTGAAACCACGCGCCAAGAAAAGCGCCAAGCCAAGCGCCAAGTCAAACGCCAAGCCAAGCGTCCACCCATGCGCCAAGCCACGCGCCAAGGAGAGCGTCAAGCTATGCGCCAGGCCAAGCGCCAAGCCAAGCGCCAAGCCAAGTGCCAAGCCACGCGATAAAAAAAGCGCGAAGTCAAGCTACGCGCCAAGGAGAGCGCCAAGCCATGCACCAAGCCAAGCGTCCAGCCAAGCGCCAAGCCACGCGCCAAGGAGAGCGCCAAGCCATGCGCCAAGCCAAGCGGCAGGCCAAGTACCAAACCACGCGCTAAGAAAAGCGCAAAGCAAAGCGCCAAGAAAGCGCCAAGCCAAGCGTCTAGCCAAGCGCCAAGCCACGCGTCAAGGAGAGGGCCAAGCCTTGCGCCAAGCCAAGCGACATGCTAAGCGTCAAGCCAGGTGCCAAGCTGCGCGCCAAAAAAAGCGCCAAGCCAAGCGACAAGCCACGCGCCAATAAGAGCGTCAAGCTATGCGCCAAGAAAAGCGCGAAGCCAAGCGACAAGCCAAGCGCCCAACCAAGCGATAAGACACGCGAGAAAGAGAGCGCCAAGCCATGCGCCAAGCCAAGCGCCAAGCCAAGCGCCCAGCCAAGCGCCAAGCCACGCGCCAAACCACGCGCTAAGAAAAGCGCAAAGCCAAGAGCCAAACCACGCGTGAAGCCGAGCGCCAAGCCAAGCGTCAAGCAAAGCGCCAAGCCAAGCGTCCACCCAAGCGCCAAGCCACGCGCCAAGGAGAGCGTCAAGCTATGCGCCAGGCCAAGCGCCAAGCCAAGTGCCAAGCCACGCGCCATAAAAAGCGCGAAGCCAAGCGACAAGCCACGCGCCAAGGAGAGCGCCAACCCATGCGGCAAGCCAAGCACCAAACCACGCGCTAAGAAAAGCATAAAGCCAAGCGCCAAACCAAGCGCCAAGCCAAGCGTCCAGCCAAGCGCCAAGCCACGCGCCAAGGAGGGCGCCAAGCCATGAGCCAAGCCAAGCGGCAAACCAAGCACCAAACCACGCGCTAAGAATAGCGAAAAGCCAAGCGCCAAGAAAGCGCCAAGCCAAGCGTCTAGCCAAGCGCCAAGCCACGCGCCAAGGAGAGCGCCAAGCCATGCCCCAAGCCAAGCGACATGCTAAACGTCAAGCCAAGTGCCAAAAAAAGCGCCAAGCCAAGCGTCCAGCCAAGCGCCAAGCCACGCGCCAAGGAGAGCGCCAACCCATGCGGCAAGCCAAGCACCAAACCACGCGCTAAGAAAAGCGAAAAGCCAAGCGCCAAGAAAGCGCCAAGCCAAGCGTCTAGCCAAGCGCCAAGCCACGTGCCAAGGAGAGCGCCAAGCCATGCCCCAAGCCAAGCGACATGCTAAACGTCAAGCCAAGTGCCAAGAAAAGCGCCAAGCTAAGCGCCAAGCTACGCGCCAAGAAAAACAGAACGCCATGCGCTAAGCCAAGCGACAAGCCAAGCGATAAACCGAGCGCCAAACCAAGCGCCCAGCCAATCGCCAAGCCAAACGCTAAGGAAAGCGCCAAGACATGCGCCAAGACAAGCGCCAAGCCAAGCGCCAATCCACGCGCAAAGGAGAGCGCCAAGCCATGCGCCAAGCCAAGCGACATGCTAAACGTCAAGCCAAGTGCCAAGAAAAGCGCCAAGCCAAGCGCTAAGCCACGCGCCAAGAAAAACAGAACGCCATGCGCCAAGCCAAGCGACACGCCAAGCGCCAAACCGAGCGCCAAGCCAAGCGCCCAGCCAATCGCCAAGCCGAACTCTAAGGAGAGCGCCAAGACGTGCGCCGAGACAAGCTCCAAGCCAAACGCCGAACCAAGCGCCAAGCCACGCGCCAAGGAGAGCGCCAAGGGATGCGCCAAGCCAAACGTCAAGCCAAGCGCCAAGCCAAGTGCCAAACCACGCGCCAAGAAAAACAGAACGCCATGCGCCAAGCCAAGCGACAAGCCAAGCGCCAAACCGAGCGCCAAGCCAAGCGCCCAGCCAATCGCCAAGCCAAACGCTAAGGAGAGCCCCAAGACATGCGCCAAGACAAGCGCCAAGCCAAGCGCCAAGCCAAGCGCCAAGGCACGCGCCAAAAAAAAACGCCAAGAAAAGCGCCAAGCCAAGCGCCAAGCCAAGCGGCAAGCCAAGTGCCAAACCACGCGCCAAGAAAAGCGCCAAGCCACGCGCCAAGAAGAGCGTTAGTCTATGCGCCAAGCCAAGCGCCAAGCCAAGAGCCAAGACACGGGCCAAGGAGAACGCCAAACCATACGTTAAGCCAAGCGCCAAGCCAAGCGCCCAGCCAGGCGCCAAGCCACGCGCCAAACCACGCGTTAAGAAAAACGCAAAGCCAAGCGCCAAGCCACGCGTGAAGCTACGCGCCAAGAAGAGCGCCAAGCCAAGCGCCAAACCAAGAGCCCAGCCAAGCGCCAAGCCAAGCGCCAAGCCAAGTGTCCAGTCAAGCGCCAAACCACGCGCTAAGGAGAGCGTCAAGCTATGCGCCAAGCCAAGCGCCAAGCCAAGCGCCAAGCCAAGTGCCAAGCCACGCGCCAAAAAAAGCACGAAGCCAAGCGACAAGCCACGCCCCAAGGAGAGCGCCAAGCCATGCGCCAAGCCAAGCTCCAAGCCAAACGCCAAACCAAGCTCCCAACCAAGCGCCAAGACACGCGCCAAGGAGAACGACAAGCCATGCGCCAAGCCAAGTGCCAAGCCACGCGCCAAGAAAAGCGCGAAGCCAAGCGACAAGCCAAGCGCCAAACCAAGCGCCAACACACTCGCCAAGGAGAACGCCAAGCTATGCGCCAAGCCAAGTGCCAAGCCACGCGCCAAGAAAAGCGCGAAGCCAAGCGACAAGCCACGCGCCAAGAACAGCGTCAAGACACGCGCCAGGAAAAACGCCACGCCATGCGCCAAGCCAAGCGACAGGCCACGCGCCAAGAGAAGCGCCAAGCCAAGCGACAAGCCAAGCGAAAAGCCACGCTCCAGGAAAAACGCCACGTCATGCGCCAAGCCAAGCGACAGGCCACGCGCCAGGAAAAGCGGCAAGCCAAGCGCCAAGCCACGAACCAAGGAGAGCAGCAAGCAATGCGCCAAGCCAAGCGCCATGCTAAGCGTCAAGCCAGATGCCACGCTACGCGCCAAAAATAGCGCCAAGCCACGCGCCAAGGAAAGCGCCAAGCCAAGCGCCATTCTAAGCGTCAAGCTAAGTGCCAAGCTACGCGCCAACCACACGTTAAGAAAAGCGCCAAGGCAAGCGCCAACACAAGCGTCAAGAAAACGTCCAACCAAGCGCCAAGCCACGCGCCAAAAGAGAGCGCCAAGGCATGCGCCAAGCCAAACGTCAAAATAAGCGCCAAGCCAAGTGCCAAGCCAAGCGCCAAGAAAAGCGCCAAGCCAAGCGCCCGGCCAATCGCCAAGCCAAACGCTAAGGAGAGCGCCAAGACATGCGCCAAGCCAAGTGCCAAGCCTCGCGCCAAGAAAAGCGCGAAGCCAAGCGACAAGCCACGCTCCAAGGAGAGCGCCAAGCCATGCGCCAAGCCAAGCGCCAAGCCAAACGCCAAACCAAGCGCCCAACCAAACGCCAAGCCAAGCGCCAAGGCAAGCGCCAAGCCAAGTGCCAAACCAAGAGCGCAGCCAAGCGCCAAACCAAGCGCCAAGCCAAGCGTGAAGCTACGCGCCAAAAAAACCGCTAAGCCAAGCGCCAAGCCAAGCGCCAAGCCACGCGTGAAGCTACGCGCCAAAAAAACCGCTAAGCCAAGCGCCAAGCCAAGCGCCAAGCCAAGTGCCCAGCCAAGCGCCAAGAAAAGCGCCACGCCATGCGCCAAGCCAAGCGACAGGCCACGCGCCAGGAAAAGCGTCAAGCCAAGCGCCAAGCCTCTCGTCAAGGAGAGCGCCAAGCCAAGCGACAAGCCACGCGCCAAGAAAAGCGCCAAACCGAGCGCCAAGCCAAGCGCTTAGTCAAGCGCTAAACCAAACGCTAAGGAGAGCGCCAAGACATGCGCCAAGAAAAGCGCCAAAAAAAGCGCCAAGCCAAACGCCAAGCCAAGCGGCAAGCCAAGCACCAAACCACGCGCTAAGAAAAGCGCAAAGCCAAGCGCCAAGCCAAGCGTCCAGCCAAGCGCCAAGCCACGCGCCAAGGAGAGTGCCAAATCATGCGCCAAGCCAAGCGCCAAGCCAAGTGCCCAGCCAAGCGCCAAGCCACTCCCCGAGAAAAGCGCCAAGCTAAGCGTCAAGCCACACTCTAAGCTAAGCGCCAAGCCACGCGTTAAGCCAAGCGCCAAGCCAAGCGGCAAGCCAAGTGCCAAACCACGGGCCAAGAAACGCGCCACGCTAAGCCAAGTGCCAAGCCAAGTGCCCAGCCAAGCGTTAAGCCACGCGCCAAGAACAGCGCCAAGCCAAGTGCCAAGCCAAGCGCCAAACCAAGCGGCAAGCCAAGTGCCAAGCTACGCGCCAAGAAAAGCGCCACGCCAAGCCAAGTGCCAAGCCAAGTGCCCAGCCAATCGCCAAACCACGCGCCAAAAACAACGCCAAGCCAAGCGCCAAGCCAAGCGCCAAACCAAGCGCCAAACCAAGCGCCAAGTGAAGCGCCAAACCACGCGCCAAAAAAAGTCCAAAAACAGCGCCAAGCCAAGCGCCAAGCTAAGCGCCAATGAGAGCGCCAAGCCAAGCGACAATCCAAGCGCCAAGCCACGCGCCAAACTAAGCGCCAAGCCACGCGCCCAACCAAGCGCCAAGACACGCGCCAAGAAGAGCGCAAAGCCATGCGCCAAGCCAAGCGCCAAGCCAAGCTTCCAGCCAAGCGCAAAGCCACGCGCCAAACCAGGCGCTAAGAAAAAAGCAAAGCCAACCGCCGAACCACGCGTGAAGCCACGCGCCAAGAAAAGCGCCAAGCCAAGCGCCAAGTCAAACGCCAAGCCAAGCGTCCACCCATGCGCCAAGCCACGCGCCAAGGAGAGCGTCAAGCTATGCGCCAGGCCAAGCGCCAAGCCAAGCGCCAAGCCAAGTGCCAAGCCACGCGATAAGAAAAGCGCGAAGTCAAGCTACGCGCCAAGGAGAGCGCCAAGCTATGCACCAAGCCAAGCGTCCAGCCAAGCGCCAAGCCACGCGCCAAGGAGAGCGCCAAGCCATGCGCCAAGCCAAGCGGCAGGCCAAGTACCAAACCACGCGCCAAGAAAAATGCCAAGAAAAACGCCAAGCCAAGCGCCAAGGTAAGCGCCAAGCCAAGTGCCCAGCCAAGCGCCAAGCCAAGCGCCAAGCCAAGCGGCAAGCCACGCGCCTAGAAATGCGCCAAGGCAAGCGCCAAGCCACGCGCCAAGCTTAACGCCAATCTACGCGCCAAGAAGAGCGCCAAGCCAAGCAACAAGCCACGCGCCAAGCTTAACGCCAATCTACGCGCCAAGAAAAGCGCTAAGCCAAAAGCGAAGCCAAGCGCCAAGCCACGCGTCAAGAAAAACGCCACGACATGCGCTAAGCCAAGCGACAAGCTACGCGCCAAGAAAAGCGCCAAGCCAAGCGCCATTCTAAGCGTCAAGCCAAGTGCCAAGCTACGCGCCAACCACACGTTAAGAAAAGCGCCAAGCCAAGCGCCAAGCCAAGCCTTAAGCCAAGCGCCAAGAGGAGCGCCAAGCCATGCGCCAAGCCAAGCGCCAAGCCAAGCACCAAGTTAAGCGCCAAGCCAAGCACCAAGTTAAGCGCCAAGCCAAGTGCCAAGCCACACGCCAAGAAAAGCGCCAAGCCAAGCAACAGACCATTCACCAAAAAAAGCGCCAAGCCAAACGCCAAGCCAAGCGCCCAGCCAAGCGCTAAGCCACGTGCCAGGAAGAGCGCCAAGCTAACCGGCAAGCTAAGCGAAAAGCCACGCGCCAAGAAAAGCGCCAAGAAAAGCGCCAAGCCAAGCGGCAAGCCAAGCGCCAAGCAACGCGCGAACAAAAGCGCTAAGCCAAGCGGCAGGCCAAGCGGCAAGCCACGCACTAAGAAAAGCGCCAAACCAAGCGCCAAGCCCAGCGCCAAGCGAAGCGCCAAGCCAAGCGCCAAGCCACGCGCCAAGAAAAGCGCCAAGCCAAGCGCCGAAACAAACGCCAAGCCAAACGCCCAGCCACGCGCCAAAGAGAGCGCCAAGGCATGCGCCAGGCCAAGCGTCAAGCCAAGCGTCAAGCCAAGCGCCAAGCCAAGTGCCAAACTACGCGCCAAGAAAAGCGCCAAGCCAAGCGACAAGCCACGCGCCAAGAAAAGCGTCACCCCATGTACCAAGGAGAGCGCCAAGCCAAGCGACAAGCCACGCGCCAAGAAAAGCGCCAAGCCAATCGCCAATCCAAACGCCAAGCCAAGCGCCAAGCCACGCGCTAAGAAAAGCGCCACGCCATGCGCCAAGCCAAGCGACAGGCCACGCGCCAGGAAAAGCGTCAAGCCAAGCGCCAAGCCAAGCGAGAAGCTAAGCGGCAAGCCAAATGCCCAGCCAAGCGCCAAGCCACGCGCCACGCCAAGCGCCAAACCAAGTGCCAAGCCACCCGCCAAGAAAAGTGTCAAGCCAAGCGCAAGCCATTCGCCAAGAAATTGCCAAACCACGCGCTAAGAAAAACGCACGCCATGCGCCAAGCCAAGCGACAAACCACGCGCCAAGCCAAGCGCCAAGCCACGCGCCAAGAAAAGCGCCACGCCATGCGCCAAGCCAAGCGACAGGCCACGCGCCAAGAAAAGCGCCAAGCCATGTGCCAAGCCAAGCGAGAAGCTAAGCGGCAAGCCAAATGCCCAGCCAAGCGCCAAGCCACGCGCCACGCCAAGCGCCAAACCAAGTGCCAAGCCACCCGCCAAGAAAAGCGCCAAGCCAAGCGCAAGCCATTCGCCAAGAAATTGCCAAACCACGCGCTAAGAAAAGCGCACGCCATGCGCCAAGCCAAGCGACAAACCACGCGCCAAGCCAAGCGCCAAGCCACGCGCCAAGAAAAGCGCCAAGCCAAGCGCCAAGCCACTCGCCAAGCCAAGCGCCACGCTAAGCGACAAGCCACACGCCAAGAAAAGCGCCAAGCCAAGCGCCAAGCCACGCCCCAAGAAAAGCGCCAAGCCAAGCGACAATCCAAGCCCCAAGCCAAGTGCCAAGCCAAGCGATAAGCCACGCGCCAAGCCACGCGCTTAGAAAAGCGCCAAGCCAAGCGCCAAGCCACGCGCCAAGCCAAGCGCCACGCCAAGCGACAAGCCACACGCCAAGAAAAGCGCCAAGCCAAGCGCCAAGCCACGCGCCAAGAAAAGCGCCAAGCCAAGCGACAATTCAAGCCCCAAGCCAAGTGCCAAGCCAAGCAACAAGCCAAACGCTAAGCCACGCGCCAAGAAAAGCGCCAAGCTAAGCGGCAAGAAAATCGCCAAGCCAAGCGCCAAGAAAAGCGCCAAGCCATGTGCCAAGCCAAGCGAGAAGCCAAGCGGCAAGCCAAATGCCCAGCCAAGCGCCAAGCCACGCGCCACGCCAAGCGCCAAACCAAGTGCCAAGCCACCCGCCAAGAAAAGCGCCAAGCCAAGCGCAAGCCATTCGCCAAGAAATTGCCAAACCACGCGCTAAGAAAAGCGCACGCCATGCGCCAAGCCAAGCGACAAACCACGCGCCAAGCCAAGCGCCAAGCCACGCGCCAAGAAAAGCGCCAAGCCAAGCGCCAAGCCACGCGCCAAGCCAAGCGCCACGCCAAGCGACAAGCCACACGCCAAGAATAGCGCCAAGCCAAGCGCCAAGCCACGCCCCAAGAAAAGCGCCAAGCCAAGCGACAATCCAAGCCCCAAGCCAAGTGCCAAGCCAAGCGATAAGCCACGCGCCAAGCCACGCGCTTAGAAAAGCGCCAAGCCAAGCGCCAAGCCACGCGCCAAGCCAAGCGCCACGCCAAGCGACAAGCCACACGCCAAGAAAAGCGCCAAGCCAAGCGCCAAGCCACGCGCCAAGAAAAGCGCCAAGCCAAGCGACAATCCAAGCCCCAAGCCAAGTGCCAAGCCAAGCAACAAGCCAAACGCTAAGCCACGCGCCAAGAAAAGCGCCAAGCTAAGCGGCAAGAAAATCGCCAAGCCAAGCGCCAAGAAAAGCGCCAAGCCATGTGCCAAGCCAAGCGAGAAGCTAAACGGCAAGCCAAATGCCCAGCCAAGCGCCAAGCCACGCGCCACGCCAAGCGCCAAACCAAGTGCCAAGCCACCCGCCAAGAAAAGCGCCAAGCCAAGCGCAAGCCATTCGCCAAGAAATTGCCAAACCACGCGCTAAGAAAAGCGCACGCCATGCGCCAAGCCAAGCGACAAACCACGCGCTAAGCCAAGCGCCAAGCCACGCGCCAAGAAAAGCGCCAAGCCAAGCGCCAAGCCACGCGCCAAGCCAAGCGCCACGCCAAGCGACAAGCCACACGCCAAGAAAAGCGCCAAGCCAAGCGCCAAGCCACGCCCCAAGAAAAGCGCCAAGCCAAGCGACAATCCAAGCCCCAAGCCAAGTGCCAAGCCAAGCAATAAGCCACGCGCCAAGCCACGCGCTTAGAAAAGCGCCAAGCCAAGCGCCAAGCCACGCGCCAAGCCAAGCGCCACGCCAAGCGACAAGCCACACGCCAAGAAAAGCGCCAAGCCAAGCGCCAAGCCACGCGCCAAGAAAAGCGCCAAGCCAAGCGACAATCCAAGCCCCAAGCCAAGTGCCAAGCCAAGCAACAAGCCAAACGCTAAGCCACGCGCCAAGAAAAGCGCCAAGCTAAGCGGCAAGAAAATCGCCAAGCCAAGCGCCAAGAAAAGCGCCAAGCCATGTGCCAAGCCAAGCGAGAAGCTAAGCGGCAAGCCAAATGCCCAGCCAAGCGCCAAGCCACGCGCCACGCCAAGCGCCAAACCAAGTGCCAAGCCACCCGCCAAGAAAAGCGCCAAGCCATGTGCCAAGCCAAGCGAGAAGCTAAGCGACAAGCCACACGCCAAGAAAAGCGCCAAGCCAAGCGCCAAGCCACGCGCCAAGAAAAGCGCCAAGCCAAGCGACAATCCAAGCCCCAAGCCAAGTGCCAAGCCAAGCAACAAGCCAAACGCTAAGCCACGCGCCAAGAAAAGCGCCAAGCTAAGCGGCAAGAAAATCGCCAAGCCAAGCGCCAAGAAAAGCGCCAAGCCATGTGCCAAGCCAAGCGAGAAGCTAAGCGGCAAGCCAAATGCCCAGCCAAGCGCCAAGCCACGCGCCACGCCAAGCGCCAAACCAAGTGCCAAGCCACCCGCCAAGAAAAGCGCCAAGCCAAGCGCAAGCCATTCGCCAAGAAATTGCCAAACCACGCGCTAAGAAAAGCGCACGCCATGCGCCAAGAAAAGCGCCAAGCCAAGCGCCAAGCCACGCGCCAAGCCAAGCGCCACGCCAAGCGACAAGCCACACGCCAAGAAAAGCGCCAAGCCAAGCGCCAAGCCACGCCCCAAGAAAAGCGCCAAGCCAAGCGACAATCCAAGCCCCAAGCCAAGTGCCAAGCCAAGCGATAAGCCACGCGCCAAGCCACGCGCTTAGAAAAGCGCCAAGCCAAGCGCCAAGCCACGCGCCAAGCCAAGCGCCAAGCCAAGCGCCAAGCCACGCGCCAAGCCAAGCGCCACGCCAAGCGACAAGCCACACGCCAAGAAAAGCGCCAAGCCAAGCGCTAAGCCACGCGCCAAGAAAAGCGCCAAGCCAAGCGACAATCCAAGCCCCAAGCCAAGTGCCAAGCCAAGCAACAAGCCAAACGCTAAGCCACGCGCCAAGAAAAGCGCCAAGCTAAGCGGCAAAAAAATCGCCAAGCCAAGCGACAATCCAAGCCCCAAGCCAAGTGCCAAGCCAAGCAACAAGCCAAACGCTAAGCCACGCGCCAAGCCACGCGCCAAGCCAAGCGCCACGCCAAGCGACAAACAACACGCCAAGAAAAGCGCCAAGCCAAGCGCCAAGCCACGCGCCAAGAAAAGCGCCAAGCCAAGCGACAATCCAAGCCCCAAGCCAAGTGCCAAGCCAAGCAACAAGCCAAACGCTAAGCCACGCGCCAAGCCACGCGCCAAGAAAAGCGCCAAGCCAAGCGACAATCCAAGCCCCAAGCCAAGTGCCAAGCCAAGCAACAAGCCAAACGCTAAGCCACGCGCCAAGTCAAGCGCCAAGCTAAGCGGCAAGAAAATCGCCAAGCCAAGCGCCAAGAAAAGCGCCAAGCCATGTGCCAAGCCAAGCGAGTAGCTAAGCGGCAAGCCAAATGCCCAGCCAAGCGACAAGCCACGCGCCACGCCAAGCGCCAAACCAAGTGCCAAGCCACCCGCCAAGAAAAGCGCCAAGCCAAGCGCAAGCCATTCGCCAAGAAATTGCCAAACCACGCGCTAAGAAAAGCGCACGCCATGCGCCAAGCCAAGCGACAAACCACGCGCCAAGCCAAGCGCCAAGCCACGCGCCAAGAAAATTGCCAAGCCAAGCGCTAAGCCACGCGCCAAGCCAAGCGCCACGCCAAGCGACAAGCCACACGCCAAGAAAAGCGCCAAGCCAAGCGCCAAGCCACGCCCCAAGAAAAGCGCCAAGCCAAGCGACAATCCAAGCCCCAAGCCAAGTGCCAAGCCAAGCAACAAGCCAAACGCTAAGCCACGCGCCAAGAAAAGTGCCAAGCCAAGCGCCAAGCCAAGCGCCAAGCTAAGCGGCAAGAAAAGCGCCAAGCCAAGCGCCAAGAAAAGCGTCAAGCCATGTGCCAAGCCAAGCGAGAAGCTAAGCGGCAAGCCAAATGCCCAGCCAAGCGCCAAGCCACGCGCCACGCCAAGCGCCAAACCAAGTGCCAAGCCACCCGCCAAGAAAAGCGCCAAGCCAAGCGCAAGCCATTCGCCAAGAAATTGCCAAGCCCAGCGCCAAGCCAAGCGCCAAGCCAAGCGCCAAGCCAAGTGCCCAGCCAAGCGCCAAGCCACGCACCAAGAAGAGCGTCAAGCCATGCGCCAAGCAAAACGCCAAGACAAGCGCCAAGCCAAGCGCCAAGCCACGCACCAAGGAAAGCGCCAAGCCATGCGCCAAGCCAAGCGCCAAGCTAAACGCCCAGCCAAGCGCCAATCCACGCACCAAGTCACGCGCCAGAAAAAGCGCTAAGGCAAGCGACAAGCCACGCGATAAGAAAACGCCAAGCCAAACGACAAGCCACGCGCCAAGAACGCGCCAAGCCTAGCGCCAAGCCACGCCCCAAGCCAAGCGTTAAGCCACGCGCCAAGAAGAGCGCCAAGCCAAGCGACAAACCACGCGCCAAGAAAAGCGCCATGCCAAGCGCCAAGGAGAGCGCCAAGCCAAGCGCCACGCCAAGCGCCAAGCCAAGCGCCAAGCCAAGCGCCAAGCCAAACGCCAAACCAAGCGCCAAGCCACTCGCTAAAAAAAGCGCCAAACCATGAGCCAAGGAAAGCGCCAAGCCAAGCGCCAAGCCAAGCGACAAGCCAAACGCCAAGCCAAGCGCCAAGCCACGCGCCAAGAAAACCGCCAAACCATGCGCCAAGCCACGCGCCAAGGAAAGCGCCAAGCCAAGCGCCAAGCCAAGCGCCAAGCCAAGCGCCAAGCCAAGCGCCAAGCCACGCGCCAAGAAAAGCGCCAAACCACGCGCCAAGCCAAGCGTTAAGCCACGCGCCAAGGAGAGCGCCAAGCCAAGCGATAAGCCACGCGCCAAAAAAAGCTCCAAGCCATACGCCAAGCCAAACGCCAAGCCAAGCGCCAAGCCAAGCGCCAAGCCAAGCGCCAAGCCAAACGCCAAGCCAAGCGCCAAGCCAAGCGCCAAGAAAAGCGCCAAGCCATGCGCCACGCCACGCGCCAAGCCAAACGCCAAGCCAAGCGCCAAGCCACGCGCCAAGAAACGCGCCAAGCCATGCGCCAAGGAAAGCGCCAAGCCAAGCGCCAAGCCAAGCGCCAAGCCAAACGCCAAGCCAAGCGCCAAGCCACGCGCCAAGAAAAGCGCCAAGCCATGCGCCAAGCCACGCGCCAAGCCAAACGCCAAGCCAAGCGCCAAGCCACGCGCCAAGAAACGCGCCAAGCCACGCGCCAAGGAAAGCGCCAAGCCAAGCGCCAAGCCAAACGCCAAGCCAAGCGCCAAGCTACGCGAAAAGAAGAGCTCCAAGCCATGCGCCAAGCCACGCGCCAAGGAAAGCGCCAAGCCAAGCGCCAAGCCAAGCGCCAGGCCAAACGCCAGCCAAACGCCAAGCCACGCGCCAAGAAAAGCGCCAAGCCATGCGCCAAGCCAAACGCCAAGCCAAGCGCCAAGCCACGCGCCACGAAAAACGCCAAGCTAAGAGCCAAGCCACGCGCCAAGCCACGCGCTAAGGAAAGCGCCAAGCCAAGCGCCAAGCCACGCGCCACGAAAAACACCAAGCCAAGAGCCAAGCCACGCGCCAAGCCAAGTGTTAAGCCACGCGCCAAGGAGAGCGCCAAGCCAAGCAATAAGCCACGCGCCAAGAAAAGCGCCAAGTTAAGCGCCAAGCCAAACGCCAAGCCAAGCGCCAAGCCAAGCGCCAAGCCAAGCAATAAGCCACGCGCCAAGAAAAGCGCCAAGTTATGCGCCAAGCCAAACGCCAAGCCAAGCGCCAAGCCAAGCGCCAAGCCAAGCGCCAAGCCAAGCGCCAAACCAAGCGCCTAGCCAAGCGCCAAGCCACGCGCCAAGAAAGGCGCCAAGCCATGCGCCAAGCCACGCGCCAATGAAAGCGCCAAGCCAAGCGCCAAGCCAAGCCTCAAGCCAAACGCCAATCCAAGCGCCAAGAAAAGCGCTAAGCCATGCTCCAAGCCAAGCGTCAAACCAAGCGTCCAGCCAACCGCCAAGCCACGCGCCAGCGCCAAGCCAAGCGCCAAGCCAAGCGCCAAGCCAAACGCCAAGCCAAGCGCCAAGCCACGCGCCACGAAAAACGCCAAGCCAAGAGCCAAGCCACGCGCCAAGCCACGCGCTAAGGAAAGCGCCAAGCCAAGCGCCAAGCCACGCGCCACGAAAAACACCAAGCCAAGAGCCAAGCCACGCGCCAAGCCAAGTGTTAAGCCACGCGCCAAGGAGAGCGCCAAGCCAAGCAATAAGCCACGCGCCAAGAAAAGCGCCAAGTTAAGCGCCAAGCCAAACGCCAAGCCAAGCGCCAAGCCAAGCGCCAAGCCAAGCAATAAGCCACGCGCCAAGAAAAGCGCCAAGTTATGCGCCAAGCCAAACGCCAAGCCAAGCGCCAAGCCAAGCGCCAAGCCAAGCGCCAAGCCAAGCGCCAAACCAAGCGCCTAGCCAAGCGCCAAGCCACGCGCCAAGAAAGGCGCCAAGCCATGAGCCAAGCCACGCGCCAATGAAAGCGCCAAGCCAAGCGCCAAGCCAAGCCTCAAGCCAAACGCCAATCCAAGCGCCAAGAAAAGCGCTAAGCCATGCTCCAAGCCAAGCGTCAAACCAAGCGTCCAGCCAACCGCCAAGCCACGCGCCAGCGCCAAGCCAAGCGCCAAGCCAAGCGCCAAGCCAAACGCCAAGCCAAGCGCCAAGCCACGCGCCACGAAAAACGCCAAGCCAAGAGCCAAGCCACGCGCCAAGCCACGCGCCAAGAAAAGCTCCAAGCCATGCGCCAAGCCAAGCGCCAAGCCAAGCGCCAAGCCAAGCGCCAAGCCACGCGCCACGAAAAACGCCAAGCCAAGAGCCAAGCCACGCGCCAAGCCACGCGCTAAGGAAAGCGCCAAGCCAAGCGCCAAGCCACGCGCCACGAAAAACGCCAAGCCAAGAGCCAAGCAACGCGCCAAGCCAAGTGTTAAGCCAAGCGATAAGGAGAGCGCCAAGCCAAGCAATAAGCCACGCGCCAAGAAAAGCGCCAAGTTATGCGCCAAGCCAAACGCCAAGCCAAGCGCCAAGCCAAGCGCCAAGCCAAACGCCAAGCCAAACGCCAAGCCAAACGCCAAGCCACGCGCCAAGGAAAGCGCCAAGCCAAGCGTCAAGCCAAGCGCCAAGCCAAGCGCCAAAACAAGCGCCAAGCCAAGCGCCAAGCCAAACGCCAAGCCAAGCGCCAAGCCACGCGCCAAGAAAGGCGCTAAGCCATGCGCCAAGCCACGCGCCAATGAAAGCGCCAAGCCAAGCGCCAAGCCAAGCCCCAAGCCAAACGCCAAGGCAAGCGCCAAGCCACGCGGCAAGAAAAGCGCCAAGCCAAGCGCCAAGCCAAGCGTTAATCTACGTGCCAAGGAGAGCGCCAAACCATGCGCTAAGCCAAGCGCCAAGCCAAGAGGCAAGCCAAGCGCCAAGCCACGCGCTAAGCAGCGCCAAGCCATGCGCCAAGCCACACGCCAAAGAAAGCGCCAAGCCAAGCGCCAAGCCAAGCGCCAAGCCAAGCGCCAAGCCAAGCGTTAATCCACGTGCCAAGGAGAGCGCCAAACCATACGCTAAGCCAAGCGCCAAGCCAAGAGTCAAGCCAAGCGCCAAGTCACGCGCCAAGACAGCGCTAAGCCAAGCGCCAAGCCAAGCGCCAAGCCAAACGCCAAGCCAAGCGGCAAGAAAAGCGCCAAGCCAAGCGCCAAGAAAGGCGCCAAGCCATGGGCCAAGCCACGCGCCAAGGAGAGCGCCAAACCATGCTCTAAACCAAGCGCCAAGCCAAAAGCCAAGCCACGCACCAAATCACTCGCCAAAAAAAGCGCCAAGCCATGGGCCAAGAAAAGCGCCAAGCCATGGGCCAAGAAAAGCGACAAGCAATGGGCCAAGCCACGCGTCAAGATAAGCGCCAAGCCAAACGCCAAGCCACGCGCCAAGAAAAGCGCCAAGCCAAGCGCCAAGCCAAGCGCCAAGCTAAGCGGCAAGAAAAGCGCCAAGCCAAGCGCCAAGAAAAGCGCCAAGCCATGTGCCAAGCCAAGCGAGAAGCTAAGCGGCAAGCCAAATGCCTAGCCAAACGCCAAGCCACGCGCCACGCCAAGCGCCAAGCCACGCACCAAGAAGAGCGTCAAGCCATGCGCCAAGCCAAACGCCAAGACAAGCGCCAAGCTAAGCGCCAAGCCACGCACCGAGGAAAGCGCCAAGCCATGCGCCAAGCCAAGCGCCAAGCTAAACGCCCAGCCAAGCGCCAATCCACGCACCAAGTCACGCGCCAGAAAAAGCGCTAAGCCAAGCGACAAGCCACGCGATAAGAAAACGCCAAGCCAAACGACAAGCCACGCGCCAAGAACGCGCCAAGCCTAGCGCCAAGCCACGCCCCAAGCCAAGCGTTAAGCCACGCGCCAAGAAGAGCGCCAAGCCAAGCGACAAACCACGCGCCAAGAAAAGCGCCATGCCAAGCGCCAAGGAGAGCGCCAAGCCAAGCGATAAGCCAAGCGCCAAGCCAAGCGCCACGCCAAGCGCCAAGCCAAGCGCCAATCCAAGCGCCAAGCCAAACGCCAAAAAAGCGCCAAGCCACTCGCTAAAAAAAGCGCCAAGCCATGAGCCAAGGAAAGCGCCAAGCCAAGCGCCAAGCCAAGCGACAAGCCAAACGCCAAGCCAAGCGCCAAGCCACGCGCCAAGAAAACCGCCAAACCATGCACCAAGCCACGCGCCAAGGAAAGCGCCAAGCCAAGCGATAAGCCACGCGCCAAGAAAAGCTCCAAGCCATACGCCAAGCCAAACGCCAAGCCAAGCGCCAAGCCACGCGCCAAGAAAAGCGCCAAGCCACGCGCCAAGCCAAGCGTTAAGCCACGCGCCAAGGAGAGCGCCAAGCCAAGCGATAAGCCACACGCCAAGAAAACCTCCAAGCCATACGCCAAGCCAAACGCCAAGCCAAGCGCCAAGCCAAGCGCCAAGCCAAGCGCCAAGCCAAACGCCAAGCCAAGCGCCAAGCCAAGCGCCAAGAAAAGCGCCAAGCCATGCGCCAAGCCAAGCGCCAAGCCAAGCGCCAAGCCACGCGCCACGAAAAACGCCAAGCCAAGAGCCAAGCTAAGCGCCAAGCCAAGCGCCAAGCCAAACGCCCAGCCAAGCGCCAAGCCACGCACCAAGCCAAACGCCAAACCAAGCGCCAAGCCACGCGCCAAGAAAAGCGCCAAGCCATGCGCCAAGCCACGCGCCAAGGAAAGCGCCAAGCCAAGCGCCAAGCCAAGCGCCAAGCCAAACGCCAAGCCAAGCGCCAAGCCACGCGCCAAGAAAAGCGCCAAGCCATGCGCCAAGCCAAGCGCCAAGCCAAGCGCCAAGCCACGCGCCACGAAAAACGCCAAGCCAAGAGCCAAGCCACGCGCCAAGCCAAGTGTTAAGCCAAGCGCCAAGGAGAGCGCCAAGCCAAGCAATAAGCCACGCGCCAAGAAAAGCGCCAATTTATGCGCCAAGCCAAACGCCAAGCCAAGCGCCAAGCCAAGCGCCAAGCCAAGCGCCAAGCCAAACGCCAAGCCAAACGCCAAGCCAAACGCCAAGCCACGCGCCAAGGAAAGCGCCAAGCCAAGCGCCAAGCCAAGCGCCAAACCAAGCGCCAAGCCAAGCGCCAAGTCAAACGCCAAGCCAAGCGCCAAGCCACGCGCCAAGAAAGGCGCTAAGCCATGCGCCAAGCCACGCGCCAATGAAAGCGCCAAGCCAAGCGCCAAGCCAAGCCCCAAGCCAAACACCAAGCCAAGCGCCAAGCCACGCCCCAAGAAAAGCGCCAAGCCATGCGCCAAGCCACGCGCAAAGGAAAGCGCCAAGCCAAGCGCCAAGCCAAGCGTTAATCTACGTGCCAAGGAGAGCGCCAAACCATGCGCTAAGCCAAGCGCCAAGCCAAGAGGCAAGCCAAGCGCCAAGCCACGCGCCAAGACAGCGCCAAGCCATGCATCAAGCCACGCGGCAAAGAAAGCGCCAAGCCAAGCGCCAAGCCAAGCGTTAATCCACGTGCCAAGGAGAGCGCCAAACCATGCGCTAAGCCAAGCGCCAAGCCAAGAGTCAAGCCAAGCGCCAAGTCACGCGCCAAGACAGCGCTAAGCCAAGCGCCAAGCCAAGCGCCAAACCAAGCGCCAAGCCAAGCGCCAAGCCAAACGCCAAGCCAAACGCCAAGCCACGCGCCAAGAAAGCGCCAAGCCATGGGCCAAGCCACGCGCCAAGGAGAGCGCCAAACCATGCTCTAAACCAAGCGCCAAGCCAAAAGCCAAGCCACGCACCAAATCACGCGCCAAAAAAAGCGCCAAGCCATGGGCCAAGTCACGCGTCAAGCCAAACGCCAAGCCAAGCGCCAAGCCAAACGCCAAGCCACGCGCCAAGAAAAGCGCCAAGCCATGCGCCAAGCCACGCGCCAAGGAAAGCGCCTAGCCAAGCGCCAAGCTAAGCGCCAAGGAAAGCGCCAAGCCAAGCGCCAAGCCAAGCACCAAATCACGCGCCAAAAAAAGCGCCAAGCCATGGGCCAAGCCACGCGTCAAGCCAAACGCCAAGCCAAGCGCCAAGCCACGCGCCAAGAAAAGCGCCAAGCCATGCGCCAAGCCACGCGCCAAGGAAAGCGCCAAGCCAAGCGCCAAGCCAAATGCCAAGCCAAACCCCAAGCCAAGCGCCAAGCCACGCGCCAAGAAAACCGCCAAACCATGCGCCAAGCCACGCGCCAAGGAAAGCGACAAGCCAAGCGCCAAGCCAAGCGCCAAGCCACGCGCCAAGAAAAGCGCCAAGCCATGGGCCAAGCCACGCGTCAAGCCAAGCGCCAAGCCAAACGCCAAGCCACGCGCCAAGAAAAGCGCCAAGCCATGCGCCAAGCCACGCGCCAAGGAAAGCGACTAGCCAAGCGCCAAGCTAAGCGCCAAGGAAAGCGCCAAGCCAAGCGCCAAGCCAAGCACCAAATCACGCGCCAAAAAAAGCGCCAAGCCATGGGCCAAGCCACGCGTCAAGCCAAACGCCAAGCCAAGCGCCAAGCCACGCGCCAAGAAAAGCGCCAAGCCATGCGCCAAGCCACGCGCCAAGAAAAGCGCCAAGCCAAGCGCCAAACCAAATGCCAAGCCAAACGCCAAGCCAAGCGCCAAGCCACGCGCCAAGAAAACCGCCAAACCATGCGCCAAGCCACGCGCCAAGGAAAGCGCCAAGCCAAGCGCCAAGCCAAGCGCCAAGCCACGCGCCAAGAAAAGCGCCAAGCCACGCGCCAAGCCAAGCGGTAGGCCACGCGCCAAAGAGAGCGCCAAGCCAAGCGATAAGCCACCCGCCAAGAAAAGCGCCAAGCCATGCGCCAAACCACGCGCCAAAGAAAGCGCCAAGCCAAGCGCCAAGCCAAGCGTTAATCCACGTGCCAAGGAGAGCGCCAAGCCATGCGCTAAGCCAAGCGCCAAGCCAAACGCCAAGCCAAGCGCCAAGCCACGCGCCAAGCCAAACGCCAAGCCAAGCGCCAAGCCACGCGCCAAGAAAAACGCCAAGCCATGGGCCAAGAAAAGCGCCAAGCCATGGGCCAAGCCACGCGTCAAGCCAAGCGCCAAGCCAAACGCCAAGCCACGCGCCAAGAAAAGCGCCAAGCCATGCGCCAAGCCACGCGCCAAGGAAAGCGACTAGCCAAGCGCCAAGCTAAGCGCCAAGGAAAGCGCCAAGCCAAGCGCCAAGCCAAGCACCAAATCACGCGCCAAAAAAAGCGCCAAGCCATGGGCCAAGCCACGCGTCAAGCCAAACGCCAAGCCAAGCGCCAAGCCACGCGCCAAGAAAAGCGCCAAGCCATGCGCCAAGCCACGCGCCAAGGAAAGCGCCAAGCCAAGCGCCAAGCCAAATGCCAAGCCAAACGCCAAGCCAAGCGCCAAGCCACGCGCCAAGAAAACCGCCAAACCATGCGCCAAGCCACGCGCCAAGGAAAGCGCCAAGCCAACTGCCAAGCCAAGCGCCAAGCCACGCGCCAAGAAAAGCGCCAAGCCACGCGCCAAGCCAAGCGTTAGGTTACGCGCCAAAGAGAGCGCCAAGCCAAGCGATAAGCCACCCGCCAAGAAAAGCGCCAAGCCATGCGCCAAACCACGCGCCAAAGAAAGCGCCAAGCCAAGCGCCAAGCCAAGCGTTAATCCACGTGCCAATGAGAGCGCCAAACCATGCGCTAAGCCAAGCGCCAAGCCAAGAGTCAAGCCAAGCGTCAAGTCACGCGCCAAGACGGCGCTAAGCCAAGCGCCAAGCCAAGCGCCAAACCAAGCGCCAAGCCAAGCGCCAAGCTAAGCGGCAAGAAAAGCGCCAAGCCAAGCGCCAAGAAAAGCGCCAAGCCATGTGCCAAGCCAAGCGAGAAGCTAAGCGGCAAGCCAAATGCCTAGCCAAACGCCAAGCCACGCGCCACGCCAAGCGCCAAGCCACGCACCAAGAAGAGCGTCAAGCCATGCGCCAAGCCAAACGCCAAGACAAGCGCCAAGCTAAGCGCCAAGCCACGCACCGAGGAAAGCGCCAAGCCATGCGCCAAGCCAAGCGCCAAGCTAAACGCCCAGCCAAGCGCCAATCCACGCACCAAGTCACGCGCCAGAAAAAGCGCTAAGCCAAGCGACAAGCCACGCGATAAGAAAACGCCAAGCCAAACGACAAGCCACGCGCCAAGAACGCGCCAAGCCTAGCGCCAAGCCACGCCCCAAGCCAAGCGTTAAGCCACGCGCCAAGAAGAGCGCCAAGCCAAGCGACAAACCACGCGCCAAGAAAAGCGCCATGCCAAGCGCCAAGGAGAGCGCCAAGCCAAGCGATAAGCCAAGCGCCAAGCCAAGCGCCACGCCAAGCGCCAAGCCAAGCGCCAATCCAAGCGCCAAGCCAAACGCCAAAAAAGCGCCAAGCCACTCGCTAAAAAAAGCGCCAAGCCATGAGCCAAGGAAAGCGCCAAGCCAAGCGCCAAGCCAAGCGACAAGCCAAACGCCAAGCCAAGCGCCAAGCCACGCGCCAAGAAAACCGCCAAACCATGCACCAAGCCACGCGCCAAGGAAAGCGCCAAGCCAAGCGATAAGCCACGCGCCAAGAAAAGCTCCAAGCCATACGCCAAGCCAAACGCCAAGCCAAGCGCCAAGCCACGCGCCAAGAAAAGCGCCAAGCCACGCGCCAAGCCAAGCGTTAAGCCACGCGCCAAGGAGAGCGCCAAGCCAAGCGATAAGCCACACGCCAAGAAAAGCTCCAAGCCATACGCCAAGCCAAACGCCAAGCCAAGCGCCAAGCCAAGCGCCAAGCCAAGCGCCAAGCCAAACGCCAAGCCAAGCGCCAAGCCAAGCGCCAAGAAAAGCGCCAAGCCATGCGCCAAGCCAAGCGCCAAGCCAAGCGCCAAGCCACGCGCCACGAAAAACGCCAAGCCAAGAGCCAAGCTAAGCGCCAAGCCAAGCGCCAAGCCAAACGCCCAGCCAAGCGCCAAGCCACGCACCAAGCCAAACGCCAAACCAAGCGCCAAGCCACGCGCCAAGAAAAGCGCCAAGCCATGCGCCAAGCCACGCGCCAAGGAAAGCGCCAAGCCAAGCGCCAAGCCAAGCGCCAAGCCAAACGCCAAGCCAAGCGCCAAGCCACGCGCCAAGAAAAGCGCCAAGCCATGCGCCAAGCCAAGCGCCAAGCCAAGCGCCAAGCCACGCGCCACGAAAAACGCCAAGCCAAGAGCCAAGCCACGCGCCAAGCCACGCGCTAAGGAAAGCGCCAAGCCAAGCGCCAGGCCACGCGCCACGAAAAACGCCAAGCCAAGAGCCAAGCCACGCGCCAAGCCAAGTGTTAAGCCAAGCGCCAAGGAGAGCGCCAAGCCAAGCAATAAGCCACGCGCCAAGAAAAGCGCCAATTTATGCGCCAAGCCAAACGCCAAGCCAAGCGCCAAGCCAAGCGCCAAGCCAAGCGCCAAGCCAAACGCCAAGCCAAACGCCAAGCCAAACGCCAAGCCACGCGCCAAGGAAAGCGCCAAGCCAAGCGCCAAGCCAAGCGCCAAACCAAGCGCCAAGCCAAGCGCCAAGTCAAACGCCAAGCCAAGCGCCAAGCCACGCGCCAAGAAAGGCGCTAAGCCATGCGCCAAGCCACGCGCCAATGAAAGCGCCAAGCCAAGCGCCAAGCCAAGCCCCAAGCCAAACACCAAGCCAAGCGCCAAGCCACGCCCCAAGAAAAGCGCCAATCCATGCGCCAAGCCACGCGCAAAGGAAAGCGCCAAGCCAAGCGCCAAGCCAAGCGTTAATCTACGTGCCAAGGAGAGCGCCAAACCATGCGCTAAGCCAAGCGCCAAGCCAAGAGGCAAGCCAAGCGCCAAGCCACGCGCCAAGACAGCGCCAAGCCATGCATCAAGCCACGCGGCAAAGAAAGCGCCAAGCCAAGCGCCAAGCCAAGCGTTAATCCACGTGCCAAGGAGAGCGCCAAACCATGCGCTAAGCCAAGCGCCAAGCCAAGAGTCAAGCCAAGCGCCAAGTCACGCGCCAAGACAGCGCTAAGCCAAGCGCCAAGCCAAGCGCCAAACCAAGCGCCAAGCCAAGCGCCAAGCCAAACGCCAAGCCAAACGCCAAGCCACGCGCCAAGAAAGCGCCAAGCCATGGGCCAAGCCACGCGCCAAGGAGAGCGCCAAACCATGCTCTAAACCAAGCGCCAAGCCAAAAGCCAAGCCACACACCAAATCACGGGCCAAAAAAAGCGCCAAGCCATGGGCCAAGTCACGCGTCAAGCCAAACGCCAAGCAAAGCGCCAAGCCAAACGCCAAGCCACGCGCCAAGAAAAGCGCCAAGCCATGCGCCAAGCCACGCGCCAAGGAAAGCGCCTAGCCAAGCGCCAAGCTAAGCGCCAAGGAAAGCGCCAAGCCAAGCGCCAAGCCAAGCACCAAATCACGCGCCAAAAAAAGCGCCAAGCCATGGGCCAAGCCACGCGTCAAGCCAAACGCCAAGCCAAGCGCCAAGCCACGCGCCAAGAAAAGCGCCAAGCCATGCGCCAAGCCACGCGCCAAGGAAAGCGCCAAGCCAAGCGCCAAGCCAAATGCCAAGCCAAACCCCAAGCCAAGCGCCAAGCCACGCGCCAAGAAAACCGCCAAACCATGCGCCAAGCCACGCGCCAAGGAAAGCGACAAGCCAAGCGCCAAGCCAAGCGCCAAGCCACGCGCCAAGAAAAGCGCCAAGCCATGGGCCAAGCCACGCGTCAAGCCAAGCGCCAAGCCAAACGCCAAGCCACGCGCCAAGAAAAGCGACTAGCCAAGCGCCAAGCTAAGCGCCAAGGAAAGCGCCAAGCCAAGCGCCAAGCCAAGCACCAAATCACGCGCCAAAAAAAGCGCCAAGCCATGGGCCAAGCCACGCGTCAAGCCAAACGCCAAGCCAAGCGCCAAGCCACGCGCCAAGAAAAGCGCCAAGCCATGCGCCAAGCCACGCGCCAAGAAAAGCGCCAAGCCAAGCGCCAAACCAAATGCCAAGCCAAACGCCAAGCCAAGCGCCAAGCCACGCGCCAAGAAAACCGCCAAACCATGCGCCAAGCCACGCGCCAAGGAAAGCGCCAAGCCAAGCGCCAAGCCAAGCGCCAAGCCACGCGCCAAGAAAAGCGCCAAGCCACGCGCCAAGCCAAGCGGTAGGCCACGCGCCAAAGAGAGCGCCAAGCCAAGCGATAAGCCACCCGCCAAGAAAAGCGCCAAGCCATGCGCCAAACCACGCGCCAAAGAAAGCGCCAAGCCAAGCGCCAAGCCAAGCGTTAATTCACGTGCCAAGGAGAGCGCCAAGCCATGCGCTAAGCCAAGCGCCAAGCCAAACGCCAAGCCAAGCGCCAAGCCACGCGCCAAGCCAAACGCCAAGCCAAGCGCCAAGCCACGCGCCAAAAAAAACGCCAAGCCATGGGCCAAGAAAAGCGCCAAGCCATGGGCCAAGCCACGCGTCAAGCCAAGCGCCAAGCCAAACGCCAAGCCACGCGCCAAGAAAAGCGCCAAGCCATGCGCCAAGCCACGCGCCAAGGAAAGCGACTAGCCAAGCGCCAAGCTAAGCGCCAAGGAAAGCGCCAAGCCAAGCGCCAAGCCAAGCACCAAATCACGCGCCAAAAAAAGCGCCAAGCCATGGGCCAAGCCACGCGTCAAGCCAAACGCCAAGCCAAGCGCCAAGCCACGCGCCAAGAAAAGCGCCAAGCCATGCGCCAAGCCACGCGCCAAGGAAAGCGCCAAGCCAAGCGCCAAGCCAAATGCCAAGCCAAACGCCAAGCCAAGCGCCAAGCCACGCGCCAAGAAAACCGCCAAACCATGCGCCAAGCCACGCGCCAAGGAAAGCGCCAAGCCAACTGCCAAGCCAAGCGCCAAGCCACGCGCCAAGAAAAGCGCCAAGCCACGCGCCAAGCCAAGCGTTAGGTTACGCGCCAAAGAGAGCGCCAAGCCAAGCGATAAGCCACCCGCCAAGAAAAGCGCCAAGCCATGCGCCAAACCACGCGCCAAAGAAAGCGCCAAGCCAAGCGCCAAGCCAAGCGTTAATCCACGTGCCAAGGAGAGCGCCAAACCATGCGCTAAGCCAAGCGCCAAGCCAAGAGTCAAGCCAAGCGTCAAGTCACGCGCCAAGACGGCGCTAAGCGAAGCGCCAAGCCAAGCGCCAAACCAAGCGCCAAGCCAAGCGCCAAGCCAAACGCCAAGCCAAGCGCCAAGCCACGCGCCAAGAAAGGCGCCAAGCCATGGGCCAAGCCACGCGCCAAGGAGAGCGCCAAACCGTGCTCTAAACCAAGCGCCAAGCCAAAAGCCAAGCCACGCACCAAATCACGCGCCAAAAAAAGCGCCAAGCCATGGGCCAAGTCACGCGTCAAGCCAAACGCCAAGCCAAGCGCCAAGCCACGCGCCAAGAAAAACGCCAAGCCATGGGCCAAGCCACGCGTCAAGCCAAGAGCCAAGCCAAACGCCAAGCCACGCGCCAAAAAAAGCGCCAAGCCAAGCGCCAAGCCAAGCGCCAAGCTAAGCGGCAAGAAAAGCGCCAAGCCAAGCGCCAAGAAAAGCGCCAAGCCACGCGCCAAGAAAAGCGCCAAGCCATGCGCCAAGCCACGCGCCAAGCCAAACGCCAAGCCAAGCGCCAAGCCACGTGCCTAGAAACGCGCCAAGCCACGCGCCAAGGAAAGCGCCAAGCCAAGCGCTAAGCCAAGCGCCAAGCCAAGCGCCAAAACAAGCGCCAAGCCATGCGCCAAGCCACGCGCCAAGCCAAACGCCAAGCCAAGCGCCAAGCCACGTGCCTAGAAACGCGCCAAGCCACGCGCCAAGGAAAGCGCCAAGCCAAGCGCCAAGCCAAACGCCAAGCCAAGCGCCAAGCCACGCGCCAGGAAAGGCGCCAAGCCATGCGCCAAGCCACGCGCCAATGAAAGCGCCAAGCCAAGCGCCAAGCCAAGCCCCAAGCCAAACGCCAATCCAAGCGCCAAGAAAAGCGCTAAGCCATGCTCCAAGCCAAGCGTCAAACCAAGCGTCCAGCCAACCGCCAAGCCACGCGCCAAGGAGAGCGCCAAGCTATGCGCCAAACCGAGCGCTAAGCCAAGCAACAAACCACGCGCCAAGAAAGCGCCAAGCCAAGCGACAGGCCACGCGCCAAAAGAGCGCCAAGTCAAGCGTCCAGCCAAGCGTAAAGCCACGCGCCAGGTAGTGCGCCAAGAGATGCGCCAAGCCAATGGCCAAGCCAAGAGCTAAGCCAAGCGCCAAGCCAGGCGCCAAGAAAGCGCCAAGCCAAGCGCCAAGCCAAGCACCAAGCCACGCGCCAAGACAAGCACCACGCCATGCGCCAAGGAGAGCGCCAAGCCAAGCGACAAGCCACACGCCAAGCCACGCGCCAAAAAAAGCGCCAAGCCAAGCGCCAAGCCACGAGCCAAGAAAAGCGCCAAGCCAAGCGCCAAGCCAAGCGCCAAGCCACGCGCCAAGAAAGGCGCCAAGCCATGCGCCAAGCCACGCGCCAATGAAAGCGCCAAGCCAAGCGCCAAGCCAAGCCTCAAGCCAAACGCCAAGCCAAGCGCCAAGAAAAGCGCTAAGCCATGCTCCAAGCCAAGCGTCAAACCAAGCGTCCAGCCAACCGCCAAGCCACGCGCCAGCGCCAAGCCAAGCGCCAAGCCAAACGCCAAGCCAAGCGCCAAGCCACGCGCCAAGAAAAGCGCCAAGCCATGCGCCAAGCCAAGCGCCAAGCCAAGCGCCAAGCCACGCGCCACGAAAAACGCCAAGCCAAGAGCCAAGCCACGCGCCAAGCCACGCGCTAAGGAAAGCGCCAAGCCAAGCGCCAAGCCACGCGCCACGAAAAACGCCAAGCCAAGAGCCAAGCCACGCGCCAAGCCAAGTGTTAAGCCAAGCGATAAGGAGAGCGCCAAGCCAAGCAATAAGCCACGCGCCAAGAAAAGCGCCAAGTTATGCGCCAAGCCAAACGCCAAGCCAAGCGCCAAGCCAAGCGCCAAGCCAAACGCCAAGCCAAACGCCAAGCCAAACGCCAAGCCACGCGCCAAGGAAAGCGCCAAGCCAAGCGCCAAGCCAAGCGCCAAGCCAAGCGCCAAACCAAGCGCCAAGCCAAGCGCCAAGCCAAACGCCAAGCCAAGCGCCAAGCCACGCGCCAAGAAAGGCGCTAAGCCATGCGCCAAGCCACGCGCCAATGAAAGCGCCAAGCCAAGCGCCAAGCCAAGCCCCAAGCCAAACGCCAAGGCAAGCGCCAAGCCACGCGGCAAGAAAAGCGCCAAGCCATGCGCCAAGCTACGCGCAAAGGAAAGCGCCAAGCCAAGCGCCAAGCCAAGCGTTAATCTACGTGCCAAGGAGAGCGCCAAACCATGCGCTAAGCCAAGCGCCAAGCCAAGAGGCAAGCCAAGCGCCAAGCCACGCGCTAAATAGCGCCAAGCCATGCGCCAAGCCACACGCCAAAGAAAGCGCCAAGCCAAGCGCCAAGCCAAGCGCCAAGCCAAGCGTTAATCCACGTGCCAAGGAGAGCGCCAAACCATGCGCTAAGCCAAGCGCCAAGCCAAGAGTCAAGCCAAGCGCCAAGTCACGCGCCAAGACAGCGCTAAGCCAAGCGCCAAGCCAAGCGCCAAACCAAGCGCCAAGCCAAGCGCCAAGCCAAACGCCAAGCCAAGCGCCAAGCCACGCGCCAAGAAAGGCGCCAAGCCATGGGCCAAGCCACGCGCCAAGGAGAGCGCCAAACCATGCTCTAAACCAAGCGCCAAGCCAAAAGCCAAGCCACGCACCAAATCACTCGCCAAAAAAAACGCCAAGCCATGGGCCACGAAAAGCGCCAAGCCATGGGCCAAGAAAAGCGACAAGCCATGGGCCAAGCCACGCGTCAAGCCAAGCGCCAAGCCAAACGCCAAGCCACGCGCCAAGAAAAGCGCCAAGCCAAGCGCCAAGCCAAGCGCCAAGCTAAGCGGCAAGAAAAGCGCCAAGCCAACCGCCAAGAAAAGCGGCAAGCCATGTGCCAAGCGCCAAGCCACGAGCCAAGAAAAGCGCCAAGCCAAGCGACAAGCAACGCGCCAAGCCAAGCGTTAAGCCACGCGCCAAGGAGGGCGCCAAGACAAGCGATAAACCACGCGAGAAGCCACGCGCCAAAAAAAGCGCCAAGCAAAGCGCCAAGACAAGCATTAAGCCACGCGCCAAGGAGATCGCCAAGCCAAGCGATAAACCAAGCGCCAAGCCAAGCGCCAAGCCAAACGCCAAGCCAAGCGCCAAGCCACGCGCCAAGAAAGGCGCCAAGCCATGGGCCAAGCCACGCGCCAAGGAGAGCGCCAAACCATGCTCTAAACCAAGCGCCAAGCCAAAAGCCAAGCCACGCACCAAATCACTCGCCAAAAAAAGCGCCAAGCCAAGCGCCAAGCCAAGCGCCAAGCCAAGCGCCAAGCCAAGCGCCAAGCCAAGCGCCAAGCCAAGCGCCAAGCCACGTGCCGAGAAAAGCGCCAAGCCATGCGCCAAGCCAAGCGCTAGGAAAAGCGCCAAGCCGTGCGCCAAGCCAAGCGCCAGGTTAAGCGCCAAGCCGAATGCTAAGCCGCATGCCAAGCCAAGCGCCAAGACAAGCGCCAAGCCAAGCGCCAAGCAACGCGCCAACATAAGCGGAAAGCCAAGCGCCACGCCACGCGCGAAGACAAGCGCCAAGCCAAGCGCCAAGCAACGCGCCAACATAAGCGGTAAGCCAAGCGCCAATCCAAACGCCAAGCCAAGTGCCAAGCCACGCGCCAAGAAAGCGCCAAGCCAAGCGTCTAGTCAAGCGACAAGCCAAGCGCCAAACCAAGCAGCAAGCCAAACGGTAAGCCACGCGCCAAGAAAAGCGTTAAGCCAAACGTCAAGCCAAGCGCCAAGCTAAGCGCCAAACCAAGCGCCAAGCCAAACGCCCAGCCAAGCGCCAAGCCACGCACCAAGCCAAACGCCAAACCAAGCGCCAAGCCACTCGCCAAAAAAAGCGCCAAGCCATGGGCCAAGCCACGCGCCAAGGAAAGCGCCAAGCCAAGCGCCAAGAAAAGCGCCACGCCATGCGCCAAGCCAAGCAACAGGCCACGCGCCAGGAAAAGCGTCAAGCCAAGCGCCAAGCCTCGCGTCAAGGAGAGCGCCAAGCCAAGCGACAAGCCACGGGCCAAGAAAAGCGCCAAACCGAGCGCCAAGCCAAGCGCTTAGTCAAGCGCTAAGCCAAACGCTAAGGAGAGCGCCAAGACATGCGCCAAGAAAAGCGCCAAAAAAAGCGCCAAGCCAAACGCCAAGCCAAGCGGCAAGCCAAGCACCAAACCACGCGCTAAGAAAAGCGCAAAGCCAAGCGCCAAGCCAAGCGTCCAGCCAAGCGCCAAGCCACGCGCCAAGGAGAGTGCCAAATCATGCGCCAAGCCAAGCGCCAAGCCAAGTGCCCAGCCAAGCGCCAAGCCACTCCCCGAGAAAAGCGCCAAGCTAAGCGTCAAGCCACACTCTAAGCTAAGCGCCAAGCCACGCGTTAAGCCAAGCGCCAAGCCAAGCGGCAAGCCAAGTGCCAAACCACGGGCCAAGAAACGCGCCACGCTAAGCCAAGTGCCAAGCCAAGTGCCCAGCCAAGCGCCAAGCCACGCGCCAAGAACAGCGCCAAGCCAAGCGCCAAGCCAAGCGACAAGCCACGCGCCAAGAAAAGCGTCACCCCATGCACCAAGGAGAGCGCCAAGCCAAGCGACAAGCCACGCGCCAAGAAAAGCGCCACGCCATGCGCCAAGCCAAGCGACAGGCCACGCGCCAGGAAAAGCGTCAAACCAAGCGCCAGGAAAAGCGTCATGCCAAGCGCCAAGCCTCGCGTCAAGGAGAGCGCCAAGCCAAGCGACAAGCCACGCGCCAAGAAAAACGCCAAACCGAGCGCCAAGCCAAGCGCCCAGTCAAGCGCCAAGCCAAGCGCCAAGCCACGCGCTAAGAAAAGCTCAAAGCCAAGCGCCAAGCCAAGCGCCAAGCCAAGCGTTTAGCCAAGCGCCAAGCCACGCGCCAAGGAGAGCGCCAAATCATGCGCCAAGCCAAGCGCCAAGCCAAGTGCCCAGCCAAGCGCCAAGCCACTCACCGAGAAAAGCGCCAAGCCAAGCGTCAAGCCACGCTCTAAGCTAAGCGCCAAACCACGCGTTAAGCCAAGCTCCAAGCCAAGCGGCAAGCCAAGTGCCAAGCCAAGCGCTAAACCAAGCGGCAAGCCAAGTGCCAAGCCACGCGCTAAGAAAAGCGCAAAGCCAAGGGCCAAGCCAAGCGCCAAGCCAAGCGTCCAGCCAAGCGCCAAGCCACGCGCCAAGGAGAGCGCCAAATCATGCGCCAAGCCAAGCGACATGCTAAACGTCAAGCCAAGTGCCAAGAAAAGCGCCAAGCCAAGCGCCAAGCCAAGTGCCCAGCCAAGCGCCAAGCCACTCCCCGAGAAAAGCGCCAAGCCAAGCGTCAAGCCACGCTTTAAGTTAAGCGCCAAACCACGCGTTAAGCCAAGCTCCAAGCCAAGCGGCAAGCCAAGTGCCAAGCCAAGCGCCAAACCAAGCGGCAAGCCAAGTGCCAAGCCACGCGCTAAGAAAAGCGCAAAGCCAAGCGCCAAGCCAAGCGCCAAGCCAAGTGCCCAGCCAAGCGCCAAGAAAAGCGCCACGCCATGCGCCAAGCCAAGCGACAGGCCACGCGCCAGGAAAAGCGTCAAGCCAAGCGCCAAGCCTCTCGTCAAGGAGAGCGCCAAGCCAAGCGACAAGCCACGCGCCAAGAAAAGCGCCAAACCGAGCGCCAAGCCAAGCGCCCAGTCAAGCGCTAAGCCAAACGCTAAGGAGAGCGCCAAGAAATGCGCCAAGAAAAGCGCCAAGAAATGCGCCAAGCCAAACGCCAAGCCAAGCGGCAAGCCAAGCACCAAACCACGTGCTAAGAAAAGCGCAAAGCCAAGCGCCAAGACAAGCGCCAAGCCAAGCGTCCAGCCAAGCGCCAAGCCACGCGCCAAGGAAAGCGCCAAACCATGCGCCAAGCCAAGCGACAACCCAAGTGCCAAGCCAAGCGCCAAACCAAGCGGCAAGCCAAGTACCAAGCCACGCGCCAAGAAAAGCAACAAGCCAATCGCCAATCCAAGCGCCAAGCCAAGCGCCAAGCCACGCGCCAAGAAAAGCGCCACGCCATGCGCCAAGCCAAGCAACAGGCCACGCGCCAGGAAAAGCGTCAAGCCAAGCGCCAAGCCTCGCGTCAAGGAGAGCGCCAAGCCAAGCGACAAGCCACGCGCCAAGAAAAGCGCCAAACCGAGCGCCAAGCCAAGCGCTTAGTCAAGCGCTAAGCCAAACGCTAAGGAGAGCGCCAAGACATGCGCCAAGAAAAGCGCCAAAAAAAGCGCCAAGCCAAACGCCAAGCCAAGCGGCAAGCCAAGCACCAAACCACGCGCTAAGAAAAGCGCAAAGCCAAGCGCCAAGCCAAGCGTCCAGCCAAGCGCCAAGCCACGCGCCAAGGAGAGTGCCAAATCATGCGCCAAGCCAAGCGCCAAGCCAAGCAATAAGCCACGCGCCAAGAAAAGCGCCAAGTTATGCGCCAAGCCAAACGCCAAGCCAAGCGCCAAGCCAAGCGCCAAACCAAGCGCCAAGCCAAGCGCCAAGCCACGCGCCAAGAAAGGCGCCAAGCCATGCACCAAGCCACGCGCCAATGAAAGCGCCAAGCCAAGCGCCAAGCCAAGCCTCAAGCCAAACGCCAAGCCAAGCGCCAAGAAAAGCGCTAAGCCATGCTCCAAGCCAAGCGTCAAACCAAGCGTCCAGCCAACCGCCAAGCCACGCGCCAGCGCCAAGCCAAGCGCCAAGCCAAGCGCCAAGCCAAACGCCAAGTCAAGCGCCAAGCCACGCGCCAAGAAAAGCGCCAAGCCATGCGCCAAGCCAAGCGCCAAGCCAAGCGCCAAGCCACGCGCCACGAAAAACGCCAAGCCAAGAGCCAAGCCACGCGCCAAGCCACGCGCTAAGGAAAGCGCCAAGCCAAGCGCCAAGCCAAGCGCCAAGCCACGCGCCACGAAAAACGCCAAGCCAAGAGCCAAGCAACGCGCCAAGCCAAGTGTTAAGCCAAGCGATAAGGAGAGCGCCAAGCCAAGCAATAAGCCACGCGCCAAGAAAAGCGCCAAGTTATGCGCCAAGCCAAACGCCAAGCCAAGCGCCAAGCCAAGCGCCAAGCCAAACGATAAGCCAAACGCCAAGCCAAACGCCAAGCCACGCGCCAAGGAAAGCGCCAAGCCAAGCGTCAAGCCAAGCGCCAAGCCAAGCGCCAAACCAAGCGCCAAGCCAAGCGCCAAGCCAAACGCCAAGCCAAGCGCCAAGCCACGCGCCAAGAAAGGCGCTAAGCCATGCGCCAAGCCACGCGCCAATGAAAGCGCCAAGCCAAGCGCCAAGCCAAGCCCCAAGCCAAACGCCAAGGCAAGCGCCAAGCCACGCGGCAAGAAAAGCGCCAAGCCAAGCGCCAAGCCAAGCGTTAATCTACGTGCCAAGGAGAGCGCCAAACCATGCGCTAAGCCAAGCGCCAAGCCAAGAGGCAAGCCAAGCGCCAAGCCACGCGCTAAATAGCGCCAAGCCATGCGCCAAGCCACACGCCAAAGAAAGCGCCAAGCCAAGCGCCAAGCCAAGCGCCAAGCCAAGCGTTAATCCACGTGCCAAGGAGAGCGCCAAACCATGCGCTAAGCCAAGCGCCAAGCCAAGAGTCAAGCCAAGCGCCAAGTCACGCGCCAAGACAGCGCTAAGCCAAGCGCCAAGCCAAGCGCCAAACCAAGCGCCAAGCCAAGCGCCAAGCCAAACGCCAAGCCAAGCGCCAAGCCACGCGCCAAGAAAGGCGCCAAGCCATGGGCCAAGCCACGCGCCAAGGAGAGCGCCAAACCATGCTCTAAACCAAGCGCCAAGCCAAAAGCCAAGCCACGCACCAAATCACTCGCCAAAAAAAACGCCAAGCCATGGGCCACGAAAAGCGCCAAGCCATGGGCCAAGAAAAGCGACAAGCCATGGGCCAAGCCACGCGTCAAGCCAAGCGCCAAGCCAAACGCCAAGCCACGCGCCAAGAAAAGCGCCAAGCCAAGCGCCAAGCCAAGCGCCAAGCTAAGCGGCAAGAAAAGCGCCAAGCCAACCGCCAAGAAAAGCGGCAAGCCATGTGCCAAGCGCCAAGCCACGAGCCAAGAAAAGCGCCAAGCCAAGCGACAAGCAACGCGCCAAGCCAAGCGTTAAGCCACGCGCCAAGGAGGGCGCCAAGACAAGCGATAAACCACGCGAGAAGCCACGCGCCAAAAAAAGCGCCAAGCAAAGCGCCAAGACAAGCATTAAGCCACGCGCCAAGGAGATCGCCAAGCCAAGCGATAAACCACGCGCCAAGCCACGCGCCAAAAAAAGCGCCAAGCCAAGCGCCAAGCCAAGCGCCAAGCCAAGCGCCAAGCCAAGCGCCAAGCCAAGCGCCAAGCCACGTGCCGAGAAAAGCGCCAAGCCATGCGCCAAGCCAAGCGCTAGGAAAAGCGCCAAGCCGTGCGCCAAGCCAAGCGCCAGGTTAAGCGCCAAGCCGAATGCTAAGCCGCATGCCAAGCCAAGCGCCAAGACAAGCGCCAAGCCAAGCGCCAAGCAACGCGCCAACATAAGCGGAAAGCCAAGCGCCACGCCACGCGCGAAGACAAGCGCCAAGCCAAGCGCCAAGCAACGCGCCAACATAAGCGGTAAGCCAAGCGCCAATCCAAACGCCAAGCCAAGTGCCAAGCCACGCGCCAAGAAAGCGCCAAGCCAAGCGTCTAGTCAAGCGACAAGCCAAGCGCCAAACCAAGCAGCAAGCCAAACGGTAAGCCACGCGCCAAGAAAAGCGTTAAGCCAAACGTCAAGCCAAGCGCCAAGCTAAGCGCCAAACCAAGCGCCAAGCCAAACGCCCAGCCAAGCGCCAAGCCACGCACCAAGCCAAACGCCAAACCAAGCGCCAAGCCACTCGCCAAAAAAAGCGCCAAGCCATGGGCCAAGCCACGCGCCAAGGAAAGCGCCAAGCCAAGCGCCAAGAAAAGCGCCACGCCATGCGCCAAGCCAAGCAACAGGCCACGCGCCAGGAAAAGCGTCAAGCCAAGCGCCAAGCCTCGCGTCAAGGAGAGCGCCAAGCCAAGCGACAAGCCACGGGCCAAGAAAAGCGCCAAACCGAGCGCCAAGCCAAGCGCTTAGTCAAGCGCTAAGCCAAACGCTAAGGAGAGCGCCAAGACATGCGCCAAGAAAAGCGCCAAAAAAAGCGCCAAGCCAAACGCCAAGCCAAGCGGCAAGCCAAGCACCAAACCACGCGCTAAGAAAAGCGCAAAGCCAAGCGCCAAGCCAAGCGTCCAGCCAAGCGCCAAGCCACGCGCCAAGGAGAGTGCCAAATCATGCGCCAAGCCAAGCGCCAAGCCAAGTGCCCAGCCAAGCGCCAAGCCACTCCCCGAGAAAAGCGCCAAGCTAAGCGTCAAGCCACACTCTAAGCTAAGCGCCAAGCCACGCGTTAAGCCAAGCGCCAAGCCAAGCGGCAAGCCAAGTGCCAAACCACGGGCCAAGAAACGCGCCACGCTAAGCCAAGTGCCAAGCCAAGTGCCCAGCCAAGCGCCAAGCCACGCGCCAAGAACAGCGCCAAGCCAAGCGCCAAGCCAAGCGACAAGCCACGCGCCAAGAAAAGCGTCACCCCATGCACCAAGGTGAGCGCCAAGCCAAGCGACAAGCCACGCGCCAAGAAAAGCGCCACGCCATGCGCCAAGCCAAGCGACAGGCCACGCGCCAGGAAAAGCGTCAAACCAAGCGCCAGGAAAAGCGTCATGCCAAGCGCCAAGCCTCGCGTCAAGGAGAGCGCCAAGCCAAGCGACAAGCCACGCGCCAAGAAAAACGCCAAACCGAGCGCCAAGCCAAGCGCCCAGTCAAGCGCCAAGCCAAGCGCCAAGCCACGCGCTAAGAAAAGCTCAAAGCCAAGCGCCAAGCCAAGCGCCAAGCCAAGCGTTTAGCCAAGCGCCAAGCCACGCGCCAAGGAGAGCGCCAAATCATGCGCCAAGCCAAGCGCCAAGCCAAGTGCCCAGCCAAGCGCCAAGCCACTCACCGAGAAAAGCGCCAAGCCAAGCGTCAAGCCACGCTCTAAGCTAAGCGCCAAACCACGCGTTAAGCCAAGCTCCAAGCCAAGCGGCAAGCCAAGTGCCAAGCCAAGCGCTAAACCAAGCGGCAAGCCAAGTGCCAAGCCACGCGCTAAGAAAAGCGCAAAGCCAAGGGCCAAGCCAAGCGCCAAGCCAAGCGTCCAGCCAAGCGCCAAGCCACGCGCCAAGGAGAGCGCCAAATCATGCGCCAAGCCAAGCGACATGCTAAACGTCAAGCCAAGTGCCAAGAAAAGCGCCAAGCCAAGCGCCAAGCCAAGTGCCCAGCCAAGCGCCAAGCCACTCCCCGAGAAAAGCGCCAAGCCAAGCGTCAAGCCACGCTTTAAGTTAAGCGCCAAACCACGCGTTAAGCCAAGCTCCAAGCCAAGCGGCAAGCCAAGTGCCAAGCCAAGCGCCAAACCAAGCGGCAAGCCAAGTGCCAAGCCACGCGCTAAGAAAAGCGCAAAGCCAAGCGCCAAGCCAAGCGCCAAGCCAAGTGCCCAGCCAAGCGCCAAGAAAAGCGCCACGCCATGCGCCAAGCCAAGCGACAGGCCACGCGCCAGGAAAAGCGTCAAGCCAAGCGCCAAGCCTCTCGTCAAGGAGAGCGCCAAGCCAAGCGACAAGCCACGCGCCAAGAAAAGCGCCAAACCGAGCGCCAAGCCAAGCGCCCAGTCAAGCGCTAAGCCAAACGCTAAGGAGAGCGCCAAGAAATGCGCCAAGAAAAGCGCCAAGAAATGCGCCAAGCCAAACGCCAAGCCAAGCGGCAAGCCAAGCACCAAACCACGTGCTAAGAAAAGCGCAAAGCCAAGCGCCAAGACAAGCGCCAAGCCAAGCGTCCAGCCAAGCGCCAAGCCACGCGCCAAGGAAAGCGCCAAACCATGCGCCAAGCCAAGCGACAACCCAAGTGCCAAGCCAAGCGCCAAACCAAGCGGCAAGCCAAGTACCAAGCCACGCGCCAAGAAAAGCAACAAGCCAATCGCCAATCCAAGCGCCAAGCCAAGCGCCAAGCCACGCGCCAAGAAAAGCGCCACGCCATGCGCCAAGCCAAGCAACAGGCCACGCGCCAGGAAAAGCGTCAAGCCAAGCGCCAAGCCTCGCGTCAAGGAGAGCGTCAAGCCAAGCGACAAGCCACGCGCCAAGAAAAGCGCCAAACCGAGCGCCAAGCCAAGCGCTTAGTCAAGCGCTAAGCCAAACGCTAAGGAGAGCGCCAAGACATGCGCCAAGAAAAGCGCCAAAAAAAGCGCCAAGCCAAACGCCAAGCCAAGCGGCAAGCCAAGCACCAAACCACGCGTTAAGAAAAGCGCAAAGCCAAGCGCCAAGCCAAGCGTCCAGCCAAGCGCCAAGCCACGCGCCAAGGAGAGTGCCAAATCATGCGCCAAGCCAAGCGCCAAGCCAAGCAATAAGCCACGCGCCAAGAAAAGCGCCAAGTTATGCGCCAAGCCAAACGCCAAGCCAAGCGCCAAGCCAAGCGCCAAGCCAAGCGCCAAGCCAAGCGCCAAACCAAGCGCCAAGCCAAGCGCCAAGCCACGCGCCAAGAAAGGCGCCAAGCCATGCACCAAGCCACGCGCCAATGAAAGCGCCAAGCCAAGCGCCAAGCCAAGCCTCAAGCCAAACGCCAAGCCAAGCGCCAAGAAAAGCGCTAAGCCATGCTCCAAGCCAAGCGTCAAACCAAGCGTCCAGCCAACCGCCAAGCCACGCGCCCAGCGCCAAGCCAAGCGCCAAGCCAAGCGCCAAGCCAAACGCCAAGTCAAGCGCCAAGCCACGCGCCAAGAAAAGCGCCAAGCCATGCGCCAAGCCAAGCGCCAAGCCAAGCGCCAAGCCACGCGCCACGAAAAACGCCAAGCCAAGAGCCAAGCCACGCGCCAAGCCACGCGCTAAGGAAAGCGCCAAGCCAAGCGCCAAGCCACGCGCCACGAAAAACGCCAAGCCAAGAGCCAAGCAACGCGCCAAGCCAAGTGTTAAGCCAAGCGATAAGGAGAGCGCCAAGCCAAGCAATAAGCCACGCGCCAAGAAAAGCGCCAAGTTATGCGCCAAGCCAAACGCCAAGCCAAGCGCCAAGCCAAGCGCCAAGCCAAACGATAAGCCAAACGCCAAGACAAACGACAAGCCACGCGCCAAGGAAAGCGCCAAGCCAAGCGTCAAGCCAAGCGCCAAGCCAAGCGCCAAACCAAGCGCCAAGCCAAGCGCCAAGCCAAACGCCAAGCCAAGCGCCAAGCCACGCGCCAAGAAAGGCGCTAAGCCATGCGCCAAGCCACGCGCCAATGAAAGCGCCAAGCCAAGCGCCAAGCCAAGCCCCAAGCCAAACGCCAAGGCAAGCGCCAAGCCACGCGGCAAGAAAAGCGCCAAGCCAAGCGCCAAGCCAAGCGTTAATCTACGTGCCAAGGAGAGCGCCAAACCATGCGCTAAGCCAAGCGCCAAGCCAAGAGGCAAGCCAAGCGCCAAGCCACGCGCTAAGCAGCGCCAAGCCATGCGCCAAGCCACACGCCAAAGAAAGCGCCAAGCCAAGCGCCAAGCCAAGCGCCAAGCCAAGCGTTAATCCACGTGCCAAGGAGAGCGCCAAACCATGCGCTAAGCCAAGCGCCAAGCCAAGAGTCAAGCCAAGCGCCAAGTCACGCGCCAAGACAGCGCTAAGCCAAGCGCCAAGCCAAGCGCCAAACCAAGCGCCAAGCCAAGCGCCAAGCCAAACGCCAAGCCAAGCGCCAAGCCACGCGCCAAGAAAGGCGCCAAGCCATGGGCCAAGCCACGCGCCAAGGAGAGCGCCAAACCATGCTCTAAACCAAGCGCCAAGCCAAAAGCCAAGCCACGCACCAAATCACTCGCCAAAAAAAACGCCAAGCCATGGGCCACGAAAAGCGCCAAGCCATGGGCCAAGAAAAGCGACAAGCCATGGGCCAAGCCACGCGTCAAGCCAAGCGCCAAGCCAAACGCCAAGCCACGCGCCAAGAAAAGCGCCAAGCCAAGCGCCAAGCCAAGCGCCAAGCTAAGCGGCAAGAAAAGCGCCAAGCCAACCGCCAAGAAAAGCGGCAAGCCATGTGCCAAGCGCCAAGCCACGAGCCAAGAAAAGCGCCAAGCCAAGCGACAAGCAACGCGCCAAGCCAAGCGTTAAGCCACGCGCCAAGGAGGGCGCCAAGACAAGCGATAAACCACGCGAGAAGCCACGCGCCAAAAAAAGCGCCAAGCAAAGCGCCAAGACAAGCATTAAGCCACGCGCCAAGGAGATCGCCAAGCCAAGCGATAAACCACGCGCCAAGCCACGCGCCAAAAAAAGCGCCAAGCCAAGCGCCAAGCCAAGCGCCAAGCCAAGCGCCAAGCCAAGCGCCAAGCCAAGCGCCAAGCCACGTGCCGAGAAAAGCGCCAAGCCATGCGCCAAGCCAAGCGCTAGGAAAAGCGCCAAGCCGTGCGCCAAGCCAAGCGCCAGGTTAAGCGCCAAGCCGAATGCTAAGCCGCATGCCAAGCCAAGCGCCAAGACAAGCGCCAAGCCAAGCGCCAAGCAACGCGCCACATAAGCGGAAAGCCAAGCGCCACGCCACGCGCGAAGACAAGCGCCAAGCCAAGCGCCAAGCAACGCGCCAAACATAAGCGGTAAGCCAAGCGCCAATCCAAACGCCAAGCCAAGTGCCAAGCCACGCGCCAAGAAAGCGCCAAGCCAAGCGTCTAGTCAAGCGACAAGCCAAGCGCCAAACCAAGCAGCAAGCCAAACGGTAAGCCACGCGCCAAGAAAAGCGTTAAGCCAAACGTCAAGCCAAGCGCCAAGCTAAGCGCCAAACCAAGCGCCAAGCCAAACGCCCAGCCAAGCGCCAAGCCACGCACCAAGCCAAACGCCAAACCAAGCGCCAAGCCACTCGCCAAAAAAAGCGCCAAGCCATGGGCCAAGCCACGCGCCAAGGAAAGCGCCAAGCCAAGCGCCAAGAAAAGCGCCACGCCATGCGCCAAGCCAAGCAACAGGCCACGCGCCAGGAAAAGCGTCAAGCCAAGCGCCAAGCCTCGCGTCAAGGAGAGCGCCAAGCCAAGCGACAAGCCACGGGCCAAGAAAAGCGCCAAACCGAGCGCCAAGCCAAGCGCTTAGTCAAGCGCTAAGCCAAACGCTAAGGAGAGCGCCAAGACATGCGCCAAGAAAAGCGCCAAAAAAAGCGCCAAGCCAAACGCCAAGCCAAGCGGCAAGCCAAGCACCAAACCACGCGCTAAGAAAAGCGCAAAGCCAAGCGCCAAGCCAAGCGTCCAGCCAAGCGCCAAGCCACGCGCCAAGGAGAGTGCCAAATCATGCGCCAAGCCAAGCGCCAAGCCAAGTGCCCAGCCAAGCGCCAAGCCACTCCCCGAGAAAAGCGCCAAGCTAAGCGTCAAGCCACACTCTAAGCTAAGCGCCAAGCCACGCGTTAAGCCAAGCGCCAAGCCAAGCGGCAAGCCAAGTGCCAAACCACGGGCCAAGAAACGCGCCACGCTAAGCCAAGTGCCAAGCCAAGTGCCCAGCCAAGCGCCAAGCCACGCGCCAAGAACAGCGCCAAGCCAAGCGCCAAGCCAAGCGACAAGCCACGCGCCAAGAAAAGCGTCACCCCATGCACCAAGGTGAGCGCCAAGCCAAGCGACAAGCCACGCGCCAAGAAAAGCGCCACGCCATGCGCCAAGCCAAGCGACAGGCCACGCGCCAGGAAAAGCGTCAAACCAAGCGCCAGGAAAAGCGTCATGCCAAGCGCCAAGCCTCGCGTCAAGGAGAGCGCCAAGCCAAGCGACAAGCCACGCGCCAAGAAAAACGCCAAACCGAGCGCCAAGCCAAGCGCCCAGTCAAGCGCCAAGCCAAGCGCCAAGCCACGCGCTAAGAAAAGCTCAAAGCCAAGCGCCAAGCCAAGCGCCAAGCCAAGCGTTTAGCCAAGCGCCAAGCCACGCGCCAAGGAGAGCGCCAAATCATGCGCCAAGCCAAGCGCCAAGCCAAGTGCCCAGCCAAGCGCCAAGCCACTCACCGAGAAAAGCGCCAAGCCAAGCGTCAAGCCACGCTCTAAGCTAAGCGCCAAACCACGCGTTAAGCCAAGCTCCAAGCCAAGCGGCAAGCCAAGTGCCAAGCCAAGCGCTAAACCAAGCGGCAAGCCAAGTGCCAAGCCACGCGCTAAGAAAAGCGCAAAGCCAAGGGCCAACCCAAGCGCCAAGCCAAGCGTCCAGCCAAGCGCCAAGCCACGCGCCAAGGAGAGCGCCAAATCATGCGCCAAGCCAAGCGACATGCTAAACGTCAAGCCAAGTGCCAAGAAAAGCGCCAAGCCAAGCGCCAAGCCAAGTGCCCAGCCAAGCGCCAAGCCACTCCCCGAGAAAAGCGCCAAGCCAAGCGTCAAGCCACGCTTTAAGTTAAGCGCCAAACCACGCGTTAAGCCAAGCTCCAAGCCAAGCGGCAAGCCAAGTGCCAAGCCAAGCGCCAAACCAAGCGGCAAGCCAAGTGCCAAGCCACGCGCTAAGAAAAGCGCAAAGCCAAGCGCCAAGCCAAGCGCCAAGCCAAGTGCCCAGCCAAGCGCCAAGAAAAGCGCCACGCCATGCGCCAAGCCAAGCGACAGGCCACGCGCCAGGAAAAGCGTCAAGCCAAGCGCCAAGCCTCTCGTCAAGGAGAGCGCCAAGCCAAGCGACAAGCCACGCGCCAAGAAAAGCGCCAAACCGAGCGCCAAGCCAAGCGCCCAGTCAAGCGCTAAGCCAAACGCTAAGGAGAGCGCCAAGAAATGCGCCAAGAAAAGCGCCAAGAAATGCGCCAAGCCAAACGCCAAGCCAAGCGGCAAGCCAAGCACCAAACCACGTGCTAAGAAAAGCGCAAAGCCAAGCGCCAAGACAAGCGCCAAGCCAAGCGTCCAGCCAAGCGCCAAGCCACGCGCCAAGGAAAGCGCCAAACCATGCGCCAAGCCAAGCGACAACCCAAGTGCCAAGCCAAGCGCCAAACCAAGCGGCAAGCCAAGTACCAAGCCACGCGCCAAGAAAAGCAACAAGCCAATCGCCAATCCAAGCGCCAAGCCAAGCGCCAAGCCACGCGCCAAGAAAAGCGCCACGCCATGCGCCAAGCCAAGCAACAGGCCACGCGCCAGGAAAAGCGTCAAGCCAAGCGCCAAGCCTCGCGTCAAGGAGAGCGCCAAGCCAAGCGACAAGCCACGCGCCAAGAAAAGCGCCAAACCGAGCGCCAAGCCAAGCGCTTAGTCAAGCGCTAAGCCAAACGCTAAGGAGAGCGCCAAGACATGCGCCAAGAAAAGCGCCAAAAAAAGCGCCAAGCCAAACGCCAAGCCAAGCGGCAAGCCAAGCACCAAACCACGCGTTAAGAAAAGCGCAAAGCCAAGCGCCAAGCCAAGCGTCCAGCCAAGCGCCAAGCCACGCGCCAAGGAGAGTGCCAAATCATGCGCCAAGCCAAGCGCCAAGCCAAGCAATAAGCCACGCGCCAAGAAAAGCGCCAAGTTATGCGCCAAGCCAAACGCCAAGCCAAGCGCCAAGCCAAGCGCCAAGCCAAGCGCCAAGCCAAGCGCCAAACCAAGCGCCAAGCCAAGCGCCAAGCCACGCGCCAAGAAAGGCGCCAAGCCATGCACCAAGCCACGCGCCAATGAAAGCGCCAAGCCAAGCGCCAAGCCAAGCCTCAAGCCAAACGCCAAGCCAAGCGCCAAGAAAAGCGCTAAGCCATGCTCCAAGCCAAGCGTCAAACCAAGCGTCCAGCCAACCGCCAAGCCACGCGCCAGCGCCAAGCCAAGCGCCAAGCCAAGCGCCAAGCCAAACGCCAAGTCAAGCGCCAAGCCACGCGCCAAGAAAAGCGCCAAGCCATGCGCCAAGCCAAGCGCCAAGCCAAGCGCCAAGCCACGCGCCACGAAAAACGCCAAGCCAAGAGCCAAGCCACGCGCCAAGCCACGCGCTAAGGAAAGCGCCAAGCCAAGCGCCAAGCCACGCGCCACGAAAAACGCCAAGCCAAGAGCCAAGCAACGCGCCAAGCCAAGTGTTAAGCCAAGCGATAAGGAGAGCGCCAAGCCAAGCAATAAGCCACGCGCCAAGAAAAGCGCCAAGTTATGCGCCAAGCCAAACGCCAAGCCAAGCGCCAAGCCAAGCGCCAAGCCAAACGATAAGCCAAACGCCAAGACAAACGCCAAGCCACGCGCCAAGGAAAGCGCCAAGCCAAGCGTCAAGCCAAGCGCCAAGCCAAGCGCCAAACCAAGCGCCAAGCCAAGCGCCAAGCCAAACGCCAAGCCAAGCGCCAAGCCACGCGCCAAGAAAGGCGCTAAGCCATGCGCCAAGCCACGCGCCAATGAAAGCGCCAAGCCAAGCGCCAAGCCAAGCCCCAAGCCAAACGCCAAGGCAAGCGCCAAGCCACGCGGCAAGAAAAGCGCCAAGCCAAGCGCCAAGCCAAGCGTTAATCTACGTGCCAAGGAGAGCGCCAAACCATGCGCTAAGCCAAGCGCCAAGCCAAGAGGCAAGTCAAGCGCCAAGCCACGCGCTAAGCAGCGCCAAGCCATGCGCCAAGCCACACGCCAAAGAAAGCGCCAAGCCAAGCGCCAAGCCAAGCGCCAAGCCAAGCGTTAATCCACGTGCCAAGGAGAGCGCCAAACCATGCGCTAAGCCAAGCGCCAAGCCAAGAGTCAAGCCAAGCGCCAAGTCACGCGCCAAGACAGCGCTAAGCCAAGCGCCAAGCCAAGCGCCAAACCAAGCGCCAAGCCAAGCGCCAAGCCAAACGCCAAGCCAAGCGCCAAGCCACGCGCCAAAAAAGCGCCAAGCCATGGGCCAAGCCACGCGCCAAGGAGAGCGCCAAACCATGCTCTAAACCAAGCGCCAAGCCAAAAGCCAAGCCACGCACCAAATCACTCGCCAAAAAAAGCGCCAAGCCATGGGCCAAGAAAAGCGCCAAGCCATGGGCCAAGAAAAGCGACAAGCCATGGGCCAAGCCACGCGTCAAGCCAAGCGCCAAGCCAAACGCCAAGCCACGCGCCAAGAAAAGCGCCAAGCCAAGCGCCAAGCTAAGCGGCAAGAAAAGCGCCAAGCCAAGCGCCAAGAAAAGCGCCAAGCCATGTGCCAAGCCAAGCGAGAAGCTAAGCGGCAAGCCAAATGCCCAGCCAAACGCCAAGCCACGCGCCACGCCAAGCGCCAAGCCACGCACCAAGAAGAGCGTCAAGCCATGCGCCAAGCCAAACGCCAAGACAAGCGCCAAGCTAAGCGCCAAGCCACGCACCGAGGAAAGCGCCAAGCCATGCGCCAAGCCAAGCGCCAAGCTAAACGCCCAGCCAAGCGCCAATCCACGCACCAAGTCACGCGCCAGAAAAAGCGCTAAGCCAAGCGACAAGCCACGCGATAAGAAAACGCCAATCCAAACGACAAGCCACGCGCCAAGAACGCGCCAAGCCTAGCGCCAAGCCACGCCCCAAGCCAAGCGTTAAGCCACGCGCCAAGAAGAGCGCCAAGCCAAGCGACAAACCACGCGCCAAGAAAAGCGCCATGCCAAGCGCCAAGGAGAGCGCCAAGCCAAGCGATAAGCCAAGCGCCAAGCCAAGCGCCACGCCAAGCGCCAAGCCAAGCGCCAATCCAAGCGCCAAGCCAAACGCCAAAAAAGCGCCAAGCCACTCGCTAAAAAAAGCGCCAAGCCATGAGCCAAGGAAAGCGCCAAGCCAAGCGCCAAGCCAAGCGACAAGCCAAACGCCAAGCCAAGCGCCAAGCCACGCGCCAAGAAAACCGCCAAACCATGCGCCAAGCCACGCGCCAAGGAAAGCGCCAAGCCAAGCGATAAGCCACGCGCCAAGAAAAGCTCCAAGCCATACGCCAAGCCAAACGCCAAGCCAAGCGCCAAGCCACGCGCCAAGAAAAGCGCCAAGCCACGCGCCAAGCCAAGCGTTAAGCCACGCGCCAAGGAGAGCGCCAAGCCAAGCGATAAGCCACGCGCCAAGAAAAGCTCCAAGCCATACGCCAAGCCAAACGCCAAGCCAAGCGCCAAGCCAAGCGCCAAGCCAAGCGCCAAGCCAAACGCCAAGCCAAGCGCCAAGCCAAGCGCCAAGAAAAGCGCCAAGCCATGCGCCAAGCCAAGCGCCAAGCCAAGCGCCAAGCCACGCGCCACGAAAAACGCCAAGCCAAGAGCCAAGCTAAGCGCCAAGCCAAGCGCCAAGCCAAACGCCCAGCCAAGCGCCAAGCCACGCACCAAGCCAAACGCCAAACCAAGCGCCAAGCCACGCGCCAAGAAAAGCGCCAAGCCATGCGCCAAGCCACGCGCCAAGGAAAGCGCCAAGCCAACCGCCAAGCCAAGCGCCAAGCCAAACGCCAAGCCAAGCGCCAAGCCACGCGCCAAGAAAAGCGCCAAGCCATGCGCCAAGCCAAGCACCAAGCCAAGCGCCAAGCCACGCGCCACGAAAAACGCCAAGCCAAGAGCCAAGCCACGCGCCAAGCCACGCGCTAAGGAAAGCGCCAAGCCAAGCGCCAGGCCACGCGCCACGAAAAACGCCAAGCCAAGAGCCAAGCCACGCGCCAAGCCAAGTGTTAAGCCAAGCGCCAAGGAGAGCGCCAAGCCAAGCAATAAGCCACGCGCCAAGAAAAGCGCCAATTTATGCGCCAAGCCAAACGCCAAGCCAAGCGCCAAGCCAAGCGCCAAGCCAAGCGCCAAGCCAAACGCCAAGCCAAACGCCAAGCCAAACGCCAAGCCAAACGCCAAGCCACGCGCCAAGGAAAGCGCCAAGCCAAGCGCCAAGCCAAGCGCCAAACCAAGCGCCAAGCCAAGCGCCAAGTCAAACGCCAAGCCAAGCGCCAAGCCACGCGCCAAGAAAGGCGCTAAGTTATGCGCCAAGCCACGCGCCAATGAAAGCGCCAAGCCAAGCGCCAAGCCAAGCCCCAAGCCAAACACCAAGCCAAGCGCCAAGCCACGCCCCAAGAAAAGCGCCAAGCCATGCGCCAAGCCACGCGCAAAGGAAAGCGCCAAGCCAAGCGCCAAGCCAAGCGTTAATCTACGTGCCAAGGAGAGCGCCAAACCATGCGCTAAGCCAAGCGCCAAGCCAAGAGGCAAGCCAAGCGCCAAGCCACGCGCCAAGACAGCGCCAAGCCATGCATCAAGCCACGCGCCAAAGAAAGCGCCAAGCCAAGCGCCAAGCCAAGCGCCAAGCCAAGCGTTAATCCACGTGCCAAGGAGAGCGCCAAACCATGCGCTAAGCCAAGCGCCAAGCCAAGAGTCAAGCCAAGCGCCAAGTCACGCGCCAAGACAGCGCTAAGCCAAGCGCCAAGCCAAGCGCCAAACCAAGCGCCAAGCCAAGCGCCAAGCCAAACGCCAAGCCAAACGCCAAGCCACGCGCCAAGAAAGGCGCCAAGCCATGGGCCAAGCCACGGGCCAAGGAGAGCGCCAAACCATGCTCTAAACCAAGGCACCAAATCACGCGCCAAAAAAAGCGCCAAGCCATGGGCCAAGTCACGCGTCAAGCCAAACGCCAAACCAAGCGCCAAGCCAAACGCCAAGCCACGCGCCAAGAAAAGCGCCAAGCCATGCGCCAAGCCACGCGCCAACTAAAGCGCCTAGCCAAGCGCCAAGCTAAGCGCCAAGGAAAGCGCCAAGCCAAGCGCCAAGCCAAGCACCAAATCACTCGCCAAAAAAAGCGCCAAGCCATGGGCCAAGCCACGCGTCAAGCCAAACGCCAAGCCAAGCGCCAAGCCACGCGCCAAGAAAAGCGCCAAGCCATGCGCCAAGCCACGCGCCAAGGAAAGCGCCAAGCCAAGCGCCAAACCAAATGCCAAGCCAAACGCCAAGCCAAGCGCCAAGCCACGCGCCAAGAAAACCGCCAAACCGAGCGCCAAGCCAAGCGCCCAGTCAAGCGCTAAGCCAAACGCTAAGGAGAGCGCCAAGAAATGCGCCAAGAAAAGCGCCAAGAAATGCGCCAAGCCAAACGCCAAGCCAAGCGGCAAGCCAAGCACCAAACCACGTGCTAAGAAAAGCGCAAAGCCAAGCGCCAAGACAAGCGCCAAGCCAAGCGTCCAGCCAAGCGCCAAGCCACGCGCCAAGGAAAGCGCCAAACCATGCGCCAAGCCAAGCGACAACCCAAGTGCCAAGCCAAGCGCCAAACCAAGCGGCAAGCCAAGTACCAAGCCACGCGCCAAGAAAAGCAACAAGCCAATCGCCAATCCAAGCGCCAAGCCAAGCGCCAAGCCACGCGCCAAGAAAAGCGCCACGCCATGCGCCAAGCCAAGCAACAGGCCACGCGCCAGGAAAAGCGTCAAGCCAAGCGCCAAGCCTCGCGTCAAGGAGAGCGCCAAGCCAAGCGACAAGCCACGCGCCAAGAAAAGCGCCAAACCGAGCGCCAAGCCAAGCGCTTAGTCAAGCGCTAAGCCAAACGCTAAGGAGAGCGCCAAGACATGCGCCAAGAAAAGCGCCAAAAAAAGCGCCAAGCCAAACGCCAAGCCAAGCGGCAAGCCAAGAACCAAACCACGCGCTAAGAAAAGCGCAAAGCCAAGCGCCAAGCCAAGCGTCTAGCCAAGCGCCAAGCCACGCGCCAAGGAGAGTGCCAAATCATGCGCCAAGCCAAGCGCCAAGCCAAGCAATAAGCCACGCGCCAAGAAAAGCGCCAAGTTATGCGCCAAGCCAAACGCCAAGCCAAGCGCCAAGCCAAGCGCCAAGCCAAGCGCCAAGCCAAGCGCCAAACCAAGCGCCAAGCCAAGCGCCAAGCCACGCGCCAAGAAAGGCGCCAAGCCATGCGCCAAGCCACGCGCCAATGAAAGCGCCAAGCCAAGCGCCAAGCCAAGCCTCAAGCCAAACGCCAAGCCAAGCGCCAAGAAAAGCGCTAAGCCATGCTCCAAACCAAGCGTCAAACCAAGCGTCCAGCCAACCGCCAAGCCACGCGCCAGCGCCAAGCCAAGCGCCAAGCCAAGCGCCAAGCCAAACGCCAAGTCAAGCGCCAAGCCACGCGCCAAGAAAAGCGCCAAGCCATGCGCCAAGCCAAGCGCCAAGCCAAGCGCCAAGCCACGCGCCACGAAAAACGCCAAGCCAAGAGCCAAGCCACGCGCCAAGCCACGCGCTAAGGAAAGCGCCAAGCCAAGCGCCAAGCCACGCGCCACGAAAAACGCCAAGCCAAGAGCCAAGCAACGCGCCAAGCCAAGTGTTAAGCCAAGCGATAAGGAGAGCGCCAAGCCAAGCAATAAGCCACGCGCCAAGAAAAGCGCCAAATTATGCGCCAAGCCAAACGCCAAGCCAAGCGCCAAGCCAAGCGCCAAGCCAAACGCCAAGCCAAACGCCAAGCCAAACGCCAAGCCACGCGCCAAGGAAAGCGCCAAGCCAAGCGTCAAGCCAAGCGCCAAGCCAAGCGCCAAACCAAGCGCCAAGCCAAGCGCCAAGCCAAACGCCAAGCCAAGCGGCAAGCCACGCGCCAAGAAAGGCGCTAAGCCATGCGCCAAGCCACGCGCCAATGAAAGCGCCAAGCCAAGCGCCAAGCCAAGCCCCAAGCCAAACGCCAAGGCAAGCGCCAAGCCACGCGGCAAGAAAAGCGCCAAGCCAAGCGCCAAGCCAAGCGTTAATCTACGTGCCAAGGAGAGCGCCAAACCATGCGCTAAGCCAAGCGCCAAGCCAAGAGGCAAGCCAAGCGCCAAGCCACGCGCTAAGCAGCGCCAAGCCATGCGCCAAGCCACACGCCAAAGAAAGCGCCAAGCCAAGCGCCAAGCCAAGCGCCAAGCCAAGCGTTAATCCACGTGCCAAGGAGAGCGCCAAACCATGCGCTAAGCCAAGCGCCAAGCCAAGAGTCAAGCCAAGCGCCAAGTCACGCGCCAAGACAGCGCTAAGCCAAGCGCCAAGCCAAGCGCCAAACCAAGCGCCAAGCCAAGCGCCAAGCCAAACGCCAAGCCAAGCGCCAAGCCACGCGCCAAAAAAGGCGCCAAGCCATGGGCCAAGCCACGCGCCAAGGAGAGCGCCAAACCATGCTCTAAACCAAGCGCCAAGCCAAAAGCCAAGCCACGCACCAAATCACTCGCCAAAAAAAGCGCCAAGCCATGGGCCAAGAAAAGCGCCAAGCCATGGGCCAAGAAAAGCGACAAGCCATGGGCCAAGCCACGCGTCAAGCCAAGCGCCAAGCCAAACGCCAAGCCACGCGCCAAGAAAAGCGCCAAGCCAAGCGCCAAGCTAAGCGGCAAGAAAAGCGCCAAGCCAAGCGCCAAGAAAAGCGCCAAGCCATGTGCCAAGCCAAGCGAGAAGCTAAGCGGCAAGCCAAATGCCCAGCCAAACGCCAAGCCACGCGCCACGCCAAGCGCCAAGCCACGCACCAAGAAGAGCGTCAAGCCATGCGCCAAGCCAAACGCCAAGACAAGCGCCAAGCTAAGCGCCAAGCCACGCACCGAGGAAAGCGCCAAGCCATGCGCCAAGCCAAGCGCCAAGCTAAACGCCCAGCCAAGCGCCAATCCACGCACCAAGTCACGCGCCAGAAAAAGCGCTAAGCCAAGCGACAAGCCACGCGATAAGAAAACGCCAATCCAAACGACAAGCCACGCGCCAAGAACGCGCCAAGCCTAGCGCCAAGCCACGCCCCAAGCCAAGCGTTAAGCCACGCGCCAAGAAGAGCGCCAAGCCAAGCGACAAACCACGCGCCAAGAAAAGCGCCATGCCAAGCGCCAAGGAGAGCGCCAAGCCAAGCGATAAGCCAAGCGCCAAGCCAAGCGCCACGCCAAGCGCCAAGCCAAGCGCCAATCCAAGCGCCAAGCCAAACGCCAAAAAAGCGCCAAGCCACTCGCTAAAAAAAGCGCCAAGCCATGAGCCAAGGAAAGCGCCAAGCCAAGCGCCAAGCCAAGCGACAAGCCAAACGCCAAGCCATGCGCCAAGCCACGCGCCAAGGAAAGCGCCAAGCCAAGCGATAAGCCACGCGCCAAGAAAAGCTCCAAGCCATACGCCAAGCCAAACGCCAAGCCAAGCGCCAAGCCACGCGCCAAGAAAAGCGCCAAGCCACGCGCCAAGCCGAGCGTTAAGCCACGCGCCAAGGAGAGCGCCAAGCCAAGCGATAAGCCACGCGCCAAGAAAAGCTCCAAGCCATACGCCAAGCCAAACGCCAAGCCAAGCGCCAAGCCAAGCGCCAAGCCAAGCGCCAAGCCAAACGCCAAGCCAAGCGCCAAGCCAAGCGCCAAGAAAAGCGCCAAGCCATGCGCCAAGCCAAGCGCCAAGCCAAGCGCCAAGCCACGCGCCACGAAAAACGCCAAGCCAAGAGCCAAGCTAAGCGCCAAGCCAAGCGCCAAGCCAAACGCCCAGCCAAGCGCCAAGCCACGCACCAAGCCAAACGCCAAACCAAGCGCCAAGCCACGCGCCAAGAAAAGCGCCAAGCCATGCGCCAAGCCACGCGCCAAGGAAAGCGCCAAGCCAAGCGCCAAGCCAAGCGCCAAGCCAAACGCCAAGCCAAGCGCCAAGCCACGCGCCAAGAAAAGCGCCAAGCCATGCGCCAAGCCAAGCACCAAGCCAAGCGCCAAGCCACGCGCCACGAAAAAACGCCAAGCCAAGAGCCAAGCCACGCGCCAAGCCACGCGCTAAGGAAAGCGCCAAGCCAAGCGCCAGGCCACGCGCCACGAAAAACGCCAAGCCAAGAGCCAAGCCACGCGCCAAGCCAAGTGTTAAGCCAAGCGCCAAGGAGAGCGCCAAGCCAAGCAATAAGCCACGCGCCAAGAAAAGCGCCAATTTATGCGCCAAGCCAAACGCCAAGCCAAGCGCCAAGCCAAGCGCCAAGCCAAGCGCCAAGCCAAACGCCAAGCCAAACGCCAAGCCAAACGCCAAGCCACGCGCCAAGGAAAGCGCCAAGCCAAGCGCCAAGCCAAGCGCCAAACCAAGCGCCAAGCCAAGCGCCAAGTCAAACGCCAAGCCAAGCGCCAAGCCACGCGCCAAGAAAGGCGCTAAGTTATGCGCCAAGCCACGCGCCAATGAAAGCGCCAAGCCAAGCGCCAAGCCAAGCCCCAAGCCAAACACCAAGCCAAGCGCCAAGCCACGCCCCAAGAAAAGCGCCAAGCCATGCGCCAAGCCACGCGCAAAGGAAAGCGCCAAGCCAAGCGCCAAGCCAAGCGTTAATCTACGTGCCAAGGAGAGCGCCAAACCATGCGCTAAGCCAAGCGCCAAGCCAAGAGGCAAGCCAAGCGCCAAGCCACGCGCCAAGACAGCGCCAAGCCATGCATCAAGCCACGCGCCAAAGAAAGCGCCAAGCCAAGCGCCAAGCCAAGCGCCAAGCCAAGCGTTAATCCACGTGCCAAGGAGAGCGCCAAACCATGCGCTAAGCCAAGCGCCAAGCCAAGAGTCAAGCCAAGCGCCAAGTCACGCGCCAAGACAGCGCTAAGCCAAGCGCCAAGCCAAGCGCCAAACCAAGCGCCAAGCCAAGCGCCAAGCCAAACGCCAAGCCAAACGCCAAGCCACGCGCCAAGAAAGGCGCCAAGCCATGGGCCAAGCCACGCGCCAAGGAGAGCGCCAAACCATGCTCTAAACCAAGCGCCAAGCCAAAAGCCAAGCCACGCACCAAATCACGCGCCAAAAAAAGCGCCAAGCCATGGGCCAAGTCACGCGTCAAGCCAAACGCCAAACCAAGCGCCAAGCCAAACGCCAAGCCACGCGCCAAGAAAAGCGCCAAGCCATGCGCCAAGCCACGCGCCAAGGAAAGCGCCTAGCCAAGCGCCAAGCTATGCGCCAAGGAAAGCGCCAAGCCAAGCGCCAAGCCAAGCACCAAATCACGCGCCAAAAAAAGCGCCAAGCCATGGGCCAAGCCACGCGTCAAGCCAAACGCCAAGCCAAGCTACAAGCCACGCGCCAAGAAAAGCGCCAAGCCATGCGCCAAGCCACGCGCCAAGGAAAGCGCCAAGCCAAGCGCCAAACCAAATGCCAAGCCAAACGCCAAGCCAAGCGCCAAGCCACGCGCCAAGAAAACCGCCAAACCATGCGCCAAGCCACGCGCCAAGGAAAGCGACAAGCCAAGCGCCAAGCCAAGCGCCAAGCCACGCGCCAAGAAAAGCGCCAAGCCATGGGCCAAGCCACGCGTCAAGCCAAGCGCCAAGCCAAACGCCAAGCCACGCGCCAAGAAAAGCGCCAAGCCATGCGCCAAGCCACGCGCCAAGGAAAGCGACTAGCCAAGCGCCAAGCTAAGCGCCAAGGAAAGCGCCAAGCCAAGCGCCAAGCCAAGCACCAAATCACGCGCCAAAAAAAGCGCCAAGCCATGGGCCAAGCCACGCGTCAAGCCAAACGCCAAGCCAAGCGCCAAGCTACGCGCCAAGAAAAGCGCCAAGCCATGCGCCAAGCCACGCGCCAAGAAAAGCGCCAAGCCAAGCGCCAAACCAAATGCCAAGCCAAACGCCAAGCCAAGCGCCAAGCCACGCGCCAAGAAAACCGCCAAACCATGCGCCAAGCCACGCGCCAAGGAAAGCGCCAAGCCAAGCGCCAAGCCAAGCGCCAAGCCACGCGCCAAGAAAAGCGCCAAGCCACGCGCCAAGCCAAGCGTTAGGCCACGCGCCAAAGAGAGCGCCAAGCCAAGCGATAAGCCAACCGCCAAGAAAAGCGCCAAGCCATGCGCCAAACCACGCGCCAAAGAAAGCGCCAAGCCAAGCGCCAAGCCAAGCGTTAATCCACGTGTAAGGAGAGCGCCAAACCATGCGCTAAGCCAAGCGCCAAGCCAAACGCCAAGCCAAGCGCCAAGCCACGCGCCAAGCCAAACGCCAAGCCAAGCGCCAAGCCACGCGCCAAGAAAAACGCCAAGCCATGGGCCAAGAAAAGCGCCAAGCCATGGGCCAAGCCACGCGTCAAGCCAAGCGCCAAGCCAAACGCCAAGCCACGCGCCAAGAAAAGCGCCAAGCCATGCGCCAAGCCACGCGCCAAGGAAAGCGACTAGCCAAGCGCCAAGCTAAGCGCCAAGGAAAGCGCCAAGCCAAGCGCCAAGCCAAGCACCAAATCACGCGCCAAAAAAAGCGCCAAGCCATGGGCCAAGCCACGCGTCAAGCCAAACGCCAAGCCAAGCGCCAAGCCACGCGCCAAGAAAAGCGCCAAGCCATGCGCCAAGCCACGCGCCAAGGAAAGCGCCAAGCCAAGCGCCAAGCCAAATGCCAAGCCAAACGCCAAGCCTAGCGCCAAGCCACGCGCCAAGAAAACCGCCAAACCATGCGCCAAGCCACGCGCCAAGGAAAGCGCCAAGCCAACTGCCAAGCCAAGCGCCAAGCCACGCGCCAAGAAAAGCGCCAAGCCACGCGCCAAGCCAAGCGTTAGGTTACGCGCCAAAGAGAGCGCCAAGCCAAGCGATAAGCCACCCGCCAAGAAAAGCGCCAAGCCATGCGCCAAACCACGCGCCAAAGAAAGCGCCAAGCCAAGCGCCAAGCCAAGCGTTAATCCACGTGCCAAGGAGAGCGCCAAACCATGCGCTAAGCCAAGCGCCAAGCCAAGAGTCAAGCCAAGCGTCAAGTCACGCGCCAAGACAGCGCTAAGCCAAGCGCCAAGCCAAGCGCCAAACCAAGCGCCAAGCCAAGCGCCAAGCCAAACGCCCAGCCAAGCGCCAAGCCACGCACCAAGCCAAACGCCAAACCAAGCGCCAAGCCACGCGCCAAGAAAAGCGCCAAGCCATGCGCCAAGCCACGCGCCAAGGAAAGCGCCAAGCCAAGCGCCAAGCCAAGCGCCAAGCGAAACGCCAAGCCAAGCGCCAAGCCACGCGCCAAGAAAAGCGCCAAGCCATGCGCCAAGCCAAGCGCCAAGCCAAGCGCCAAGCCAAACGCCAAGCCAAGCGCCAAGCCAAGCGCCAAGAAAAGCGCCAAGCCATGCGCCAAGCCAAGCGCCAAGCCAAGCGCCAAGCCACGCGCCACGAAAAACGCCAAGCCAAGAGCCAAGCTAAGCGCCAAGCCAAGCGCCAAGCCAAACGCCCAGCCAAGCGCCAAGCCACGCACCAAGCCAAACGCCAAACCAAGCGCCAAGCCACGCTCCAAGAAAAGCGCCAAGCCATGCGCCAAGCCACGCGCCAAGGAAAGCGCCAAGCCAAGCGCCAAGCCAAGCGCCAAGCCAAACGCCAAGCCAAGCGCCAAGCCACGCGCCAAGAAAAGCGCCAAGCCATGCGCCAAGCCAAGCACCAAGCCAAGCGCCAAGCCACGCGCCACGAAAAACGCCAAGCCAAGAGCCAAGCCACGCGCCAAGCCACGCGCTAAGGAAAGCGCCAAGCCAAGCGCCAGGCCACGCGCCACGAAAAACGCCAAGCCAAGAGCCAAGCCACGCGCCAAGCCAAGTGTTAAGCCAAGCGCCAAGGAGAGCGCCAAGCCAAGCAATAAGCCACGCGCCAAGAAAAGCGCCAATTTATGCGCCAAGCCAAACGCCAAGCCAAGCGCCAAGCCAAGCGCCAAGCCAAGCGCCAAGCCAAACGCCAAGCCAAACGCCAAGCCAAACGCCAAGCCACGCGCCAAGGAAAGCGCCAAGCCAAGCGCCAAGCCAAGCGCCAAACCAAGCGCCAAGCCAAGCGCCAAGTCAAACGCCAAGCCAAGCGCCAAGCCACGCGCCAAGAAAGGCGCTAAGTTATGCGCCAAGCCACGCGCCAATGAAAGCGCCAAGCCAAGCGCCAAGCCAAGCCCCAAGCCAAACACCAAGCCAAGCGCCAAGCCACGCCCCAAGAAAAGCGCCAAGCCATGCGCCAAGCCACGCGCAAAGGAAAGCGCCAAGCCAAGCGCCAAGCCAAGCGTTAATCTACGTGCCAAGGAGAGCGCCAAACCATGCGCTAAGCCAAGCGCCAAGCCAAGAGGCAAGCCAAGCGCCAAGCCACGCGCCAAGACAGCGCCAAGCCATGCATCAAGCCACGCGCCAAAGAAAGCGCCAAGCCAAGCGCCAAGCCAAGCGCCAAGCCAAGCGTTAATCCACGTGCCAAGGAGAGCGCCAAACCATGCGCTAAGCCAAGCGCCAAGCCAAGAGTCAAGCCAAGCGCCAAGTCACGCGCCAAGACAGCGCTAAGCCAAGCGCCAAGCCAAGCGCCAAACCAAGCGCCAAGCCAAGCGCCAAGCCAAACGCCAAGCCAAACGCCAAGCCACGCGCCAAGAAAGGCGCCAAGCCATGGGCCAAGCCACGCGCCAAGGAGAGCGCCAAACCATGCTCTAAACCAAGCGCCAAGCCAAAAGCCAAGCCACGCACCAAATCACGCGCCAAAAAAAGCGCCAAGCCATGGGCCAAGTCACGCGTCAAGCCAAACGCCAAACCAAGCGCCAAGCCAAACGCCAAGCCACGCGCCAAGAAAAGCGCCAAGCCATGCGCCAAGCCACGCGCCAAGGAAAGCGCCTAGCCAAGCGCCAAGCTAAGCGCCAAGGAAAGCGCCAAGCCAAGCGCCAAGCCAAGCACCAAATCACGCGCCAAAAAAAGCGCCAAGCCATGGGCCAAGCCACGCGTCAAGCCAAACGCCAAGCCAAGCTCCAAGCCACGCGCCAAGAAAAGCGCCAAGCCATGCGCCAAGCCACGCGCCAAGGAAAGCGCCAAGCCAAGCGCCAAACCAAATGCCAAGCCAAACGCCAAGCCAAGCGCCAAGCCACGCGCCAAGAAAACCGCCAAACCATGCGCCAAGCCACGCGCCAAGGAAAGCGACAAGCCAAGCGCCAAGCCAAGCGCCAAGCCACGCGCCAAGAAAAGCGCCAAGCCATGGGCCAAGCCACGCGTCAAGCCAAGCGCCAAGCCAAACGCCAAGCCACGCGCCAAGAAAAGCGCCAAGCCATGCGCCAAGCCACGCGCCAAGGAAAGCGACTAGCCAAGCGCCAAGCTAAGCGCCAAGGAAAGCGCCAAGCCAAGCGCCAAGCCAAGCACCAAATCACGCGCCAAAAAAAGCGCCAAGCCATGGGCCAAGCCACGCGTCAAGCCAAACGCCAAGCCAAGCGCCAAGCCACGCGCCAAGAAAAGCGCCAAGCCATGCGCCAAGCCACGCGCCAAGAAAAGCGCCAAGCCAAGCGCCAAACCAAATGCCAAGCCAAACGCCAAGCCAAGCGCCAAGCCACGCGCCAAGAAAACCGCCAAACCATGCGCCAAGCCACGCGCCAAGGAAAGCGCCAAGCCAAGCGCCAAGCCAAGCGCCAAGCCACGCGCCAAGAAAAGCGCCAAGCCACGCGCCAAGCCAAGCGTTAGGCCACGCGCCAAAGAGAGCGCCAAGCCAAGCGATAAGCCAACCGCCAAGAAAAGCGCCAAGCCATGCGCCAAACCACGCGCCAAAGAAAGCGCCAAGCCAAGCGCCAAGCCAAGCGTTAATCCACGTGTAAGGAGAGCGCCAAACCATGCGCTAAGCCAAGCGCCAAGCCAAACGCCAAGCCAAGCGCCAAGCCACGCGCCAAGCCAAACGCCAAGCCAAGCTCCAAGCCACGCGCCAAGAAAAACGCCAAGCCATGGGCCAAGAAAAGCGCCAAGCCATGGGCCAAGCCACGCGTCAAGCCAAGCGCCAAGCCAAACGCCAAGCCACGCGCCAAGAAAAGCGCCAAGCCATGCGCCAAGCCACGCGCCAAGGAAAGCGACTAGCCAAGCGCCAAGCTAAGCGCCAAGGAAAGCGCCAAGCCAAGCGCCAAGCCAAGCACCAAATCACGCGCCAAAAAAAGCGCCAAGCCATGGGCCAAGCCACGCGTCAAGCCAAACGCCAAGCCAAGCGCCAAGCCACGCGCCAAGAAAAGCGCCAAGCCATGCGCCAAGCCACGCGCCAAGGAAAGCGCCAAGCCAAGCGCCAAGCCAAATGCCAAGCCAAACGCCAAGCCTAGCGCCAAGCCACGCGCCAAGAAAACCGCCAAACCATGCGCCAAGCCACGCGCCAAGGAAAGCGCCAAGCCAACTGCCAAGCCAAGCGCCAAGCCACGCGCCAAGAAAAGCGCCAAGCCACGCGCCAAGCCAAGCGTTAGGTTACGCGCCAAAGAGAGCGCCAAGCCAAGCGATAAGCCACCCGCCAAGAAAAGCGCCAAGCCATGCGCCAAACCACGCGCCAAAGAAAGCGCCAAGCCAAGCGCCAAGCCAAGCGTTAATCCACGTGCCAAGGAGAGCGCCAAACCATGCGCTAAGCCAAGCGCCAAGCCAAGAGTCAAGCCAAGCGTCAAGTCACGCGCCAAGACAGCGCTAAGCCAAGCGCCAAGCCAAGCGCCAAACCAAGCGCCAAGCCAAGCGCCAAGCCAAACGCCAAGCCAAGCGCCAAGCCACGCGCCAAGAAAGGCGCCAAGCCATGGGCCAAGCCACGCGCCAAGGAGAGCGCCAAACCATGCTCTAAACCAAGCGCCAAGCCAAAAGCCAAGCCACGCACCAAATCACGCGCCAAAAAAAGCGCCAAGCCATGGGCCAAGTCACGCGTCAAGCCAAACGCCAAGCCAAGCGCCAAGCCACGCGCCAAGAAAAACGCCAAGCCATGGGCCAAGCCACGCGTCAAGCCAAGCGCCAAGCCAAACGCCAAGCCACGCGCCAAAAAAAGCGCCAAGCCAAGCGCCAAGCCAAGCGCCAAGCTAAGCGGCAAGAAAAGCGCCAAGCCAAGCGCCAAGAAAAGCGCCAAGCCACGCGCCAAGAAAAGCGCCAAGCCATGCGCCAAGCCACGCGCCAAGCCAAACGCCAAGCCAAGCGCCAAGCCACGCGCCAAGAAACGCGCCAAGCCACGCGCCAAGAAAAGCGCCAAGCCAAGCGCCAAGCCAAGCGCCAAGCCAAGCGCCAAACCAAGCGCCAAGCCAAGCGCCAAGCCAAACGCCAAGCCAAGCGCCAAGCCACGCGCCAAGAAAGGCGCCAAACCATGCGCCAAGCCACGCGCCAATGAAAGCGCCAAGCCAAGCGCCAAGCCAAGCCCCAAGCCAAACGCCAAGCCAAGCGCCAAGAAAAGCGCTAAGCCATGCTCCAAGCCAAGCGTCAAACCAAGCGTCCAGCCAACCGCCAAGCCACGCGCCAAGGAGAGCGCCAAGCTATGCGCCAAACCGAGCGCTAAGCCAAGCAACAAACCACGCGCCAAGAAAGCGCCAAGCCAAGCGACAGGCCACGCGCCAAAAGAGCGCCAAGTCAAGCGTCCAGCCAAGCGTAAAGCCACGCGCCAGGTAGTGCGCCAAGAGATGCGCCAAGCCAAAGGCCAAGCCAAGAGCCAAGCCAAGCGCCAAGCCAAGCACCAAGCCACGCGCCAAGACAAGCACCACGCCATGCGCCAAGGAGAGCGCCAAGCCAAGCGACAAGCCACACGCCAAGCCACGCTCCAAAAAAAGCGCCAAGCCAAGCGCCAAGCCACGAGCCAAGAAAAGCGCCAAGCCAAGCGCCAAGCCAAGCGCCAAGCCACGCGCCAAGAAAGGCGCCAAGTCATGCGCCAAGCCACGCGCCAATGAAAGCGCCAAGCCAAGCGCCAAGCCAAGCCTCAAGCCAAACGCCAAGCCAAGCGCCAAGAAAAGCGCTAAGCCATGCTCCAAGCCAAGCGTCAAACCAAGCGTCCAGCCAACCGCCAAGCCACGCGCCAGCGCCAAGCCAAGCGCCAAGCCAAACGCCAAGCCAAGCGCCAAGCCACGCGCCAAGAAAAGCGCCAAGCCATGCGCCAAGCCAAGCGCCAAGCCAAGCGCCAAGCCACGCGCCACGAAAAACGCCAAGCCAAGAGCCAAGCCACGCGCCAAGCCACGCGCTAAGGAAAGCGCCAAGCCAAGCGCCAAGCCACGCGCCACGAAAAACGCCAAGCCAAGAGCCAAGCCACGCGCCAAGCCAAGTGTTAAGCCAAGCGCCAAGGAGAGCGCCAAGCCAAGCAATAAGCCACGCGCCAAGAAAAGCGCCAATTTATGCGCCAAGCCAAACGCCAAGCCAAGCGCCAAGCCACGCGCCACGAAAAACGCCAAGCCAAGAGCCAAGCCACGCGCCAAGCCACGCGCTAAGGAAAGCGCCAAGCCAAGCGCCAGGCCACGCGCCACGAAAAACGCCAAGCCAAGAGCCAAGCCACGCGCCAAGCCAAGTGTTAAGCCAAGCGCCAAGGAGAGCGCCAAGCCAAGCAATAAGCCACGCGCCAAGAAAAGCGCCAATTTATGCGCCAAGCCAAACGCCAAGCCAAGCGCCAAGCCAAGCGCCAAGCCAAGCGCCAAGCCAAACGCCAAGCCAAACGCCAAGCCAAACGCCAAGCCACGCGCCAAGGAAAGCGCCAAGCCAAGCGCCAAGCCAAGCGCCAAACCAAGCGCCAAGCCAAGCGCCAAGTCAAACGCCAAGCCAAGCGCCAAGCCACGCGCCAAGAAAGGCGCTAAGTTATGCGCCAAGCCACGCGCCAATGAAAGCGCCAAGCCAAGCGCCAAGCCAAGCCCCAAGCCAAACACCAAGCCAAGCGCCAAGCCACGCCCCAAGAAAAGCGCCAAGCCATGCGCCAAGCCACGCGCAAAGGAAAGCGCCAAGCCAAGCGCCAAGCCAAGCGTTAATCTACGTGCCAAGGAGAGCGCCAAACCATGCGCTAAGCCAAGCGCCAAGCCAAGAGGCAAGCCAAGCGCCAAGCCACGCGCCAAGACAGCGCCAAGCCATGCATCAAGCCACGCGCCAAAGAAAGCGCCAAGCCAAGCGCCAAGCCAAGCGCCAAGCCAAGCGTTAATCCACGTGCCAAGGAGAGCGCCAAACCATGCGCTAAGCCAAGCGCCAAGCCAAGAGTCAAGCCAAGCGCCAAGTCACGCGCCAAGACAGCGCTAAGCCAAGCGCCAAGCCAAGCGCCAAACCAAGCGCCAAGCCAAGCGCCAAGCCAAACGCCAAGCCAAACGCCAAGCCACGCGCCAAGAAAGGCGCCAAGCCATGGGCCAAGCCACGCGCCAAGGAGAGCGCCAAACCATGCTCTAAACCAAGCGCCAAGCCAAAAGCCAAGCCACGCACCAAATCACGCGCCAAAAAAAGCGCCAAGCCATGGGCCAAGTCACGCGTCAAGCCAAACGCCAAACCAAGCGCCAAGCCAAACGCCAAGCCACGCGCCAAGAAAAGCGCCAAGCCATGCGCCAAGCCACGCGCCAAGGAAAGCGCCTAGCCAAGCGCCAAGCTATGCGCCAAGGAAAGCGCCAAGCCAAGCGCCAAGCCAAGCACCAAATCACGCGCCAAAAAAAGCGCCAAGCCATGGGCCAAGCCACGCGTCAAGCCAAACGCCAAGCCAAGCTCCAAGCCACGCGCCAAGAAAAGCGCCAAGCCATGCGCCAAGCCACGCGCCAAGGAAAGCGCCAAGCCAAGCGCCAAACCAAATGCCAAGCCAAACGCCAAGCCAAGCGCCAAGCCACGCGCCAAGAAAACCGCCAAACCATGCGCCAAGCCACGCGCCAAGGAAAGCGACAAGCCAAGCGCCAAGCCAAGCGCCAAGCCACGCGCCAAGAAAAGCGCCAAGCCATGGGCCAAGCCACGCGTCAAGCCAAGCGCCAAGCCAAACGCCAAGCCACGCGCCAAGAAAAGCGCCAAGCCATGCGCCAAGCCACGCGCCAAGGAAAGCGACTAGCCAAGCGCCAAGCTAAGCGCCAAGGAAAGCGCCAAGCCAAGCGCCAAGCCAAGCACCAAATCACGCGCCAAAAAAAGCGCCAAGCCATGGGCCAAGCCACGCGTCAAGCCAAACGCCAAGCCAAGCGCCAAGCCACGCGCCAAGAAAAGCGCCAAGCCATGCGCCAAGCCACGCGCCAAGAAAAGCGCCAAGCCAAGCGCCAAACCAAATGCCAAGCCAAACGCCAAGCCAAGCGCCAAGCCACGCGCCAAGAAAACCGCCAAACCATGCGCCAAGCCACGCGCCAAGGAAAGCGCCAAGCCAAGCGCCAAGCCAAGCGCCAAGCCAAGCGCCAAGCCACGCGCCAAGAAAAGCGCCAAGCCACGCGCCAAGCCAAGCATTAGGCCACGCGCCAAAGAGAGCGCCAAGCCAAGCGATAAGCCAACCGCCAAGAAAAGCGCCAAGCCATGCGCCAAACCACGCGCCAAAGAAAGCGCCAAGCCAAGCGCCAAGCCAAGCGTTAATCCACGTGTAAGGAGAGCGCCAAACCATGCGCTAAGCCAAGCGCCAAGCCAAACGCCAAGCCAAGCGCCAAGCCACGCGCCAAGCCAAACGCCAAGCCAAGCGCCAAGCCACGCGCCAAGAAAAACGCCAAGCCATGGGCCAAGAAAAGCGCCAAGCCATGGGCCAAGCCACGCGTCAAGCCAAGCGCCAAGCCAAACGCCAAGCCACGCGCCAAGAAAAGCGCCAAGCCATGCGCCAAGCCACGCGCCAAGGAAAGCGACTAGCCAAGCGCCAAGCTAAGCGCCAAGGAAAGCGCCAAGCCAAGCGCCAAGCCAAGCACCAAATCACGCGCCAAAAAAAGCGCCAAGCCATGGGCCAAGCCACGCGTCAAGCCAAACGCCAAGCCAAGCGCCAAGCCACGCGCCAAGAAAAGCGCCAAGCCATGCGCCAAGCCACGCGCCAAGGAAAGCGCCAAGCCAAGCGCCAAGCCAAATGCCAAGCCAAACGCCAAGCCTAGCGCCAAGCCACGCGCCAAGAAAACCGCCAAACCATGCGCCAAGCCACGCGCCAAGGAAAGCGCCAAGCCAACTGCCAAGCCAAGCGCCAAGCCACGCGCCAAGAAAAGCGCCAAGCCACGCGCCAAGCCAAGCGTTAGGTTACGCGCCAAAGAGAGCGCCAAGCCAAGCGATAAGCCACCCGCCAAGAAAAGCGCCAAGCCATGCGCCAAACCACGCGCCAAAGAAAGCGCCAAGCCAAGCGCCAAGCCAAGCGTTAATCCACGTGCCAAGGAGAGCGCCAAACCATGCGCTAAGCCAAGCGCCAAGCCAAGAGTCAAGCCAAGCGTCAAGTCACGCGCCAAGACAGCGCTAAGCCAAGCGCCAAGCCAAGCGCCAAACCAAGCGCCAAGCCAAGCGCCAAGCCAAACGCCCAGCCAAGCGCCAAGCCACGCACCAAGCCAAACGCCAAACCAAGCGCCAAGCCACGCGCCAAGAAAAGCGCCAAGCCATGCGCCAAGCCACGCGCCAAGGAAAGCGCCAAGCCAAGCGCCAAGCCAAGCGCCAAGCGAAACGCCAAGCCAAGCGCCAAGCCACGCGCCAAGAAAAGCGCCAAGCCATGCGCCAAGCCAAGCGCCAAGCCAAGCGCCAAGCCAAACGCCAAGCCAAGCGCCAAGCCAAGCGCCAAGAAAAGCGCCAAGCCATGCGCCAAGCCAAGCGCCAAGCCAAGCGCCAAGCCACGCGCCACGAAAAACGCCAAGCCAAGAGCCAAGCTAAGCGCCAAGCCAAGCGCCAAGCCAAACGCCCAGCCAAGCGCCAAGCCACGCACCAAGCCAAACGCCAAACCAAGCGCCAAGCCACGCTCCAAGAAAAGCGCCAAGCCATGCGCCAAGCCACGCGCCAAGGAAAGCGCCAAGCCAAGCGCCAAGCCAAGCGCCAAGCCAAACGCCAAGCCAAGCGCCAAGCCACGCGCCAAGAAAAGCGCCAAGCCATGCGCCAAGCCAAGCACCAAGCCAAGCGCCAAGCCACGCGCCACGAAAAACGCCAAGCCAAGAGCCAAGCCACGCGCCAAGCCACGCGCTAAGGAAAGCGCCAAGCCAAGCGCCAGGCCACGCGCCACGAAAAACGCCAAGCCAAGAGCCAAGCCACGCGCCAAGCCAAGTGTTAAGCCAAGCGCCAAGGAGAGCGCCAAGCCAAGCAATAAGCCACGCGCCAAGAAAAGCGCCAATTTATGCGCCAAGCCAAACGCCAAGCCAAGCGCCAAGCCAAGCGCCAAGCCAAGCGCCAAGCCAAACGCCAAGCCAAACGCCAAGCCAAACGCCAAGCCACGCGCCAAGGAAAGCGCCAAGCCAAGCGCCAAGCCAAGCGCCAAACCAAGCGCCAAGCCAAGCGCCAAGTCAAACGCCAAGCCAAGCGCCAAGCCACGCGCCAAGAAAGGCGCTAAGTTATGCGCCAAGCCACGCGCCAATGAAAGCGCCAAGCCAAGCGCCAAGCCAAGCCCCAAGCCAAACACCAAGCCAAGCGCCAAGCCACGCCCCAAGAAAAGCGCCAAGCCATGCGCCAAGCCACGCGCAAAGGAAAGCGCCAAGCCAAGCGCCAAGCCAAGCGTTAATCTACGTGCCAAGGAGAGCGCCAAACCATGCGCTAAGCCAAGCGCCAAGCCAAGAGGCAAGCCAAGCGCCAAGCCACGCGCCAAGACAGCGCCAAGCCATGCATCAAGCCACGCGCCAAAGAAAGCGCCAAGCCAAGCGCCAAGCCAAGCGCCAAGCCAAGCGTTAATCCACGTGCCAAGGAGAGCGCCAAACCATGCGCTAAGCCAAGCGCCAAGCCAAGAGTCAAGCCAAGCGCCAAGTCACGCGCCAAGACAGCGCTAAGCCAAGCGCCAAGCCAAGCGCCAAACCAAGCGCCAAGCCAAGCGCCAAGCCAAACGCCAAGCCAAACGCCAAGCCACGCGCCAAGAAAGGCGCCAAGCCATGGGCCAAGCCACGCGCCAAGGAGAGCGCCAAACCATGCTCTAAACCAAGCGCCAAGCCAAAAGCCAAGCCACGCACCAAATCACGCGCCAAAAAAAGCGCCAAGCCATGGGCCAAGTCACGCGTCAAGCCAAACGCCAAACCAAGCGCCAAGCCAAACGCCAAGCCACGCGCCAAGAAAAGCGCCAAGCCATGCGCCAAGCCACGCGCCAAGGAAAGCGCCTAGCCAAGCGCCAAGCTAAGCGCCAAGGAAAGCGCCAAGCCAAGCGCCAAGCCAAGCACCAAATCACGCGCCAAAAAAAGCGCCAAGCCATGGGCCAAGCCACGCGTCAAGCCAAACGCCAAGCCAAGCTCCAAGCCACGCGCCAAGAAAAGCGCCAAGCCATGCGCCAAGCCACGCGCCAAGGAAAGCGCCAAGCCAAGCGCCAAACCAAATGCCAAGCCAAACGCCAAGCCAAGCGCCAAGCCACGCGCCAAGAAAACCGCCAAACCATGCGCCAAGCCACGCGCCAAGGAAAGCGACAAGCCAAGCGCCAAGCCAAGCGCCAAGCCACGCGCCAAGAAAAGCGCCAAGCCATGGGCCAAGCCACGCGTCAAGCCAAGCGCCAAGCCAAACGCCAAGCCACGCGCCAAGAAAAGCGCCAAGCCATGCGCCAAGCCACGCGCCAAGGAAAGCGACTAGCCAAGCGCCAAGCTAAGCGCCAAGGAAAGCGCCAAGCCAAGCGCCAAGCCAAGCACCAAATCACGCGCCAAAAAAAGCGCCAAGCCATGGGCCAAGCCACGCGTCAAGCCAAACGCCAAGCCAAGCGCCAAGCCACGCGCCAAGAAAAGCGCCAAGCCATGCGCCAAGCCACGCGCCAAGAAAAGCGCCAAGCCAAGCGCCAAACCAAATGCCAAGCCAAACGCCAAGCCAAGCGCCAAGCCACGCGCCAAGAAAACCGCCAAACCATGCGCCAAGCCACGCGCCAAGGAAAGCGCCAAGCCAAGCGCCAAGCCAAGCGCCAAGCCACGCGCCAAGAAAAGCGCCAAGCCACGCGCCAAGCCAAGCGTTAGGCCACGCGCCAAAGAGAGCGCCAAGCCAAGCGATAAGCCAACCGCCAAGAAAAGCGCCAAGCCATGCGCCAAACCACGCGCCAAAGAAAGCGCCAAGCCAAGCGCCAAGCCAAGCGTTAATCCACGTGTAAGGAGAGCGCCAAACCATGCGCTAAGCCAAGCGCCAAGCCAAACGCCAAGCCAAGCGCCAAGCCACGCGCCAAGCCAAACGCCAAGCCAAGCGCCAAGCCACGCGCCAAGAAAAACGCCAAGCCATGGGCCAAGAAAAGCGCCAAGCCATGGGCCAAGCCACGCGTCAAGCCAAGCGCCAAGCCAAACGCCAAGCCACGCGCCAAGAAAAGCGCCAAGCCATGCGCCAAGCCACGCGCCAAGGAAAGCGACTAGCCAAGCGCCAAGCTAAGCGCCAAGGAAAGCGCCAAGCCAAGCGCCAAGCCAAGCACCAAATCACGCGCCAAAAAAAGCGCCAAGCCATGGGCCAAGCCACGCGTCAAGCCAAACGCCAAGCCAAGCGCCAAGCCACGCGCCAAGAAAAGCGCCAAGCCATGCGCCAAGCCACGCGCCAAGGAAAGCGCCAAGCCAAGCGCCAAGCCAAATGCCAAGCCAAACGCCAAGCCTAGCGCCAAGCCACGCGCCAAGAAAACCGCCAAACCATGCGCCAAGCCACGCGCCAAGGAAAGCGCCAAGCCAACTGCCAAGCCAAGCGCCAAGCCACGCGCCAAGAAAAGCGCCAAGCCACGCGCCCAACCAAGCGCCAAGACACGCGCCAAGAAGAGCGTAAAGCCATGCGCCAAGCCAAGCGTCCAGCCAAGCGCCATGCCACGCGCCAAGCCACGCGCCAAGGCGAGCGCCAAGCTATGCGCCAGGCCAAGCGCCAAGATAAGCGCCAAGCCAAGAGCCAAGCCACGCGCCAAAAAAAGCGCGAAGCCAAGCGACAAGCCACGCGTGGTTTGGCGCTTGGCTTTGCTTTTTTCTTAGCGCGTGGTTTGGCGCGTGGCTTTGCGCTTGGCTGGGAGCTTGGCTTGGCGCTTGGCTTGGCGCTTGGCTTGGCGCATGGCTTTACGCTCTTCTTGGCGCGTGTCTTGGCGCTTGGTTGGGCGCGTGGCTTGGCGCTTAGCTTGGCGGGTGGCTTGGCGCGTGGATTGTCGCTTGGCTTAGCGCTCTCATTGGCGCTTAGCTTGGCGCTTGGATTGGCGCTTTTTTTTGCACTTTTTTTGGCGCGTGGTTTGGCGCGTGGCTTGGCATGTGGCTTGGCGCTTGGCTTTGCGTTTTTCTTATTGCGTGGCTTGGCGCGTGGCTTGGCGCTTGGTTTCGCGCGTGGCTTGGCTCTTGGCTTGGCGCTTGGCTTTGCGCTTTTCTTATTGCGTGGCTTGGCGCTTGGCTGGACGCTTGGCTGGACGCTTGGCTTAGCGCTTTTTTTGCGCATGGCTTGTCGCTTGGCTTGGCGCATAGCTTGGCGCTCTCCTTGGTGCGTGGCTTGGCGCTTATCTTGGCACTTGGCTTGGCATGTGGCTAGGCGCTTGGCTTTGCGCTTTTCTTATTGCGTGGCTTGGCGCTTGGCTTGGCGCTTGGCTTGGCGCTTGCCTTGGCGCTTGGTTTGGAGCTTTTCTTGGCGCGTGGCTTGGCATGTGGCTAGGCGCTTGGCTTTGCGCTTTTCTTATTGCGCGGCTTGGCGCTTGGCTGGACGCTTGGCTTTGCGCTGTTCTTATTGCGCGGCTTGGCGCTTGGCTGGACGCTTAGCTTGGCGCTTTCTTTGCGCTTGGCTTGTCGCTTGGCTTGGCGCATAGCTTGGCACTCTTCTTGGCGCGTGGCTTGGCGCTTGGCTGGGCGCTTGGCTTGGCGTTTGGCTTGGCGCTGGGCATGGCGCTTTCTTGGCGCATGGCTTGTCGCTTGGCTTGGCGTTTTCTTGGCGCGTGGGTTGGCGCTTGGCTTGGCGCGTGGCTTGGCGCTTTTCTTGACGCGTGGCTTGGCGCGTGGCTTGGCGCTCGGCTGGGCGCTTTGCGCTTGGCTTGACGTTTGGCTTGGCGCTTTCCGTGGCGTTTTTTTTGGCGGGTGGCTTGGCACTTGGCTTGGCGCTTGGCTTGGTGCTTGGCTTGGCGCTTGGCTTGGCGCTTGCCCTGGCGCTTGGTTTGGAGCTTTTCTTGGCGCGTGGCTTGGCATGTGGCTAGGCGCTTGGCTTTGCGCTTTTCTTATTGCGTGGCTTGGCGCTTGGCTGGACGCTTGGCTGGACGCTTGGCTTAGCGCTTTTTTTGCGCATGGCTTGTCGCTTGTCTTGGCGCATAGCTTTGCGCTCTCCTTGGTGCGTGGCTTGGCGCTTATCTTGGCACTTGGCTTGGCATGTGGCTAGGCGCTTGGCTTTGCGCTTTTCTTATTGCGTGGCTTGGCGCGTGGCTTAGCGCTTGGCTTGGCGCTTGGCTTGGCGCTTGCCTTGGCGCTTGGTTTGGAGCTTTTCTTGGCGCGTGGCTTGGCATGTGGCTAGGCGCTTGGCTTTGCGCTTTTCTTATTGCGCGGCTTGGCGCTTGGCTGGACGCTTGGCTTTGCGCTTTTCTTATTGCGCGGCTTGGCGCTTGGCTGGACGCTTGGCTTGGCGCTTTCTTTGCGCTTTTCTTGTCGCTTGGCTTGGCGCATAGCTTGGCGCTCTTCTTGGCGCGTGGCTTGGCGCTTGGCTGGGCGCTTGGCTTGGCGTCTGGCTTGGCGCTGGGCATGGCGCTTTCTTGGCGCGTGGCTTGTCGCTTGGCTTGGCGTTTTCTTGGCGCGTGGCTTGGCGCTTGGCTTGGCGCGTGGCTTGGCGCTTTTCTTAACGCGTGGCTTGGCGCGTGGCTTGGCGCTCGGCTGGGCACTTTGCGCTTGGCTTGACGTTTGGCTTGGCGCTTTCCTTGGCGTTTTTTTTGGCGGGTGGCTTGGCACTTGGCTTGGCGCTTGGCTTGGTGCTTGGTTTGGCGCTTGGCTTGGCGCTTTTCTTTGCGCGTAGCTTGTCGCTTGGCTTGGTGCTTTCCTTGGCGTTTTTTTTGGCGGGTGGCTTGGCACTTGGCTTGGCGCTTGGCTTGGTGCTTGGTTTGGCACTTGGCTTGGCGCTTGGCTTGGCGCTTGGTTTGGCACTTGGCTTGGCGCTTGGCTTGGCGCTTCGTTTGGCGCGTAACTTGGCGCTTGGCTTGGCGCATGGCTTAGCGCTCTCTTTGGCGCGTGGCTTGGCGCTTGGCTGGGAGCTTGGCTTGGCGCGTGGCTTGGCGCTTGGCTGGGCGTTTGGCTTTTCGCTTGGCCTGGCGCTTGGCTTGGCGCTTGGATTGGCGCTTGGCTTGGCCCTTTTTTTTGCGCGTGGCTTGGCGTTTGGCTTGCTGTTTGATTTGGCGCTTGGCTTGGCGCTTTTGTTGGCTCTTTTCTTGGCGCGCGGTTTGGCGCTTGGCTTGGCACTTGGCTTGGCGCTTGGTTTGGCGCATGGCGTGGCGCTCTCCTTGGCGCGTGGCTTGGCGCTTGGTTTGACGCTTTTCTTGGCACGTGGCTAGTCGCTAGGTTTGGCGCTTGGTTTCTAGCTTTTCTTGGCGTTTAGCTCAACGCTCGGCTTAACGCTTGGCTTGGCGCTTTTTTTGGGGCGTGGTTTGTCGCTTGGCTTAGCGCTTTTTTTGGCGCGTGGCTTGGCGCGTGGCTTATCGCTGGGGTTGGCGCTTTCCGTGGCGCGTGGCTTAACGCTTCTCTTGCCGCCTGGCTTGGCGCGTGGCTTGGCGCTTGGCTTATCGCTTGGGTTGGCGCTTTTCCTGGCGCGTGGCTTGGCGCGTGGCTTATCGCTTGGGTTGGCGCTTTTCCTAGCGCGTGGCTTGTCGCTTAGCTTGGCGCTTTCCTTGGCGCATGTCGTGGCGCTCTTCTTGGCGCGTGGCTTGGCGCTTGGCTTGGCGCGTGGCTTGGCGCTCTTCTTAACGCTTGGCTTGGCGCTTTCTTCACGCGTGGCTTTTGCCTTGGCTTGGCGCTTTCTTGGCGCGTAGCTTGGCGCTTGGCTTGGCTCTTGGCTTGGCGCTTGGCTTAGCGCATGGCTTGGCGCTCTCTTTGGCGCTTGGCTTAGCGCTTGGCTGGACGCTTGGCTTAGCGCTTTCTAGGCGCGTGGCTTGTCGCTTGGCTTGCCGCTTTTTTGGAGCGTGGTTTATCGCTTGGCTTAGCGCTTTTCTTGGCGCGTGACTTGGTGCGAGGCGTAGTGCTTGGCTAGGCGCTTGGCTTGGCGCTTGGCTTGGCGCATGGCTTGGCGTTCTGTTTGGTGCGTGGGTTGGCGCTTGGCATGGCGCTTGGCTTTGCGTTTGGCTTGGCGCATGGTTTTTCGCTTTTCTTGGCGCGTGGCTTGGCGCTTGGCTGGGCGCATATCTTGGCGCTTGGCTTGGCGCTTGGTTTGGCGCTTAGCTTAGCGCTTGGCTTGGCACTTGGCTTAGCGTGTGGCTTGGTGCTTGGGTTATCGCCTATTTTGGCGCTTGGCTTGGCGCTTGGCTTGTCGCTTGGCTTGACGCTTGGCCTGGCGCTTGGCTCGGCGCTTGGCTTAGCGCTTGTCTTGGCACTTGGCTTGGCGTGTGGCTTGGTGCTTGGTTTGGCGTGTGGCTTGGTGCTTAGGTTAGCGCCTATTTTGGCGCTTGGCTTGGCGCTTGGCTTTGCGCTTGGTTTGGAGCTTGACTTGGCGCTTTGCTTGGCGCTTGGCTGGCCGTTTGGTTTGGCTTCTGGCTTCACGCTTGGCGTGGCGCTGGGCTTGGCGATTGGCTTGGCACGTGGCTTGGCTCTTGGTTTGGCGCTTGGCTTGGGGCTTTTTTTTTTTTTTTTTTTTTTCTTGTTTGAAGGAGGTGGAAATCTTCAAAAGACTCTTAGGTAATAGTCCCTAAGGAGTGTCGGATTCGATTAGTAAAATGGTTCAATCGCCTACCGACTAAAACCCCCCCCTTCGCTTCGTATGTCTCAACGGAATCGCCATTCAGCATTGCTTCATTGAGACTTACTCCGTTCGTCTTTTAGTGTTGTTCCTGTTGTCTCGCCCTTTCTTCGTCTTCTTTTGTTTTCATGATGGCCTTTACTGCGGTCTCTATCGTGGTCCACTTTTCTTCGCTATCGAGCATAATGTTTATTATGTTTCCCGTTGTCATTTCCTCTCCAATTCCACGTGTCGCTCTATTTCTTATTTCTTGCCATCTGTTGCACTCCAGTATGGTATGTTGTGGAGTGTCCCGTTCACCGCAGTACACGCAGCTCTCCGTGTTCGAGAGTTTCATTCTGTAGAGGTACGTTTGGAAGCTTCCATGTCCAGTTAGAAATTGCGTTAAGTAGTAGCTCACTTCTCCGTGCTCTCTTGTCACCCAGGATTTTACGTCTACTATTAACTTCCTTGTCCACTCGGCCGTTTGTCCTTGCTGTCTCCATTCTTCTTGCCATTTACGGAAAGTTTCCTTTCTCGATTCTTTTTTCTGTTGCCTTCGGTTTGCCCCGTTTGCTTATGATCGTTCGGCCACTAATAAGTGGATGGGGATCACTCCAGCTACTACCTGAATCGCTCTCGCAGACGCAGTTCGGTAAGCGCTTGCGATTCTTATTGCTAACTTCCTCTGTACTCTTTCCAGCATTTTCCTGTATTTATTCATTAACGCAAAATTGGCCCATACTGGAGCTGCATATAGTAGAATAGAGCTCACAGCCGAGGCTATCACTTTTCTGCGTCCTGCCCTTGCTCCTCCTTTATTTGGCATTAATCGGGCGAGAGCTGCTGCGGCCCCCTCCGCCTTTTTAACTATCTTTTGTATGTGGCACCCCATGTTCATATTTCTGCCGAGAACCACGCCCAAGTACTTAAGACATTGTTGGCTTGTAATTTCAATGTTTCCCATATTTATTTCTACTTGTTTTAAGGTATTTTTTCCAGATAGCACCACTATTTCGGTTTTGTGCGAGGCAAGTTGAAGGCCTTTCTTCTCCATCCACTGTTCAACCTTGAATATAGCCCACTCTATGTTCTCTTCAATTTCTGTTTTATTTTTTCCGCACACCACCAGCGCCAGATCGTCGGCGTAACCCACGAGCGATGTTCCGTTAGGTAGTTCCTGCCTTAGTACTTCGTCATAGTACAGGTTCCACAATGTTGGGCCGAGGACGGATCCCTGGGGGACTCCACATGTCATGTCCAGACTGGAACTCTCTCCTACCTGTATCCTTCTGTTTTGGAGGTACCTGCATATTACGTTTACTAAGTAAGGAGCCACTTGTTTTTTTTTAATTCCTCTATTATTCCCTCCCATGGTACCGTATTGAATGCGTTCCGAACGTCTAATGTTACCAATACAGCATATTCATTTTTGCGTTGTCTATTGGCCTCCATTCCTATATTCAGTACTTTTGCTATTGCGTCTACCGTGGATCTTCCTTCTCTAAACCCATATTGCATTTCTGCTAGTCCGCCATTTCTCTCTATTTCATCCAGAAGTCTTCTGTTTAGCAACTGTTCAAATAGCTTTCCCATAGTATTTAGGAGACAGAGAGGTCTGTACGTCTTTCTTTCTCCTGGTTGATTCGGCTTTTCGATTAGTATCAATCTGCCTACTTTCCATTCTGTTGGAAAGTTACCTTCCTTCAGCAGCGAATCCATAACCTTACAGCACAGTTCTGGTCTTCTCTCTGTTATTGCCTTGACCACTTCTGGTGGTATTCCGTCTGGGCCCGCCGCTTTGCCCGGTTTCATTTTTCTTCCTGCTTCTCTAATTTTATCGGTTGTGCACGTGGGTATTTCATCGGGCTTTACTTGCATTGCTGGTCATACCTTTCTTCTGTAACTTGGAAATAATTCCTGTGCCACCTGCTGTTGTTCTTCATCTGTCATGGTAAGCGGCGTGCGTAGGCCCAGCACTCCAGTTACTATTTTATATCCTGTGCCCCATAAATCTTTGTCTATATCTTCGCAGAGGGTGCACCATGCCTGCTTCTTGGCATTCTTGATAGTTTTTTTAAGAGCTAGCTTTCTTTCTCTATAGTTTTGTTGTTTTTCTAATTTCAGATCCTCGTCCGCATTATCGTCTCTGTTGATTCTTGTTACTAGTCGTTTTGCTCTTAGGCAGGCACGTCGCAGCTCGTTAATTTCGTTATTCCACCAATATGCCTGTTGTCTCTTGGTATTTAAGCCTTTCTTTCGAAAGGTGTTATTGCATGCGCTTTCGATGGTGTTCATGAGATTTTTAACTGTGTACTCATAGTTTTCTTTTTCTATTTCTTCATCTATCTTTCCTATGAGAGCTTCGATCATTTCCCTCTTGAAGATCCAGCCCTTCCTGACATCATGCTGTTGCCTGAGGCTTGTTAGCTCGTCTCCGACTTCTATGTGTATGTTCTTATGGTCGCTTAGGTTTTCTTCGTCCCCCACGTGCCATCCTTTGATGTTTCCCACTATACCTTCAGAACACATAGTCACATCGATATAGGAAGTGCTGTTGTTTCTTTCAAAAGTCGGCGTATTGCCCTGGTTTAATACGCAGAATTCATATTGGTCTATCCATTCGGTCAATATGGCACCCTTATGGTTTTCTCTTGGGGATCCCCATCTGTATGCTTTCGCATTGAAGTCTCCCCCGATTATGATTTTCTTCTTCTCATCTCCGGTGTTTAGTCCCAGTTCAGTCAGGTATTGCTCAAACTGTTCTACATTCACATTTGGGGATATGTAACAGGAGTATATAGTTAATTCGTCTGTTTTAACCCATATGTATCCGTTGCCACCCCCAGTTTTTGGTATTTTGATTCTTTTATTTGGTATGTATACCGCTGCATCCTCATTTTTGTCCAAGATCCATCTTCTAGAACTTTTTGCCATATTTCGATTTGGTTCCGACACTAGGGCTAGGTCCACGTCTTCCATGGCACAGTTATGTCTAAACAGGTCCGTCGCTCTTTTGCTCCTGTTTAGATTTACTTGCATTATTTTCATTTTATCTGCTTGTTGAGGTCGCACCCTTCGTCCTCAACTCCTGTACCATTTTATGATATACAGGGCATCTCATTGTCTCGGATTTGTGGCCCTTTTCCTTGCATAGATAGCAGGCTGGTTCATTGTTACAGGTTTTAATTTTGTGTCCTGTTTCTCCACATTTGTGACAAAGTTCTTTCCCTTCCTTTTCTTTGCAGCTTTTGGCGGTGTGTCCAATTTTATGGCATTTATAGCATCTTGGAGGCATCATTACTTCCTTTACCCTCCATCTATTCCATCCTTCTCCAATTCTCTTTTTTGCCAGTAGTTGTGTTGCCTTATTCTGGTTTGTTGTAAGGAAGGCATACTTCATTCCCATTTTGTTAGCTTTGTCCGATATCTTTAACGTGCTGGTGCCTATCTCATTACCTGTCTCTTTGTTTAGGACCTCCCAGATTTCAGGTTCTGTTACCGCTTCATCGATATCCAGTATTATTATTGTTCGCTTTCTTTCTTTTGTCACGATTTCCGCCATGTTTTCCATTTTTTTTTGTCAGTAGTTCTTTGAACGCTTTCGTGGTGTCTTCCTTCTTCCCTTTGATTTTAAGTTGTATACTTCCATTTTCGGTTTTGCTTATGCTATTCACCAATACGTCTTTTGCATCCACCTGCCTTTTCATATTTTTTATTATGTCAGCGTAAGAGGTACCTGTTGTCGGCTTTAAGATGATTGTTTCCGTATTTTTACGATTTGTTACCATCGTCATTTCTTGGTTACCGTCTTTGTCGCTATATTTGGTCAGTTGTTTTCCATTACTATAGATGTTTAACTGTGGGCCATCTCTCCTAAAGACATATTCCGCCATCTTTCTTGTGGCTGTTTCATTTACTGCATTGGTAATGATGCATGTTATCTCGTCATTTCCTTTTCCTTTATTTATCTCTTGTATCCTTTGGAAGGAGGCACGTAGGCCTGCCATGTCGTTAATGTTTCCTCCTTCCTCAACCACCACTGCATATAGGTGCCTTTCCTTACCATCACGAAATTGTCCGTTTCCCATTATGAGTCCATTTCTGGTCACACTACACACAAGTTTTCCTGGTTCTATTTCCTTCTCCCTTAGCTCAGCCTCTAGTTGTGGGTGCGCTTCCATGGCTCTTTTAATGTGCCGGTTGTTGTCAAAGTCTTCTCCCTTATTCATAATTATTATGAGATCTTTTTGAGACTTTTGTTCCGTGTCCCATTTGACAAGTTTACTCTTCTTGAAGGTTTCCTCTGGCCACTTCAGCTGCAATATCTCTCGCAGACATTGTTCATCGGGTTCGCCCTCTAGCGTCTCTTCAATTTTCTTTATTAAAGCGTGTTTCTCCTGTGCTTGCTTACTTTCTGTTTGGGTACTCATTTCTTTTGTTGTTTCTTCCAACCGCCTTCCTGTGTCTTTTATCACTGCATCTTTAATTTCCTCAAACAATTTTTCGGCAGATGTTAGGGCAGCTAACGTTTTCATCTTTTTAGAGTATCCGCTTAGTCTTTGTCCCGCTTCCTTTATCTCTTTTTTCGTGTTCGCGTTATCTGCTATTAGTTTGTTCAGCTTTTCTATGTCTTTCATCATTTTTTCCAAGCATACCATATGCATTTCGTATTCCTTTTTCCTTTCCTTCACTATTTTCTCCACTTGCTCCTCCATTTCTGTTCTTGTCGGGGTCTCCATTCTCTTCCTTTTGCTTTCCCTCTTCCCCCCAGTTTCATTTGTGTCCATATCATATGGGAATTCTGGTAGGGAAGAAGTCCTTCTTCCTTCTCTTGCTGGTGTTCTGCTTGTTATTCTAGCTCTTCCAGACACATATTCCTGCTGTTCCAACACGGTTGTTGCCTTTTTTGCTTCTATATCGGTTCTTCTCACAATTTCACCATCCGACCCTGTTGTGCATGATGGTGGCGATCTTGTTATGCTGTCCCTTCTTTTAAATGGGTCTGCAATTGCAAAAATTCCAGTAGCAAGTTTTGTAATCCCGGCCTGGTCACCCACCAGGGATACTATGGGTTCTTCGTTGCAGTTGTTGGCTGACGGTCGGGAGAAGCCTGCTTCATCACTTCCAGATCCGACCGGTACTGGGGATCCGAGCCCCTGCACCGTAAACTGTTTACTCTCATTGTAATCTTCCATAGTCATATCCGGGGTCTTTGCCTGCATTTTAGAGCTAGCTGCCAGCTTTTCTGTCTCTCCACTAGGATTGGTTACCCAGTCTCGGAACAGGATTTATTATCGAGGTTTACTCCTCTAGATATGTCGTGTTTTGCACCCCTAAGGGCACCAGGGCAAACCTCGTGGAGGATGTGGCTCTTCACCACGCACGACACTCTTGGGTAGAGAGAGGCTTTTGGCTAAATAAGTGACGCATCATCTACCCCTGCGTGTATACACACCATGCCCCTGGCTTGGGGCTAGGCTTGGCGCTTGGCGCTTAACTTGGCGCTTGGGTTACTGCTTGACATGGCGTTTGGCTTGGCGCGTGGCTTGGCGCTTGGCTTGGCGCTTGGCTTGGCGCTTGGTTTGGCGCTTGACCTAACGCTTGGCTTGGCGCCTGGCTTAGCGCCTGGCTTGGCGCTCCCCTTGACGCTTGGCTTTGCGCTTGGTATAGCGGTTGGCTTAACGTTTGGCTTGGCGGTTGCCTTGGCGCTTGGCTTTGCGCTTGGTTTGCAGCTTGGCTTGACGCTTGGCTTGGCGCGTTGCTTGTCGCTTGGCTTGGCGCTTTCCTTAAAGCGTGGTTTGGCGCTTGGCTTGGCGCTAGGCTTGGCGCTTTTTTTGGCGCGTGGCTTGGCACTTGGTTTGGCGCTTGGCTTGGCGCTTGGCTTGGCGCTTTTGTTGGCGCGTTGCTTGGCGCTTGGCTTGCCGCTTGGCTTGGGGCTTAGCTTGGCGCTTTTCTTGGTGGTCTTGTTGGCGCGTAGCTTGGCGCTAGGTTTAGCGGTTAATTTAGCGCCTATTTTTGCGCTTGGCTTGGCGCTTGGCTTGTCGCTTGGCTTGACGCTTGGCTTGGCGCTTGGCTCGGCGCTTGGCTTAGCGCTTGGCTTGGCACTTGGCTTGGCGTGTGGCTTGGTGCTTGGTTTGGCGTGTGGCTTGGTGCTTAGGTTAGCGCCTATTTTGGCGCTTGGCTTGGCGCTTGGCTTGGCGCTTGGCTTTGCGCTTGGTTTGGAGCTTGACTTGGCGCTTCGCTTGGCGCTTGGCTGGCCGTTTGGTTTGGCTCCTGGCTTCACGCTTGGCGTGGCGCTGGGCTTGGCGATTGGCTTGGCACGTGGCTTGGCGCTTGGTTTGGCGCTTGGCTTGGGGCTAGGCTTGGCGCTTGGCGCTTAACTTGGCGCTTGGGTTACTGCTTGACATCGCGTTTGGCTTGGCGCGTGGCTTGGCGCTTGGTTTGGCGCTTGACCTAGCGCTTGGCTTGGCGCCTAGCTTAGCGCCTGGCTTGGCGCTCGCCTTGACGCTTGGCTTTGCGCTTGGTATAGCGCTTGGCTTAACGTTTGGCTTAGCGCTTGGCTTGGCACTTGGCTTGGCGTGTGGCTTGGTGCTTGGGTTATCGCCTATTTTGGCGCTTGGCTTGGCGCTTGGTTTGGCGCTTAGCTTAGCGCTTGGCTTGGCACTTGGCTTGGCGTGTGGCTAGGTGCTTGGGCTATCGCCTATTTTGGCGCTTGGCTTGGCGCTTGGCTTGTCGCTTGGCTTGACGCTTGGCTTGGCGCTTGGCTTAGCGATTGTCTTGGCACTTGGCTTGGCGTGTGGCTTGGTGCTTGGTTTGGCGTGTGGCTTGGTGCTTAGGTTAGCGCCTATTTTGGCGCTTGGCTTTGCGCTTGGTTTGGAGCTTGACTTGGCGCTTTGCTTGGCGCTTGGCTGGCCGTTTGGTTTGGCTCCTGGCTTCACGCTTGGCGTGGCGCTGGGCTTGGCGATTGGCTTGGCACGTGGCTTGGCGCTTGGTTTGGCGCTTGGCTTGGGGCTAGGCTTGGCGCTTGGCGCTTAACTTGGCGCTTGGGTTACTGCTTGACATTGCGTTTGGCTTAGCGTGGCTTGGCGCTTGGCTTGGCGCTTGGCTTGGCGCTTGGTTTGGCGCTTGACCTAGCGCTTGGCTTGGCGCCTGGCTTAGCGCCTGGCTTGGCGCTCGCCTTGACGCTTGGCTTAGCGCTTGGCAGGACGCTTGGCTTAGCGCTTTCTAGGCGCGTGGTTTGTCGCTTGGCTTGCCGCTTTTTTGGAGCGTGGTTTATCGCTTGGCTTAGCGCTTTTCTTGGCGCGTGACTTGGTGCGAGGCGTAGTGCTTGGCTAGGCGCCTGGCTTGGCGCTTGGCTTGGCGCATGGCTTGGCGCTCTCTTTGGTGCGTGGGTTGGCGCTTGGCATGGCGCTTGGCTTTGCGTTTGGCTTGGCGCATGGTTTTTCGCTTTTCTTGGCGCGTGGCTTGGCGCTTGGCTGGGCGCATGGCTTGGCGCTTGGCTTGGCGCTTGGTTTGGAGCTTAGCTTAGCGCTTGGTTTGGCACTTGGCTTAGCGTGTGGCTTGGTGCTTGGGTTATCGCCTATTTTGGCGCTTGGGTTGGCGCTTGGCTTGTCGCTTGGCTTGACGCTTGGCCTGGCGCTTGGCTCGGCGCTTGGCTTAGCGCTTGGCTTGGCACTTGGCTTGGCGTGTGGCTTGGTGCTTGGTTTGGCGTGTGGCTTGGTGCTTAGGTTAGCGCCTATTTTGGCGCTTGGCTTGGCGCTTGGCTTTGCGCTTGGTTTGGAGCTTGACTTGGCGCTTTTCTTGGCGCTTGGCTGGCCGTTTGGTTTGGCTTCTGGCTTCACGCTTGGCGTGGCGCTGGGCTTGGCGATTGGCTTGGCACGTGGCTTGGCGCTTGGTTTGGCGCTTGGCTTGGGGCTAGGCTTGGCGCTTGGCGCTTAACTTGGCACTTGGGTTACTGCTTGACATCGCGTTTGGCTTGGCGCGTGGCTTGGCGCTTGGCTTTGCGCTTGGTATAGCGCTTGGCTTAACGTTTGGCTTAGCGCTTGGCTTGGCACTTGGCTTGGCGTGTGGCTTGGTGCTTGGGTTATCGCCTATTTTGGCGCTTGGCTTGGCGCTTGGTTTGGCGCTTAGCTTAGCGCTTGGCTTGGCACTTGGCTTGGCGTGTGGCTTAGTGCTTGGGTTATCGCCTATTTTGGCGCTTGGCTTGGCGCTTGGCTTGTCGCTTGGCTTGACGCTTGGCTTGGCGCTTGGCTCGGCGCTTGGCTTAGCGATTGTCTTGGCACTTGGCTTGGCGTGTGGCTTGGTGCTTGGTTTGGCGTGTGGCTTGGTGCTTAGGTTAGCGCCTATTTTGGCGCTTGGTTTGGCGCTTGGCTTTGCGCTTGGTTTGGAGCTTGACTTGGCGCTTTGCTTGGCGCTTGGCTGGCCGTTTGGTTTGGCTCCTGGCTTCACGCTTGGCGTGGCGCTGGGTTCGGCGATTGGCTTGGCACGTGGCTTGGTGCTTGGTTTGGCGCTTGGCTTGGGGCTAGGCTTGGCGCTTGGCGCTTAACTTGGCGCTTGGGTTACTGCTTGACATTGCGTTTGGCTTGGCGCGTGGCTTGGCGCTTGGCTTGGCGCTTGGCTTGGCGCTTGGTTTGGCGCTTGACCTAGCGCTTGGCTTGGCGCCTGGCTTAGCGCCTGGCTTGGCGCTCGCCTTGACGCTTGGCTTTGCGCTTGGTATAGCGCTTGGCTTAACGTTTGGCTTGGCGCTTGGCTCGGCGCTTGGCTTAGCGCTTGGCTTGGCACTTGGCTTGGCGTGTGGCTTGGTGCTTGGTTTGGCGTGTGGCTTTTTGCTTAGGTTAGCGCCTATTTTGGCGCTTGGCTTGGCGCTTGGCTTTGCGCTTGGTTTGGAGCTTGACTTGGCGCTTCGCTTGGCGCTTAGCTGGCCGTTTGGTTTGGCTCCTGGCTTCACGCTTGGCGTGGCGCTGGGCTTAGCGATTGGCTTGGCACGTGGGTTGGCGCTTGGTTTGGCGCTTGGCCTGGGGCTAGGCTTTGCGCTTGGCGCTTAACTTGGCGCTTGGGTTACTGCTTGACATGGCGTTTGGCTTGGCGCGTGGCTTGGCGCTTGGCTTGGCGCTTGGCTTGGCGCTTGGTTTGGCGCTTGACCTAGCGCTTGGCTTGGCGCCTGGCTTAGCGCCTGGCTTGGCGCTCGCTTTGACGCTTGGCTTTGCGCTTGGTATAGCGCTCGGCTTAACGTTTAACTTGGCACTTGGCTTGGCGCTTGGCTTGACGCTTGACTTGAAGCATGCTTCGGCGTTCTCCTTGGCGTGTGGCTTGGCGCTTGGCTTGACGCTTTTATTGGCGCGTGGCTTGGCGCGTGGCTTGGCTTTTGGCTGGGCGTTTGGCTTATCGCTTGGCTTAACGCTTGGCTTGGCATTTGGCTTGGCACTTGGCTTGACGCTTGATTTGAAGCATGCCTTGGCGTTCTCCTTGGCGTGTGGCTTGGCGCTTGGCTTGACGCTTTTATTGGCGCTTGGCTTGGCGCTTGGCTTGGCGCTTGGCTTGTCGGGTGGCTTGGCGCTTTTCTTGGCGCGTGGTTTGGCGCGTAGCTTGGCGCTTGGCTGGCTAAGCGCTTGGTTTAGCGCTTGGCTTGACGCTTGGCTTGGCGCTTGGCTTTTCGCTTTTCTTGGCGCTTTTCTTGGGGCGTGGTTTGGCGCTTAGCTTGGCGCTTGGTTTGGTGCTTGTCCTGGCGCATGGCTTAAAGCTTTCCTTGGCGCGTGGCTTGGCGTTTGGCTGGGCGCTTGTCTTGGCGCTTTTTCTGGCGCGTAGCTTGTCGCTTGGCTTGACGTTTTTTTTAACGCGTAGCTTGGCGCGTGGTTTGGCTGTTGGTTGGGCGCTTGGTTTGGTGATTGGCTTGGCGCTTGGCTTGTCGCTTTTCTTGGCGCGTGGCTTGGCGTTCGGCTTGTTGCCGGCTGCTGGCCAAGCGCCAAGCCAAGTGCCAAGCCAAGCGTTAAGCCAAGCGATAAACCAAACGCCCAGCCAAAAACCAAGCCGCGCTTTAAGCCACGCGCCAACCCACACGCCAATAGAAGCGCCAATCCAAGCGCCGAGACAAGCGTCAAGCCAAACGCCCAGCCAAACGCCAAGCCACGCGCCAAGGAGAGCGCCAAGGCATGCGCCAAGCCAAACGTCAAGCCTAGCGCCAAGCCAAGTGCCAAGCCAAGCCTCAAGCCAAGCGCCAAGCCAACCGCTCAGCCAAGCGCCAAGCCAAGCTCCTAGCCAAGCGCTAAGGAGAGCGTTAAGCAATGCGCCAGGACATCCACCAAGCCAAGCGCCAAGCCAAGCGCCAAGCCAAGCTCTTAGCCAAGCGCTAAGCCAAGCGCCAAGCCTAGTGCCAAGTCACGCGCCAAGAAAAGCGCCAAGCCAAGCGACAAGCTACGCGCCAAGAAAACATCAAGCCAAGCGCCAAGCCAAGAGCCAAGCCAAGCGCCAAGCCTAGCTCTTAGCCAAGCGGTAAGCCAAGCGACAAGCTACGCGCCAAGAAAGCGCCAAGCCAAGCGCCAAGCCAAGAGCCAAGCCACGCGCCAAGGAGAGCGCTAAGCCATGCGCCAAGCCAAGCGCCAAGCCAAGCTCCTAGCCAAGCGCTAAGCCAACCGCCAAACCTAGTGCCAAGTCACGCGCCAAGAAAAGCACCAAGCCAAGCGACAAGCCAAGCGCCAAGCCAAGCGCCCAGCCAAGCACCAAGCCACGCGCCAAGGAGAGCGCTAAGCCATGCGCCAAGCCAAGCGCCAAGCCAAGCTCCTAGCCAAGCGCTAAGCAGAGCGCCAAACCATGCGCCAAACCAAGCGCCAAGAGAAGCATCAAGCCAAGCGATAAGCCAAGCGCCAAGGCAAGCGCCCAGCCAAGCACCAAGCCACGCGCCAAGGAGAGCGCTAAGCCATGCGCCAAGCCAAGCGCCAAGCCAAGCTCCTAGCCAAGCGCTAAGCCAAGCGCCAAGCCTAGTGCCAAGTCACGCGCCAAGAAAAGCACCAAGCCAAGCGACAAGCTACGCGCCAGAAAAAGCGCAAAGCCACGCGCTAAGGAGAGCGTTAAGCAATGCGCCAGGACATCCACCAAGCCAAGCGCCAAGCCAAGCGCCAAGCCAAGCGCCAAGCCAAGCGCCAAGCCAAGTGCCAAACCAAGTGCCAAGCCAGGCGCCAAGCCAAGCGCCAAGCCAAGCGCCAAGCCAAGCGCCAAGCCAAGCACCAAACCAAGCGCCCAACCAACCGCCAAACCACGCGCCAAGCCACGCGCCAAAAAAAACGTCAAGCCAAGCGACAAGCTACGCGCCAGAAAAAGCGCCAAGACAAGCGCCAAGCCAAGCGCCCAGCCAACTGCCAAGCGACGCGCCAAGGAAAGCTTTAAGCCATGCGCCAGGAGAAGCACCAAGCCAAGCGCCAAGAAAAGCGCCCAGCCACGCTCCAAGAAAAGCGCCAAGAAAAGCGAAAAGCCAAGCGCCAAGCCAACCGCCAAGCCAAGCGTCAAGCCAAGCGCTAAACCAAGCGCTTAGCCAGCCAAGCGCCAATCCAAGTGCCAAGCCACCCGCCAAGAAAAGCGCCAAGTTAAGCGACAAGCTACGCGCCAAGAAAGCGCCAAGCCAAGCGCCAAGCCAAGAGCTAAGCCAAGCGCCAAACCTAGCGCCCAGACAAGCGCCAAGCCACGCGCCAGGAGGAGTGCCAAGCCAACCGCCAAGCCAAGCGCCAAACCACACGCCAAGGAGAACGCCAAGGCATGCTTCAAGTCAAGCGTCAAGCCAAGTGCCAAGCCAAGTGCCAAGCCAAGCGTTAAGCCAAGCGATAAGCCAAACGCCCAGCTAAAAGCCAAGCCACGCGCCAAGCCACGCGCCAAGCCACGCGCCAATAAAAGCGCCAAGGCAAGCGCCAAACCACACGCCAAGGAGAACGACAAGGCATGCTTCAAGTCAAGCGTCAAGCTAAGCGCCAAGCCAAGTGCCAAGCCAAACGTTAAGCCAAGCGCCAAGCCAAGCGCCAAGCCACGCGCCAAGCCAAACGCCATGTCAAGCAGTAACCCAAACGCCAAGTTAAGCGCCAAGCGCCAAGCCTAGACCCAAGCCAAGCGCCAAACCAAGCGCCAAGCCACGTGCCAAGCCAATCGCCAAGCCCAGCGCCACGCCAAGCGTGAAGCCAGGAGCCAAACCAAACGGCCAGCCAAGCGCCAAGCGAAGCGCCAAGTCAAGCTCCAAACCAAGCGCAAAGCCAAGTGCCAAGCCAAGCGCTAAAATAGGCGCTAACCTAAGCACCAAGCCACACGCCAAACCAAGCACCAAGCCACACGCCAAGCCAAGTGCCAAGCCAAGCGCTAAGCCAAGCGCCGAGCCAAGCGCCAAGCCAAGCGTCAAGCCAAGCGACAATCCAAGCGCCAAGCCAAGCGCAAAAATAGGTGCTAAATTAACAGCTAAGCCTAGCGCCAAGCCACGCGCCAAGAAGAGCACCAAGAAAAACGCCAAGCCAAGCCCCAAGCCAAGCGGCAAGCCAAGCGCCAAGCAACGCGCCAACAAAAGCGCCAAGCCAAGCGCCAAGCCAAGCGCCAAGCCAAGCGCCAAACCACGCGCCAAAAAAAGCGCCAAGCCAAGCGCCAAGCCAAGCGCCAAACCACGCTTTAAGGAAAGCGCCAAGCCAAGCGCCAAGCCAAGCTGCAAACCAAGCGCAAAGCCAAGCGCCAAGGCAACCGCCAAACCAAACGGCCAGCCAAGCGCCAAGCAAAGCGCCAAGTCAAGCGCCAAGCCAAGCGCCAAAATAGGCACTAACCTAAGCACCAAGCCACACGCCAAACCAAGCACAAAGCCACACGCCAAGCCAAGTGCCAAGACAAGCGCTAAGCCAAGCGCCGAGCCAAGCGCCAAGCCAAGCGTCAAGCCAAGCGACAAGCCAAGCGCCAAGCCAAGCGCCAAAATAGGCGATAACCCAAGCACCAAGCCACATGTCAAGCCAAGTGCCAAGCCAAGCGCTAAGCTAAGCGGCAAGCTAAGCGCCAAGCAACGCGCCAACAAAAGCGCCAAGCCAAGCGCCAAGCCAAGCGCCAAACCAAGTGCCAAGCCACGCGCCAAAAAAAGCGCCAAGCCAAGCGCCAAGCCACGCTTTAAGGAAAGCGCCAAGCCAAGCGACAAGCAACGCGCCAAGCCACGCGCCAAGAAAAGCGTCAAGCCAAACGTTAAGGCAAGCGCTCAGCCAAGCGACAAGCCACGCGCCAAGCCACGCCCCAAGCCACGCGCCAAGAAAAGCGCCAAGCCACGCGCCAAGAAAAGCGCCAAGCCAAGCGCCAAGCCAAGCGCCACACCACGCGCCAAAGAAAAGTGGATCCCCATGCACCAAGGAGAGCTCCAAACCAAACGCCAAGTCACGCGCCGAACCAAGCGCTAAGCCACCCTCCAAGGAGAGCGCCAACCCAAGCGACAAGCTACGCGCCAATCCACGCGCCAAGACAAGCGCCTAGCCAAGTGACAAGTCAAGCGCCAAGCCACGCGGCAAACCAATCGCGTTTGGCGCATTTCTTCGCGCGTGGCTTGCCGCTTGGCTCGGCGCTCTCCTTGCCGCGTGGCTTGGCGCTTGGCTTGGCGCTTGGCTTGGCGCGTGGCTTGTCGCTTGGCTTGGCGCTCTCCTTGGCGCGTGGTTTGGCGCTTAGCTTGGCGCGTGGCTTGTCGCTTGGCTTGGCGCCCTCCTTGGCGCGTGGCTTAACGCTCTCCTTCTAGCGTGGCTTGGCGCTTGGATTGGCGCTTTTTTTGGCGCGTGGCTTGTTGCTTGGCTTAGCGCTTTTCTTGGCGCTCTCCTTGGCGTTCGGCTTGGCGCTTGGCTTGGCGCTTGGCTTAGCGCGTGGCTTGTCGCTTGGCTTGGCGCTCTCCTTGGCGCGTGGTTTGGCGCTTAGTTTGGCGCGTGGTTTGTCGCTTGGCTTGGCGCCCTCTTTGGCGCGTGGCTTAGCGCTCTCCTTGGAGCGTGGCTTGGCGCTTGGCTTGGCGCTTTTCTTGGCGTGTGGCTTGTTGCTTGGCTTAGCGCTTTTCTTGGCGCGTGGCTTGGCACTTAGCTTAGCGCGTGGCTTCACGCTTGACTGGGCGTTTGGCTTAGCGTTTGTTTCGGCGCTTGGCTTGGCGCTTTTCTTGGCGCGTGCCTTGGCGCTTGGCTTGGCGCTTGGTTTGGCGCTTTTTTTAGCGCGTCGCTAGGCGCTTGGCTTAGCGCTTGGCTTGGCGCTTGGCTTGGCGCTTGGCTTGGCGCTTTTTTTAGCGCGTGGTTGGACGCTTGGCTTGGCGCTTTCCTTCGCGCCTTTCTTGGCGCTTTTCTTGGCGCTTTTCTTGGCGCGTGGCTTGGTGCTTGGCTTGCCGGTTGGCTTGGCACCCTTCTTGGCACGTGGCTTAGCGCTTGGTTGGGCGCTCGGCTTGGCGTTTGGCTTCGCGCTTTTCTTGGCGCGTGGTCTGTAGCTTTTCTTGGCGTGTGGCTTGGCACTTGGCTTCGCGCTTTCTTTGCGCGTGGCTCTTTGTTTGGTTTGGCGCTTTCTTGGCGCTTGGCTTGGCTCTTGGCTTAGGGTTTGGCTTGGCACATGGCTTGGCGCACTCCTTCGCGAGTGGCTTGGCGCTTGGCTAGACGCTTGGCTTGACGCTTTTTTGGTGCGTGGCTTGGCGCTTGGCTGGGCGCTTGGCTTGGCGCTTGGCGTGGCGCTTTTCTTGGCGCGTGGCTTGGCGCTTGGCTAGACGCTTGGCTTGACGCTTTCTTGGTGCGTGGCTTGGCGCTTGGCTGGGCGTTTGTCTTAGCGCTTGGCTTAACGTTTTTCTTAGCGCGTGGTTTGTCGCTTGGTTTGGCGCATGGCTTGGCGCATGGCTTGGCGCTTTTCTTGGCGCGTGGCTTGGCGCTTGGCTTGGCGCATGGCTTGGCGCATGGCTTGGCGCTTTACTTGGCGCGTGGCCTGTCGCTTGGCTTGGCGCATGGCGTGTTGCTTTTCTTGGCGCGTAACTTTGCGCTTGGCTTCGCGCTTTTCTTGGCGCGCGGCTTGGCCCTTGGCTTGGCACTTGGCTTGGCGCTTGGCATGGTGCATAGCTTGACGTTCTCTTTGGATTGTGGCTTGGCGTTTGGCTAAACCCTTGGCTTGGCGCTTGGCTGGACGCTTGGTTTGGCGCTTGGCTTGGCGCTTGGCTTGGCGCTTGGCTTGGCGTGCTTCTTGCCGCGTGGCTTGTTGCTTGGCTTCTCGCTTTTCTTGGCGCGTGGGTTGGCACTTGGCTTGGAACTTGGCTTAGCGCCTGTCCTGGCGCATAGCTTGACGCTCTCCTTAGCGTTTGGCTTGGCGCTTGGCTGGGCGCTTGGCTTGGCGCTCGGCTTGGCGCTTTTGTTGGCGCGTGGCTTGACGCTTGGTTTGGCGCTTCTCTTGGCGCGTAGCTTGGCACTTGGCTTGACGCTTAGCATGGCGCTTGGCTTGGCGCTTTTCTTGGCGCGTGGCCTGTCGCTTGGCTTGGCGCATGGCGTGGCGCTCTTCTTGGCGCGTGGCTTGGCGCTTGGCTTGGCGTTTGGTTTGGCGCTTGGCTTCGCGCCTTTCTTGGCGCGTGGCTTGGCGCGTGGCTTGTCGCTTGGCTTGGTGTTCTCCTTGGCGCTTAGCTTGACGTTTGGTTTGGCGGTTGGCTTGGCGTTTTTCTTGGCGCGTGGCTTGCGCTTGGCTGGGCACTTGGCTTGGCAGTTGGCTTGGCGTGGCGCGTTTTTTGCCGCGTGGCTTGTTACTTGGCTTGGCGCTCTCCTTGGCGTTTGGCTTGGCGCTTGGCTTGGCGCTTAGCTTGGAGCGTGGCTTGGCGCTTGGCTTGGCGCTTGGCTTGGCGCTTGGCTTGGCGCATTTCTTGGCGCGTGGCTTGGCGCGTGGCTTGTCGCTTGGCTTGGCGCTCTCCTTGGCGCGTGGGTTGGCGCTTAGCTTGGCGCGTGGCTTGTCGCTTGGCTTGGCGCCCTCCTTGGCGCGTGGCTTAACGCTCTCCTTAGAGCGTGGCTTGGCGCTTGGCTTGGCGCTTGGCTTGGCGCTTGGCTTGGCGCTTTTCTTGGCGCGTGGCTTGGCGCGTAACTTGGCGCTTGGCTGGGCGCTTGGTTTAGCGCTTGGCTTGGCGCTTGGTTTGGCGCTTTTCTTAGCGCGTGGCTGGGCGCTTGGCTTAGCGCTTGGCTTGGCGCTTAGCTTGGCGCTTGGCTTGGCGCTTTTTTTAGCGCGTGGCTGGGCGCTTGGCTTGGCGCTTTTCTTGGCGCTTTCCTTGGCGCTTTTCGTGGCGCGTGGCTTGGCGCTTGGCTTGCCGGTTGGCTTGGCGCCCTTCTTGGCAAGTGGCTTAGCGCTTGGCTGGGCGCTCGGCTTGGCGTTTTGCTTGGCGCTTTTCTTGGCGCGTGGTCCGTAGCTTGGCTTGGCGCTTTTCTTGGCGTGTGGCTTGGCACTTGGCTTGGCGCTATCTTTGGGCGTGGCTCTTCGTTTGGCTTGGCTCTTTCTTGGCTCGTGGCTTATCGCTTGGCTTGGCTCTTGGCTTGGCGTTTGGGTTGGCACATGGCTTGGCGCACTCCTTAGCGAGTGGCTTGGCGCTTGGCTAGACACTTGGTTTGGCGCTTTCTTGGTGCGTGGCTTGGCGCTTGGCTAGACGCTTGGCTTGGCGCTTTCTTTGCGCGTGGCTTGTCGTTTGGCTTGGCGCTTTCTTGGCTCGTGGCTTGGCGCTTGGCTTGGCTCTTGGCTTGGCTTGGCACATGGCTTGGCGCACTTTTTAGCGAGTGGCTTGGCGCTTGGCTAGACGCTTGGCTTGGCGCTTTCTTGGTGCGTGGCTTGGCGCTTGGCTGGGCGCTTGGCTTGGCGCTTGGCTTGGCGCTTTTCTTGGCGCGTGGCCCGTCGCTTGGCTTGGCGCATGGCGTGGCGCTTTTCTTGGCGCGTGGCTTCGCGATTGGCTTCGCGTTTGGCTTAGCGCTTGGCTTGGCGTTTTTCTTAGCGCGTGGTTTGTCGCTTGGCTTGAAGCATGGTTTGGCGCTTTTCTTGGCGCGTGGCTTGGCGCTTGGCTTGGCGTTTGGCTTGGCGTTTGGCTTGGCGCTTTACTTGGCGCGTGGCCTGTCGCTTGGCTTGGAGCATGGCGTGGCGCTTTTCCTGGCGCGTGGCTTGGCGCTTGGCTTGGCGCTTGGCTTGGCGCATGGCTTGGCGCTTTTCTTGTAATGACCCGCCTTTATTAGGAATATTTTAATTAGCCTTATTGCCTCGGATATGCTCTAAGTCGGAGAATACGTTCAAATTGCTCGGATATAGCGTAGATCAATAAATAGCACTGGGTAAATATTCGAAATGAGATATACTGTTTTTAACTATATACATTGAAAAAAGAAATAATATTGCACACCACGCGTTACTGCCAAAGGGGGTAGTTGCATCAACAGGGGTTGCTCCTGGTCACCGGTGGGGCTGCTGCGCGGAGACGGAGCGGTCTGGTAGAATGCCCCGGCCTAACGCAGGTTACGCCTCTGGGCGATGTCCCGGAGTGGGTCGTCCGCGCATCAGCTGCTTCGCGCGTCGACTTCGGAGCAAAGGTCGTCGGCCGCACGCACCAGGTGAGATTTGTTTACAATGGCTAGCTGCTGCGAACACTTCGGATTAGAAATGGTGTTTTAAGAACATACCTGCCGGCGTAAGAAGCTGCGGGAGTTCGCGCTCGGTGAGCCGAACTGGACCGGGGGCCGCCAGACGATTTGCCGGCTTTCGCGGCTCGAAACGATGCAGCGGTCGGACTCTCGGGAAATTCGCTGTTCAAGCGAATTTGCGGCTTCGACTGGATTGCGGCAGTGTGGAGATCTCTTTCGGAGGGCTTCAGGAATGCTCATAGGATGCTGGCGGTGACTCTCACAGGCAGGTCACTTATCGCATAATCTCTGTACGCGTCCAGCCTGGCGGCGGCGGGCTGTTGATGACTTCCTGGTGCCTCACAATTCGGGCGAGTTAATACAGATGAAATATGTTAGTTACAAATTCCGGTTTTTCGGCCTTTAACTAACAGCGGTTCCGTTACACAGGATACGGGGAAAACTAATTAGTAGCCACGGTTTGGCCTTTAAATTAATGACGGTTCGGGAACGGGTTTGATAAGGATCTCCAGGTTATCGGGGTGTTGTTGCAGGCAGACAGTAACCATACCAAACCCGCAAGAACTTTTATTTAGGCGATTTCTCCCTTATTAAGACAGTAACCATACCAAAGCAAGGGAGTGATCGCTCCGGGTGGACCAGGAGGAGTTCGGGAGAGGACTCGGGAATAGAATCTGTCAAGGAGCTGTCGGGTGTTCCTTTTTATACTTTTCAGAGGCTCCTGGTCGGTGCACGCGGCCTCCCCACTTAGATAGCGGGAAAAACACTCCTGCGCGCAAACGTGGCTGCCTGCTCATCGGCTACCGGCCCGCGCTATAGCTTCTTAGCGCGGTCTTAAGATGCAAACGTTTGATAAGCCGGCGAATTAAATTCCCAATACGTTTCAAGTATCTTCAGAATTTAGATTCACAAGCGAAACGTTACATTCTTAGCGCGTGGCTTGTTGCTTGGCTTGGCGCATGTCGTGGCGCTTTTCTTGGCGCGTGGCTTGTCGCTTGGCTTGGCGCTTTTCTTGGCGCGTAGTTTTACACTTGGCTTGACGTTTAGCATGGCGCTTGGCTTGGCGCATGGCTTGGCGCTCTCCTTGGCGCGTGGCTTAGAGCTTGGCTGAACGCTTGGCTTGGCGCTTGGTTTGGCACTTGGCTTGGCGCTTGGCTTTGCGCTATTCTTAGCGCGTGGTTTGGTGCTTGGCTTGGCGCTTGGCTTGGCGCTTGGCTTGGTGCTCTCCTTGGCGCTTAGCTTGGCGTTTGGCTTGGCGCTTGTCTTGGCGTTTTTCTTGGCGCTTTTCTTGGCGCGAGGCTTGGCGCTTGGCTTGGCGCTTGGCTTCGCGCTTTTCTTGGCGCGTGGCTTGTCGCTTGGCTTCGCGCTTTTCTTGGCGCGTGGCTTGGCGCGTGGATTGGCGCTTGGCTTGGTGCTCTCCTTGGCGCTTAGCTTGGCGTTTGGCTTGCCGCTTGGCTTGGCGCTTGGCTTGGCGCTTGGCTTGGCGCTTTTCTTGGCGCTTTTTCTGGCGCGTGGCTTAGCGCTTGGCTTGGCGCTTGGCGTGGCGCCTGTCTTGGCGCATGGCTTGTCGCTTGGCTTAGCGCTCTCCTTGGCGCGTGGTTTGGCGTTTAGCTTGGAGCGTGGCTTGGCGTTTGGCTTGGCGCTTGGCTTGGCGCTTTTCTTGGCGCGTGGCTTGGCGCGTGGCTTGTCGCTTGGCTTGGCGCTCTCCTTGGCGGGTGGCTTGGCGCTTAGCATGGCGCGTGGTTTGGCGCTTGGCTTGGCGCTTGGTTTGGCGCTTTTTTTAGCGCGTGGCTGGGCGTTTGGCTTGTCGCTTGGCTTGGCGCTCTCCTTGGCGGGTGGCTTGGCGCTTATCTTGGCGCGTAACTTGGCGCTTGACGTGGCGCTTGGTTTGGCGCTTTTTTTAACGTGTGGCTTGGCGCTTGGCTTGGCGCTTGGCTTGGCGCTTGGTTTGGCGCTTTTTTTAGCGCGTGGCTGGGCGCTTGGCTTGGCGCTTGGCTTGGCGCCAGGCTTGGCGCTTGGCTTGGCCCTTTTGTTCGCGCGTTGCTTGGCGCTTGGCTTAGCGCTTGGCTTGGGGCTTGGCTTGGCGTTTTTCTTGTCGCTTTTCTTTGCGCGTGGCTTAGCGCTTGGCTGTACGCTCGGCTTGGGGTCTGGCTTGGCGCTTTTCTTGGCGCGTGGTCTGTTGCTTGGCGTGGCGCCTTCCTTGGCGTGTGGCTTGGCACTTGGCTTGACGCTTAACTTGGCGCTTGGCTTGGCGCACGGCTTGGCGCTTGATTTGGCGCTTGGCTGGGGGTTTGGCTTGGCGCTTGGCTTGGCGAATGGCTTGTAGCTTCCCTTGGCGATTGGCTCTTTGCTTGGCTGGGCGCTTAGCTTGACGCTTGGCTTGGCGCTTTTCTTGGCGCGTAGCTTGTCGTTTGGCTTGGCGCTTTTCTTGGCGCGTGATCTGTTGCTTGGCTTGGCGTCTTTATTGGCGTGTGGCTTGGCACTTGGCTTGGCGCTTAACTTGGCGGTTGGCTTGGCGCACGGTTTGGCGCTTGACTTGGCGCTTGGCTGGGGGCTTGGCTTGGCGCTTGGCTGGGGGCTTGGCTTTTCGCTTGGCTTGGCGCTTGGGTTGGCGAATGGCTTGGCGCTTCCCTTGGCGAGTGGCTTTTTGCTTGGCCGGGCGCTTAGCTTGACGCTTGGCTTGGCGCTTTTCTTGGCGCGTGGCTTGTTGCTTGGCTTCGCGCTTTTCTTGGCGCGTGGCTTGGCGCTTGGCTGGACGCTTGGCATGGCGCTTTTCTTAGCGCGTGGTTTGGTGCTTGGCTTGCCGCTTGGCTTGGCGCTTGGCTTGGCGCTTTTCTTGGCGCTTTTCTTGGCGCTTTTCTTGGCGCTTGGCTTGGCGTTTGGCTTGGCGCTTGCCTTTGCGCATGGCTTGGAGCTCTCCTTGGCGCGTGGCTTGTCGCTTGGCTTCGCGCTTTTCTTGGCGCGTGGCTAGGCACTTGGCTTGGCGCTTGGCATGGCGCATAACTTGACGTTCTCCTTGGCGCGTGGCTTGGCGCTTGGCTGGACGCTTGGCTTGGCGCTTGGCTTGGCGCTTGGCTTGGCGCTTGGCTTGGCGCTTGGCTTGGCGCTTGGCTTGGCGCTTTTCTTGGCGCGTGGCTTAGCGCGTGGCTTGGCGCTTGGAGCTTGGCTTTGCGCTTTCCTTAGCACGTAATTTGGCGCGTGGCTTGGCGTTTGGCTTAATGCTTTTCTTGGCGCTTTTCTTGGCGCGTAACTTGGCGCTTGGCTTCGCGCTTTTCTTGGCGCGCGGCTTGGCACTTGGCTTGGCGCTTGGCTTGGCGCTTGGCATGGTGCATAGCTTGACGTTCTCTTTGGCGCGTGGCTTGGCGTTTGGCTAAAAGCTTGGCTTGGCGCTTGGCTGGACGCTTGCCTTGGCGCTTGGCTTGGCGCTTGGCTTGGCGCTTGGCTTGGCGTGTTTCTTGGCGCGTCGCTTGGCGCTTTGCTGGGCACTTGGCTTGGCGCTTGGCTTGGCGCTTGGCTTGGCGCATGGCTTGGCGCTTTTCTTGGCGCGTGGCTTGTTGCTTGATTTCGCGCTTTTCTTGGCGCGTGGCTTGGCACTTGGTTTGGCACTTGGCTTAGCGCCTGTCCTAAAGCATAGCTTGACGCTCTCCTTGGCGCGTGGATTGGCGCTTGGTTGGACGCGTGGTTTGGCGCTTGGCTTGGCGAATGGCTTGGCGCTTGTCTTGGCGTATGTTTTTTCGCTCTCCTTAGCGTTTGGCTTGGCGCTTTTCCTGGCGCGTGGCTTAGCGCGTGGCTTAGCGCGTGGCTTGGCGCTTGGCTTTGCGCTTTTCTTATTCCGTAATTTAACGCGTGGCTTGGCGCTTGGCTTAATGCTTTTCTTGGCGCGTAACTTGGCGCTTGGCTTCGCGCTTTTTTTGGCGCGCGGCTTGGCACTTGGCTGGACGCTTGGCATGGCGCTTTTCTTAGCGCGTGGTTTGGTGCTTGGCTTGCCGCTTGGCTTGGCGCTTGGCTTGGCGCTTTTCTTGGCGCTTTTCTTGGCGCGTAACTTGGCGCTTGGCTTGGCGCTTTCCTTTGCGCATGGCTTGGAGCTCTCCTTGGCGCGTGGCTTGTCGCTTGGCTTCGCGCTTTTCTTGGCGCGTGGCTAGGCACTTGGCTTGGCGCTTGGCTTGGCGCTTGGCATGGCGCATAACTTGACGTTCTCCTTGGCGCGTGGCTTGGCACTTGGCTGGACGCTTGGCTTGGCGCTTGGCTTGGCGCTTGGCTTGGCGCTTGGCTTGGCGCTTTTCTTGGCGCGTGGTTTAGCGCGTGGCTTGGCGCTTGGCGCTTGGCTTTGCGCTTTTCTTAGCACGTAATTTGGCGCGTGGCTTGGCGTTTGGCTTAATGCTTTTCTTGGCGCTTTTCTTGGCGCGTCACTTGGCGCTTGGCTTCGCGCTTTTCTTGGCGCGCGGCTTGGCACTTGGCTTGGCGCTTGGCTTGGCGCTTGGCATGGTGCATAGCTTGACGTTCTCCTTGGCGCGTGGCTTGGCGTTTGGCTAAAAGCTTGGCTTGGCGCTTGGCTGGACGCTTCGCTTGGCGCTTGGCTTGGCGCTTAGCTTGGCGCTTGGCTTGGCGTGTTTCTTGGCGCGTCGCTTGGCGCTTTGCTGGGCACTTGGCTTGGCGCTTGGCTTGGCGCTTGGCTTGGCGCATGGCTTGGCGCTTTTCTTGGCGCGTGGTTTGTGGCTTGACTTCGCGCTTTTCTTGGCGCGTGGCTTGGCACTTGGTTTGGCACTTGGCTTAGCGCCTGTCCTAAAGCATAGCTTGACGCTCTCCTTGGCGCGTGGATTGGCGCTTGGTTGGACGCGTGGTTTGGCGCTTGGCTTGGCGCCTGGCTTGGCGCTTGTCTTGGCGTATGTTTTTTCGCTCTCCTTAGCGTTTGGCTTGGCGCTTTTCCCGGCGCGTAATTTAGAGCGTGGCTTGGCGCTTGGCTTTGCGCTTTTCTTAGCCCGTAATTTGGCGCGTGGCTTGGCGCTTGGCTTAATGCTTTTCTTGGCGCTTTTCTTGGCGCGTAACTTGGCGCTTGGCTTCGCGCTTTTCTTGGCGCGCGGCTTGGCACTTGGCTTCGCGCTTGGCTTGGCGCTTGGCATGGTGCATAGCTTGACGTTCTCCTTGGCGCGTGGCTTGGCGTTTGGTTAAACGCTTGGCTTGGCGCTTGGCTGGACGCTTGGCTTGGCGCTTGACTTGGCGCTTGGCTTGGCGCATGGCTTGGCGCTCTCCTTGGCGCGTAGCTTAACGCTTGGCTGGGCGCTTGGCTTAGCGCCTGTCCTGGCGCATAGCTTGACGCTCTCCTTGGCGCGTGGATTGGCGCTTGGATGGATGCGTGGTTTGGCATTTGGCTTGGCGCTCGGCTTGGCGCTTTTCTTAACGCGTGGCTTGACGCTTGGTTTGACGCTTAGCATGGCGCTTGGCGTGGCGCTTTTCTTGGCGCGTGGCCTGTCGCTTGGCTTGACGCATGGCGTGGCGCTCTTCTTGGCGCGTGGCTTGGCGCTTGGCTTAATACTGCGTGTATGTACTGCTACTGCATTTAAAGTGTGTTTGTTGGCCATAGTCTGAGCGCGTGCTCTTCTCTTTTTTTTTCTCTTTCCGCCTGCAGGGTTTGCTGGACAGTTTGAGTGCACTTAATTTTTGTTTCAATTTTTTGAGAAATGTTTGCAGGACTGGTGGGAGAACAGCTGGTTGCCTTTTGTGACCAAGCTAAACCAGTTCCTTTTGCCTACTAACATGTTGTTTTGTTAAGGAATGTTTTTTTTAAAATTATTTTTATTATTGCATTGTTATCATATTTATTTACATACATGTACAATACATATATATATATATATATATATATATATCTTTTTTTAGTTAAATAATTCAACAGTTGTTAGGCAATAAATGAATTTTTATTTATTATTTCTATTTTAATACTTTTCTTGGTGCTTTTCTTGGCGCGTAACTTGGCGCTTGGCTTCGCGCTTTTCTTGGCGCGCGGCTTGGCACTTGGCTTGGTGCGTTGCTTGGCTCTTGGCATGGTGCATAGCTTGACGTTCTCCTTGGCGCGTGGCTTGGCGTTTGGCTAAACCCTCGGCTTGGCGCTTGGCTGGACGCTTGGCTTCGCGCTTTTCTTGGCGCGTGGCTTGTTGCTTGGCTTCGCGCTTTTCTTGGCGCGTGGCTTGGCACTTGGTTTGGCACTTGGCTTAGCGCCTGTGCTGGCGCATAGCTTGACGCTCTCCTTGGCGCGTGGATTGGCGCTTGGATGGACGCGTGGTTTAGCATTTGGCTTGGCGCTCGGCTTGGCGCTTTTCTTGGCGCGTGGCTTGACGCTTTGTTTGGCGCTTTTCTTGGCGCGTAGCTTGGCACTTGGCTTGACGCTTAGCATGGCGCTTGGCTTGGCGCTTTTCTTGGCGCGTGGCCTGTCGCTTGGTTTGGCGCATGGCGTGGCGCTCTTCTTGGCGCGTGGCTTGGCACTTGGCTTGACGTTTGGTTTGGCGCTTGGCTTGGCGCTTTTCTTGGCGCGTGGCTTGGCGCGTGGGTTGTCGCTTGGCTTGGCGCTCTCCTTGGCGCTTAGCTTGGCGCTTGGCTTAGCGCTTGGCTTGGCGCTTTTCTTGGTGTTTTTCTTGGCGCGTAACATGGAGCTTGGCTTGTCGCTTGGCTTGGCGCTCTCTTTGCCGCTTAGCTCGGCGCTTCGCTTAGCGCTTGGCTTGAAGCTTTTCTTGGTGTTTTTCTTGGCGCGTAACATAGAGCTTTGCTTGGCGCTTGGCTTGGCGTGTGGCTTGGCGCTTAGCTTGGCGCGTGGCTTGTCGCTTGGCTTGGCGCTTTTCTTGGCGCTTAGCTCGGCGCTTGGCTTAGCGCTTGGCTTGGCGCTTTTCTTGGTGTTTTTCTTGGCGCGTAACATGGAGCTTGGCTTGGCGCTTGGCTTGGCGCTTGGTTTGGCGCTTGGCTTGGCGCTTGGCTTTGCGCTGTTCTTAGCGCGTGGTTTAGTGCTTGGCTTGCCGCTTGGCCTGGCGCTTGGTTTGGCGCTTTTCTTTGCGCTTTTCTTGGCGTGTAACTTGGTGCTTAACTTGGCGTTTGGCTTAGCGCTTGGTTTGGCGCATGACTTGGGGCTCTCCTTGGCGCGTGGTTTGGCGCTTGGCTTGGCGCTTGAGTTGGCGCTTGGCTTGGCGCTTTTCTTGGCGCGTGACTTGCCGCGTGGCTTAACGCTTGGCTTTGCACTTTTCTTAGCGCGTGGTTTGGCGCGTGGCTTGGCGCTTGGCTGGGCGTTTGGCTTGGAGCTTGGCCTGGCGCATAGCTTGACGCTCTCTTTGGCGCCTGGCTTGGCGCTTGGGTGGACGCTTGGTTTGGCGCTTGGCTTAGTGCTTGGCTTGGCGCTTGACTTGGCGCTTGGCTTGGCGCTTGGCTTAACGTTTTTCTTGGCGCGTGGCTGGGCGCTTGGCTGGGCGCTTGGCTTGGCGCTTGGCTTGGCGCATGGCTTGGCGCTCTCCTTAACGCGTGGCTTAGCGCTTGGCTGGGCGCTTGGCTTAACGCCCTTCTTGGCGCGTGGCTTGTCGCTTGGCTTCGCGCTTTACTTGGCGCGTAGCTTGGCACTTGGCTTGGCGCTTGGCTGGGCGTTTGGCTTGGCGCTTGGTTTGGCGCTTGGCTTAGCGCATGGCTTGGCGCCCTCCTTGGCGCGTAACTTGGCGCTTGGCTAGGCGCTTGACCTGGTGCATAGCTTGACGCTCCCCTTGGCGCGTGGCTTGGCGCTTGGCTGGGCACTTGGCTTGGCACTTGGCTTGGCGTTTAACTTGGCGCTCGGCTTGGCGTTTTTCTTGGCGCGTGGTTTGGCACTTGGCTTGCCGCTTGGCTTGGCGCTTGGCTTGGCGCTTTTCTTGGCGATTTACTTGATGCGTAGCTTGGCGCTTGGCTTGGCGCTTGGCTTGGCGCGTGGTTTGGCACTTGGCTTGCCGCTTGGCTTGGCGCTTGGCTTGGCGCTTTTCTTGGCGATTTACTTGATGCGTAGCTTGGCGCTTGGCTTGGCGCGTGGTTTGGCACTTGGCTTGCCGCTTGGCTTGGCGCTTGGCTTGGCGCTTTTCTTTTCGATATTCTTGGCGCGTGGCTTGGCGCTTGGCCGGACGCGTGGTTTGGTGCTTGGCTTGGCGCTTGGCTTGGCGCTTGGCTTGGCGCTTTTCTTGGCGATTTTCTTGGCGCTTGGTTTGGCGCTTGGCCTGGCGCAAAGCTTGACGCTCTCCATGGCGCGTATCTTCGCGCAAGGCTGGACGCTTGGCTTGGCGCTTGGCTTGGCGCTTGGCTTGGCGTTTGGCTTGGCGCGTGGCTTGGCGCTTGGCTTTGCGCATTTCTTAGCGCGTGGTTTGGCGCGCGGCTTGGCGCTTGCCAGGGCGCTTGGCTTGGCGCTTGGCTGGGCGCTTGGCTTGGCGCTTGGCTTGGCGAATGGCTTGACGCTCTCCTTGGCGCGTGGCTTGGCGCGTGGCTTGGCGCTTGGCTTTGCGCTTTTCTTAGCGCGTGGTTTGGCGCGCGGCTTGGCGCTTGCCAGGGCGCTTGGCTTGGCGCTTGGCTTGGCGCTTGGCTTGGCGAATGGCTTGACGCTCTCCTTGGCGCTTGGCGTGGCGCTTTTCTTGGTGCGTGGCTTGTCGCTTGGCTTCGCGCTTTTCTTGGCGCGTGGTTTGGTGCTTGGCTTGCCGCTTGGCTGGGCGCTTGGCTTGGCGCTTGGCTTGGCGCTTTTCTTGGCGTGTGGCTTGGCGCTTGGCTTAGCACTTTTCTTAGCGCGTGGTTTAGTGCTTGGCTTGCCGTTTGGCTTGGCGCTTGGCTTGGCGCTTTTCTTGGCGTTTTTCTTGGCGCGTAACATGGAGCTTCGCTTGTCGCTTGGCTTGGCGCTCTCTTTGCCGCTTAGCTCGGCGCTTGGCTTAGCGCTTGGCTTGGCGCTTGGCTTGGCGCTTTTCTTGGCGTGTGGCTTGGCGCTTGGCTTAGCACTTTTCTTAGCGCGTGGTTTAGTGCTTGGCTTGCCGTTTGGCTTGGCGCTTGGCTTGGCGCTTTTCTTGGCGTTTTTCTTGGCTCGTAACTTGGCGCTTGGCTTAACGTTTGGCTTGGCGCTTGGCTTGGCGCTTGGCTTGGCGTTTTTCTTATCGCTTTTCTTTGCGGTTGGCTTGACGCTTGGGTTGGCGCTTGGCTTGGCGCTTGGCTTGGAGCTTGGCTTGGCGCTTTTCTTGGCGCGTGGCTTGACGCTTTGTTTGGCGCTTTTCTTGGCGCGTAGCTTGGCACTTGGCTTAACGTTTGGCTTGGCGCTTGGCTTGGCGCTTTTCTTGGCGTTTTTCTTGGCGCGTAACTTGGCGCTTGGCTTAACGTTTGGCTTGGCGCTTGGCTTGGCGCTTGGCTTGGCGTTTTTCTTATCGCTTTTCTTTGCGGTTGGCTTGACGCTTGGGTTGGCGCTTGGCTTGGCGCTTGGCTTGGAGCTTGGCTTGACGCTTTTCTTGGCGCGTGGCTTGACGCTTTGTTTGGCGCTTTTCTTGGCGCGTGGCCTGTCGCTTGGTTTGGCGCATGGCGTGGCGCTCTTCTTGGCGCGTGGCTTGGCACTTGGCTTGACGTTTGGTTTGGCGCTTGGCTTGGCGCTTTTCTTGGCGCGTGGCTTGGCGCGTGGGTTGTCGCTTGGCTTGGCGCTCTCCTTGGCGCTTAGCTTGGCGCTTGGCTTAGCGCTTGGCTTGGCGCTTTTCTTGGTGTTTTTCTTGGCGCGTAACATGGAGCTTGGCTTGTCGCTTGGCTTGGCGCTCTCTTTGCCGCTTAGCTCGGCGCTTCGCTTAGCGCTTGGCTTGAAGCTTTTCTTGGTGTTTTTCTTGGCGCGTAACATAGAGCTTTGCTTGGCGCTTGGCTTGGCGTGTGGCTTGGCGCTTAGCTTGGCGCGTGGCTTGTCGCTTGGCTTGGCGCTTTTCTTGGCGCTTAGCTCGGCGCTTGGCTTAGCGCTTGGCTTGGCGCTTTTCTTGGTGTTTTTCTTGGCGCGTAACATGGAGCTTGGCTTGGCGCTTGGCTTGGCGCTTGGTTTGGCGCTTGGCTTGGCGCTTGGCTTTGCGCTGTTCTTAGCGCGTGGTTTAGTGCTTGGCTTGCCGCTTGGCCTGGCGCTTGGTTTGGCGCTTTTCTTTGCGCTTTTCTTGGCGTGTAACTTGGTGCTTAACTTGGCGTTTGGCTTAGCGCTTGGTTTGGCGCATGACTTGGGGCTCTCCTTGGCGCGTGGTTTGGCGCTTGGCTTGGCGCTTGAGTTGGCGCTTGGCTTGGCGCTTTTCTTGGCGCGTGACTTGCCGCGTGGCTTAACGCTTGGCTTTGCACTTTTCTTAGCGCGTGGTTTGGTGCTTGGCTTGCCGTTTGGCTTGGCGCTTGGCTTGGCGCTTTTCTTGGCGTTTTTCTTGGCGCGTAACTTGGCGCTTGGCTTAACGTTTGGCTTGGCGCTTGGCTTGGCGCTTGGCTTGGCGTTTTTCTTATCGCTTTTCTTTGCGGTTGGCTTGACGCTTGGGTTGGCGCTTGGCTTGGCGCTTGGCTTGGAGCTTGGCTTGGCGCTTTTCTTGGCGCGTGGCTTAGCGCGTGGCTTGGCGCTTGGCTTTGCGCTTTTCTTTGCCCGTAATTTGGCGCGTGGCTTGGCGTTTGGCTTAATGCTTTTCTTGGCGCTTTTCTTAGCGCGTAACTTGGAGCTTGGCTTCGCGCTTTTCTTGGCCCGCGGCTTGGCACTTGGTTTGGCGCTTGGCTTGGCGCTTGGCATGGTGCATAGCTAGACGTTCTCCTTGGCGCGTGGCTTGGCGTTTGGCTAAAAGCTTGACTTGGCGCTTGGCTGGGCGTTTGGCTTGGCGCTTGGCTTGGCGCTTGGCTTGGCGTGTTTCTTGGCGCTTGGCTTGGCGCTTGGCTTGGCGCTTTTCTTGGCGCGTGGCTTAGCGCGTGGCTTGGCGCTTGGCTTTGCGCTTTTCTTAGCCCGTAATTTGGCGCGTGGCTTGGCGTTTGGCTAAAAGCTTGGCTTGGCGCTTGGCTGGGCGCTTGGCTTGGCGCTTGGCTTCGCGCTTTTCTTGGCCCGTGGTTTGGCACTTGGCTTGGCGCTTGGCTTGGCACCTGGCATGGTGCATAGCTAGACGTTCTCCTTGGCGCGTGGCTAGGCGTTTGGCTAAAAGCTTGGCTTGGCGCTTGGCTGGGAGCTTGGCTTGGCGCTTGGCTTGGCGCTTGGCTTGGCGCATGGCTTGGTGCTCTCCTTGGCGCGTAGCTTATTGCTTGGCTGGGCGCTTGGCTTGGCGCTTTTCTTCGCGCGTGGCTTGTAGCTTGGCTTCGCGCTTTTCTTGGCGCGTGGCTTGGCACTTGGTTTGGCACTTGGCTTAGCGCCTGTCCTGGCGCATAGCTTGACGCTTTCTTTGGCGCGTAGATTGGCGCTTGGATAGACTCGTGGTTTGGCGCTTGACTTGGCGCCTGGCTTGGCGCTTGTCTTGGCGCATGTCTTTTCGCTCTCCTTAGCGTTTGGATTGGCGCTTTTCCTGGCGCGTTGCTTACCGCGTGGCTTGGCGCTTGGCTTAATGCTTTTCTTAACGCTTTTCTTGGCGCGTAACTTGGCGCTTGGCTTTGCGCTTTTCTTGGCGTGCGGCTTGGCACTTGGCTTGGCGCTTGGCTTGGCGCTTGGCATGGCGCATAGCTTGACGTTCTCCTTGGCGCTTGGCTTGGCGTTTGGCTAAACGCTTGGCTTGGCGCTTGGCTGGATGCTTGGCTTGGCGCTTGGCTTGGCGCTTGGCATGGGGCTTGGCTTGGCGTGTTTCTTGGCGCGTCGCTTGGCGCTTATCTGGGCGCTTGGTTTGGCGCTTGGCTTGGCGCTTGGCTTGGCGCATGGCTTGGCGTTCTCCTTGGCGCGTAGCTTAACGCTTGGCTGGGCGCTTGGCTTGGCGCCTGGCTTGGCGCGTGGCTTGTTGCTTGGCTTCGCGCTTTTCTTGGCGCGTGGCTTGGCACTTGGTTTGGCACTTGGCTTATCGCCTGTCCTGGCGCATAGCTTGACGCTCTCCTTGGCGCGTGGATTGGCGCTTGGATGGACGCGTGGTTTGGCGCTTGGCTTGGCGCTCGGCTTGGCGCTTTTCTTGGCGCGTGGCTTGACGCTTGGTTTGGCGCTTTTCTTGGCGCGTAGGTTGGCACTTGGCTTGACGCTTAGCATGGCGCGTGGCTTGGCGCGTGGCTTGTCGCTTGGCCTGGCGCTCACTTTGGCGCATGGCTTGGCGCTTATTTTGGCGCGTGGCTTGGCGCTCGGCTTGGCGCATTTCTTAGCGCGTGGCTTGGCGCGTGGCTTGTCGCTTGGCTTGGTGTTCTCCTTGGCGCATAGCTTGGCGTTTGGCTTGGCGGTTGGCTTGGCGTTTTTCTTGGCACGTGGCTTGGCGCTTGGCTTTTTCGCTTGGCTTGGCGCTTGGCTTGGCGCTTGGCTGGGCACTTGGCTGGGCAGTTGGCTTGGCGTGGCGCTTTTCTTGGCGTGTGGCTTGGCACTTGGCTTGCCGCTTGGCTTGGCGCTTGGCTTGACGCTTGGCTTGGCGCTTGGCTTGGCGCTTTTTTTGGCGCTTTTTCTGGCGCGTGGCTTAGCGCTTGGCTTGGCGCTTGGCTTGGCGCCTGTCGTGGCGCATGGCTTGGCGCTTTCCTTGGCGTTTGGCTTGGCGCTTGGCTTGGCGCTTGGCTTGGTACGTGGCTTGTCGCTTAGCTTGGCGCTCTCCTTGGCTCGTGGTTTGGCGCTTAGCTTGGAGCGTGGCTAGGCGCTTGGCTTGGCGCATTTCTTGGCGCGTGGCTTGGCGCGTGGCTTGTCGCTTGGCTTGGCGCTCTCCTTTGCGCGTGGCTTGGCGCTAAGCTTGGCGCGTGGCTTGTCGCTTGGCTTAACGCCCTCCTTGGCGCGTAGATTAACGCTCTACATGGAGCGTGGCTTGGCCGTTGGCTTGGCGCTTGGCTTGGCGCTTGGCTTAACGCCCTCCTTGGCGCGTAGATTAACGCTCTACATGGAGCGTGGCTTGGCCGTTGGCTTGGCGCTTGGCTTGGCGCTCTCCTTGGCGCGTGGCTTAGTGCTTGGCTGGGCGCTTGGCTTGGCGCTCTTCTTGGTGCGTGGCTTGTCGCTTGGCTTCGCGCTTTTCTTGGCGCGTGGCTTGGCACTTGGCTGGACGCTTGGGTTGGCGCTTGGCTTGGCGCTTTTTTTAGGGCGTGGTTTGGCGCGTGGCTTGGCGCTTGGCTGGACGCTTGGGTTGGCGCTTGGCTTGGCGCTGGCTTGGCGCTTGGCTGGACGCTTGGCTTTGTGTTTGGCTTGGTGCTTTTCTTGGCGCGTGGCTTGGCGCTTAGCTTGTCGCTTAGCTTGGCGTGTGGCTTGGCGCTTAGCTTGGCGCGTGGTTTGTCGCTTGGCTTGACGCTCTCCTTGGCGCTTAGCTTGGCGCTTGGCTTAGCGCTTGTCTTAGCGCTTTTTTTGGTGTTTTTCTTGGCGCGTAACATGGAGCTTGGCTTGGCGCTTGGCTTGGGGCTTGGCTTAGCGCTTGGCTTGGCGCTGGCTTGGCGCTTTTCTTTGCGCGTGGCTTGTCGCTTGGCTTGGCGCTCTCCTTGGCGCTTAGCCCGGCGCTTGGCTTAGCGCTTGGCTTGGAGTTTTTCTTGGTGTTTTTCTTGGGGCGTAACATAGAGCTTTGCTTGGCGCTTGGCTTGGCGTGTGGCTTGGCGCTTAGCTTGGCGCGTGGCTTGTCGCTTGGCTTGGCGCTCTCCTTGGCGCTTAGCTCGGCGCTTGGCTTAGCGCTTGGCTTGGCACTTTTCTTGGTGTTTTTCTTGTCGCGTAACATGGAGCTTGGCTTGGCGCTTGGCTTGGCGCTTGGTTTGGCGCTTGGCTTGGCACTTGGCTTTGCGCTGTTCTTAGCGCGTGGTTTGGTGCTTGGCTTGCCCTTTGCCTGGCGCTTGGCTTGGCGCCTTTCTTTGCGCTTTTCTTGGCGTGTAACTTGGTGCTTAACTTGGCGTTTGGCTTGGCGCTTGGTTTGGCACATGACTTTGCGCTCTCCTGGGCGCGTGGCTTGGCGCTTGGCTTGGCGTTTGAGTTGGCGCTTGGCTTGGCGCTTTTCTTGGCCCTTGACTTGCCGCGTGGCTTAACGCTTGGCTTTGCACTTTTCTTAGCGCGTGGTTTGGCGCCTGGCTTGGCGCTTGGCTGGGCGCTTGGCTTGGCGCTTGGCCTGGCGCATAGTTTGACGCTCTCTTTGGCGCGTGGCTTGGCGCTTGGGTGGGCGCTTGGTTTGGCGCTTGGCTTAGTGCTTGGCTTGGCGCTTGACTTGCCGCGTGGCTTAACGCTTGGCTTTGCACTTTTCTTAGCGCGTGGTTTGGCGCCTGGCTTGGCGCTTGGCTGGGCGCTTGGCTTGGCGCTTGGCCTGGCGCATAGTTTGACGCTCTCTTTGGCGCGTGGCTTGGCGCTTGGGTGGACGCTTGGTTTGGCGCGTGGCTTGGCGTTTGGCTTTGCGCTTTTCTTAGCGCGTGGCTTTGCGCGTGGCTTGGCGCTTGGCTGGGCGCTTGGCTTGGCGCTTGGCTTGGCGCATGGCTTGGCGCTCTCCTTGGCGCGTGGCTTAGCGCTTGGCTGGGCGCTTGGCTTAACGCCCTTCTTGGCGCGTTGCTTGTCGCTTGGCCTCGCGCTTTACTTGGCGCGTAGCTTGGCACTTGGCTTGGCGCTTGGCTGGGCGTTTGGCTTGGCGCTTGGCTTGGCGCTTGGCTTGGCGCATGGCTTGGCGCCCTCCTTGGCGCGTGGCTTGGCGCTTGGCTAGGCGCTTGGCTTGGCGTTTGGTTTGGCGCTTTTCTTGGCGCGTGGCTTGGCACTTGGCTTGGCGCTTGGCTTGGCGCTTGGCCTGGTGCATAGCTTGACGCTCTCCTTGGCGCGTGGCTTGGCGCTTGGCCGGACGCGTGGTTTGGTGCTTGGCTTGGCGCTTGGCTTGGCGCTTGGCTTGGCGCTTGGCTTGGCGCTGTTCTTGGCGCGTGGCTTGGCTCTTGGCTGGGCACTTGGCTTGGCACTTAGCTTGTCGTTTAACTTGGCGCTCGGCTTTTCGCTTTTCTTGGCGCGTGGTTTGGCACTTGGCTTGCCGCTTGGCTTGGCGCTTGGCTTGGCGCTTTTCTTGGCGATTTTCTTGGCACGTGGCTTGGCGCTTGGCTTGGCGCTTGGCTTCGCGCTTGGCTTGGCGCTTTTCTTTTCGATCTTCTTGGCGCGTGGCTTGTCGCTTGGCTAGGCGCATGGCGTGGCGCTTTTCTTGGCTTGTGGCTTTACGCTTGGCTTAGCGTTTGGCTTGGCGCTTGGCTTAGCACTTGGCTTGGCGCTTGGCTTGGCGCTTGGCTTAGCGTTTGGCTTGGCGCTTGGCTTGGAGCTTTTTTATCGCGTGGCTTGGCACTTGGCTCGGCGCTTGGCTTGGCGCTTGGCCTGGATGCTTGGCTTGGCGCTTGGCTTGGCGCTTGGCTTGGCGTTTGGCTTGGCGCTTGGCTTGGCGCTTTTTCTGGCGCGTGGCTTGGCGCGTAGCTTGGCGCTTGGCTTTGCGCTTTTCTTAACGCGTGGTTTGGCGCGTGGCTTGGCGCATGGCTGGACGCTTGGCTTGGCGCTTGGCTTGGCGTTTGGTTTGGAGCTTGGTTTGGCGTTTGGCTTGGCGCTTTTTTGGCGCGTGGCTTGGCGCGTGGCTTGGCGCTTGGCTTTGCGCTTTTCTTAGCCCGTGGTTTGGCGCGTGGCTTGGCGCTTGGCTGGGCGCTTGGCTTGGCGCTTAGCTGGGCGCTTGGCTTGGCGCTTATCATGGCGAATGGCTTGAAGCTCTCCTTGGCGCGTGGCTTGGCGCTTGGCTGGGCGCTTGGTTTGGCGCTTGGCTTGGCGCTTTTCTTGGTGCTTGGCTTGCCGCTTGGCTGGGCGCTTTCCTTGGCGCGTGGCTTGGCGCTTGGCTTGGCGCCTGGCTTGGCGCGTGGCTTGGCGCTTTGTTTTGCGCTTTTCTTAGCGCGTCGTTTGGCGCGTGGCTTGGCGCTTGGCTGGGCGCTTGACTTGGCGCTTGACTTGGCGCTTGGCTTGGCGCTTGGCTTGGCTCATGGATTGGCGCTCTCCTAGGCGCGTGGCTTAGCGCTTGGCAAGGCGCTTGGCTTGGCGCCCTTCTTGGCGCGTGGCTTGTTGCTTGGCTTGGCGCTTATCTTGGCGCATGGATTGGCACTCTCCTTGGCGCGTGGCTTAGCGCTTGGCTGAACGCTTATCTTGGCGCTTGGCTTGGCGCTTGGCTGGGCGCTTGGCTTGGCGCTTGGCTTGGCGCTTAGCTTGTCGCATGGCTTTGCGCTCTCCTTGGCCCGTGGCTTAGCGCTTGGCTGAACGCTTATCTTGGCGCTTGGCTTGGCGCTGGCTTGGCGCTTGGCTTGGTGCTTGGCTTGGCGCTTTTTTTTGCGCGTGGCTTGGCGCGTGGCTTGGCGCTTGGCTTGGCGCTTTTTTTGGCGCGTGGTTTGGCGCGTGGCTTGGCGTTTGGCTGGACGCTTGGCTTGGCGCTTGGCTTGGCACTTGGCTTGGCGTTTGGTTTTGCGTTTTTTTAGCGCGTGGTTTAGTGCTTGGCTTGCCGCTTGGCCTGGCGCTTAGTTTGGCGCTTTTCTTGGCGCTTTTCTTGGCGCGTAACTTGGCGCTTGGCTTGTCGTTTGGCTTGGCGCTTGACTTGGAGCATGGCTTGGCGCTCTCCTTGGCGCGTGGCTTGGCGCTTGGCTGGACGCTTCACTTAACGCTTTCTTTGCGCTTGCCTTTGCGCTTTTCTTAGCGCGTGGTTTGACGCTTTTCATGGCGCGTGGCTTGGCGCATGGCTGGACGCTTGGCTTGGCGCTTGGCTTGGCGCTTTTTTTGGCGCGTGGCTTGGGGCGTGGCTTGGCGCTTGGCTTTGCGCTTTTCTTAGCGCGTGGTTTGGCGCGTGGCTTGTCGCTTGGCTTTGCACTTTTTTAGCGCGTGGTTTGGTGCTTGGCTTGCCGCTTGGCTTGGCGTCTTTCTTGGCGTTTTTCTTGGCGCGTAACTTGGCGCTTGGCTTAACGTTTGGCTTGGCGCTTGGCTTGGCGCATGGCTTGACGCTCTCCTTGGCGCGTGGCTTGGCGCTTGGCTGGACGCTTGGTTTGGCGCTTTCTTCGCGCTTGGCTTTGCTTTTTTTTAGCGCGTGGTTTGATGCTTGGCCTGCCGCTTGGTTTGGCGCATGCTTTGGCGCTCTCCTTGGCGCTTAGTTTGGCGCTTGGCTTTGCGCTTTTCGTAGCGCGTGGTTTGGCGCGTGGCTTGGCGCTTGGCTTGGCGCTTCTCTTGGCGCGTGGCTTAACGCTTGGTTTTGCACTTTTTTTAGCGCGTGGTTTGGCGCGTGGTTTGGCGCTTGGCCTGGCGCATAGCTTGACGCCCTCCTTGGCGCGTGGCTTGGCGCTTGGGTGGACGTTTGGCTTGGCGCTTGGCTTAATGCTTGGCTTGGCGCTTGGCTTGGCGCTTGGCTTGGTGCTTGGCTTAACGTTTTTCTTGGCGCGTAGCTTTTCGCTAGGTTTGGCGCTTGGCTTGGCGTTTGGCTTGGCGCTTGGCTTAGTGCTTGGCTTGGCGCTTGGCTTGGCGCTTGGCTTGGTGCTTGGTTTAACGTTTTTCTTGGCGCGTGGCTTGGCTCGTAACTTGGCGCTTGGCTTAACGTTTGGCTTGGCGCTTGGCTTGGCGCATGGCTTGACGCTCTCCTTGGCGCGTGGCTTGGCGCTTGGCTGGACGCTTGGTTTGGCGCTTTCTTCGCGCTTGGCTTTGCTTTTTTTTAAGCGCGTGGTTTGATGCTTGGCCTGCCGCTTGGTTTGGCGCATGCTTTGGCGCTCTCCTTGGAGCTTAGTTTATCGCGTGGCTTGTCGCCTGGCTTGGCGCTCTCCTTGGCGCTTAGCGTGGCGCTTGGTTTAGCGCTTGGTTTGGCGCTTTTCTTGGCGCGTAACATGGAGCTTGGCTTGGCGCTTGGCTTTGCGCTTTTCTTCGCGCGTGGTTTGGTGCTTGGCTTGCCGCTTGGCCTGACGCTTGGCTTAACGCTTTTCTTGGCGCTTTTCTTGGCGACTTTCTTGGCGCATGGCTTGGCGCTTGGCTTGGCGCTTGGCTTGGCGCTTTTCTTGGCGATTATCTTGGCGCGTGGCTTTCGCTTGGCTAGGGGCATGGCGTGACGCTTTTCATGGCTTGTGGCTTTACGCTTGGCTTAGCGTTTGGCTTGGCGTTTGGCCTGGCGCATAGCTTGACGCTCTTCATGGCGCGTGGCATGGCGCATGGCTGGACGCTTGGCTTGGCGCTTGGCTTGGCGCTTGGCTTCGCGCTTGGCTTGGCGCTTTTCTTTTCGATCTTCTTGGCGCGTGGCTTGTCGCTTGGCTAGGCGCATGGCGTGGCGCTTTTCTTGGCTTGTGGCTTTACGCTTGGCTTAGCGTTTGGCTTGGCGCTTGGCTTAGCACTTGGCTTGGCGCTTGGCTTGGCGCTTGGCTTAGCGTTTGGCTTGGCGCTTGGCTTGGAGCTTTTTTATCGCGTGGCTTGGCACTTGGCTCGGCGCTTGGCTTGGCGCTTGGCCTGGATGCTTGGCTTGGCGCTTGGCTTGGCGCTTGGCTTGGCGTTTGGCTTGGCGCTTGGCTTGGCGCTTTTTCTGGCGCGTGGCTTGGCGCGTAGCTTGGCGCTTGGCTTTGCGCTTTTCTTAACGCGTGGTTTGGCGCGTGGCTTGGCGCATGGCTGGACGCTTGGCTTGGCGCTTGGCTTGGCGTTTGGTTTGGAGCTTGGTTTGGCGTTTGGCTTGGCGCTTTTTTGGCGCGTGGCTTGGCGCGTGGCTTGGCGCTTGGCTTTGCGCTTTTCTTAGCCCGTGGTTTGGCGCGTGGCTTGGCGCTTGGCTGGGCGCTTGGCTTGGCGCTTAGCTGGGCGCTTGGCTTGGCGCTTATCATGGCGAATGGCTTGAAGCTCTCCTTGGCGCGTGGCTTGGCGCTTGGCTGGGCGCTTGGTTTGGCGCTTGGCTTGGCGCTTTTCTTGGTGCTTGGCTTGCCGCTTGGCTGGGCGCTTTCCTTGGCGCGTGGCTTGGCGCTTGGCTTGGCGCCTGGCTTGGCGCGTGGCTTGGCGCTTTGTTTTGCGCTTTTCTTAGCGCGTCGTTTGGCGCGTGGCTTGGCGCTTGGCTGGGCGCTTGACTTGGCGCTTGACTTGGCGCTTGGCTTGGCGCTTGGCTTGGCTCATGGATTGGCGCTCTCCTAGGCGCGTGGCTTAGCGCTTGGCAAGGCGCTTGGCTTGGCGCCCTTCTTGGCGCGTGGCTTGTTGCTTGGCTTGGCGCTTATCTTGGCGCATGGATTGGCACTCTCCTTGGCGCGTGGCTTAGCGCTTGGCTGAACGCTTATCTTGGCGCTTGGCTTGGCGCTTGGCTGGGCGCTTGGCTTGGCGCTTGGCTTGGCGCTTAGCTTGTCGCATGGCTTTGCGCTCTCCTTGGCCCGTGGCTTAGCGCTTGGCTGAACGCTTATCTTGGCGCTTGGCTTGGCGCTGGCTTGGCGCTTGGCTTGGTGCTTGGCTTGGCGCTTTTTTTTGCGCGTGGCTTGGCGCGTGGCTTGGCGCTTGGCTTGGCGCTTTTTTTGGCGCGTGGTTTGGCGCGTGGCTTGGCGTTTGGCTGGACGCTTGGCTTGGCGCTTGGCTTGGCACTTGGCTTGGCGTTTGGTTTTGCGTTTTTTTAGCGCGTGGTTTAGTGCTTGGCTTGCCGCTTGGCCTGGCGCTTAGTTTGGCGCTTTTCTTGGCGCTTTTCTTGGCGCGTAACTTGGCGCTTGGCTTGTCGTTTGGCTTGGCGCTTGACTTGGAGCATGGCTTGGCGCTCTCCTTGGCGCGTGGCTTGGCGCTTGGCTGGACGCTTCACTTAACGCTTTCTTTGCGCTTGCCTTTGCGCTTTTCTTAGCGCGTGGTTTGACGCTTTTCATGGCGCGTGGCTTGGCGCATGGCTGGACGCTTGGCTTGGCGCTTGGCTTGGCGCTTTTTTTGGCGCGTGGCTTGGGGCGTGGCTTGGCGCTTGGCTTTGCGCTTTTCTTAGCGCGTGGTTTGGCGCGTGGCTTGTCGCTTGGCTTTGCACTTTTTTAGCGCGTGGTTTGGTGCTTGGCTTGCCGCTTGGCTTGGCGTCTTTCTTGGCGTTTTTCTTGGCGCGTAACTTGGCGCTTGGCTTAACGTTTGGCTTGGCGCTTGGCTTGGCGCATGGCTTGACGCTCTCCTTGGCGCGTGGCTTGGCGCTTGGCTGGACGCTTGGTTTGGCGCTTTCTTCGCGCTTGGCTTTGCTTTTTTTTAGCGCGTGGTTTGATGCTTGGCCTGCCGCTTGGTTTGGCGCATGCTTTGGCGCTCTCCTTGGCGCTTAGTTTGGCGCTTGGCTTTGCGCTTTTCGTAGCGCGTGGTTTGGCGCGTGGCTTGGCGCTTGGCTTGGCGCTTCTCTTGGCGCGTGGCTTAACGCTTGGTTTTGCACTTTTTTTAGCGCGTGGTTTGGCGCGTGGTTTGGCGCTTGGCCTGGCGCATAGCTTGACGCCCTCCTTGGCGCGTGGCTTGGCGCTTGGGTGGACGTTTGGCTTGGCGCTTGGCTTAATGCTTGGCTTGGCGCTTGGCTTGGCGCTTGGCTTGGTGCTTGGCTTAACGTTTTTCTTGGCGCGTAGCTTTTCGCTAGGTTTGGCGCTTGGCTTGGCGTTTGGCTTGGCGCTTGGCTTAGTGCTTGGCTTGGCGCTTGGCTTGGCGCTTGGCTTGGTGCTTGGTTTAACGTTTTTCTTGGCGCGTGGCTTGGCTCGTAACTTGGCGCTTGGCTTAACGTTTGGCTTGGCGCTTGGCTTGGCGCATGGCTTGACGCTCTCCTTGGCGCGTGGCTTGGCGCTTGGCTGGACGCTTGGTTTGGCGCTTTCTTCGCGCTTGGCTTTGCTTTTTTTTAAGCGCGTGGTTTGATGCTTGGCCTGCCGCTTGGTTTGGCGCATGCTTTGGCGCTCTCCTTGGAGCTTAGTTTATCGCGTGGCTTGTCGCCTGGCTTGGCGCTCTCCTTGGCGCTTAGCGTGGCGCTTGGTTTAGCGCTTGGTTTGGCGCTTTTCTTGGCGCGTAACATGGAGCTTGGCTTGGCGCTTGGCTTTGCGCTTTTCTTCGCGCGTGGTTTGGTGCTTGGCTTGCCGCTTGGCCTGACGCTTGGCTTAACGCTTTTCTTGGCGCTTTTCTTGGCGACTTTCTTGGCGCATGGCTTGGCGCTTGGCTTGGCGCTTGGCTTGGCGCTTTTCTTGGCGATTATCTTGGCGCGTGGCTTTCGCTTGGCTAGGGGCATGGCGTGACGCTTTTCATGGCTTGTGGCTTTACGCTTGGCTTAGCGTTTGGCTTGGCGTTTGGCCTGGCGCATAGCTTGACGCTCTTCATGGCGCGTGGCATGGCGCATGGCTGGACGCTTGGCTTGGCGCTTGGCTTGGCGCTTTTTTTGGCGCGTGGCTTGGCGCGTGGCTTGGAGCTTGGCTTTGCGCTTGGCTTGGCGCTTGGCTAGGCGCTTGGCTTGACGCTTGACTGGACGTTTGGCTTAGCGTTTGTCTCGGCGCTTGGCTTGGCGCTTTTCTTTTCGCGTGGCTTGGCGCGTAACTTGGCGCTTGGCTGGGCGCTTGGCTTGGCGCTTCGCTTGGCGCTTGGTTTGGCGCTTTTTTTAGCGCGTGGCTGGGCGCTTGTCTTAGCGCTTGGCTTGGCGCTTGGCTTGGCGCTTGGCTTGGCGCTTGGCTTGGCGCATGGCGTGGTGCTTTTCTTGGCGCGTGGCTTGGCGCTTGGCTTGGAGCTTGGCTCCTTGCTTGGCTTGGCGCTTGACTTGGCGCTTGGCTTGGCGCTTGGCTTGGCGCTTTTCTTGGCGCGTGGCTTGGCGCGTGGCTTGTCGATTGGCTTGGCGCCCTCCTTGGCGCGTTGCTTGGCGCTTGGTTTGGCGTTTGGCTTGGAGCTTGGCTTGGCTTTTTTCTTGGCGCTTGGCCTGTCGCTTGGCTTGGCGCATGGCGTGGCGCTTTTCTTGAATCGTGGCTTGGCGCTTGGCTTGGCGCATAGCGTGGCGCTTTTCTTGGCGCGTGGCTTGGCGCTTGGCTTGGCGTTTGGCTTGGCGCTTGGCTTGGCGTTCTTCTTGGCGCGTGGCTTGGCGCTTGGCTTGGCGCTTTTCTTGGCGCGTGGTTTGGCGCGTGGCTTGTCGCTTGGCTTGGCGCTCTCCTTGGTGCATGGGGTGGCGCTTTTGTTGGCGCGTGGCTTGGCACTTGGCCTGGTGATTGGCTTGACGTTTGGCTTGGCGCATGCCATGGCGCTTTCCTTGGCGCGTGGCTTGGAGCTTGGTTGGGCGTTTGGCTTGGCGCTTTTTTTAAGGTGTGGTTGGCGCGTAGCTTGGCACTTGGCTTGACGCTTAGAATGGCGCTTGGCTTGCCGCTTGGCTTGGTGCTCTCTTTGGCTCGCAGCTTAGCGCATGGCGTGGCATTTTTCTTGGTGCTTGGCTTGGCGCGTGGCTTGTCGCTTGGCTTGGCGCTCTCTTTGGCGCGTGGCTTGGCGCTTAGCTTGGCGCGTGGATTGTCGCTTGGCTTGGTGCTCTTCTTGGCGCTTAGCTTGGCGTTTGGCTTGGCGCTTGGCTTGGCGTTTTTCTTGGCTTGTGGCTTGGCGCTTGGCTGTTCACTTGGCTTGGCACTTGACTTGGAGTGGCGCTTTTTTGGCGTGTGGCTTGGCACTTGGCTTGCCGCTTGGCTTGGCGCTTGGCTTGGCGCTTGGCTTGGCGCTTGGCTTGGCGCTTGGCTTGGCGCTGTTCTTGGCTTTTGGCTTGGCGCTTGGCTGTTCACTTGGCTTGGCACTTGACTTGGAGTGGCGCTTTTTTGGCGTGTGGCTTGGCACTTGGCTTGCCGCTTGGCTTGGCGCTTGGCTTGGCGCTTGGCGTGGCGCCTGTCTTGGCGCTTGGCTTGGCGCTCTCCTTGGCGTTTGGCTAGGTGCTTGGCTTGGCGCTTGGCTTGGCGCGTGGTTTGTCGCTTGGCTTGGCGCTCTTCTTGGCGCGTGGTTTGGCGCATAGATTGGAGCGTGGCTTGGCGTTTGGCTTGGCGCTTGGCTTGGCGCTTTTCTAGGCGCGTGGCTTAACGCGTGGCTTGTCGCTTAACTTGGCGTTCTCCTTGGCGCGTGGCTTGGCGCTTAGCTTGGCGCGTGGCTTGGCGCTTGGTTTGGCGCTTTTTTTAGCGCGTGGCTGGGAGCTTGGCTTTTCGTTTTTCTTGGCGCGTGGCTTGGCGCGTGGCTTGTCGCTTGGCTTGGCGCTCTCCTTGCCGCGTGGCTTGGCGCTTAGCTTGGCGCGTGGCTTGGCGCTTGGCTTGGCGCTTGGTTTGGCGCTTTCTTTAGCGCGTGGCTGGGCGCTTGGTTTGTCGCTTGGCTTGGCGCCTGGCTTGGCGCTTGGCTTGGCGCTTGGGTTGGCGAATGGCTTGGCGCTTCCTTTGGCAAGTGGCTTTTTGCTTGGCCGGGCGCTTAGCTTGACGCTTGGCTTGGCGTTTTTCTTGGCGCGTGGCTTGTCGCTTGGCTTCGCGCTTTTCTTGGCTCGTGGATTGGCGCTTGGCTGGACGCTTGGCATAGCGCTTTTCTTAGCGCGTGGTTTGGTGCTTGGCTTGCCGCTTGTCTTGGCGCTTGGCTTGGCGTGTTTCTTGGCGCTTGGCTGGGCGCTTGGCTTGGCGTGTTTCTTGGCGCGTCGCTTGGCGCAGCGCTTGGCTTGGCGCATGCCATGGCGCTTTCCTTGGCGCGTGGCTTGGAGCTTGGTTGGGCGTTTGGCTTGGCGCTTTTCTTAAGGTGTGGTTGGCGCGTAGCTTGGCACTTGGCTTGACGCTTAGAATGGCGCTTGGCTTGCCGCTTGGCTTGGTGCTCTCTTTGGCTCGCGGCTTAGCGCATGGCGTGGCGTTTTTCTTGGCGCGTGGCTTGGCGCTTGGCTTGGCGCGTGGCTTGTCGCTTGGCTTGGCGCTCTCTTTGGCGCGTGGCTTGGCGCTTAGCTTGGCGCGTGGATTGTCGCTTGGCTTGGTGCTCTTCTTGGCGCTTAGCTTGGCGTTTGGCTTGGCGCTTGGCTTGGCGTTTTTCTTGGCGCTGTTCTTGGCGCGTGACTTAGCGCTTGGCTTGGCGCTTGGCTTGGCGCTTGGCTTGGCGCTTGGCTTGGCGCTGTTCTTGGCGCGTGGCTTGGCGCTTGGCTGGGCACTTGGCTTGGCACTTGACTTGGAGTGGCGCTTTTTTGGCGTGTGGCTTGGCACTTGGCTTGCCGCTTGGCTTGGCGCTTGGCTTGGCGCTTGGCGTGGCGCCTGTCTTGGCGCATGGCTTGGCGCTCTCCTTGGCGTTTGGCTAGGTGCTTAGCTTGGCGCTTGGCTTGGCGCTTTTCTAGGCGCGTGGCTTAACGCGTGGCTTGTCGCTTAACTTGGCGTTCTCCTTGGCGCGTGGCTTGGCGCTTAGCTTGGAGCGTGGCTTGGCGTTTGGCTTGGCGCTTGGCTTGGCGCTTTTCTAGGCGCGTGGCTTAACGCGTGGCTTGTCGCTTAACTTGGCGTTCTCCTTGGCGCGTGGCTTGGCGCTTAGCTTGGCGCGTGGCTTGGCGCTTGATTTGGCGCTTGGTTTGGCGCTTTTTTTAGCGCGTGGCTGGGAGCTTGGCTTGACGTTTTTCTTGGCGCGTGGCTTGGCGCGTGGCTTGTCGCTTGGCTTGGCGCTCTTTTTGCCGCGTGTCTTGGCGCTTGGCTTGGCGCGTGGCTTGGCGCTTAACTTGGCGCTTGGTTTGGCGCTTTCTTTAGCGCGTGGCTGGGCGCTTGGTTTGGCGCTTGGCTTGGCGCCTGGCCTAGCGCTTGGCTTGGCGCTTGGGTTGGCGAATGGCTTGGCGCTTCCTTTGGCAAGTGGCTTTTTGCTTGGCCGGGCGCTTAGCTTGACGCTTGGCTTGGCGTTTTTCTTGGCGCGTGGCTTGTCGCTTGGCTTCGCGCTTTTCTTAGTGCGTGGTTTGGTGCTTGGCTTGCCGCTTGGCTTGGCGCTTGGCTTGGCGCTTTCCTTGGCGCTTTTCTTGGCGCGTAACTTAGTGCTTGGCTTGGCGTTTGGTTTGGCGCTTGCCTTGGCGCTTGCCTTGGCGCATGGCTTGGCGCTTGGCTTAGCGCTTGGCTTGGCGTGTTTCTTGGCGCGTCGCTTGGCGCTTGGCTTAGCGCTTGGCTTGGCGTGTTTCTTGGCGCTTGGCTTGGCGCTTGGCTTGGCGTTTGGTTTGGCGCTTGGCTTGGCGCCTGCCTTGGCGCATGGCTTGGCGCTTGGCTTAGCGCTTGGCTTGGCGTGTTTCTTGGCGCGTCGCTTGGCGCTTGGCTTAGCGCTTGGCTTGGCGTGTTTCTTGGCGCGTCGCTTGGCGCTTGGCTTGGCGTTTGGCTTGGCGCTTGGGTTGGCGTTTTTCTTGGCGCTTGGCTGGACGCTTGGCATGGCGCTTTTCTTAGTGCGTGGTTTGGTGCTTGGCTTGCCGCTTAACTTGGCGCTTGGCTTGGCGCTTTTCTTGGCGCTTTTGTTGGCGCGTAACTTAGTGCTTGGCTTGGCGTTTGGCTTGGCGCTTGCCTTGGCGCATGGCTTGGCGCTTGGCTTAGCGCTTGGCTTGGCGTGTTTCTTGGCGCTTGGCTTAGCGCTTGGCTTGGCGTGTTTCTTGGCGCGTCGCTTGGCGCTTGGCTTGGCGTTTGGTTTGGCGCTTGGCCTGGCGCATAGCTTGACGCCCTCCTTGGCGCGTGGCTTGGCGCTTGGGTGGACGTTTGGCTTGGCGCTTGGCTTAATGCTTGGCTTGGCGCTTGGCTTGGCGCTTGGCTTGGTGCTTGGCTTAACGTTTTTCTTGGCGCGTAGCTTTTCGCTAGGTTTGGCGCTTGGCTTGGCGTTTGGCTTGGCGCTTGGCTTAGTGCTTGGCTTGGCGCTTGGCTTGGCGCTTGGCTTGGTGCTTGGTTTAACGTTTTTCTTGGCGCGTGGCTTGGCTCGTAACTTGGCGCTTGGCTTAACGTTTGGCTTGGCGCTTGGCTTGGCGCATGGCTTGACGCTCTCCTTGGCGCGTGGCTTGGCGCTTGGCTGGACGCTTGGTTTGGCGCTTTCTTCGCGCTTGGCTTTGCTTTTTTTTAAGCGCGTGGTTTGATGCTTGGCCTGCCGCTTGGTTTGGCGCATGCTTTGGCGCTCTCCTTGGAGCTTAGTTTATCGCGTGGCTTGTCGCCTGGCTTGGCGCTCTCCTTGGCGCTTAGCGTGGCGCTTGGCTTAGCGCTTGGTTTGGCGCTTTTCTTGGCGCGTAACATGGAGCTTGGCTTGGCGCTTGGCTTTGCGCTTTTCTTCGCGCGTGGTTTGGTGCTTGGCTTGCCGCTTGGCCTGACGCTTGGCTTAACGCTTTTCTTGGCGCTTTTCTTGGCGACTTTCTTGGCGCATGGCTTGGCGCTTGGCTTGGCGCTTGGCTTGGCGCTTTTCTTGGCGATTATCTTGGCGCGTGGCTTTCGCTTGGGTAGGGGCATGGCGTGACGCTTTTCATGGCTTGTGGCTTTACGCTTGGCTTAGCGTTTGGCTTGGCGTTTGGCCTGGCGCATAGCTTGACGCTCTTCATGGCGCGTGGCATGGCGCATGGCTGGACGCTTGGCTTGGCGCTTGGCTTGGCGCTTTTTTTGGCGCGTGGCTTGGCGCGTGGCTTGGAGCTTGGCTTTGCGCTTGGCTTGGCGCTTGGCTAGGCGCTTGGCTTGACGCTTGACTGGACGTTTGGCTTAGCGTTTGTCTCGGCGCTTGGCTTGGCGCTTTTCTTTTCGCGTGGCTTGGCGCGTAACTTGGCGCTTGGCTGGGCGCTTGGCTTGGCGCTTCGCTTGGCGCTTGGTTTGGCGCTTTTTTTAGCGCGTGGCTGGGCGCTTGTCTTAGCGCTTGGCTTGGCGCTTGGCTTGGCGCTTGGCTTGGCGCTTGGCTTGGCGCATGGCGTGGTGCTTTTCTTGGCGCGTGGCTTGGCGCTTGGCTTGGAGCTTGGCTCCTTGCTTGGCTTGGCGCTTGACTTGGCGCTTGGCTTGGCGCTTGGCTTGGCGCTTTTCTTGGCGCGTGGCTTGGCGCGTGGCTTGTCGATTGGCTTGGCGCCCTCCTTGGCGCGTTGCTTGGCGCTTGGTTTGGCGTTTGGCTTGGAGCTTGGCTTGGCTTTTTTCTTGGCGCTTGGCCTGTCGCTTGGCTTGGCGCATGGCGTGGCGCTTTTCTTGAATCGTGGCTTGGCGCTTGGCTTGGCGCATAGCGTGGCGCTTTTCTTGGCGCGTGGCTTGGCGCTTGGCTTGGCGTTTGGCTTGGCGCTTGGCTTGGCGTTCTTCTTGGCGCGTGGCTTGGCGCTTGGCTTGGCGCTTTTCTTGGCGCGTGGTTTGGCGCGTGGCTTGTCGCTTGGCTTGGCGCTCTCCTTGGTGCATGGGGTGGCGCTTTTCTTGGCGCGTGGCTTGGCACTTGGCCTGGTGATTGGCTTGACGTTTGGCTTGGCGCATGCCATGGCGCTTTCCTTGGCGCGTGGCTTGGAGCTTGGTTGGCCGTTTGGCTTGGCGCTTTTTTTAAGGTGTGGTTGGCGCGTAGCTTGGCACTTGGCTTGACGCTTAGAATGGCGCTTGGCTTGCCGCTTGGCTTGGTGCTCTCTTTGGCTCGCAGCTTAGCGCATGGCGTGGCATTTTTCTTGGTGCTTGGCTTGGCGCGTGGCTTGTCGCTTGGCTTGGCGCTCTCTTTGGCGCGTGGCTTGGCGCTTAGCTTGGCGCGTGGATTGTCGCTTGGCTTGGTGCTCTTCTTGGCGCTTAGCTTGGCGTTTGGCTTGGCGCTTGGCTTGGCGTTTTTCTTGGCTTGTGGCTTGGCGCTTGGCTGTTCACTTGGCTTGGCACTTGACTTGGAGTGGCGCTTTTTTGGCGTGTGGCTTGGCACTTGGCTTGCCGCTTGGCTTGGCGCTTGGCTTGGCGCTTGGCTTGGCGCTTGGCTTGGCGCTTGGCTTGGCGCTGTTCTTGGCTTTTGGCTTGGCGCTTGGCTGTTCACTTGGCTTGGCACTTGACTTGGAGTGGCGCTTTTTTGGCGTGTGGCTTGGCACTTGGCTTGCCGCTTGGCTTGGCGCTTGGCTTGGCGCTTGGCGTGGCGCCTGTCTTGGCGCTTGGCTTGGCGCTCTCCTTGGCGTTTGGCTAGGTGCTTGGCTTGGCGCTTGGCTTGGCGCGTGGTTTGTCGCTTGGCTTGGCGCTCTTCTTGGCGCGTGGTTTGGCGCATAGATTGGAGCGTGGCTTGGCGTTTGGCTTGGCGCTTGGCTTGGCGCTTTTCTAGGCGCGTGGCTTAACGCGTGGCTTGTCGCTTAACTTGGCGTTCTCCTTGGCGCGTGGCTTGGCGCTTAGCTTGGCGCGTGGCTTGGCGCTTGCTTTGGCGCTTTTTTTAGCTCGTGGCTGGGCGCTTGGGTTGGCGTTTTTCTTGGCGCGTGGCTTGGCGCGTGGCTTGTCGCTTGGCTTGGCGCTCTCCTTGCCGCGTGGCTTGGCGCTTAGCTTGGCGCGTGGCTTGGCGCTTGGCTTGGCGCTTGGTTTGGCGCTTTCTTTAGCGCGTGGCTGGGCGCTTGGTTTGGCGCTTGGCTTGGCGCCTGGCTTGGCGCTTGGCTTGGCGCTTGGGTTGGCGAATGGCTTGGCGCTTCCCTTGGCAAGTGGCTTTTTGCTTGGCCGGGCGCTTAGCTTGACGCTTGGCTTGGCGCTTTTCTTGGCGCGTGGCTTGTCGCTTGGCTTCGCGCTTTTCTTGGCTCGTGGATTGGCGCTTGGCTGGACGCTTGGCATAGCGCTTTTCTTAGCGCGTGGTTTGGTGCTTGGCTTGCCGCTTGTCTTGGCGCTTGGCTTGGCGTGTTTCTTGGCGCTTGGCTGGGCGCTTGGCTTGGCGTGTTTCTTGGCGCGTCGCTTGGCGCAGCGCTTGGCTTGGCGCATGCCATGGCGCTTTCCTTGGCGCGTGGCTTGGAGCTTGGTTGGGCGTTTGGCTTGGCGCTTTTCTTAAGGTGTGGTTGGCGCGTAGCTTGGCACTTGGCTTGACGCTTAGAATGGCGCTTGGCTTGCCGCTTGGCTTGGTGCTCTCTTTGGCTCGCGGCTTAGCGCATGGCGTGGCGTTTTTCTTGGCGCGTGGCTTGGCGCTTGGCTTGGCGCGTGGCTTGTCGCTTGGCTTGGCGCTCTCTTTGGCGCGTGGCTTGGCGCTTAGCTTGGCGCGTGGATTGTCGCTTGGCTTGGTGCTCTTCTTGGCGCTTAGCTTGGCGTTTGGCTTGGCGCTTGGCTTGGCGTTTTTCTTGGCGCTGTTCTTGGCGCGTGACTTAGCGCTTGGCTTGGCGCTTGGCTTGGCGCTTGGCTTGGCGCTTGGCTTGGCGCTGTTCTTGGCGCGTGGCTTGGCGCTTGGCTGGGCACTTGGCTTGGCACTTGACTTGGAGTGGCGCTTTTTTGGCGTGTGGCTTGGCACTTGGCTTGCCGCTTGGCTTGGCGCTTGGCTTGGCGCTTGGCGTGGCGCCTGTCTTGGCGCATGGCTTGGCGCTCTCCTTGGCGTTTGGCTAGGTGCTTAGCTTGGCGCTTGGCTTGGCGCTTTTCTAGGCGCGTGGCTTAACGCGTGGCTTGTCGCTTAACTTGGCGTTCTCCTTGGCGCGTGGCTTGGCGCTTAGCTTGGAGCGTGGCTTGGCGTTTGGCTTGGCGCTTGGCTTGGCGCTTTTCTAGGCGCGTGGCTTAACGCGTGGCTTGTCGCTTAACTTGGCGTTCTCCTTGGCGCGTGGCTTGGCGCTTAGCTTGGCGCGTGGCTTGGCGCTTGATTTGGCGCTTGGTTTGGCGCTTTTTTTAGCGCGTGGCTGGGAGCTTGGCTTGACGTTTTTCTTGGCGCGTGGCTTGGCGCGTGGCTTGTCGCTTGGCTTGGCGCTCTTTTTGCCGCGTGTCTTGGCGCTTGGTTTGGCGCGTGGCTTGGCGCTTAACTTGGCGCTTGGTTTGGCGCTTTCTTTAGCGCGTGGCTGGGCGCTTGGTTTGGCGCTTGGCTTGGCGCCTGGCCTAGCGCTTGGCTTGGCGCTTGGGTTGGCGAATGGCTTGGCGCTTCCTTTGGCAAGTGGCTTTTTGCTTGGCCGGGCGCTTAGCTTGACGCTTGGCTTGGCGTTTTTCTTGGCGCGTGGCTTGTCGCTTGGCTTCGCGCTTTTCTTAGTGCGTGGTTTGGTGCTTGGCTTGCCGCTTGGCTTGGCGCTTGGCTTGGCGCTTTCCTTGGCGCTTTTCTTGGCGCGTAACTTAGTGCTTGGCTTGGCGTTTGGTTTGGCGCTTGCCTTGGCGCTTGCCTTGGCGCATGGCTTGGCGCTTGGCTTAGCGCTTGGCTTGGCGTGTTTCTTGGCGCGTCGCTTGGCGCTTGGCTTAGCGCTTGGCTTGGCGTGTTTCTTGGCGCTTGGCTTGGCGCTTGGCTTGGCGTTTGGTTTGGCGCTTGGCTTGGCGCCTGCCTTGGCGCATGGCTTGGCGCTTGGCTTAGCGCTTGGCTTGGCGTGTTTCTTGGCGCGTCGCTTGGCGCTTGGCTTAGCGCTTGGCTTGGCGTGTTTCTTGGCGCGTCGCTTGGCGCTTGGCTTGGCGTTTGGCTTGGCGCTTGGGTTGGCGTTTTTCTTGGCGCTTGGCTGGACGCTTGGCATGGCGCTTTTCTTAGTGCGTGGTTTGGTGCTTGGCTTGCCGCTTAACTTGGCGCTTGGCTTGGCGCTTTTCTTGGCGCTTTTGTTGGCGCGTAACTTAGTGCTTGGCTTGGCGTTTGGCTTGGCGCTTGCCTTGGCGCATGGCTTGGCGCTTGGCTTAGCGCTTGGCTTGGCGTGTTTCTTGGCGCTTGGCTTAGCGCTTGGCTTGGCGTGTTTCTTGGCGCGTCGCTTGGCGCTTGGCTTGGCGTTTGGCTTGGCGCTTGCCTTGGCGCATGGCTTGGCGCTTGGCTTAGCGCTTGGTTTGGCGTGTTTTTTGGCGCGTCGCTTGGCGCTTGGCTGGGTGCTTGGCTTGGCGCTTGGCTTGGCGCTTGGTTTGGCGCTTGGCTTGGCGCATCTTTGGAAACTATATACAGGGTGAGTAAAATTTTAGTCTTCGGAAACTATATACAGGATGAGTACAGTTTTAACGGGTGTTTCTTTCGAAACTATATACAGGATGAGTACAATTTTAACGGGTGTTTCTTTCGAAACTATATACAGGATGAGTTCAATTTGTACTCTAAATTCTGGCCTGGTCGAATACAGAGGTTGCGGTTTCAACTTATATTCTGTCGGCGGAGAAACATACGTATGCGATACACATGCACTCTTCAGGACACGGCGGCGTCGCGGTTTCGACCTACAGGTCCTTCAGGATATCATTCACATACATTCTGGAATTATGTATTCCTGGCAATGGGCTGGATGCCATTTCATGGGGTGCATTCTATTGCACCAAAAATATGCACTCGACGGAGTGAACGCGCGCTTCTTATAGGCACTGGGGCGAAATGCCACGTTCAAGGAGTGCACACAAACTTATGTTGCAGGCGGTTGCAAAACTGCGGTTTCAGTTTGCAATTCGGCCAACGTTCAAACTTTCAAATGTTCAAACATTCAACATTTAAATACTGGAGCCGGTACAGTCGCGGTTTCGACCTTCAAGTATTCCGGGATTCTCTCAGCGTGCAAAAACGTATAGGTTTCAGGATAACCTATTCTCAGACATTCTCACACAACGGGAAATTGTAGAGGCTGCGGAGACCAGCATACAATTAAGAAAAAACGGTGCGCAGGATCGCTCTGGGACGCATTCTAAAATACGCTCTCTGGACGGTATTCTGGTACGGAAAACACATTCTCTCCTTCGAGCTTCGACTATTCGTCTACGATCTCCTGTCATTATCCGGTTTTACGGTGGCAGAGAGCACGCTCCAAAAGGAAGAATAACATTCGGGATAGCACTAGCAAACATTCTGGCATTCTAGCATTCTCACTAACTAGGGCGGCATTCAAACTCGCATTCGGCAATCATGTATAATTACATTCTTTAATTCACAGGCGCACCAGGTGCTTACACGAATACCTGCAAATATTCCGGCGGACGAGACATCAGGGTTGTCTTCATCTGGCATTTCACGGACGGGCTGCGGATTACGGACTCTACGGGCGAGACATCGGGATTGTCTCGGACGGACTGCGGATTACGGACTTTTTTTGGAATTCCGGAAGACGGTACTACGCGGGCGGTCCGTAGCATTGTCGGCAATTTAGCTAAGGTACCTCGGGGACGCAAAATCCCGTACCAGCAGTGAAGCTGCTGGCCCCGGAGGGTTGGAGAAGGATTTTCTGGACTGGACGGGATCTCGGGAAGATCTTATCTGGAACGGACGGGACCTGGACGGGGAACTCGGAATTCTAGACTGGATATCTCGGTTGCTGGGCTCTGGTAGATTCCCCTGGACGGCTAGGCTGAAACAGGTTTTGTACATTATTCAAATTACAACAAAATTTACTGGTTCGGTATTTTTCAGAGTTTTCTCGGGACTCGGGCGCCATCTGGAGCTGCAGGTGTGTGTTTGCCAATCTATGTACATATATCTGAGTTCACGTCCCTGCTCGGAGACGCCATGTAATATCCGCCCCTCTTTCTAGGGGTTGAAATATTTAATTTACCACGGGTTAGCTCATTAGATCGGAGATAGGTTCAAACGTTAGCTCAGATATACCATAAATAAGCAAAACACACTAACGGAGTATCCTGTATAACATTTATTATTTATATCTATCATACATAAGCAAATTGTTGTGTAATTAATTGAACGAGATAAATTGCTCAAATTGAAACGATAGTATAAAAACGCGACTCCCTGGTTTTAGCGGAGATGGATTCTACCACGGTAGCCGCTTCCTGGTTGTAGCGGGCGCGACCTGGTGTGCGATTCGCTTGAAGACGTCGTGATCGGCCGGACCGCTACTTCGTCGCGCATCGGGACGAGCTGCGCGCTGAATGCAACGCCGGGCGGCCTGTCAGAATTTGCCGGTTTGCGGTTTCTGATTTCTGTAAGCAAATAACAATTAAAACTGCTAATGCGGGTTTTCACCCTATACGTGTAAATATAGTTCGGTGGTGAAATACTTCGAGGAATTCGCCGCCCGGCGGGGCTTCACTTGAAGAGCGAAATTCCGGATCGGCGTGACTTTTGAGGTTAACAATCCCCGACACCTGCAGGAGAACTCTTTGGCGAAACTATAAGTGCAGCCCACAGAGTTCTCAAGCAAAACGGCCGCTACAATTCTCACGGATTAATTCAGGTAAATTCTACTTAGACAGCTTGAAACTTCTAATTCTGCTTGAATAGCAAGGCGGTGAATTTGAAATGCAAGTTAATTATTACTGACTTACAAGCGGTTTTCGGTGTAGGATTTTTACAAGGAAAACATTGCCGGAGTGTCAGGCGTTGATGTACAACCACTAACTTAAACTCGGCTTATTAGGGAGTTTCGGAATAATTATGCTGAGTGTCAGGCGTTGATATACAACCACTAACTTAAACTCAGGTTCGGAAGGTTCGGGAAAATAATGTTGAGTGTCAGGCGTTGATATACAACCACTAACTTAAACTCAGGTTATTAGGGAGTTTCGGAATAATTATGCTGAGTGTCAGGCGTTGATATACAACCACTAACTTAAACTCAGGTTCGGGACGGATCCCCAGGTACTAGTAGAATCAGCGGAGAGACTCTCTGGACAGGGCAGGATGAAGGATTTGGGAACTAGGTGTTTGCTGGAGGAGTATCAGGTATCTCTTGGAAATCTCTCTGGAATCTCTGTCTGCAAGCCCTTTTATATGCTTTGAAATGCTGTTAGGTGGGGAGAAACGGCGCGCGTCATACCTTTGTTTGAGCTGTTTTCACGGGCGGAACTTCGGCTGCGCTATCTTATCTCGCCTGGAACACACCGCGGCCTTTGATAACGCTAGAGGTCGGCGACGTTTAAATCAGCAAATATTATTTAATATTGAATTAATCGGATTCAAACGGGAGCTAGCGTTACAATGCGACAAGCCAAGCGCCAAGCCAAGCGCAAAGCCAAGCTTTAAACCAAGGGCCAAGCCAAGCGCCAAGCCAAGCGCCAAGCCAAGCGCCAAACCACGCCCCAAGAAAAGCGCCAAGAAAAGCTGAAAGCCAAGCGCCAAGCCAAGCACCAAGCCAAGCGTCAAGCCAAGCGCTAAGCCAAGCGCTTAGACAGCCAAGCGCCAAGCTACGCGCCAAACCACGCGCGAAGAAAAGCGCCAAGCCACCCGCCAAGCCAAGCGCCAACCCAAGTGCCAAGCCACCCGCCAAGAAAAGCGCCAAGTTAGGCGACAAGCTACGCGCCAAGAAGGCGCCAAGCCAAGCGCCAAGCCAAGAGCCAAGCCAAGCGCCAAGCCTAGCGCCCAGACAAGCGCCAAACCACGCGCCAAGAAGAGCGCCAAGCAATGCGCCAAGCCAAACGCCAAGCCAAGCGCCAAGCCACCCGCCAAGAAAAGCGCCAAGCCAAGCGACAAGCCACGCGTCAAGAAAAACGCCAAGCCAAGCGCCAAGCCACGCGCCAAGCCAAGCGCCAAGCCACGCTCCAAGGAGAGCGCTAAGCCAAGCGACAAACCACGCGCCAAGCCACGCGCTAAGCCACGCGCCAAGAAAAGCGCCAATCCCAACGCCAAACCAAGCCCCAAACCACGCGCCAAGAAAAGCGCCACACCAAGCTCCAATTAAGCCCCAAGGATAGCGCCAAGCCGTGCGCCAAGCCAAGCGCCAAGTTAAGCGCCAAGCCAAGTGCCAAGTCACACGCCAAGAAAAGCGCCGAGCTAAGCGACAAACCACGCGCCAAGAAAAGCACCAAGCCAAACGCCAAGCGAAGCGCCCAGACAAGCGCTAAGCCACGAACCAAGGAGAGCGCCAAGCCAACCGCCAAGCCAAGCGCCAAGCCACACGCCACGGAGAACGCCAAGGCATGCTTCAAGTCAAGCGTCAAGCCAAGCGCCAAGCCAAGTGCCAAGCCAAGCGTTAAGCCCAGCGATAACCCAAACGCCCAGCCAAAAGCCAAGCCACGCGCCAAGCTACGCGCCAAGCCACGCGCCAATAAAAGCTCCAAGCCAAGCGCCGAGACAAGCACCAAGCCAAACGCCCAGCCAAACGAAAAGCCACGCGCCAAGGAAAGCGCCAAGGCATGCGCCAAGCCAAACGTCATGCCAAGCGCAGAGCCAAGTGCCAAGCCAAGCGTCTAACCAAGCGCCAAGCCAACCGCTCAGCCAAGCGCCAAGCCACGCGCCAAGGAGGGCGCCAAGCTAAGCGACAAACACGTGCCAAGAGAAGCGCCAAGCCAAGCGCCAAACCACGCGCCAAGAAAAGCTCCAAGAAAAGCGCCAAGCCAAGCGCCAAGCCAAGCAGCAAGCCAAACGCCAAACCACGCGCCAAGAAAAGCGCCAAGCCAAGCGCCACGCCACGCGCCAAGAAAAGTGCCATCCCATGCACCAAGGAGAGCGCCAAGCCAAGCGACAAGCCACGCGCCAAGCCACGCGCCTAGATAAGCGCTAAGCCAAGCGCCAAGCCACGCGCTTAGCCAAGCACCAAGCTATGCTCCAAGGAAAGCGCCAAACCAAGCGACAAATCACGCGCCAAGCCACGCGCCAAGACAAGCGCCAAGTTAAACGCCAAGCCAAGCGCCAAGCCACGCGATAAGTAAAGCGCCATCCCATGCACCAAGAAGAGCGCTAAGCCAAGCGACAAGCCACGCGCCAAGAAAAGCGCCAAGCCAAGCGCCAAGCCACGCGCCAAGCCAAGCGCTCGGCCACGCGCCAAGGAGAGCGCCAAGCTAAGCGACAAACCACGCGCCAAACCACGCGCCAAGAAAAGCGCCAAGCCCAGCGCCAAGCCAAGCGCCAAGCCAAGCGCCAAGCCACGCGCCAAGAAAAGCGCCAAGCCAAGCGCCAAACCACGCGTTAAGAAAAGCGCCAAGCCAAGCGCCAAGCGAAGCACCAAGCCACGCGCCAAGCCAAGCGCCGAACTACGCGCCAAGAAAAGCTCCAAGAAAAGCGCCAAGCCAAGCGCCAAGCCAAGCAGCAAGCCAAACGCCAAGCCACGCGCCAAGAAAAGCGCCAAGCTAAGCGCCAAGCCAAACGCCAAGCCAAGCGCCAAGCCAAGCGCCAAGCCAAGCGCCAAGCCAAGCGCCAAGCCAAGCGCCCAGAAAAGCGCCAAACCACGCGCCAAACCACGCGCCAAGAAAAGCGTCAAGCCAGGCGCCAAGCCAAGCGCAAAATTACGTGCCACGAAAAGTGTTAAGAAAAACGCCAAGCCAAGCGCCAAGTCAAGCACCAAACCACGCGCCAAGCCAAGCGCTAAACCACGCGCCAAAAAAATCGCTAAGAAAAGCGCCAAGCCAAGCGCCAAGCCAAGCGCCAGGCCAAGCAGCAAGCCAAACGCCAAGCCACGCGCCAAGAAAAGTGCCAAACCACGCGCCAAGGAAAGCGCCAAGACATGCGCCAAGCCAATCTTCAAGCAAAGCGTGAAGCCAAGCCTACAGCCAAGCGCCAAGTCAAGCGCCAAGCCGTGCGCTAAGCCAAGCGCCAAGTTAAGCGCCAAGACAAGTGCCAAGCCACACGCCAAGAAATGCGCCAAGCGAAGCAACACACCACGCGACAAGGAGAGCGCCAAGTCAACCGGAAAGCCAAGCGCCAAGCCACGCGCCAAGGAAAGCGCTAAGAAAATAGCCAAGCCAAGCCCCAAGCCAAGCGGCAAAGCAAGCGCCAAGCAACGCGCGAACAAAAGCGCCAAGCCAAGCGCCCAGCCACTCGCTAAGAAACGCGCCAAACCAAGCGCCAAGCCAAGCGCCAAGCCAAGCGCCAAGCCAAGCGCCCCAGTTACGCGCCAAGCCACGCGCCAAGAAAAGCGCCAAGCCAAGCGCCGAGACAAACGCCAAGCCAAATGCCCAGCCAAGCGCCAAGCCACGCGCCAAGCTAAGTGCCAAGCCACGCGCCAAGAAAAGCGCCAAGCCAAGCAACAAGCCACGCACCAAGAAAAACGCCAAACCAAGCGCCAAGCCAAGCGCCAAGACATGCTCCAAGGAGAGCGCCAAGCCAAGCGACAAGCCACGCGCCAAGCTAAGCGCCAAGCCACGCGCCAAGGAGAGCGCCCGCCAAGCGACAAGCCATGCGCCAAGACAAGCGACAAGCCAAACGCCAAGCCAAACGCCAAGGAGAGTGCCAAGCCATGCGTCAAGAAAGGCGCCAAGCCAAGCGCCAAGTCAAGCGCCAAGGCAATTGCCCAGCCAAGCGCCCAAGTTACGCGCCAAACCACGCGCCAAGAAAAGCGCCAAGCCAAGCGCCGAGACAAACGCCAAGCCAAATGCCCAGCCAAGCGCCAAGCCACGCAACAAGCTAAGTGCTAAGCCACCCGCCAAGAAAAGCGCCAAGCCAGGCGACAAGCCACGCGCCGATAAAAGCGTCACCCCATGCACCAAAGAGAGCGCCAAGCCAAGCGACAAGCCACGCTCCAAGCCACGCGCCAAGCCACGCGCCAAACCACGCGCCTAGCCAAGCGCCATGTCTAACACTAAGAAAAGGTCCAAGCCCAGCGCCAAGCCAAGCGACAAGCCACGCTCCAAGCCCCGCGCCAAGCCACGCACCAAGCCACGCGCCAAGCCAAGCGCCATGTCTAACACCAAGAAAAAGTCTAAGCCCAGCGCCAAGCCAAGCGCCCAGCCAAGCGGCCTAGTTACGCGCCAAACCACGCGCCAAGAAAAGCGCCAAGCCAAGCGCCGAGCCAAACGCCAAGCCAAATGCCCAGCCAAGCGCCAAGCCACGCAACAAGCTAAGTGCTAAGCCACCCGCCAAGAGAAGCGCCAAACCACGCGCCAAGAAAAGCGCCAAGCCAAGCGCCGAGACAAACGCCAAGCCAAATGCCCAGCCAAGCGCCAAGCCACGCAACAAGCTAAGTGCTAAGCCACCCGCCAAGAAAAGCGCCAAGCCAGGCGACAAGCCACGCGCCAATAAAAGCGTCACCCCATGCACCAAAGAGAGCGCCAAGCCAAGCGACAAGCCACGCTCCAAGCCACGCGCCAAGCCACGCGCCAAACCACGCGCCTAGCCAAGCGCCATGTCTAACACTAAGAAAAGGTCCAAGCCCAGCGCCAAGCCAAGCGACAAGCCACGCTCCAAGCCCCGCGCCAAGCCACGCACCAAGCCACGCGCCAAGCCAAGCGCCATGTCTAACACCAAGAAAAGGTCCAAGCCCAGCGCCAAGCCAAGCGCCCAGCCAAGCGGCCCAGTTACGCGCCAAACCACGCGCCAAGAAAAGCGCCAAGCCAAGCGCCGAGCCAAACGCCAAGCCAAATGCCCAGCCAAGCGCCAAGCCACGCAACAAGCTAAGTGCTAAGCCACCCGCCAAGAGAAGCGCCAAGCCAGGTAACAAGCCACGCGCCAAGAAAAGCGTCACCCCATGCACCAAAGAGAGCGAAAAGCCAAGCGACAAGCCACGCTCCAAGCCACGCGCCAAGCCACGCGCCAAGCCACGCGCCAAGCCAAGCGCCATGTTTAACACCAAGAAAAGGTCCAAGCCCAGCGCCAAGCCAAGCGCCAAGCCAAGCGCCAAGCCACCCGCCAAGAAAAGCGCCAAGCCAGGCGACAAGCCACGCGCTAAGAAAAGCGTCACCCCATGCATCAAAGAGAGCGCCAAGCCAAGCGACAAGCCACGCGGCAAGCCACGCGCCAAATTGAGCGTTAAACCAAGCGCCAAGCGCCAAGCCAAGCGCCCAGCCAAGCGCCTAGCCAAGCGCCCAGCCAAGCGCCAAGTTACGCGCCAAGCCACGCGCCAAGAAAAGGTCCAAGCCCAGCGCCAAGCCAAGCGCCAAGCCAAGCGCCAAGACACTCGCAAAGAAAAGCGCCAATCCAGGCGACAAGCCACGTGCCAAGAAAAGCGTCACCCCATGCACCAAAGAGAGCGCCAAGCCAAGCGACAAGCCACGCGCCAAATTGTGCGCCAAGCCAAGTGCCAAACTACGAGCCAAGCCAAGCGCCAAGCCACCCGCCAAGAAAAGCGCCAAGCCAGGCGGCAAGCCACGCGCCAAGAAAAGCGTCACCTCATGCACCAAGGAGAGGGCCAAGGCAAGCGACAAGCCACGCGCCAAATTGAGCGCCAAGCCACGCGCCAAGGAGAGAGCCAAGCCAAGCGACAAGCCACGCGCCAAACCACGCGCCAAGAAAAGCGCCAAGCCAAGCGGCAAGCCAAGCGCCAAGCCAAGCTCTAAGCCACTCGCCAAGAAAAACGCTAAGCCAAGCGCCAAGCTACGCGCCAAGCTAAGCGCCAAGCCACGCGCCAAAGTGAGCGCCAAGCTAAGCGACAAGCCACGCGCCAAGCCAAACGCCAAGGAGAGCGCCAAGCCATGCACCAAGACAGTCGTTAAGCCAAGCGCCAAGCCACGCGTTAAAAAAGGCGCCAAGAAAAGCGCCAAGCCAAGCGGCAAGCCAAGCGCCAAGCTACGCGCTAAAAAAGGCGCCAAGAAAAGCGCCAAGCCGAGCGCAAAACCAAGCGCTAAGCTAAGCGCCAAACCAAGCGTCAAACAAAGCGCCAAACCAAGCACCAAGTCAAGCGCCAAGCTAAGCGCCATGCCAAGCGCCAAAATAGGCGTTAACCCAAGCACCAAACCACACGACAAACCAAGCGCCGAGGCAAGCACCAATTACAGTGCCAAGCCAAGCTCCAAGTCAAGCGCTACGCCAAGAGCCAAGCCAAGCGCCAAGCCAAGCGCCAAGCCAAGCATCAAAGTAGGCGCTAACCTAAGCACCAAGCCACACGCTAAACCAAGCGTTAAGCCAAGCGCCAAGTTAACCGCCAAACCAAGCGCCAGGCTAAACGTCAAAATAGGCGCTAACCCAAGCACCAAACCACACGCCAAGCCAAGCACCAAGCCACACGATAAGCCAAGCGCCAAGCCAAGCGTCAAGTCAAGCGCCAAGCCAAGAGCCACACAAAGCGCCAAGCCAAGAGCCAAAATAGGCGCTAACCCAAGCACCAAGCCACACGCCAAACCAATCGCCAAGCCAAGCGCCAGGGCAAGCAACAAACCAAGCGGCATACCAAGCGCCAAGCCAAACGCCTAGGTAAGCGCCAAGCCGAGCTCCAAACCAAGCGCTAAGCCAAGCGTCAAACCAAGCGCCAAGCCAAGCGCCAAGGCAACCGCCAAACCAAGCGCTAAGCCAAGCGCCAAGGCAAGCGCCAAACCAAGCGCCAAGCCAAGCGTTAAGCCAAGCGTTAAGGCAAGCGCCAAACCAAGCGCCAAGCCAAGCGTTAAGCTAAGCGCCAAGCCAAGCGCCAAACCAAGCGCAAAGGTAAACGTTAAACCAAGCGTTAAGCCGAGCGCCAAGCCAAGCGCCAAACCAAGCGCCAAGCCAAGCGTTAAGCTAAGCGCCAAGCCAAGCGCCAAACCAAGCGCAAAGGTAAGCGTTAAGCCAAGCGGCAAACCAAGCGCCAATCCAACCGCCAAGCCAAGCGCCGAGTCACGCGCCAAGCCAAGCGCCAAGCCAAACGCCAAACCAATTGCCGAGCCAAGCACCAAAAAAAGCGCAAAGCTAAGCGCCAAGCCAAGCGCCAAACCAAGCACCTAGCCAAGCGCCAACGCAACAGCCAAGACAAGAGCCAAGCCAACTGATAATCCAAGCGCCAAACCAAGCCCTAAACCAAGCATATAGCCAAGCGGCAAAATAGGCGCTAACCCAAGCACTAAGCCACACGCCAAACCAATCGCCGAGCCAAGCGCCAGGGCAAGCGCCAAACCAAGCTCCAAACCAAGCGCCAAGCCAAACGCCTATGTAAGCGCCAAGCAGAGCGCCAAACCAAGCGTTAAGCCAAGCGCCAAACCAAGCGCCAAGGCAAGCGCCAAACCAAGAGCCAAGCCAAGCGTTAAGCCAAGCGCTAAGCCAAGCGCCAAGCCAAGCGCCAAGGCAAGCGCCAAACCAAGCGCCAAGCCAAACGTTAAGCCAAGCGCCAAACCAAGCGCCAAGCAAAGCGCCAAGGCAAGCGCCAAATTAAGCACCAAGCCAAACGCCAAAGAAATCACCAAGCCAAGAATCAGGAAAAGCGCCAAGCCAAGCGCCAAGCCAAGCGCCAAACCAAGCGCCAAAATAGGCGTTAACGCAAGCACCAAGCCACACGGCAAACCAAATCTTAAGCCAAGCGCCAAATCAAGCGCCAAGACATGCGCCAAGCCAAGCGTCAAGCCAAGCTCCAAGCCAAGCGCCAAACCAAGCGCCAAACCAAGCGCCAAACCAAGCGCCAAGCCAAGCGCCAAAGAAATCACCAAGCCAAGCGCCAGGGCAAGCGCCAAGCCAAGCGCCAAACCAAACGCCAAGATCAGCGAGAAACCAAGCGTCAAACAAAACGCCAAGTTAAGCGCCAAAGAAATCACTACGCCAAGCGCCAGGGCAAGCGCCAAGCCAAGCGCCAAGTCAAGCGCCAAACCAAGCGCCAAGCCAAGCGCCAAAGAAATCACTAAGCCAAGCGCCAGGGCAAGCGCCAATTTAAGCGCCAAACCAAGCGTCAAACCAATCGCCAAGCCAAGCGCCAAAGAAATCACTAAGCCAAGCGCCAGGGCAAGCGCTGAGCCAAGCGCCAAGCCAAGTGCCAAACCAAGCGCCAAGCCAAGCGCCGAATCAAGCGCCAAACCAAGCGCCAACCCAATCGTTAAGCCAAGTGCCAAAGGAAGCACCACGCCGAGCGCCAAGCCAAGGGCCAGGTCAAGCGCCAAACCAAGCGCCAAGCCAAGCGCCAGGGCAAGCGCCAAGCCAAGCGCCAAGCCAAGCCTGCAACCAAGCGCCAAACCAAACGCCAAACCAAGCGCCAAGCCAAGCTCCAAAGCAAGCACCATGCCAAGCGTCAAGCCAAGCGCCAAGCCAAGCGTCAAGCCAAGCGCCAAGCCAAGCGCCCAGCCAAGCGGCAAAATAGTCGTTAACACAAGCACCAAGCCACACGACAAACCAAGCGCCATACAAAGCGCTATGACAAGCGTCAAGCCAAGCGCAAGGCCAAGCGCCAAGTCAAGCGCCAACCCAAGCGCCAAGTCAAGCACAAAGCCAAACGCCAATTAAAGCGCCAAGTAAAGCGCGAAACCAAGCACCAAGCCAAGAGCCCACCCAAGCGCCAAGCCAAGCGCTAAGCCAAGCGCCAAGTAAAGCGCCAAACCAATCACCACGCCAAGCGCCAACAAAAGCACAAAATCGAGCGACAAGCCTAGCGCCAAGTGAAGGGCTAAATTAAGCACCAAGCCAAGCGCTCACCAAGCGCCAAGTAAAGCGCGAAACCAACCACCAAGCCAAGCGCCCACCCAAGCGCCAAGCCAAGCGCTAAGCCAAGCGCCAAGTAAAGCGCCAAACCAATCACCACGCCAAGCGCCAACAAAAGCACAAAATCAAGCGACAAACCAAGAGCCAAATAAAGCGCCAAACCAAGCACCACGATAAGCGCCAACTTAAGCGCCAAGCCAAGCGCTAAACCAAGCGCCAAACCAGGCGCAAAGCCAATCGCCAAGCCAAGCGCTAGGTCAAGCGCCAAACCAAACGCAAGGTTAAGCGTCAAGGCAAGCGCCAAGCCAAGCGCCAAGCCAAGCGCCAGACGAAGCGCAAAGCCATGCGCCAAGCCAAGCGCCAAGCCAAGCGCCAAACCGAGCACAAAGCTATGTGCCAAGCCATGCGCCAAGCCAAGCGCCAGGTTAAGCGCCAAACCAAGCACAAAGCTAAGTGCCAAGCCATGCGCAAAGCCATGCGCCAAGCCCAGCACCAAGCCAAGCGCCAAGCCAAACGCCAAGCCAAGTGCCAAACGAAGCTCAAAGCCAAGCAACAAGACAAGCGCCAAGCCATGCGCCAAGCCAAGCTTTAAGCCAAGCGCCAAGCCAAGCGCTAAGCCAAGCGCTAAGCCAAGCGCTAAACCAAGCACCTAGCCAAGCGCCAAGCTAATAGACAAGACAAGATCCAATTTAAGCGATAAGCCAAGCGTCAAACCAAGCGCCAAGCCAAGCATTAAGCGCCAAGCCACGCGCCAAACCAAGCACAAAGCTAAGTGCCAAGCCATGCGCCAAGCCAAGCGCCATGTTAAGTGCCAGACGAAGAGCAAAGCCATGCGCCAAGCCAAGCGCCAAGCCACACGCCAAACCAATCGCCAAGCCAAGCGCCAGGGCAAGCAACAAACCAAGCGGCATACCAAGCGCCAAGCCAAACGCCTAGGTAAGCGCCAAGCCGAGCTCTAAACCAAGCGCTAAGCCAAGCGTCAAACCAAGCGCCAAGCCAAGCGCCAAGGCAACCGCCAAACCAAGCGCTAAGCCAAGCGCCAAGGCAAGCGCCAAACCAAGCGCCAAGCCAAGCGTTAAGCCAAGCGTTAAGGCAAGCCCAAACCAAGCGCCAAGCCAAGCGTTAAACTAAGCGCCAAGCCAAGCGCCAAACCAAGCGCAAAGGTAAACGTTAAACCAAGCGTTAAGCCGAGCGCCAAGCCAAGCGCCAAACCAAGCGCCAAGCCAAGCGTTAAGCTAAGCGCCAAGCCAAGCGCCAAACCAAGCGCAAAGGTAAGCGTTAAGCCAAGCGGCAAACCAAGCGCCAATCCAACCGCCAAGCCAAGCGCCGAGTCACGCGCCAAGCCAAGCGCCAAGCCAAACACCAAACCAATTGCCGAGCCAAGCGCCAAGCCAAGCACCAAAAAAAGCGCAAAGCTAAGCGCCAAGCCAAGCGCCAAACCAAGCACCTAGCCAAGCGCCAACGCAACAGCCAAGACAAGAGCCAAGCCAACTGATAATCCAAGCGCCTAACCAAGCCCTAAACCAAGCATATAGCCAAGCGGCAAAATAGGCGCTAACCCAAGCACTAAGCCACACGCCAAACCAATCGCCGAGCCAAGCGCCAGGGCAAGCGCCAAACCAAGCTCCAAACCAAGCGCCAAGCCAAACGCCTATGTAAGCGCCAAGCAGAGCGCCAAACCAAGCGTTAAGCCAAGCGCCAAACCAAGCGCCAAGGCAAGCGCCAAACCAAGAGCCAAGCCAAGCGTTAAGCCAAGCGCTAAGCCAAGCGCCAAGCCAAGCGCCAAGGCAAGCGCCAAACCAAGCGCCAAGCCAAACGTTAAGCCAAGCGCCAAACCAAGCGCCAAGCAAAGCGCCAAGGCAAGCGCCAAATTAAGCACCAAGCCAAACGCCAAAAAAATCAACAAGCCAAGAATCAGGAAAAGCGCCAAGCCAAGCGCCAAGCCAAGCGCCAAACCAAGCGCCAAAATAGGCGTTAACGCAAGCACCAAGCCACACGGCAAACCAAATCTTAAGCCAAGCGCCAAATCAAGCGCCAAGACATGCGCCAAGCCAAGCGTCAAGCCAAGCTCCAAGCCAAGCGCCAAACCAAGCGCCAAACCAAGCGCCAAACCAAGCGCCAAGCCAAGCGCCAAAGAAATCACCAAGCCAAGCGCCAGGGCAAGCGCCAAGCCAAGCGCCAAACCAAACGCCAAGATCAGCGAGAAACCAAGCGTCAAACAAAACGCCAAGTTAAGCGCCAAAGAAATCACTACGCCAAGCGCCAGGGCAAGCGCCAAGCCAAGCGCCAAGTCAAGCGCCAAACCAAGCGCCAAGCCAAGCGCCAAAGAAATCACTAAGCCAAGCGCCAGGGCAAGCGCCAATTTAAGCGCCAAACCAAGCGTCAAACCAATCGCCAAGCCAAGCGCCAAATAAATCACTAAGCCAAGCGCCAGGGCAAGCGCTGAGCCAAGCGCCAAGCCAAGTGCCAAACCAAGCGCCAAGCCAAGCGCCGAATCAAGCGCCAAACCAAGCGCCAACCCAATCGTTAAGCCAAGTGCCAAAGGAAGCACCACGCCGAGCGCCAAGCCAAGGGCCAGGTCAAGCGCCGAACCAAGCGCCAAGCCAAGCGCCAGGGCAAGCGCCAAGCCAAGCGCCAAGCCAAGCCTGCAACCAAGCGCCAAACCAAACGCCAAACCAAGCGCCAAGCCAAGCTCCAAAGCAAGCACCATGCCAAGCGTCAAGCCAAGCGCCAAGCCAAGCGTCAAGCCAAGCGCCAAGCCAAGCGCCCAGCCAAGCGGCAAAATAGTCGTTAACACAAGCACCAAGCCACACGACAAACCAAGCGCCATACAAAGCGCTATGACAAGCGTCAAGCCAAGCGCAAGGCCAAGCGCCAAGTCAAGCGCCAACCCAAGCGCCAAGTCAAGCACAAAGCCAAACGCCAATTAAAGCGCCAAGTAAAGCGCGAAACCAAGCACCAAGCCAAGAGCCCACCCAAGCGCCAAGCCAAGCGCTAAGCCAAGCGCCAAGTAAAGCGCCAAACCAATCACCACGCCAAGCGCCAACAAAAGCACAAAATCGAGCGACAAGCCTAGCGCCAAGTGAAGGGCTAAATTAAGCACCAAGCCAAGCGCTCACCAAGCGCCAAGTAAAGCGCGAAACCAACCACCAAGCCAAGCGCCCACCCAAGCGCCAAGCCAAGCGCTAAGCCAAGCGCCAAGTAAAGCGCCAAACCAATCACCACGCCAAGGGCCAACAAAAGCACAAAATCAAGCGACAAACCAAGAGCCAAATAAAGCGCCAAACCAAGCACCACGATAAGCGCCAACTTAAGCGCCAAGCCAAGCGCTAAACCAAGCGCCAAACCAGGCGCAAAGCCAATCGCCAAGCCAAGCGCTAGGTCAAGCGCCAAACCAAACGCAAGGTTAAGCGTCAAGGCAAGCGCCAAGCCAAGCGCCAAGCCAAGCGCCAGACGAAGCGCAAAGCCATGCGCCAAGCCAAGCGCCAAGCCAAGCGCCAAACCGAGCACAAAGCTATGTGCCAAGCCATGCGCCAAGCCAAGCGCCAGGTTAAGCGCCAAACCAAGCACAAAGCTAAGTGCCAAGCCATGCGCAAAGCCATGCGCCAAGCCCAGCACCAAGCCAAGCGCCAAGCCAAACGCCAAGCCAAGTGCCAAACGAAGCTCAAAGCCAAGCAACAAGACAAGCGCCAAGCCATGCGCCAAGCCAAGCGTTAAGCCAAGCGCCAAGCCAAGCGCTAAGCCAAGCGCTAAGCCAAGCGCTAAACCAAGCACCTAGCCAAGCGCCAAGCTAATAGACAAGACAAGATCCAATTTAAGCGATAAGCCAAGCGCCAAACCAAGCGCCAAGCCAAGCATTAAGCGCCAAGCCACGCGCCAAACCAAGCACAAAGCTAAGTGCCAAGCCATGCGCCAAGCCAAGCGCCATGTTAAGTGCCAGACGAAGAGCAAAGCCATGCGCCAAGCCAAGCGCCAAGCCAAGCGCCAAACCAAGAACAAAGCTAAGTGCCAAGCCATGCGCCAAGCCAAGCGCCATGTTAAGTGCCAGACGAAGAGCAAAGCCATGCGCCAAGCCAAGCGCCAAGCCAAGCGCCAAACCAAGCACAAAGCTAAGTGCCAAGCCATGCGCAAAGCCATGCGCCAAGCCCAGCACCAAGCCAAGCGCCAAGCCAAACGCCAAGCCAAGTGCCAAACGAAGCTCAAAGCCAAGCAGCAAGACAAGCGCCAAGCCATGCGCCAAGCCAAGCGTTAAGCCAAGCGCCAAGCCAAGCGCTAAGCCAAGCGCCAAACCAAGCGCCAAGCTAGCAAGCCATGCGCCAAGCCAAGCGCCAAGCCAGGCGCCAAGCCAGGCGCCAAGCCGAGCGCTAGGTCAAGCGCCAAACCAAACGTAAGGTTAAGCGCTAAGGCAAGCGCCAAGCCAAGCGCCAAGCCAAGCGCCAGACGAAGCGCAAAGCCATGCGCCAAGCCAGGCGCCAAGCCAAGCGCCAAACCAAGCACAAAGCCAAGCGCTAACCCAGGCAGCAAGCCAAGCTCCAAACCAAGCGCCAAGACAAGCGCCAAGCCAAACACCAAGTCAAGCGCCAAGCCAAGCGCCAAGATAAGCGCCAATCCAAGTATAAAGCCAAGCGCCAAGCCAATCGCTAAACCAAGCTCAAAAACCAAGCACCAAGCCAGGCGCCAAGCCAAGCGCCAAGCCAAGTTGCAAACCAAGCGCCAAAACAAGCGGCAAGGCAAGCGATAAGTGAAGGTCCACGCCAAGCGCCAAACCAAGCCCAAATCCGAGCGCAAGCCAAGCGCCAACCCCAGCTCCAAGCCAAGCGCAAAGCCAAGCGCTAAACCAAGCACCTAGCCAAGCGCCAAGCTAATAGACAAGACAAGATCCAATTTAAGCGATAAGCCAAGCGCCAAACCAAGCGCCAAGCCAAGCATTAAGCGCCAAGCCACGCGCCAAGCCAAGCGCCAAGCCAAGCTCCCAGCAAGCGCCAAAGCAAGCGCTAAGTCAAGCGCCAAGCCACGCGCTAAGGCAATCGCCAAACCAAACGCCAAGCCAAACGCCAAGCCACGCGCCAAGCCGCACGCCAAGCCAAGCGCCAAACCACGCGACAACCCGAACGCCAAGCCAAACGCCAAACCAAGCACCAAGCCAAGCGCCAAGCCAAGAGCCAAGTCAAGCGCCAACCCCAGCGCTAAGTCAAGCGCCAAGCCAAGCGCCAAGCCAAGCGCCAAACCAAGCTCCAAACCAAGCGCCAAGCCAAACGCCTATGTAAGCGCCAAGCAGAGCGCCAAACCAAGCGTTAAGCCAAGCGCCAAACCAAGCGCCAAGGCAAGCGCCAAACCAAGAGCCAAGCCAAGCGTTAAGCCAAGCGCTAAGCCAAGCGCCAAGCCAAGCGCCAAGGCAAGCGCCAAACCAAGCGCCAAGCCAAACGTTAAGCCAAGCGCCAAACCAAGCGCCAAGCAAAGCGCCAAGGCAAGCGCCAAATTAAGCACCAAGCCAAACGCCAAAGAAATCACCAAGCCAAGAATCAGGGAAAGCGCCAAGCCAAGCGCCAAGCCAAGCGCCAAACCAAGCGCCAAAATAGGCGTTAACGCAAGCACCAAGCCACACGGCAAACCAAATCTTAAGCCAAGCGCCAAATCAAGCGCCAAGACATGCGCCAAGCCAAGCGTCAAGCCAAGCTCCAAGCCAAGCGCCAAACCAAGCGCCAAACCAAGCGCCAAACCAAGCGCCAAGCCAAGCGCCAAAGAAATCACCAAGCCAAGCGCCAGGGCAAGCGCCAAGCCAAGCGCCAAACCAAACGCCAAGATCAGCGAGAAACCAAGCGTCAAACAAAACGCCAAGTTAAGCGCCAAAGAAATCACTACGCCAAGCGCCAGGGCAAGCGCCAAGCCAAGGGCCAAGTCAAGCGCCAAACCAAGCGCCAAGCCAAGCGCCAAAGAAATCACTAAGCCAAGCGCCAGGGCAAGCGCCAATTTAAGCGCCAAACCAAGCGTCAAACCAATCGCCAAGCCAAGCGCCAAAGAAATCACTAAGCCAAGCGCCAGGGCAAGCGCTGAGCCAAGCGCCAAGCCAAGTGCCAAACCAAGCGCCAAGCCAAGCGCCGAATCAAGCGCCAAACCAAGCGCCAACCCAATCGTTAAGCCAAATGCCAAAGGAAGCACCACGCCGAGCGCCAAGCCAAGGGCCAGGTCAAGCGCCAAACCAAGCGCCAAGCCAAGCGCCAGGGCAAGCGCCAAGCCAAGCGCCAAGCCAAGCCTGCAACCAAGCGCCAAACCAAACGCCAAACCAAGCGCCAAGCCAAGCGCCAAAGCAAGCACCATGCCAAGCGTCAAGCCAAGCGCCAAGCCAAGCGTCAAGCCAAGCGCCAAGCCAAGCGCCCAGCCAAGCGGCAAAATAGTCGTTAACACAAGCACCAAGCCACACGACAAACCAAGCGCCATACAAAGCGCTATGACAAGCGTCAAGCCAAGCGCAAAGCCAAGCGCCAAGTCAAGCGCCAACCCAAGCGCCAAGTCAAGCACAAAGCCAAACGCCAATTAAAGCGCCAAGTAAAGCGCGAAACCAAGCACCAAGCCAAGAGCCCACCCAAGCGCCAAGCCAAGCGCTAAGCCAAGCGCCAAGTAAAGCGCCAAACCAATCACCACGCCAAGCGCCAACAAAAGCACAAAATCAAGCGACAAGCCTAGCGCCAAGTGAAGGGCTAAATTAAGCACCAAGCCAAGCGCTCACCAAGCGCCAAGTAAAGCGCGAAACCAAGCACCAAGCCAAGCGCCCACCCAAGCGCCAAGCCAAGCGCTAAGCCAAGCGCCAAGTAAAGCGCCAAACCAATCACCACGCCAAGCGCCAACAAAAGCACAAAATCAAGCGACAAACCAAGAGCCAAATAAAGCGCCAAACCAAGCACCACGATAAGCGCCAACTTAAGCGCCAAGCCAAGCGCTAAACCAAGCGCCAAACCAGGCGCAAAGCCAATCGCCAAGCCAAGCGCTAGGTCAAGCGCCAAACCAAACGCAAGGTTAAGCGTCAAGGCAAGCGCCAAACCAAGCGCCAAGCCAAGCGCCAGACGAAGCGCAAAGCCATGCGCCAAGCCAAGCGCCAAGCCAAGCGCCAAACCGAGCACAAAGCTATGTGCCAAGCCATGCGCCAAGCCAAGCGCCAGGTTAAGCGCCAAACCAAGCACAAAGCTAAGTGCCAAGCCATGCGCAAAGCCATGCGCCAAGCCCAGCACCAAGCCAAGCGCCAAGCCAAACGCCAAGCCAAGTGCCAAACGAAGCTCAAAGCCAAGCAACAAGACAAGCGCCAAGCCATGCGCCAAGCCAAGCGTTAAGCCAAGCGCCAAGCCAAGCGCTAAGCCAAGCGCTAAGCCAAGCGCTAAACCAAGCACCTAGCCAAGCGCCAAGCTAATAGACAAGACAAGATCCAATTTAAGCGATAAGCCAAGCGCCAAACCAAGCGCCAAGCCAAGCATTAAGCGCCAAGCCACGCGCCAAACCAAGCACAAAGCTAAGTGCCAAGCCATGCGCCAAGCCAAGCGCCATGTTAAGTGCCAGACGAAGAGCAAAGCCATGCGCCAAGCCAAGCGCCAAGCCAAGCGCCAAACCAAGCACAAAGCTAAGTGCCAAGCCATGCGCCAAGCCAAGCGCCATGTTAAGTGCCAGACGAAGAGCAAAGCCATGCGCCAAGCCAAGCGCCAAGCCAAGCGCCAAACCAAGCACAAAGCTAAGTGCCAAGCCATGCGCAAAGCCATGCGCCAAGCCCAGCACCAAGCCAAGCGCCAAGCCAAACGCCAAGCCAAGTGCCAAACGAAGCTCAAAGCCAAGCAGCAAGACAAGCGCCAAGCCATGCGCCAAGCCAAGCGTTAAGCCAAGCGCCAAGCCAAGCGCTAAGCCAAGCGCCAAACCAAGCGCCAAGCTAAGTGCCAAGCCATGCGCCAAGCCAAGCGCCAAGCCAGGCGCCAAGCCAGGCGCCAAGCCGAGCGCTAGGTCAAGCGCCAAACCAAACGTAAGGTTAAGCGCTAAGGCAAGCGCCAAGCCAAGCGCCAGACGAAGCGCAAAGCCATGCGCCAAGCCAAGCGCCAAGCCAAGCGCCAAGCCAAGCGCCAAACCAAGCACAAAGCCAAGCGCTAACCCAGGCAGCAAGCCAAGCTCCAAACCAAGCGCCAAGACAAGCGCCAAGCCAAACACCAAGTCAAGCGCCAAGCCAAGCGCCAAGATAAGCGCCAATCCAAGTATAAAGCCAAGCGCCAAGCCAATCGCTAAACCAAGCTCAAAAACCAAGCACCAAGCCAGGCGCCAAGCCAAGCGCCAAGCCAAGTTGCAAACCAAGCGCCAAAACAAGCGGCAAGGCAAGCGATAAGTGAAGGTCCACGCCAAGCGCCAAACCAAGCGCAAATCCGAGCGCCAAGCCAAGCGCCAACCCCAGCTCCAAGCCAAGCGCAAAGCCAAGCGCTAAACCAAGCACCTAGCCAAGCGCCAAGCTAATAGACAAGACAAGATCCAATTTAAGCGATAAGCCAAGCGCCAAACCAAGCGCCAAGCCAAGCATTAAGCGCCAAGCCACGCGCCAAGCCAAGCGCCAAGCCAAGCTCCCAGCAAGCGCCAAAGCAAGCGCTAAGTCAAGCGCCAAGCCACGCGCTAAGGCAATCGCCAAACCAAACGCCAAGCCAAACGCTAAGCCACGCGCCAAGCCGCACGCCAATCCAAGCGCCAAACCACGCGACAACCCGAACGCCAAGCCAAACGCCAAACCAAGCACCAAGCCAAGCGCCAAGCCAAGAGCCAAGTCAAGCGCCAACCCCAGCGCTAAGTCAAGCGCCAAGCCAAGCGCCAAGCCAAGCGCCAAAACAAGCGCTAAGTCAAGCGCCAAGCCAAACGCCAATTAAAGCTCCAAACCAAGCACCAAGCCAAGCGCCAACCCAAGCGTCAAGTAAAGCGCCAAACCAAGCACAAAGCTAAGTGCCAAGCCATGCGCAAAGCCATGCGCCAAGCCCAGCACCAAGCCAAGCGCCAAGCCAAACGCCAAGCCAAGTGCCAAACGAAGCTCAAAGCCAAGCAGCAAGACAAGCGCCAAGCCATGCGCCAAGCCAAGCGTTAAGCCAAGCGCCAAGCCAAGCGCTAAGCCAAGCACTAAGCCAAGCGCTAAACCAAGCACCTAGCCAAGCGCCAAGCGAATAGACAAGACAAGATCCAATTTAAGCGATAAGCCAAGCGCCAAGCCAAGCGCCAGACGAAGCGCAAAGCCATGCGCCAAGCCAAGCGCCAAGCCAAGCGCCAAACCAAGCACAAAGCTAAGTGCCAAGCCATGCGCCAAGCCAAGCGCCAAGTTAAGCGCCAGACGAAGAGCAAAGCCATGCGCCAAGCCAAGCGCCAAGCCAAGCGCCAAACCAAGCACAAAGCTAAGTGCCAAGCCATGCGCAAAGCCATGCGCCAAGCCCAGCACCAAGCCAAGCGCCAAGCCAAACGCCAAGCCAAGTGCCAAACGAAGCTCAAAGCCAAGCAGCAAGACAAGCGCCAAGCCATGCGCCAAGCCAAGCGTTAAGCCAAGCGCCAAGCCAAGCGCTAAGCCAAGCGCCAAACCAAGCGCCAAGCTAAGTGCCAAGCCATGCGCCAAGCCAAGCGCCAAGTTAAGCGCCGAGCCAAGCTGTAAACCGAGCGCAAAGATAAGCACCAAGCCAACCGCCAAGTCAAGCGCCAAGCCAAGCGCCAAGCCAGGCGCCAAGCCAGGCGCCAAGCCAGGCGCCAAGCCGAGAGCTAGGTCAAGCGCCAAACCAAACGCAAGGTTAAGCGCCAAGGCAAGCGCCAAGCCAAGCGCCAAGCCAAGCGCCAGACGAAGCGCAAAGCCATGCGCCAAGCCAAGCGCCAAGCCAAGCGCCAAACCAAGCACAAAGCCAAGCGCTAACCCAGGCAGCAAGCCAAGCTCCAAGCCAAGCGCCAAGACAAGCGACAAGCCAAACACCAAGTCAAGCGCCAAGCCAAGCGCCAAGATAAGCGCCAATCCAAGTATAAAGCCAAGCGCCAAGCCAATCGCCAAACCAAGCGCAAAAACCAAGCACCAAGCCACGCGCCAAGCCAAGCGCCAAGCCAAGTTGCAAACCAAGCGCCAAAAAAGCGGCAAGGCAAGCGATAAGTAAAGGTCCACGCCAAGCGCCAAACCAAGCGCAAAGCCGAGCGCCAAGCCAAGCGCCAACCCCAGCTCCAAGCCAAGCGCTAAACCAAACACCTAGCCAAGCGCCAAGCTAATAGACAAGACAAGATCCAATTTAAGCGATAAGCCAAGCGCCAAACCAAGCGCCAAGCCAAGCATTAAGCGCCAAGCCACGCGCCAACCCAAGCGCCAAGCCAAGCTCCCAGGCAAGCGTCAAAGCAAGCGCTAAATCAAGCCCCAAGCCACGCGCTAAGGCAATCGCCAAACCAAACGCCAAGTCAAACGCCAAGCCACGCGCCAAGCCGCACGCCAAGCCAAGCGCCAAACCACGCGACAACCCGAACGCCAAGCCAAACGCCAAACCAAGCACCAAGCCAAGCGCCAAGCCAAGAGCCAAGTCAAGCGCCAACCCCAGCGCTAAGTCAAGCGCCAAGCAAAGCGCTAAGTCAAGCGCCAAACCAAGCACCAAGCCAAGCGCCAACCCAAGCGCAGAGTAAAGCGCCAAATCAAGCTTCAATTCAAGCGCCAACCCAAGCGTCAAGTCAAGCGCCAAGCCAAGTGCCAAGTAAAGTGCCAGACCTAGCACCAAGCCAAGCGCAAAGCCAAGCGCCAAGAAAGCGCCAAGCCAGGCGACAAGCCGAGCGCTAGGTCAAGCGTCAAACCAAGCGCAAAGTTAAGCGTCAACGCAAGCGCCAAGCCAAGATCCAACACACGCGCCAAGCCAAGCGCAACGCCAAGCGCCAGGTTAAGCGCCAAGCCAAGCGCCAAGCGCCAAGCTAAGCGCTCAGCCAAGCGCCGAACCAAGCGTCAAATCAAATGCCAAACCAAGCTCCAAGTCAAGCGCCAAGCCACGTGCCAAGCCAAGCGGCAAGCCAAGCGCCTAGCCAAGCGCCAAACCAAGCACCAAGTCAAGCGCCAAACTAAGCGCCAAGTCAAGCGCTTAGCCAAGCGCAAAGCCAAGCCCAAAACTAGTCGCCATGCCAAGCGCAAAGCCAGGCGCCAAACTAAGGGCCAAACCAAGCGCAAACCCGAGCGCCAAGCCAGGCGCCAAGCCAAGCGCCAAACCAAGCGCAAAGCCAAGCGCCAAGCCAAGCGCAAAGCCAAGCACCAAGCCAAGCGCAAAGCCAAGCGCCAAGCCAAGCGCCAAACGTAGCGAAAAGCCAAGCGCCAAGCCAAGCGTTAAGCCAAGCGTAAAGCCAAGCCCCGAGCCAAGCTCCAAACGAAGCGCCAATTCAAGCGCCTAGCCAAGCCCAAAGCCAAGCGCCAAACGAAGCCAAAAGCCAAGCGCAAAGCCAAGCGCCAAGCCAAGCGCCAAGCCAAGCGCCAAGCCAAGCGTTAAGATAAGCGTAAAGCCAAGCCCCAAGCCAAGCGCTAAACCAAGCGATAAGCCAAGCGCCAAACTAAGCGCCAAGTCAAGCGCCTTGCCAAGCGCAATGCCAAGCGCCAAACAAAGCGAAAAGCCAAGCGCCAATCCAAGCGCAAAGCCAAGCGCCAAGCCAAGCGCCAAACGAAGCGAAAAGGTAAGCGCCAAACCAAGCGTTAAGCCAAGCGTAAAGCCAAGCCCTAAGCCAAGCGCCAAACAAAGCGCAAAGCCAAGCGCCAAGCCAAGCGCCAAGCCAACCGCAAAACCAAGCGCCAAGCCAAGCGCCAAGCCAAGCGCCAAGCCAAGCGCAAAGCCAAGCGCCAAGCCAAGCGCCAGACGAAGTGCAAAGCCAAGCGCCAAGCCAAGCGCAAACCCAAGCGCCAAGCCAAGCGTTAAGCCAAGCGTAAAGCCAAGCCCTAATCCAAGCGCTAAACCAAGCACTTAGACAAGCGCCAAGCTAATAGCCAAGACAAGATCCAAGCCAAGCGATAAGCCAAGCGCCAAACCAAGCGCCAAACCAAGCACCTAGCCAAGCGCCAAGCCAAGCGTCAAGTCAAGCGCCAAAATAAACGTCAAGTCAAGCGCCAAACCAAGCGCAAAGCCAAGCGCCAAGCCAAGCGCAAAGCCAAGCGCCAATCCAAGCGCAAAACCAAGCGCTAAGCCAAGCGCCAAACGAAGCGAAAAGCCAAGCGCCAAGCCAAGCGTTAAGCCAAGCGTAAAGCCAAGCCCCGAGCCAAGCGCCAAACGAAGCGCCAAGTCAAGCGCCTAGCCAAGCGCAAAGCCAAGCGCAAAGCTAAGCGCCAAGCCAAGCGCCAAGCCAAGCGCCAAACCAAGCGCAAAGCCAAGCGCCAAGCCAAGCGCCAAGCCAAGCGCCAAGCCAAGCGCCAAACCAAGCGCAAAGCCAAGCGCCAAGCCAAGCGTAAAGCCAAGCCCCAAGCCAAGCGCTAAACCAAGCACTTAGCCAAGTGCCAAGCTAATAGCCAAGACAAGAACCAAGCCAAGCGATAAGCCAAGCGCCAAACTAAGCGCCAAGTCAAGCGCCTAGCCAAGCGCAAAGCCAAGCGCCAAACGAAGCGAAAAGCCAAGCGCCAAGCGAAGCGCAAAGCCAAGCGCCAAGCCAAGCGCCAAACGAAGCGAAAAGCCAAGCGCCAAGCCAAGCGTTAAACCAAGCGTAAAGCCAAGCCCTAAGCCAAGCGCCAAACGAAGCGCAAAGCCAAGCGTAAAGCCAAGCGCCAAACAAAGCGCAAAGCCAAGCGCCAAGCCAAGCGCCAAGCCAAGCGTTAAGCCAAGCGTAAAACCAAGCCCCAATCCAAGCGCTAAACCAAGCACTTAGCCAAGCGCCAAGCTAATAGCCAAGACAAGATCCAAGCCAAGCGATAAGCCAAGCGCCAAACCAAGCGCCAAACCAAGCACCTAGCCAAGCGCCATGCCAAGCGCCAAATCAAGCGCCAAAATAAACGTCAAGTCAAGCGCCTAACCAAGCGCAAAGGCAAGCCCCAAGCTAAGCGCCAAGCCAAGCGCAAACCCAGGCGTTAAACTAAGCACCAAACCAAGCGCAAACTCAAGCCCCAAGCTAGGCATCAAGCCAAGCGCAAACCCAGGCGTTAAACTAAGCGCCAAACCAAACGCCAAACAAAGCGCTAAGCCAAGCGCCAAGCAAAGCTGCAAACCGAGCGCAAAACCAAGCTCCAAGCCCAGCGCCAAGTCGAGCTCCAAGCCAAGCGCCAAGCCAAGAGCTAAACCAAGCACCTAGCCAAGCGAATAGCTAAGACAAGATCCAAACCAAGCGATAACCCAAGCGCCAAACCAAGCGCCAAACCAAGCACCTAGCTAAGCGCCAAGCCAACCGCAAAGCCAAGCGCGAAGCCAAGCGCCAAGCCAAGCGCCAAGCCAAGCGCAAAGCCAAGCGCCAAGTCAAGCGCCAAACAAAGCGCAAAGCCAAGCGCCAAGCCAAGCGCAAACCCAAGCGCCAAACCAAGCGCCAAGCCAAGCGTTAAGCCAAGCGTAAAACCAAGCCCCAATCCAAGCGCTAAACCAAGCACTTAGCCAAGCGCCAAGCTAATAGCCAAGACAAGATCCAAGCCAAGCGATAACCCAAGCGCCAAACCAAGCGCCAAACCAAGCACCTAGCTAAGCGCCAATCCAAGCGCAAAGCCAAGTGCCAAGCCAAGCACCTAGCGCCAAGCCACGCGCCAAGCCAAGCGCCAAGTCGAGCTCCAAGCCAAGCGCCAAGCCAAGAGCTAAACCAAGCACCTAGCCAAGCGAATAGCTAAGACAAGATCCAAACCAAGCGATAACCCAAGCGCCAAACCAAGCGCCAAACCAAGCACCTAGCTAAGCGCCAATCCAAGCGCAAAGCCAAGTGCCAAGCCAAGCACCTAGCGCCAAGCCACGCGCCAAGCCAAGCGCCAAGCAAGGCGCCAATCAAAGCGCTAGGTTAAGCGACAAGCCAAGCGCCAACGCAAGCGCCAAGCCAAGCGGCAAGCCACGCGTTAAGCCAAATGCTATGCCAAGCGCCAATCCAAGCGCCAAGCTAAGCGCAAGGCACGTGCTAAGCCAAACGCTAAGCCAAGCGCCAAGCCAAGCGCCAAACAAAGCGCTAAGCCAAGCGCCAAGCAAAGCTGCAAACCGAGCGCAAAACCAAGCTGTAAGCCAAGCGCCAAGCTAAGCGCCAAGCCAAACGCCAAAACAACCGCCAAGCCAAGCGCCAAAACAAGCGCCAAGTAAAGCGCCAACTGAAGCGCCAATCCAAGCGCCAAGCCAAGCGCCAAACCAGGCGCAAAGCTAATCGCCAAGCCAAGCGCCAAGCCAAGCGCGAAGCCAAGCGCCAAGCCAAGCGCCAAACCAAGCGAAAAGCCAAGCGCCAAGCTAAGCGCCAAGCCAAACGCCAAAGCAAGCGTAAAGCCAAGCGCCAAAACAAGCGCCAAGTCAAATGGCAACCTAAGCTCCAAGCCAAGCGCCAACCCAAGCGCTAAGACAAGCGCCAAGCCACGTGCCAAGCCAAGCGCCAAGCCAAGCGCCCAGCCAAGCGCCAAACCAAGTGCAAAACCAAGCCCCAAGCCAAGCGTCAAACCAAGCACCACCCCAAGCGCCAACCCAAGCGCCAAGCCTAGCGATAAGCCTAGCGTCAAGTGAAGCGCCAAACCAAGCCCCAAGCTGGGCGCCAAGCCAAGCGCAAACCTAGGCGTTAAACTAAACGCCAAACCAAACGCAAACCCAAGCCCCAAGCTAGGCATCAAGCCAAGCGCAAACCCAGGCGTTAAACTAAGCGCCAAACCAAGCGCAAAGCCAAGCGCCAAGCCAAACGTTAAGCCAAGCGTAAAGCCAAGCGCCAAGCCAAGCGCCAAACGAAGCGCAAAGCCAAGCGAAAAGCCAAGCGCCAAGCCAAGCGCAAAGCCAAGCGCCAAGCCAAGCGCCAAACAGAGCGCAAAGCCAAGCGCCAAACCAAGCACCAAGCCAGGCGCCAAGCCAAGCGCCAAGCCAAGTGGCAAACCAAGCGCCAAAACAAGCGGCAAGCCAAGCGATAAGTGAAGGTCCACGCCAACCGCCAAACCAAACGCAAAGTCGAGCCCCAATCCAAGCGCCAACCCCAGCTCCAAGCCAAGCGCCAAGCTAAGAGCTAACCCAAGCACCTAGCCAAGCGCCAAGCTAATAGCTAAGACAAGATCCAAGACAAGCGATAAGCCAAGCGCCAAACCAAGCGCCAAACCAAGCACCTAGCCAACCGCCAAGCTAAGCGCAAAGCCAAGCTACAAGCCAAGCACTAAGCGCCAACCCACGTGCTAAGCCAAGCGCCAAGCCAAGCTCCCACGCAAGCGCCAAAGCAAGCGCCAAGCCAATCGCCAAGCCACGCGCCAAGCCAAGCGCCAAGCAAGGCGCCAAGCCGAGCGCTAGGTTAAGCGCCAAGCTAAGCGCCAACGCAAGCGCCAAGCCAAGCGGCAAGCCACGCGCCAAGCCAAGCGCTATGCCAAGCGCCAATCCAAGCGCCAAGCCAAGCGCAAACCCAGGCGTTAAACTAAGCGCCAAACCAAGCGCCAAACAAAGCGCTAAGCCAAGCGCCAAGCAAAGCTGCAAACCGAGCGCAAAACCAAGCTCCAAGCCAAGCGCCAAGTCGAGCTCCAAGCCAAGTGCCAAGTTAAGCGCCAAGCCAAGCTGTAAACCGAGCGCAAAGATAAGCACCAAGCCAACCGCCAACTGAAGCGCCAATCCAAGCGCCAAGCCAAGCGCCAAACCAGGCGCAAAGCTAATCGCCAAACCAAGCGCCAAGCCAAGCGCGAAGCCAAGCGCCAAGCCAAGCGCCAAACCAAGCGAAAAGCCAAGCGCCAAGCTAAGCGCCAAGCCAAACGCCAAAGCAAGCGTAAAGCCAAGCACCAAAACAAGCGCCAAGTCAAATGGCAACCTAAGCTCCAAGCCAAGCGCCAACCCAAGCGCTAAGACAAGCGCCAAGCCACGTGCCAAGCCAAGCGCCAAGCCAAGCGCCCAGCGAAGCGCCAAACCAAGTGCAAAACCAAGCGCCAAGCCAAGCGTTAAGCCAAGCGCAAAGAAAAGCGCCAAGCCAAGCGCCAACCCAGGCAGCAAGCCAAGCTCCAAGCCAAGCGCCAAGATACGTGCCAAGACAAGCGCCAAGCCAAGCGCCAAGTCAAATGCCAACCTAAGCTCCAAGCCAAGTGCCAACCCAAGCGCCAAGTCAAGCGCCAAGCCACGTGCCAAGTCAAGCGCCAAACCAAGTGCAAAACCAAGCGCCAAGCCAAGCGTTAAGCCAAGCGCAAAGCCAAGCGCCAAGCCAAGCGCTAAACAAAGCTCAAATCCAAGCGCCAAGTCAAGCGCCAAGTCAAGCGCCAAGCCAAGCGCAAAGCCAAGCGCAAAGCCAAGCGCCAACCCAGGCAGCAAGCCAAGCTCCTAGCCAAGCGCAAAGCCAAGCGCAAAGCCAAGCGCCAACCCAGGCAGCAAGACAAGCTCCAAGCCAAGCGCCAAGCTAAGCGCCAATCCAAACGCCAAGGCAAGCGCCAAGCCAAGCGCCAAACCAAGCGCAAAGCAAAGCGCCAACCCAGGCAGCAAGCCAAGCTCCAAGACAAGCGCCAAGCCAAGCGCCAAGCCAAAAGCCAAAACAAGCGCCAAGTAAAGCGCCAACTGAAGCGCCAATCCAAGCGCCAAGCCAAGCGCCAAACCAGGCGCAAAGCTAATCGCCAAGCCAAGCGCCAAGCCAAGCGCGAAGCCAAGCGCCAAGCCAAGCGCCAAACCAAGCGAAAAGCCAAGCGCCAAGCTAAGCGCCAAGCCAAACGCCAAAGCAAGCGTAAAGCCAAGCGCCAAAACAAGCGCCAAGTCAAATGGCAACCTAAGTTCCAAGCCAAGCGCCAACCCAAGCGCTAAGACAAGCGCCAAGCCACGTGCCAAGCCAAGCGCCAAGCCAAGCGCCCAGCCAAGCGCCAAACCAAGTGCAAAACCAAGCGCCAAGCCAAGCGTTAAGCCAAGCGCAAAGCCAAGCGCAAAGCCAAGCGCCAAGCCAAGCGCCAACCCAGGCAGCAAGCCAAGCTCCAAGCCAAGCGCCAAGATACGTGCCAAGACAAGCGCCAAGCCAAGCGCCAAGTCAAATGCCAACCTAAGCTCCAAGCCAAGTGCCAACCCAAGCGCCAAGTCAAGCGCCAAGCCACGTGCCAAGTCAAGCGCCAAACCAAGTGCAAAACCAAGCGCCAAGCCAAGCGTTAAGCCAAGCGCAAAGCCAAGCGCCAAGCCAAGCGCTAAACAAAGCTCAAATCCAAGCGCCAAGTCAAGCGCCAAGTCAAGCGCCAAACCACGCGCCAACCCAAACTCCAAGCCAAGCGCCAAGCCAAGCGATAAGCCTAGCGTCAAGTGAAGCGCCAAACCAAGCCCCAAGCTAGGCGCCAAGCCAAGCGCAAACCCAGGCGTTAAACTAAGCGCCAAACCAAGCGTAAACCCAAGCCCCAAGCTAGGCATCAAGCCAAGCGCAAACCCGGGCGTTAAACTAAGCGCCAAACCAAGCGCCAAGCCAAGCGCCAAATCAAGCGCTAAGCCAAGCGCTAAACCAAGCGCCAAGCTAAGTGCCAAGCCATGCAACAAACCCAGCGCAAAGCCAATCGCTAAGCCAAGCGCCAAACCAAGTGCCAAGCCAAGCGCCAAGCCAAGCGCCAAACCAAGCGCCAAGCTAAGTGCCAAGCCATGCGACAAACCAAGCGCCAAACCACGCGCCAACCCAAACGCCAAGCCAAGCGCCAAGCCAAGCGATAAGCCTAGCGTCAAGTAAAGCACCAAGTAAAGCGTCAAACCAAGCACCACCCCAAGCGCCAACCCAAGCGCCAAGCCTAGCGATAAGCCTAGCGATAAGCCTAGCGTCAAGTGAAGCGCCAAACCAAGCCCCAAGCTGGGCGCCAAGTCAAGCGCAAACCTAGGCGTTAAACTAAACGCCAAACCAAACGCAAACCCAAGCCCCAAGCTAGGCATCAAGCCAAGCGCAAACCCAGGCGTTAAACTAAGCGCCAAACCAAGCGCAAAGCCAAGCGCCAAGCCAAACGTTAAGCCAAGCGTAAAGCCAAGCGCCAAGCCAAGCGCCAAACGAAGCGCAAAGCCAAGCGAAAAGCCAAGCGCCAAGCCAAGCGCAAAGCCAAGCGCCAAGCCAAGCGCCAAACAGAGCGCAAAGCCAAGCGCCAAACCAAGCGAAAAAACCAAGCACCAAGCCAGGCGCCAAGCCAAGCGCCAAGCCAAGTGGCAAACCAAGCGCCAAAACAAGCGGCAAGCCAAGCGATAAGTGAAGGTCCACGCCAACCGCCAAACCAAACGCAAAGTCGAGCCCCAATCCAAACGCCAACCCCAGCTCCAAGCCAAGCGCCAAGCTAAGAGCTAACCCAAGCACCTAGCCAAGCGCCAAGCTAATAGCTAAGACAAGATCCAAGACAAGCGATAAGCCAAGCGCCAAACCAAGCGCCAAACCAAGCACCTAGCCAACCGCCAAGCTAAGCGCAAAGCCAAGCTACAAGCCAAGCACTAAGCGCCAACCCACGTGCTAAGCCAAGCGACAAGCCAAGCTCCCACGCAAGCGCCAAAGCAAGCGCCAAGCCAATCGCCAAGCCACGCGCCAAGCCAAGCGCCAAGCAAGGCGCCAAGCCGAGCGCTAGGTTAAGCGCCAAGCTAAGCGCCAACGCAAGCGCCAAGCCAAGCGGCAAGCCACGCGCCAAGCCAAGCGCTATGCCAAGCGCCAATCCAAGCGCCAAGCCAAGCGCAAACCCAGGCGTTAAACTAAGCGCCAAACCAAGCGCAAACTCAAGCCCCAAGCTAGGCATCAAGCCAAGCGCAAACCCAGGCGTTAAACTAAGCGCCAAACCAAGCGCCAAACAAAGCGCTAAGCCAAGCGCCAAGCAAAGCTGCAAACCGAGCGCAAAACCAAGCTCCAAGCCAAGCGCCAAGTCGAGCTCCAAGCCAAGCGCCAAGCCAAGAGCTAAACCAAGCACCTAGCCAAGCGAATAGCTAAGACAAGATTCAAACCAAGCGATAAGCCAAGCGCCAAACCAAGCGCCAAACCAAGCACCTAGCTAAGCGCCAATCCAAGCGCAAAACCCAGCACCAAGCCAAGCGCCAAGCCAAACGCCAAGCCAAGTGCCAAACGAAGCTCAAAGCCAAGCAGCAAGACAAGTGCCAAACCATGCGCCAAGCCAAGCGTTAAGCCAAGCGGCAAGCCAAGCGCTAAACCAAGCGCCAAACCAAGTGTCAAGCTAAGTGCCAAGCCATGCGCCAAGCCAAGCGCCAAGTTAAGCGCCAAGCCAAGCTGTAAACCGAGCGCAAAGATAAGCACCAAGCCAACCGCCAAGTCAAGCGCCAAGCCAAGCGCCAAGCCAGGCGCCAAGCCAGGCGCCAAGCCGAGCGCTAGGTCAAGCACCAAACCAAACGCAAGGTTAAGCGCCAAGGCAAGCGCCAAGCCAAGCGCCAAGCCAAGCGCCAAGCCAAGCGCCAAGCCAAGCGCCAATCCAAGCGCCAAGCCAAGCGCCAAGCCAAGCGCCAGACGAAGCGCAAAGCCATGCGCCAAGCCAAGCGCCAAGCCAAGCGCCAAACCAAGCACAAGGCCAAGCGCTAACCCAGGCAGCAAGCCAAGCTCCAAGCCAAGCGCCAAGACAAGCGCCAAGCCAAACACCAAGTCAAGCGCCAAGCCAAGCGCCAAGATAAGCGCCAATCCAAGTATAAAGCCAAGCGCCATGCCAATCGCCAAACCAAGCGCTAAAACCAAGCACCAAGCCAGGCGCCAAGCCAAGCGCCAAGCCAAGTTGCAAACCAAGCGCCAAAACAAACGGCAAGGCAAGCGATAACTGAAGGTCCACGCCAAGCGTCAAACCAAGCGCAAAGCCGAGCGCCAAGCCAAGCGCCAACCCCAGCTCCAAGCCAAGCGCTAAGCCAAGCGCTAAACCAAGCACCTAGCCAAGCGCCAAGCTAATAGTCACGACAAGATCCAATTTAAGCGATAAGCCAGGCGCCAAACCAAGCGCCAAGCCAAGCATTAAGCGCCAAGCCACGCGCCAAGCCAAATGCCAAGCCAAGCTCCCAGGCAAGCGCTAAGTCAAGCGCCAAGCTACGCGCTAAGCCAATCGCCAAACCAAACGCCAAGCCAAACGCCAAGCCACGCGCCAAGCCGCACGCCAAGCCAAGCGCCAAACCACGTGACAACCCGAACGCCAAGCCAAACCAAGCACCAAGCCAAGCGCCAAGCCAAGAGCCAAGTCAAGCGCCAACCCCAGCGCTAAGTCATGCGCCAAGCAAAGCGCTAAGTCAAGCGCCAAGCCAAGCGCCAAGCCAAGCGCCAAAACAAGCGCCAAGTCAAGCGCCAAGCCAAACGCCAATTAAAGCGCCAAACCAAGCACCAAGCCAAGCGCCAACCCAAGCGCAGAGTAAAGCGCCAAATCAAGCTTCAAGTCAAGCGCCAACCCAAGCGCCAAGTCAAGCGCCAAGCCAAGCGCCAAGTAAAGTGCCAGACCTAGCACCAAGCCAAGGGCAAAGCCAAGCGCCAAGAAAGCGCCAAGCCAGGCGCCAAGCCGAGCGCTAGGTCAAGCGTCAAACCAAGCGCAAAGTTAATTGTCAACGCAAGCGCCAAGCCAAGATCCAAGACACGCGCCAAGCCAAGCGCAACGCCAAGCGCCAGGTTAAGCGCCAAGCCAAGCGTCAAGCGCCAAGCTAAGCGCTCAGCCAAGCGCCGAACCAAGCGTCAAATCAAATGCCAAACCAAGCTCCAACTCAAGCGCCAAGCCACGTGCCAAGCCAAGCGCCAAGCCAAGCGCTTAGCCAAGCGCCAAACCAAGCACCAAGTCAAGCGCCAAACTAAGCGCCAAGTCAAGCGCTTAGCCAAGCGCAAAGCCAAGCAAAAAGCTAGGCGCCAAGCCAAGCGCAAAGCCAGGCGCCAAACTAAGCGCCAAACCAAGCGCAAACCCAAGCGCCAAGCCAGGCGCCAAGCCAAGCGCCAAGCCAAACGCCAAGCCAAGCGCCAAGCCAAGCGCAAAGCCAAGCGCCAAGCCAAGCGCCAAGCCAAGCGCCAAACCAAGCGCAAAGCCAAGCGCCAAGCCAAGCGCAAAGCCAAGCGCCAAGCCAAACGCAAAGCCAAGCGAAAAGCCAAGCGCCAAACGAAGCGAAAAGCCAAGCGCCAAGCCAAGCGTTAAGCCAAGCGTAAAGCCAAGCCCCGAGCCAAGCGCCAAACGAAGCGCCAGTTCAAGCGCCTAGCCAAGCGCAAAGCCAAGCGCCAAACGAAGCGAAAAGCCAAGCGCCAAGCCAAGCGCAAAGCCAAGCGCCAAGCCAAGCGCCAAGCCAAGCGCCAAACGAAGCGAAAAGCCAAGCGCCAAACCAAGCGTTAAGCCAAGCGTAAAGCGAAGCCCTAAGCCAAGCGCCAAACGAAGCGCAAAGCCAAGCGCCAAGCCAAGCGCCAAGCCAACCGCAAAGCCAAGCGCCAAGCCAAGCGCCAACCCAAGCGTCAAGAGAAGCGCCAAGCCAAGCGCAAAGCCAAGCGCCAAGCCAAGCGCCAAACGAAGCGCAAAGCCAAGCGCCAAGCCAAGCGCAAACCCAAGCGCCAAGCCAAGCGTTAAGCCAAGCGTAAAGCCAAGCCCCAATCCAAGCGCTAAACCAAGCACTTAGCCAAGCGCCAAGCTAATAGCCAAAACAAGATCCAAGCCAAGCGATAAGCCAAGCGCCAAACCAAGCGCCAAACCAAGCACCTAGCCAAGCGCCAAGCTAAGCGTCAAGTCAAGCGCCAAAATAAACGTCAAGTCAAGCGCCTAGCCAAGCGCCAAGCCAAGCGCCAAGCCAAGATCCAAGCCAAACGCAAAGTTAAGCGCCAAGCCAAGCGCGAAGCCAAGCGCCAAACCAAGCGCAAAGCCAAGCGCCAAGCCAAGCGCAAAGCCAAGCGCCAAGCTAAGCGCAAAGCCAAGCGCTAAGCCAAGCGCCAAACGAAGCGAAAATCCAAGCGCCAAGCCAAGCGTTAAGCCAAGCGCAAAGCCAAGCGCCAAGTCAAGCGCCTAGCCAAGCGCCAAGCCAAGCGTTAAGCCAAGCGTAAAGCCAAGCCCCAAGCCAAGCGCTAAAGCAAGCACTAAGCCAAGTGCCAAGCTAATAGCCCAGACAAGATCCAAGCCAAGCGATAAGCCAAGCGCCAAACGAAGCGCCAAACTAAGCGCCAAGTCAAGCGCCTAGCCAAGCGCCAAGCCAAGCGCAAACCCAGGCGTTAAACTAAGCACCAAACCAAGCGCAAACTCAAGCCCCAAGCTAGGCATCAAGCCAAGCGCAAACCCAGGCGTTAAACTAAGCGCCAAACCAAGCGCCAAACAAAGCGCTAAGCCAAGCGCCAAGCAAAGCTGCAAACCGAGCGCAAAACCAAGCTCCAGGCCAAGCGCCAAGTCGAGCTCCAAGCCAAGCGCTAAGCCAAAAGCTAAACCAAGCACCTAGCCAAGCGAATAGCTAAGACAAGATCCAAACCAAGCGATAACCCAAGCGCCAAACCAAGCGCCAAACCAAGCACCTAGCTAAGCGCCAAATCAAGCGCCAAAATAAACGTCAAGTCAAGCGCAAAACCAAGCTCCAGGCCAAGCGCCAAGTCGAGCTCCAAGCCAAGCGCCAAGCCAAGAGCTAAACCAAGCACCTAGCCAAGCTAATAGCCAAAACAAGATCCAAGCCAAGCGATAAGCCAAGCGCCAAAACAAGCGCCAAACCAAGCGCCAAGCCAAGCGCCAAATCAAGCGCCAAAATAGACGGCAAGTCAAGCGCCAAACCAAGCGCCAAGCCAAGCGCCAAAGCAACCACCATGCAAGCGTCAAGCCAAGCGCCAAGTCAAGCGCCAAACCAAGCGCCAAGCCAAGCGCCAAGCCAAGCGTCAAAATAGGCGCTAACCTAAGCACCAAGCCACACGCCAAACCAAGCGCCAAGCCACACGCCAAGCCAAGCGCCCAGCCAAGCGCCAAGCCACGCGCCAAGGGGAGCGCTAAGCCATTCGAAAAGCCAAGCGGCAAGAGAAGCACCAAGCCAAGCGCCAAGCCAAGCGCCAAGCCAAGTGCCGAGCCACGCGCCAAAGAAAGCGCCAAGCCATGCGTTAAGACAAGCGCCAAACCACGCGCCAAGGAGAGCGCCAAGCTACGCGCCAAGGAAAGCGTCCAGCCATGCGTTAAGACAAGCGCCAAACCAAGTGCCAAGCCACGCGCCAAGCCACGCTCCAAGAAAAGCGCCAAGCCACGCGCCAAGCCAAGCGCCAAGCCAAGCGCCTAACCAAGCGCCAAACCAAGCGCCAAGCCACGCGCCAAGGAGAGCGCCAAGCTACGCGCCAAGGAGAGCGTCAAGCCATGCGTTAAGGCAAGCGCCAAGCCAAGCGCTAAGCTGCGCGCCAAAAAAAAAACGCCAAGGTAAGCGCCAAGCCAAGCGAGCAGCCAAGCGCCAAGCCACGCGCCAAGCCACGCTCCAAGAAAAGCGCCCAGCCACGCGCCAAGCCAAGCGCCAAGCCAAGTGCTAAGCCACCCGCCAAGAAAAGCGCTAAACCAAGCGACAAGCCTTTCGCCAAGAAAGCGCCAAGCCCAGCGCCAAACCAAGCGCCCAGCCAAGCGCCAAGCCACGCGCCAAGCCACGCGCCAAGAAGAGCGCCAAGCCCAGCGCCAAGCCACGCGCAAAGAAAAGCGCCAAGCCAAGCGACAAGCCACGCGCCAGGAAAAGCGCCAAGCCAAGCGCCAAGCCACGCGCCAAGTCAAGCGCCAAGCCACGCGCCAAAAAAAGCGCCAAACCAATCGACAAACAACGCGCCAAGCCACGCGCCAAGAAAAGCGCCAAGCCCAGCGCCAAGCCAAGCGCCAAGCCAAGCGCCAAGCCACGCGCCAAAAAAAGCGCCACGCCATGCGCCAAACCAAGCGACTAGCCACTCGCCAAGAAAAGCGCCAAGCCAAGCGCCAAGCCAAGCGCCAAGCCAAGCGTTAAAGAAATCACCAAGCCAAGCGCCAGGGCAAGCGCGAAAAAAATCACCAAGCCAAGCGCCAAAGCAAGCGCCAAGCCAAGCGCCAAGCCAAGCGTCAAAATAGGCGCTAACCTAAGCACCAAGCCACACGCCAAACCAAGCGCCAAGCCACACGCCAAGCCAAGCGCCCAGCCAAGCGCCAAGCCACGCGCCAAGGGGAGCGCTAAGCCATTCGAAAAGCCAAGCGGCAAGAGAAGCACCAAGCCAAGCGCCAAGCCAAGCGCCAAGCCAAGCGCCAAGCCAAGTGCCGAGCCACGCGCCAAAGAAAGCGCCAAGCCATGCGTTAAGACAAGCGCCAAACCACGCGCCAAGGAGAGCGCCAAGCTACGCGCCAAAGAAAGCGTCAAGCCATGCGTTAAGACAAGCGCCAAACCAAGTGCCAAGCCACGCGCCAAGCCACGCTCCAAGAAAAGCGCCAAGCCAAGCGCCAAGCCAAGCGCCAAGCCAAGCGCCTAACCAAGCGCCAAGCCAAGCGCCAAGCCACGCGCCAAGCTACGCGCCAAGGAGAGCGTCAAGCCATGCGTTAAGGCAAGCGCCAAGCCAAGCGCTAAGCTGCGCGCCAAAAAAAAACGCCAAGGAAAGCGCCAAGCCAAGCGAGCAGCCAAGCGCCAAGCCACGCGCCAAGCCACGGTCCAAAAAAAGCGCCAAGCCACGCGCCAAGCCAAGCGCCAAGCCAAGTGCCAAGCCACCCGCCAAGAAAAGCGCTAAACCAAGCGACAAGCCTTTCGAAAAGAAAGCGCCAAGCCCAGCGCCAAGCCAAGCGCCCAGCCAAGCGCCAAGCCACGCGCCAAGCCACGCGCCAAGAAGAGCGCCAAACCCAGCGCCAAGCCACGCGCAAAGAAAAGCGCCAAGCCAAGCGACAAGCCACGCGCCAAGAAAAGCGCCAAGCCAAACGCCAAGCCACGCGCCAAGTCAAGCGCCAAGCCACGCGCCAAAAAAAGCGCCAAACCAATCGACAAACCACGCGCCAAGCCACGCGCCAAGAAAAGCGCCAAGCCCAGCGCCAAGCCAAGCGCCAAGCCAAGCGCCAAGCCACGCGCCAAAAAAAGCACCACGCCATGCGCCAAGCCAAGCGACTAGCCACTCGCCAACAAAAGCGCCAAGCCAAGCGCCAAGCCAAGCGCCAAGCCAAGCGTTAAAGAAATCACCAAGCCAAGCGCCAGGGCAAGCGCGAAAAAAATCACCAAGCCAAGCGCCAAGCCAAGCGCCAAGCCATGCGCCAAGCCAAGCGCCAAACCAAGCGCCAAGCCAAGCGCCAAACTACGCGCCAAGAAAAGCGCAAAGCCAAGCGACAAGCCACGCGCCAAGAGAAGCGCCAAGCCAAGCGCCAAGCCAAGCGCCAAGCCATGCGCCAAGCCATGCGCCAAGCCAAGCGCCAAACCAAGCGCCAAGCCAAGCGCCAAACCACGCGCCAAGTCACGCGCCAAGAAAAGCGTCAAGCCAAGCGCCAAGCCAAGCGCCAAGCCAAGCGCCATGCCAAGCGCCAAGCCAAGCGCCAAGCCATGCGCCAAGCCAAGCGCCAAACCAAGCGCCAAGCCAAGCGCCAAGCCACGCGCCAAGTCACGCGCCAAGAAAAGCGTCAAGCCAAGCGCCAAGCCAAGCGTCCAGCCAAGCGCCAAGCCACGCGCCAAGAAAAGCGCCAAGCAAAACGCCAAGCCAAGCGCCCAGCCAAGCGCCAAGGAGAACGCTAAGCCATGCGCCAAGCCAAGCGCCAAGCCAAACGCCAAGCCAAGCGCCAAGCCAAGCGCCATAAATGAACGCCCAGCTGAGCGCCAAGCCACGCGCCAAGGAGAACGCCAAGCCATGCGCCAAGCCAAGCGCCAAGCCAAACGCCAAGCCAGGCGCAAAACCACGCGCCAAGAAAAGCGCCAAGCAAAACGCCAAGCCAAGCGCCCAGCCAAGCGCCAAGGAGAACGCTAAGCCATGCGCCAAGCCAAGCGCCAAGCCAAACGCCAAGCCAAGAGCCAAGCCAAGCGCCATAAATGAACGCCCAGCTGAGCGCCAAGCCACGCGCCAAGGAGAACGCCAAGCCATGCGCCAAGCCAAGCGCCAAGCCAAACGCCAAGCCAAGCGCCAAGCCAAGCGCCCAGCCAAGCGCCAAGCCAGGCTTAAAACCACGCGCCAAGAAAAACGCCAAGCAAAACGCCAAGCTATGCGCCAGGCCAAGCGCCAATCTAAGCGATAAGATAAGCGCCAAGCCAAGCGCCAAAAATAAACTCCCCGCCAAGCGCCAAGCAACGCGCCAAGGAGAACGCCAAGCCATGCGCCAAGCCAAGCGCCAAGCCAAACGCCAAGCCAGGCGCAAAACCACGCGCCAAGAAAAGCGCCAAGCCGTGCGCCAAGCCACATGCCAAAAAAAGCACCAAGCCAAGCGACAAACCACGCGATAAGAAAAGCGCCTATCTAAACGCCAAGCCAAGCGCTCAGCCAAGCGCCAAGCAACGCGCCAACAAAAGCGCCAAACCAAGCGCCAAGCCAAGCGCCAAGCCAAATGCCAAGCCACGCGCCAAGAAAAACGCCAGGCCAAGCGCCAAGCCAAGCGCTAAGCCACGCGCCAAGCCACGCTTTAAGCCACGCGCCAAGCCAAGCGCTAAGCCACGCTCCAAGGAGATCGCCAAACCAAGCGCCAATCCAAATGCCAAGCCAAGCGCTCAGCCAAGCGCCAAGCAACCCGCCAAAAAAAGCGCCAAGCCAAGCGCCAAGCCAAGCGCCTAACCAAGTGCCAAGCCACGCTCCAAGAAAGCGCCAAGTTAAACGACAAGCCACGCGCCAAGAAAGCACCAAGCCAAGCGTCTAGCCAAGCGCAACGCCAAGCGCCAGGTTAAGCGCCAAGCCAAGCGTCAAGCGCCAAGCTAAGCGCTCAGCCAAGCGCCGAACCAAGCGTCAAATCAAATGCCAAACCAAGCTCCAACTCAAGCGCCAAGCCACGTGCCAAGCCAAGCGCCAAGCCAAGCGCCTAGCCAAGCGCCAAACCAAGCACCAAGTCAAGCGCCAAACTAAGCGCCAAGTCAAGCGCTTAGCCAAGCGCAAAGCCAAGCCCAAAGCTAGGCGCCAAGCCAAGCGCAAAGCCAGGCGCCAAACTAAGCGCCAAACCAAGCGCAAACCCAAGCGCCAAGCCAGGCGCCAAGCCAAGCGCCAAGCCAAACGCCAAGCCAAGCGCCAAGCCAAGCGCAAAGCCAAGCGCCAAGCCAAGCGCCAAGCCAAGCGCCAAACCAAGCGCAAAGCCAAGCGCCAAGCCAAGCTCAAAGCCAAGCGCCAAGCCAAGCGCAAAGCCAAGCGAAAAGCCAAGCGCCAAACGAAGCGAAAAGCCAAGCGCCAAGCCAAGCGTTAAGCCAAGCGTAAAGCCAAGCCCCGAGCCAAGCGCCAAACGAAGCGCCGGTTCAAGCGCCTAGCCAAGCGCAAAGCCAAGCGCCAAACGAAGCGAAAAGCCAAGCGCCAAGCCAAGCGCAAAGCCAAGCGCCAAGCCAAGCGCCAAGCCAAGCGCCAAACGAAGCGAAAAGCCAAGCGCCAAACCAAGCGTTAAGCCAAGCGTAAAGCGAAGCCCTAAGCCAAGCGCCAAACGAAGCGCAAAGCCAAGCGCCAAGCCAAGCGCCAAGCCAACCGCAAAGCCAAGCGCCAAGCCAAGCGCCAACCCAAGCGTCAAGAGAAGCGCCAAGACAATCGCAAAGCCAAGCGCCAAGCCAAGCGCCAAACGAAGCGCAAAGCCAAGCGCCAAGCCAAGCGCAAACCCAAGCGCCAAGCCAAGCGTTAAGCCAAGCGTAAAGCCAAGCCCCAATCCAAGCGCTAAACCAAGCACTTAGCCAAGCGCCAAGCTAATAGCCAAGACAAGATCCAAGCCAAGCGATAAGCCAAGCGCCAAACCAAGCGCCAAACCAAGCACCTAGCCAAGCGCCAAGCTAAGCGTCAAGTCAAGCGCCAAAATAAACGTCAAGTCAAGCGCCTAGCCAAGCGCCAAGCCAAGCGCCAAGCCAAGATCCAAGCCAAACGCAAAGTTAAGCGCCAAGCCAAGCGCGAAGCCAAGCGCCAAACCAAGCGCAAAGCCAAGCGCCAAGCCAAGCGCAAAGCCAAGCGCCAAGCTAAGCGCAAAGCCAAGCGCTAAGCCAAGCGCCAAACGAAGCGAAAATCCAAGCGCCAAGCCAAGCGTTAAGCCAAGCGCAAAGCCAAGCGCCAAGTCAAGCGCCTAGCCAAGCGCCAAGCCAAGCGTTAAGCCAAGCGTAAAGCCAAGCCCCAAGCCAAGCGCTAAAGCAAGCACTAAGCCAAGTGCCAAGCTAATAGCCAAGACAAGATCCAAGCCAAGCGATAAGCCAAGCGCCAAACTAAGCGCCAAACTAAGCGCCAAGTCAAGCGCCTAGCCAAGCGCCAAGCCAAGCGCAAACCCAGGCGTTAAACTAAGCACCAAACCAAGCGCAAACTCAAGCCCCAAGCTAGGCATCAAGCCAAGCGCAAACCCAGGCGTTAAACTAAGCGCCAAACCAAGCGCCAAACAAAGCGCTAAGCCAAGCGCCAAGCAAAGCTGCAAACCGAGCGCAAAACCAAGCTCCAGGCCAAGCGCCAAGTCGAGCTCCAAGCCAAGCGCTAAGCCAAGAGCTAAACCAAGCACCTAGCCAAGCGAATAGCTAAGACAAGATCCAAACCAAGCGATAACCCAAGCGCCAAACCAAGCGCCAAACCAAGCACCTAGCTAAGCGCCAAATCAAGCGCCAAAATAAACGTCAAGTCAAGCGCAAAACCAAGCTCCAGGCCAAGCGCCAAGTCGAGCTCCAAGCCAAGCGCCAAGCCAAGAGCTAAACCAAGCACCTAGCCAAGCTAATAGCCGAAACAAGATCCAAGCCAAGCGATAAGCCAAGCGCCAAAACAAGCGCCAAACCAAGCGCCAAGCCAAGCGCCAAATCAAGCGCCAAAATAAACGGCAAGTCAAGCGCCAAACCAAGCGCCAAGCCAAGCGCCAAAGCAACCACCATGCAAGCGTCAAGCCAAGCGCCAAGTCAAGCGCCAAACCAAGCGCCAAGCCAAGCGCCAAGCCAAGCGTCAAAATAGGCGCTAACCTAAGCACCAAGCCACACGCCAAACCAAGCGCCAAGCCACACGCCAAGCCAAGCGCCCAGCCAAGCGCCAAGCCACGCGCCAAGGGGAGCGCTAAGCCATTCGAAAAGCCAAGCGGCAAGAGAAGCACCAAGCCAAGCGCCAAGCCAAGCGCCAAGCCAAGTGCCGAGCCACGCGCCAAAGAAAGCGCCAAGCCATGCGTTAAGACAAGCGCCAAACCACGCGCCAAGGAGAGCGCCAAGCTACGCGCCAAGGAAAGCGTCCAGCCATGCGTTAAGACAAGCGCCAAACCAAGTGCCAAGCCACGCGCCAAGCCACGCTCCAAGAAAAGCGCCAAGCCACGCGCCAAGCCAAGCGCCAAGCCAAGCGCCTAACCAAGCGCCAAACCAAGCGCCAAGCCACGCGCCAAGGAGAGCGCCAAGCTACGCGCCAAGGAGAGCGTCAAGCCATGCGTTAAGGCAAGCGCCAAGCCAAGCGCTAAGCTGCGCGCCAAAAAAAAAACGCCAAGGTAAGCGCCAAGCCAAGCGAGCAGCCAAGTGCCGAGCCACGCGCCAAAGAAAGCGCCAAGCCATGCGTTAAGACAAGCGCCAAACCACGCGCCAAGGAGAGCGCCAAGCTACGCGCCAAAGAAAGCGTCAAGCCATGCGTTAAGACAAGCGCCAAACCAAGTGCCAAGCCACGCGCCAAGCCACGCTCCAAGAAAAGCGCCAAGCCAAGCGCCAAGCCAAGCGCCAAGCCAAGCGCCTAACCAAGCGCCAAGCCAAGCGCCAAGCCACGCGCCAAGCTACGCGCCAAGGAGAGCGTCAAGCCATGCGTTAAGGCAAGCGCCAAGCCAAGCGCTAAGCTGCGCGCCAAAAAAAAACGCCAAGGAAAGCGCCAAGCCAAGCGAGCAGCCAAGCGCCAAGCCACGCGCCAAGCCACGGTCCAAAAAAAGCGCCAAGCCACGCGCCAAGCCAAGCGCCAAGCCAAGTGCCAAGCCACCCGCCAAGAAAAGCGCTAAACCAAGCGACAAGCCTTTCGAAAAGAAAGCGCCAAGCCCAGCGCCAAGCCAAGCGCCCAGCCAAGCGCCAAGCCACGCGCCAAGCCACGCGCCAAGAAGAGCGCCAAGCCCAGCGCCAAGCCACGCGCAAAGAAAAGCGCCAAGCCAAGCGACAAGCCACGCGCCAAGAAAAGCGCCAAGCCAAACGCCAAGCCACGCGCCAAGTCAAGCGCCAAGCCACGCGCCAAAAAAAGCGCCAAACCAATCGACAAACCACGCGCCAAGCCACGCGCCAAGAAAAGCGCCAAGCCCAGCGCCAAGCCAAGCGCCAAGCCAAGCGCCAAGCCACGCGCCAAAAAAAGCACCACGCCATGCGCCAAGCCAAGCGACTAGCCACTCGCCAAGAAAAGCGCCAAGCCAAGCGCCAAGCCAAGCGCCAAGCCAAGCGTTAAAGAAATCACCAAGCCAAGCGCCAGGGCAAGCGCGAAAAAAATCACCAAGCCAAGCGCCAAGCCAAGCGCCAAGCCATGCGCCAAGCCAAGCGCCAAACCAAGCGCCAAGCCAAGTGCCAAACTGCGCGCCAAGAAAAGCGCAAAGCCAAGCGACAAGCCACGCGCCAAGAGAAGCGCCAATCCAAGCGCCAAGCCAAGCGCCAAGCCAAGCGCCAAGCCATGCGCCAAGCCATGCGCCAAGCCAAGCGCCAAACCAAGCGCCAAGCCAAGCGCCAAGCCACGCGCCAAGTCACGCGCCAAGAAAAGCGTCAAGCCAAGCGCCAAGCCAAGCGCCAAGCCAAGCGCCATGCCAAGCGCCAAGCCAAGCGCCAAGCCATGCGCCAAGCCAAGCGCCAAACCAAGCATCAAGCCAAGCGCGAAGCCACGCGCCAAGTCACGCGCCAAGAAAAGCGTCAAGCCAAGCGCCAAGCCAAGCGTCCAGCCAAGCGCCAAGCCACGCGCCAAGAAAAGCGCCAAGCAAAACGCCAAGCCAAGCGCCCAGCCAAGCGCCAAGGAGAACGCTAAGCCATGCGCCAAGCCAAGCGCCAAGCCAAACGCCAAGCCAAGCGCCAAGCCAAGCGCCATAAATGAACGCCCAGCTGAGCGCCAAGCCACGCGCCAAGGAGAACGCCAAGCCATGCGCCAAGCCAAGCGCCAAGCCAAACGCCAAGCCAGGCGCAAAACCACGCGCCAAGAAAAGCGCCAAGCAAAACGCCAAGCCAAGCGCCCAGCCAAGCGCCAAGGAGAACGCTAAGCCATGCGCCAAGCCAAGCGCCAAGCCAAACGCCAAGCCAAGCGCCAAGCCAAGCGCCATAAATGAACGCCCAGCTGAGCGCCAAGCCACGCGCCAAGGAGAACGCCAAGCCAAGCGCCAAGCCAAGCGCCCAGCCAAGCGCCAAGCCAGGCTTAAAACCACGCGCCAAGAAAAACGCTAAGCAAAACGCCAAGCCATGCGCCAAGCCAAGCGCCAAGCCAAACGCCAAGCCAGGCGCAAAACCACGCGCCAAGAAAAGCGCCAAGCCGTGCGCCAAGCCACATGCCAAAAAAAGCACCAAGCCGAGCGACAAACCACGCGATAAGAAAAGCGCCTATCTAAACGCCAAGCCAAGCGCTCAGCCAAGCGCCAAGCAACGCGCCAACAAAAGCGCCAAACCAAGCGCCAAGCCCAGCGCCAAGCCAAATGCCAAGCCACGCGCCAAGAAAAACGCCAAGCCAAGCGCCAAGCCAAGCGCTAAGCCACGCGCCAAGCCACGCTTTAAGCCACGCGCCAAGCCAAGCGCTAAGCCACGCTCCAAGGAGATCGCCAAACCAAGCGCCAATCCAAATGCCAAGCCAAGCGCTCAGCCAAGCGCCAAGCAACCCGCCAAAAAAAGCGCCAAGCCAAGCGCCAAGCCAAGCGCCTAACCAAGTGCCAAGCCACGCTCCAAGAAAGCGCCAAGTTAAACGACAAGCCACGCGCCAAGAAAGCGCCAAGCCAAGCGTCTAGCCAAGCGCCAAGCCATGCGCCAAGCCAAGCGCCAAACCAAGCGCCAAGCCAAGCGCCAAGCCACGCGCCAAGTCACGCGCCAAGAAAAGCGTCAAGCCAATCGCCAAGCCAAGCGTCCAGCCAAGCGCCAAGCCACGCGCCAAGAAAAGCGCCAAGCAAAACGCCAAGCCAAGCGCCCAGCCAAGCGCCAAGGAGAACGCTAAGCCATGCGCCAAGCCAAGCGCCAAGCCAAACGCCAAGCCAAGCGCCAAGCCAAGCGCCATAAATGAACGCCCAGCTGAGCGCCAAGCCACGCGCCAAGGAGAACGCCAAGCCATGCGCCAATCCAAGCGCCAAGCCAAACGCCAAGCCAAGCGCCAAGCCAAGCGCCCAGCCAAGCGCCAAGCCAGGCTTAAAACCACGCGCCAAGAAAAACGCCAAGCAAAACGCCAAGCTATGCGCCAGGCCAAGCGCCAATCTAAGCGATAAGATAAGCGCCAAGCCAAGCGCCAAAAATAAACGCCCAGCCAAGCGCCAAGCAACGCGCCAAGGAGAACGCCAAGCCATGCGCCAAGCCAAGCGCCAAGCCAAACGCCAAGCCAGGCGCAAAACCACGCGCCAAGAAAAGCGCCAAGCCGTGCGCCAAGCCACATGCCAAAAAAAGCACCAAGCCAAGCGACAAACCACGCGATAAGAAAAGCGCCTATCTAAACGCCAAGCCAAGCGCTCAGCCAAGCGCCAAGCAACGCGCCAACAAAAGCGCCAAACCAAGCGCCAAGCCAAATGCCAAGCCACGCGCCAAGAAAAACGCCAAGCCAAGCGCCAAGCCAAGCGCTAAGCGACGCGCCAAGCCACGCTTTAAGCCACGCGCCAAGCCAAGCGCTAAGCCACGCTCCAAAGAGATCGTCAAACCAAGCGCCAATCCAAATGCCAAGCCAAGCGCTCAGCCAAGCGCCAAGCAACCCGCCAAAAAAAGCGCCAAGCCAAGCGCCTAACCAAGTGCCAAGCCACGCTCCAAGAAAACGCCAAGTTAAACGACAAGCCACGCGCCAAGAAAGCGCCAAGCCAAGCGTCTAGCCAAGCGCCAAGCTAAGCCCCAAGCCAAGCGGCAAGCCACGCGCCAAGCCAAGCGCTATGCCAAGCGCCAATCCAAGCGCCAAGCCAAGCGCAAACCCAGGCGTTAAACTAAGCGCCAAACCAAGCGCAAACTCAAGCCCCAAGCTAGGCATCAAGCCAAGCGCAAACCCAGGCGTTAAACTAAGCGCCAAACCAAGCGCCAAACAAAGCGCTAAGCCAAGCGCCAAGCAAAGCTGCAAACCGAGCGCAAAACCAAGCTCCAAGCCAAGCGCCAAGTCGAGCTCCAAGCCAAGCGCCAAGCCAAGAGCTAAACCAAGCACCTAGCCAAGCGAATAGCTAAGACAAGATTCAAACCAAGCGATAAGCCAAGCGCCAAACCAAGCGCCAAACCAAGCACCTAGCTAAGCGCCAATCCAAGCGCAAAGCCCAGCACCAAGCCAAGCGCCAAGCCAAACGCCAAGCCAAGTGCCAAACGAAGCTCAAAGCCAAGCAGCAAGACAAACGCCAAGCCATGCGCCAAGCCAATCGTTAAGCCAAGCGCCAAGCCAAGCGCCAAGTTAAGCGCCAAGCCAAGCTGTAAACCGAGCGCAAAGATAAGCACCAAGCCAACCGCCAAGTCAAGCGCCAAGCCAAGCGCCAAGCCGAGCGCTAGGTCAAGCACCAATCCAAACGCAAGGTTAAGCGCCAAGGCAAGCGCCAAGCCAAGCGCCAAGCAAAGCGCCAAGCCAAGCGCCAGACGAAGCGCAAAGCCATGCGCCAAGCCAAGCGCCAAGCCAAGCGCCAAACCAAGCACAAAGCCAAGCGCTAACCCAGGCAGCAAGCCAAGCTCCAAGCCAAGCGCCAAGACAAGCGCCAAGCCAAACACCAAGTCAAGCGCCAAGCCAAGCGCCAAGATAAGCGCCAATCCAAGTATAAAGCCAAGCGCCAAGCCAATCGCCAAACCAAGCGCAAAAACCAAGCACCAAGCCAGGCGCCAAGCCAAGCGCCAAGCCGAGTTGCAAACCAAGCGCCAAAACAAGCGGCAAGGCAAGCGATAAGTGAAGGTGCACGCCAAGCGCCAAACCAAGCGCAAAGCCGAGCGCCAAGCCAAGCGCCAACCCCAGTTCCAAGCCAAGCGCTAAGCCAAGCGCTAAACCAAGCACCTAGCCAAGCGCCAAGCTAATAGACAAGACAAGATCCAATTTAAGCGATAAGCCAAGCGCCAAACCAAGCGCCCAGCCAAGCGCCAAGCCACGCGCCAAGCCACGCGCCAAGAAGAGCGCCAAGCCCAGCGCCAAGCCACGCGCAAAGAAAAGCGCCAAGCGACAAGCCACGCGCCAAGAAAAGCGCCAAACCAAGCGCAAAGCCGAGCGCCAAGCCAAGCGCCAACCCCAGTTCCAAGCCAAGCGCTAAGCCAAGCGCTAAACCAAGCACCTAGCCAAGCGCCAAGCTAATAGACAAGACAAGATCCAATTTAAGCGATAAGCCCAGCGCCAAGCCAAGCGCCCAGCCAAGCGCCAAGCCACGCGCCAAGCCACGCGCCAAGAAGAGCGCCAAGCCCAGCGCCAAGCCACGCGCAAAGAAAAGCGCCAAGCCAAGCGACAAGCCACGCGCCAAAAAAAGCGCCAAACCAATCGACAAACCACGCGCCAAGCCACGCGCCAAGAAAAGCGCCAAGCCCAGCGCCAAGCCAAGCGCCAAGCCAAGCGCCAAGCTACGCGCCAAAAAAAGCGCCACGCCATGCGCCAAGCCAAGCGACTAGCCACTCGCCAAGAAAAGCGCCAAGCCAAGCGCCAAGCCAAGCGCCAAGCCAAGCGCCAAGCCAAGCGCCAAGCCAAACGTTAAAGAAATCACCAAACCAAGCGCCAGGGCAAGCGCGAAAAAAATCACCAAGCCAAGCGTCTAGCCAAGCGCCAAGCTAAGCCCCAAGCCAAGCGGCAAGCCACGCGCCAAGCCAAGCGCTATGCCAAGCGCCAATCCAAGCGCCAAGCCAAGCGCAAACCCAGGCGTTAAACTAAGCGCCAAACCAAGCGCAAACTCAAGCCCCAAGCTAGGCATCAAGCCAAGCGCAAACCCAGGCGTTAAACTAAGCGCCAAACCAAGCGCCAAACAAAGCGCTAAGCCAAGCGCCAAGCAAAGCTGCAAACCGAGCGCAAAACCAAGCTCCAAGCCAAGCGCCAAGTCGAGCTCCAAGCCAAGCGCCAAGCCAAGAGCTAAACCAAGCACCTAGCCAAGCGAATAGCTAAGACAAGATTCAAACCAAGCGATAAGCCAAGCGCCAAACCAAGCGCCAAACCAAGCACCTAGCTAAGCGCCAATCCAAGCGCAAAGCCCAGCACCAAGCCAAGCGCCAAGCCAAACGCCAAGCCAAGTGCCAAACGAAGCTCAAAGCCAAGCAGCAAGACAAACGCCAAGCCATGCGCCAAGCCAATCGTTAAGCCAAGCGCCAAGCCAAGCGCCAAGTTAAGCGCCAAGCCAAGCTGTAAACCGAGCGCAAAGATAAGCACCAAGCCAACCGCCAAGTCAAGCGCCAAGCCAAGCGCCAAGCCGAGCGCTAGGTCAAGCACCAATCCAAACGCAAGGTTAAGCGCCAAGGCAAGCGCCAAGCCAAGCGCCAAGCAAAGCGCCAAGCCAAGCGCCAGACGAAGCGCAAAGCCATGCGCCAAGCCAAGCGCCAAGCCAAGCGCCAAACCAAGCACAAAGCCAAGCGCTAACCCAGGCAGCAAGCCAAGCTCCAAGCCAAGCGCCAAGACAAGCGCCAAGCCAAACACCAAGTCAAGCGCCAAGCCAAGCGCCAAGATAAGCGCCAATCCAAGTATAAAGCCAAGCGCCAAGCCAATCGCCAAACCAAGCGCAAAAACCAAGCACCAAGCCAGGCGCCAAGCCAAGCGCCAAGCCGAGTTGCAAACCAAGCGCCAAAACAAGCGGCAAGGCAAGCGATAAGTGAAGGTGCACGCCAAGCGCCAAACCAAGCGCAAAGCCGAGCGCCAAGCCAAGCGCCAACCCCAGTTTCAAGCCAAGCGCTAAGCCAAGCGCTAAACCAAGCACCTAGCCAAGCGCCAAGCTAATAGACAAGACAAGATCCAATTTAAGCGATAAGCCAAGCGCCAAACCAAGCGCCCAGCCAAGCGCCAAGCCACGCGCCAAGCCACGCGCCAAGAAGAGCGCCAAGCCCAGCGCCAAGCCACGCGCAAAGAAAAGCGCCAAGCGACAAGCCACGCGCCAAGAAAAGCGCCAAACCAAGCGCAAAGCCGAGCGCCAAGCCAAGCGCCAACCCCAGTTCCAAGCCAAGCGCTAAGCCAAGCGCTAAACCAAGCACCTAGCCAAGCGCCAAGCTAATAGACAAGACAAGATCCAATTTAAGCGATAAGCCCAGCGCCAAGCCAAGCGCCCAGCCAAGCGCCAAGCCACGCGCCAAGCCACGCGCCAAGAAGAGCGCCAAGCCCAGCGCCAAGCCACGCGCAAAGAAAAGCGCCAAGCCAAGCGACAAGCCACGCGCCAAAAAAAGCGCCAAACCAATCGACAAACCACGCGCCAAGCCACGCGCCAAGAAAAGCGCCAAGCCCAGCGCCAAGCCAAGCGCCAAGCCAAGCGCCAAGCTACGCGCCAAAAAAAGCGCCACGCCATGCGCCAAGCCAAGCGACTAGCCACTCGCCAAGAAAAGCGCCAAGCCAAGCGCCAAGCCAAGCGCCAAGCCAAGCGCCAAGCCAAACGTTAAAGAAATCACCAAACCAAGCGCCAGGGCAAGCGCGAAAAAAATCACCAAGCCAAGCGCCAAGCCAAGCGCCAAGCCATGCGCCAAGCCAAGCGCCAAACCAAGCGCCAAGCCAAGTGCCAAACTACGCGCCAAGAAAAGCGCAATGCCAAGCGCCAAGCCAAGCGCCAAGCCAAGCGTTAAAGAAATCACCAAGCCAAGCGCCAGGGCAAGCGCGAAAAAAATCACCAAGCCAAGCGCCAAGCCAAGCGCCAAGCCATGCGCCAAGCCAAGCGCCAAACCAAGCGCCAAGCCAAGCGCCAAACCAAGCGCAAAGCCAAGCGCCAAGCCAAACGCAAAGCCAAGCGCCAAGCCAAGCGCAAAGCCAAGCGAAAAGCCAAGCGCCAAACGAAGCGAAAAGCAAAGCGCCAAGCCAAGCGTTAAGCCAAGCGTAAAGCCAAGCCCCGAGCCAAGCGCCAAACGAAGCGCCAGTTCAAGCGCCTAGCCAAGCGCAAAGCCAAGCGCCAAACGAAGCGAAAAGCCAAGCGCCAAGCCAAGCGCAAAGCCAAGCGCCAAGCCAAGCGCCAAGCCAAGCGCAAAGGCAAGCGCCAAGCCAAGCGCCAAGCCAAGCGCCAAGCCAAGCGTTAAGATAAGCGTAAAGCCAAGCCCCAAGGCAAGCGCTAAACCAAGCGATAAGCCAAGCGCCAAACTAAGCGCCAAGTCAAGCGCCTAGCCAAGCGCAAAGCCAAGCGCCAAACGAAGCGAAAAGCCAAGCGCCAAGCCAAGCGCAAAGCCAAGCGCCAAGCCAAGCGCCAAACCAAGCGTCAAACGAAGCGAAAAGCCAAGCGCCAAACCAATCGTTAAGCCAAGCGTAAAGCCAAGCCCTAAGCCAAGCGCCAAACGAAGCGCAAAGCCAAGCGCCAAGCCAAGCGCCAAGCCAACCGCAAAGCCAAGCGCCAAGCCAAGCGCCAAGCCAAGCGCCAAGCCAAGCGCCAAGAGAAGCGCCAAGCCAAGCGCAAAGCCAAGCGCCAAGCCAAGCGCCAAACGAAGCGCAAAGCCAAGCGCCAAGCCAAGCGCAAACCCAAGCGCCAAGCCAAGCGTTAAGCCAAGCGTAAAGCCAAGCCCCAATCCAAGCGCTAAACCAAGCACTTAGCCAGGCGCCAAGCTAATAGCCAAGACAAGATCCAAGCCAAGCGATAAGCCAAGCGCCAAACCAAGCGCCAAACCAAGCACCTAGCCAAGCGCCAAGCCAAGCGTCAAGTCAAGCGCCAAAATAAACGTCAAGTCAAGCGAATAGCCAAGCGCCAAGCCAAGCGCCAAGCCAAGCGCCAAGCCAAACGCAAAGTTAAGCGCCAAGCCAAGCGCGAAGCCAAGCGCCAAACCAAGCGCAAAGCCAAGCGCCAAGCCAAGCGCAAAGCCAAGCGCCAAGCCAAGCGCAAAGCCAAGCGCCAAATTAAGCGCCTAGCCAAGCGCCAAGCCAAGCGTTAAGCCAAGCGTAAAACCAAGCCCCAAGCCAAGCGCTAAAGCAAGCACTTAGCCAAGTGCCAAGCTAATAGCCAAAACAAGATCCAAGCCAAGCGATAAGCCAAGCGCCAAAACAAGCGCCAAACCAAGCGCCAAGCCAAGCGCCAAATCAAGCGCCAAAATAAACGTCAAGTCAAGCGCCAAACCAAGCGCCAAGCCAAGCGCCAAAGCAACCACCATGCAAGCGTCAAGCCAAGCGCCAAGTCAAGCGCCAAACCAAGCGCCAAGCCAAGCGTCAAAATAGGCGCTAACCTAAGCACCAAGCCACACGCCAAACCAAGCGTTAAGCCACACGCCAAGCCAAGCGCCCAGCCAAGCGCCAAGCCACGCGCCAAGGGGAGCGCTAAGCCATTCGAAAAGCCAAGCGGCAAGAGAAGCACCAAGCCAAGCGCCAAGCCAAGCGCCAAGCCAAGTGCCGAGCCACGCGCCAAAGAAAGCGCCAAGCCATGCGTTAAGACAAGCGCCAAAACACGCGCCAAGGAGAGCGCCAAGCTACGCGCCAAGGAAAGCGTCAAGCCATGCGTTAAGACAAGCGCCAAACCAAGTGCCAAGCCACGCTCCAAGAAAAGCGCCAAGCCACGCGCCAAGCCAAGCGCCAAGCCAAGCGCCTAACCAAGCGCCAAGCCAAGCGCCAAGCCACGCGCCAAGGAGAGCGCCAAGCTACGCGCCAAGGAGAGCGTCAAGCCATGCGTTAAGGCAAGCGCCAAGCCAAGCGCTAAGCTGCGCGCCAAAAAAAACGCCAAGGTAAGCGCCAAGCCAAGCGAGCAGCCAAGCGCCAAGCCACGCGCCAAGCCACGCTCCAAGAAAAGCGCCCAGCCACGCGCCAAGCCAAGCGCCAAGCCAAGTGCTAAGCCACCCGCCAAGAAAAGCGCTAAACCAAGCGACAAGCCTTTCGCCAAGAAAGCACCAAGCCCAGCGCCAAACCAAGCGCCCAGCCAAGCGCCAAGCCACGCGCCAAGCCACGCGCCAAGAAGAGCGCCAAGCCCAGCGCCAAGCCACGCGCAAAGAAAAGCGCCAAGCCAAGCGACAAGCCACGCGCCAGGAAAAGCGCCAAGCCAAGCGCCAAGCCCAGCGCCAAGCCACGCGCAAAGAAAAGCGCCAAGCCAAGCGACAAGCCACGCGCCAGGAAAAGCGCCAAGCCAAGCGCCAAGCCATGCGCCAAGCAAAGCGCCAAACCAAGCGCCAAGCCAAGTGCCAAACTACGCGCCAAGAAAAGCGCAAAGCCAAGCGACAAGCCACGCGCCAAGAGAAGCGCCAAGCCAAGCGCCAAGCCAAGCGCCAAGCCATGCGCCAAGCCATGCGCCAAGCCAAGCGCCAAACCAAGCGCCAAGCCAAGCGCCAAGCCACGCGCCAAGTCACGCGCCAAGAAAAGCGTCAAGCCAAGCGCCAAGCCAAGCGACAAGCCAAGCGCCAAGCCAAGCGCCAAGCCAAGCGCCAAGCCATGCGCCAAGCCAAGCGCCAAACCAAGCGCCAAGCCAAGCGCCAAGCCACGCGCCAAGTCACGCGCCAAGAAAAGCGTCAAGCCAAGCGCCAAGCAAAACGCCAACCCAAGCGCCCAGCCAAGCGCCAAGGAGAACGCTAAGCCATGCGCCAAGCCAAACGCCAAGCCAAGCGCCAAGCCAAGCGCCATAAATGAACGCCCAGCTGAGCGCCAAGCCACGCGCCAAGGAGAACGCCAAGCCATGCGCCAATCCAAGCGCCAAGCCAAACGCCAAGCCAAGCGCCAAGCCAAGCGCCCAGCCAAGCGCCAAGTCAGGCTTAAAACCACGCGCCAAGAAAAACGCCAAGCAAAACGCCAAGCTATGCGCCAGGCCAAGCGCCAATCTAAGCGATAAGATAAGCGCCAAGCCAAGTGCCAAAAATAAACGCCCAGCCAAGCGCCAAGCAACGCGCCAAGGAGAACGCCAAGCCATGCGCCAAGCCAAGCGCCAAGCCAAACGCCAAGCCAGGCGCAAAACCACGCGCCAAGAAAAGCGCCAAGCCGTGCGCCAAGCCACATGCCAAAAAAAGCACCAAGCCAAGCGACAAACCACGCGACTAGAAAAGCGCCTATCTAAACGCCAAGCCAAGCGCTCAGCCAAGCACCAAGCAACGCGCCAACAAAAGCGCCAAACCAAGCGCCAAGCCAAGCGCCAAGCCAAATGCCAAGCCACGCGCCAAGAAAAACGCCAAGCCAAGCGCCAAGCCAAGCGCTAAGCCACGCGCCAAGCCACGCTTTAAGCCACGCGCCAAGCCAAGCGCTAAGCCACGCTCCAAGGAGATCGCCAAACCAAGCGCCAATCCAAATGCCAAGCCAAGCGCTCAGCCAAGCGCCAAGCAACCCGCCAAAAAAAGCGCCAAGCCAAGCGCCAAGCCAAGCGCCTAACCAAGTGCCAAGCCACGCTCCAAGAAAGCGCCAAGTTAAACGACAAGCCACGCGCCAAGAAAGCGCCAAGCCAAGCGTCTAGCCAAGCGCCAAGCTAAGCCCCAAGCTAAGCAGCAAGCCAAACGCCAAGCCACGCGCCAAGAAAAACGCTAAGCCAAGCGCCAAACCACGCGCCAAGCCACGCTCCAAAAAAAGCGTCAAGCCAAGCGCCAAGCCAATCGCCCACCCAAGCGCCAAGCCACGCGCCAAATCGAGCACCAAGCCAAGCGCCAAAGAAATCACCAAGTCAAGCGCCAGGGCAAGCGCTAAGCCAAGCGACAAGCGAAGCGCCAAACCAAGCGCCAAGCCAAGCGCCAAATCGAGCACCAAGCCAAGCGCCAAAGAAATCACCAAGCCAAGCGCCAGGGCAAGCGCTAAGTCAAGCGCCAAGCCAAGCGCCAAACCAAGCGCCAAGCCAAGCGCCAAATCAAGCGCCAAGCCAAGCGCCAAAGCAAGCACCATGCCAAGCGCCAAGCCAAGCGCCAAGTCAAGCGCCAGGGCAAGAGCCAAGCCAAGCCCCCAACCAAGCACCAAGCCAAACGCCAAACCACGCGCCAAGCCAAGCGCCAAAGCAAGCACCATGCCAAGCGTCAAGCCAAGCGCCAAGTCAAGCGCCAAACCAAACGCCAAACCATGCGCCAAGCCAAGCGTCAAAATAGGCGCTAACCTAAGCACCAAGCCACACGCCAAACCAAGCGCCAAGCCACACGCCAAGCCAAGCGCCAAGCCAAGCGCCAAGCCAAGCGCTAAGCCACGCGCCAAGGAGAGCGCCAAGCTACGCGCCAAGGAAAGCGTCAAGCCATGCGTTAAGGCAAGCGCCAAGCCAAGCGCTAAACTGCGCGCCAAAAAAAACGCCAAGGAAAGCGCCAATCCAAGCGTCAAGCTAAGCGCCAAGCCAAGCGCCCAGCCAAGCGCCAAGCCACGCGCCAAGCCACGCTCCAAGAAAAGCGCCAAGCCACGCGCCAAGCCAAGCGCCAAGCCAAGCGCCCAGCCAAGCGCCAAGCCACGCGCCAAGGAAAGCGCCAAGCCATGCGCCAAGCCAAGCGCCAAGCTAAACGCCCAGCCAAGCGCCAAGCCACGCACCAAGTCACGCGCCATTAAAAGCGCTAAGCCAAGCGACAAGCCACGCGCCAAGAAAGCGCCAAGCCAAGCGTCAAGTCAAGCGCCAAAATAAACGTCAAGTCAAGCGCCTAGCCAAGAGCCAAGCCAAGCGCCAAGCCAAGCGCCAAGCCAAACGCAGAGCCAAGCGCCAAGCCAAGCGCGAAGCCAAGCGCCAAACCAAGCGCAAAGCCAAGCGCCAAGCCAAGCGCAAAGCCAAGCGCCAAGCCAAGCGCAAAGCCAAGCGCTAAGCCAAGCGCCAAACAAAGCGAAAATCCAAGCGCCAAGCCAAGCGTCAAGTCAAGCGCCAAAATAAACGTCAAGTCAAGCGCCTAGCCAAGCGCCAAGCCAAGCGCCAAGCCAAGCGGCAAGCCAAACGCAGAGCCAAGCGACAAGCCAAGCGCGAAGCCAAGCGCCAAACCAAGCGCAAAGCCAAGCGCCAAGCCAAGCGCTAAGCCAAGCGCCAAACGAAGGGAAAATCCAAGCGCCAAGCCAAGCGTTAAGCCAAGCGTAAAGCCAAGCCCCGAGCCAAGCGCCAAACGAAGCGCCAAGTCAAGCGCCTAGCCAAGCGCAAAGCCAAGCGCCAAACGAAGCGAAAAGCCAAGCGCAAAGCCAAGCGCCAAGCCAAGCGCCAAGCCAAGCGCAAAGCCAAGCGCCAAGCCAAGCGCCAAGCCAAGCGCCAAGCCAAGCGTTAAGCCAAGCGTAAAGCCAAGCCCCAAGCCAAGCGCTAAAGCAAGCACTTAGCCAAGTGCCAAGCTAATAGCCAAGACAAGATCCAAGCCAAGCGATAAGCCAAGCGCCAAACAAAGCGTCAAGTCAAGCGCCTAGCCAAGCGCAAAGCCAAGCGCCAAACAAAGCGAAAAGCCAAGCGCCAAGCCAAGCGCAAAGCCAAGCGCCAAACGAAGCAAAAAGCCAAGCGCCAAGCCAAGCGTTAAGCCAAGCGTAAAGCCAAGTCCTAAGCCAAGCGCCAAACGAAGCGCAAAGCCAAGCGCCAAGCCAAGCGCCAAACGAAGCGAAAAGCCAAGCGCCAAGCCAAGCGTTAAGCCAAGCGTAAAGCCAAGTCCTAAGCCAAGCGCCAAACGAAGCGCAAAGCCAAGTGCCAAGCCAAGCGCCAAGCCAACCGCAAAGCCAAGCGCCAAGCCAAGCGCCAAGCCAAGCGCCAAGCCAAGCGCAAAGCCAAGCGCCAAGGCAGGCGCCAAACAAAGCGCAAAGCCAAGCGCCAAGCCAAGCGCAAACCCAAGCGCCAAGCCAAGCTCCAAGCCAAGCGTTAAGCCAAGCGTAAAGCCAAGCCCCAATCCAAGCGCTAAACCAAGCGCAAAGCCAAGCGCCAACCCAGACAGCAAGCCAAGCTCGAAGCTAAGCGCCAAGCCAAGCGCCAAGCCAAACGCCAAGGCAAGCGCCAAGCCAAGCGCCAAGCCAAGCGCCAAACCAAGCGCAAAGCCAAGCGCCAACCCTGGCAGCAAGCCAAGCTCGAAGCTAAGCGCCAAGCCAAGCGCCAAGCCAAACGCCAAGGCAAGCGCCAAGCCAAGCGCCAAGCCAAACGCCAAGCCAAGTGCCAAGATAAGCGCCAAGCCAAGCGCCAAGCCAAACGCCAAGGCAAGCGCCAAGCCAAGCGCCAAGCCAAACGCCAAGCCAAGTGCCAAGATAAGCGCCAAGCCAAGCGCCAAGTAAATGGCCAACCCAAGCGCCAATCCAAGCGGCAACCCAAGCGCCAAGCCAAGCGATAAGCCTAGCGTCAAGTGAAACGCCAAACCAAGCACCAAGCCAAGCGCCAACCCAAGCGCCAAGTAAAGGGCCAACCTAAGCGCCAATCCAAGCGCCAAGCCAAGCGATAAATCAGGCGCAAAGCTAATCGCCAAGCCAAGCGCCAAGCCAAGCGCGAAGCCAAGCGCCAAGCCAAGCGCCAAACCAAGCGCCAAGCCAAGCGCCAAATCAAGCGCTAAGCCAAGCGCCAAACCAAGCGCCAAGCTAAGTACCAAACCATGCGACAAGCCCAGCGCAAAGCCAATCGCTAAGCCAAGCGCCAAACCAAGTGCCAAATCAAGCGCCAAGCCAAGCGCCAAACCAAACGCCAAGCCAAGCGCCAAGCCAAGCGATAAGCCTAGCGTCAAGTGAAGCGCCAAACCAAGCCCTAAGCTAGGCGCCAAGCCTAGCACAAACCCAGGCGTTAAACTAAGCGCCAAACCAAGCGTAAACCCAAGCCCCAAGCTAGGCATCAAGCCAAGCGCAAACCCGGGCGTTAAACTAAGCGCCAAACCAAGCGCCAAGCCAAGCGCCAAATCAAGCGCCAAGCCAAGCGCTAAACCAAGCGCCAAGCTAAATGCCAAGCCATGCGACAAACCCAGCGCAAAGCCAATCGCTAAGCCAAGCGCCAAACCAAGTGCCAAGCCAAGCGCCAAGCCAAGCGCCAAACCAAGCGCCAAGCTAAGTGCCAAGCCATGCGACAAACCAAGCGCCAAACCACGCGCCAACCCAAACGCCAAGCCAAGCGCCAAGCCAAGCGATAAGCCTAGCGTCAAGTGAAGCACCAAGTAAAGCGTCAAACCAAGCACCACCCCAAGCGCCAACCCAAGCGCCAAGCCTAGCGATAAGCCTAGCGTCAAGTGAAGCGCCAAACCAAGCCCCAAGCTAGGCATCAAGCCAAGCGCAAACCCAGGCGTTAAACTAAGCGCCAAACCAAGCGCAAAGCCAAGCGCCAAGCCAAACGTTAAGCCAAGCGTAAAGCCAAGCGCCAAGCCAAGCGCCAAACGAAGGGCAAAGCCAAGCGAAAAGCCAAGCGCCAAGCCAAGCGCAAAGCCAAGCGCCAAGCCAAGCGCCAAACAGAGCGCAAAGCCAAGCGCCAAACCAAGCGAAAAACCCAAGCACTAAGCCAGGCGCCAAGCCAAGCGCCAAGCCAAGTGGCAAACCAAGCGCCAAAACAAGCGGCAAGCCAAGCGATAAGTGAAGGTCCACGCCAAGCGCCAAACCAAACGCAAAGTCGAGCCCTAATCCAAGCGCCAACCCCAGCTCCAAGCCAAGCGCCAAGCTAAGAGCTAACCCAAGCACCTAGCCAAGCGCCAAGCTAATAGCTAAGACAAGATCCAAGACAAGCGATAAGCCAAGCGCCAAACCAAGCGCCAAACCAAGCACCTAGCCAACCGCCAAGCTAAGCGCAAAGCCAAGCTACAAGCCAAGCACTAAGCGCCAACCCACGTGCTAAGCCAAGGGCCAAGCCAAGCGCCAAGCCAAGCGCAAACCCAGGCGTTAAACTAAGCGCCAAACCAAGCGCAAACTCAAGCCCCAAGCTAGGCATCAAGCCAAGCGCAAACCCAGGCGTTAAACTAAGCGCCAAACCAAGCGCCAAACAAAGCGCTAAGCCAAGCGCCAAGCAAAGCTGCAAACCGAGCGCAAAACCAAGCTCCAAGCCAAGCGCCAAGTCGAGCTCCAAGCCAAGCGCCAAGCCAAGAGCTAAACCAAGCACCTAACCAAGCGAATAGCTAAGACAAGATTCAAACCAAGCGATAAGCCAAGCGCCAAACCAAGCGCCAAACCAAGCACCTAGCTAAGCGCCAATCCAAGCGCAAAGCCCAGCACCAAGCCAAGCGCCAAGCCAAACGCCAAGCCAAGTGCCAAACGAAGCTCAAAGCCAAGCAGCAAGACAAACGCCAAGCCATGCGCCAAGCCAAGCGTTAAGCCAAGCGCCAAGCCAAGCGCCAAGTCAAGCGCCAAGCCAAGCGCCAAGCCGAGCGCTAGGTCAAGCACCAAACCAAACGCAAGGTTAAGCGCCAAGGCAAGCGCCAAGCCAAGCGCCAAGCAAAGCGCCAAGCCAAGCGCCAGACGAAGCGCAAAGCCATGCGCCAAGCCAAGCGCCAAGCCAAGCGCCAAACCAAGCACAAAGCCAAGCGCTAACCCAGGCAGCAAGCCAAGCTCCAAGCCAAGCGCCAAGACAAGCGCCAAGCCAAACACCAAGTCAAGCGCCAAGCCAAGCGCCAAGATAAGCGCCAATCCAAGTATAAAGCCAAGCGAAAAGCCAATCGCCAAACCAAGCGCAAAAACCAAGCACCAAGCCAGGCGCCAAGCCAAGCGCCAAGCCGAGTTGCAAACCAAGCGCCAAAACAAGCGGCAAGGCAAGCGATAAGTGAAGGTCCACGCCAAGCGCCAAACCAAGCGCAAAGCCGAGCGCCAAGCCAAGCGCCAACCCCAGTTCCAAGCCAAGCGCTAAGCCAAGCGCTAAACCAAGCACCTAGCCAAGCGCCAAGCTAATAGACAAGACAAGATCCAATTTAAGCGATAAGCCAAGCGCCAAACCAAGCGCCCAGCCAAGCGCCAAGCCACGCGCCAAGCCACGCGCCAAGAAGAGCGCCAAGCCCAGCGCCAAGCCACGCGCAAAGAAAAGCGCCAAGCGACAAGCCACGCGCCAAGAAAAGCGCTAAACCAAGCGACAAGCCTTTCGCCAAGAAAACGCCAAGCCCAGCGCCAAGCCAAGCGCCCAGCCAAGCGCCAAGCCACGCGCCAAGCCACGCGCCAAGCCACGCGCAAAGAAAAGCGCCAAGCCAAGCGACAAGCCACGCGCCAAGAAAAGCGCCAAGCCAAGCGCCAAGCCACGCGCCAAGTCAAGCGCCAAGCCACGCGCCAAAAAAAGCGCCAAACCAATCGACAAACCACGCGCCAAGCCACGCGCCAAGAAAAGCGCCAAGCCCAGCGCCAAGCCAAGCGCCAAGCCAAGCGCCAAGCCATGCGCCAAGCCAAGCGCCAAACCATGCGCCAAGCCAAGTGCCAAACTACGCGCCAAGAAAAGCGCAAAGCCAAGCGACAAGCCACGCGCCAAGAGAAGCGCCAAGCCAAGCGCCAAGCCAAGCGCCAAGCCAAGCGCCAAGCCAAGCGCCAAGCCATGCGCCAAGCCAAGCGCCAAACCAAGCGCCAAGCCAAGCGCCAAGCCACGCGCCAAGTCACGCGCCAAGAAAAGCGTCAAGCTATTCGCCAAGCCAAGCGCCAAGCCAAGCGCCAAGCCAAGCGCTAAGCCATGCGCCAAGCCAAGCGCCAAACCAAGCGCCAAGCCAAGCGCCAAGCCACGCGCCAAGTCACGCGCCAGGAAAAGCGTCAAGCCAAGCGTCCAGCCAAGCGCCAAGCCACGCGCCAAGAAAAACGCCAAGCCAAGCGCCAAGCCAAGGGCCAAGCCAAGCGTCCAGCCAAGCGCCAAGATAAGTGCCAAGCCACGCGCCAAAAAAAGCGCGAAGCCAAGCGACAAGCCACGCGCCAAGAAAAGCGCCAAGCAAAACGCCAAGCCAAGCGCCAAATCAAGCGCCAAGGAGAACGCTAAGCTATGCGCCAAGCCAAGCGCCAAGCCAAACGCCAAGCCAAGCGTCAAGCCAAGCGCCATAAATGAACGCCCAGCTGAGCGCCAAGCCAAGCGCCCAGCCAAGCGCCAAGCCAGGCTTAAAATCACGCGCCAAGAAAAACGCCAAGCAAAACGCCAAGCTATGCGCCAGGCCAAGCGCCAATCTAAGCGATAAGATAAGCGCCAAGCCAAGCGCCAAAAATGAACGCCCAGCCAAGCGCTAAGCAACGCGCCAAGGAGAACGCCAAGCCATGCGCCAAGCCAAGCGCCAAGCCAAACGCCAAGCCAGGCGCAAAACCACGCGCCAAGCCGTGCGCCAAGCCACATGCCAAGAAAAGCACCAAGCCAAGCGACAAACCACGCGATAAGAAAAGCGCCTATCTAAACGCCAAGCCAAGCGCTCAGCCAAGCGCCAAGCAACGCGCCAACAAAAGCGCCAAACCAAGCGCCAAGCCAAGCGCCAAGCCAAATGCCAAGCCACGCGCCAAGAAAAACGCCAAGCCAAGCGCCAAGCCAAGCGCTAAGCCACGCGCCAAGCCACGCTTTAAGCCACGCGCCAAGCCAAGCGCTAAGCCACGCTCCAAGGAGATCGCCAAACCAAGCGCCAATCCAAATGCCAAGCCAAGCGCTCAGCCAAGCGCCAAGCAACCCGCCAAAAAAAGCGCCAAGCCAAGCGCCTAACCAAGTGCCAAGCCACGCTCCAAGAAAGCGCCAAGTTAAACGACAAGCCACGCGCCAAGAAAGCGCCAAGCCAAGCGTCTAGCCAAGCGCCAAGCTAAGCCCCAAGCTAAGCAGCAAGCCAAACACCAAGCCACGCGCCAAGAAATGCGCTAAGCCAAGCGCCAAACCACGCGCCAAGCCACGCTCCAAAAAAAGCGTCAAGCCAAGCGCTAAGCCAAGCGCCAAGCCAATCGCCCACCCAAGCGCCAAGCCACGCGCCAAGGAGAGCGCCAAGTTATGCGCCAAGCCAAGCGCCAAGCCAAGCGCAAAGCCAAGCGCCAAGCCAAGCGCCAAATCGAGCACCAAGCCAAGCACCAAAGAAATCACCAAGCCAAGCGCCAGGGCAAGCGCTAAGCCAAGCGACAAGCGAAGCGCCAAACCAAGCGCCAAGCCAAGCGCCAAATCGAGCACCAAGCCAAGCGCCAAAGAAATCACTAAGCCAAGCGCCAGGGCAAGCGCTAAGCCAAGCGCAAAACCAAGCGCAAAGCCAAGCGCCAAGCCAAGCGCAAAGCCAAGCGCCTAGCCAAGCGCAAAGCCAAGCGCCAAGCCAAGCGCCAAACGAAGCGAAAAGCCAAGCGCCAAGCCAAGCGTTAAGCCAAGCGTAAAGCCAATGCCCGTGCCAAGCGCCAAACGCAGCGAAAAGCCAAGCGCCAAGCCAAGCGCAAAGCCAAGCGCCAAGGCAAGCGCCAAGCCAAGCGCCAAACGAAGCGAATAGCCAAGCGCCAAACCAAGCGTTAAGCCAAGCGTAAAGCCAAGCCCTAAGCCAAGCGCCAAACGAAGCGCAAATCCAAGCGCCAAGCCAAGCGCCAAGCCAAGCGCCAAGCCAACCGCAAAGCCAAGCGCCAAGCCAAGCGCCAAGCCAAGCGCCAAGAGAAGCGCCAAGCCAAGCGCAAAGCCAAGCGCCAAGCCAAGCGCCAAAGGAAGCGCAAAGCCAAGCGCCAAGCCAAGCGCAAACCCAAGCGCCAAGCCAAGCGTTAAGCCAAGCGTAAAGCCAAGCCCCAATCCAAGCGCTAAACCAAGCACTTAGCCAAGCGCCAAGCTAATAGCCAAGACAAGATCCAAGCCAAGCGATAAGCCAAGCGCCAAACCAAGCGCCAAACCAAGCACCTAGCTAAGCGCCAAGCCAAGCGTCAAGTCAAGCGCCAAAATAAACGTCAAGTCAAGCGCCTAGCCAAGCGCCAAGCCAAGCGCCAAGCCAAGCGCCAAGCCAAACGCAAAGCCAAGCGCCAAGCCAAGCGCGAAGCCAAGCGCCAAACCAAGCGCAAAGCCAAGCGCCAAGCCAAGCGCAAAGCCAAGCGCCAAGCCAAGCGCAAAACGAAGCGCTAAGCCAAGCGCCAAACGAAGCGAAAATCCAAGCGCCAAGCCAAGCGTTAAGCCAAGCGTAAAGCCAAGCCCCGAGCTAAGCGCCAAACGAAGCGCCAAGTCAAGCGCCTAGCCAAGCGCAAAGCCAAGCGCCAAACGAAGCGAAAAGCCAAGCGCCAAGCCAAGCGCAAAGCCAAGCGCCAAGCCAAGCGCCAAGCCAAGCGTTAAGCCAAGCGTAAAGCCAAGCCCCAAGCTAAGCGCTAAAGCAAGCACTTAGCCAAGTGCCAAGCTAATAGCCAAGACAAGATCCAAGCCAAGCGCTAAGCCAAGCGCCAATCAAAGCGCCAAGCCAAGCGCCAAGCCAAGCGCTACACCAAACGCAAAGCCGAGCGCCAAGCCAAACGCCAAGGCAAGCGCCAAAGCAAGCGTTAAACCAAGCACCTAGCCAAGCGCCAAGTCAAGCGCCAAGCCACGCGCCAAAAAAAGCGCCAAACCAATCGACAAACCACGCGCCAAGCCACGCCCCAAGAAAAGCGATAAGCCCAGCGCCAAGCCAAGCGCCAAGCCAAGCGCCAAACCACGCGCCAAAGAAAGCGCCACGCCATGCGCCAAGCCAAGCGACTGGCCACTCGCCAAGAAAAGCGCCAAGCCAAGCGCCAAGCCAAGCGCCAAGCCAAGCGTTAAAGAAATCACCAAGCCAAGCGCCAGGGCAAGCGCGAAAAAAATCACCAAGCCAAGCGCCAACCAAGCGCCAAGCCATGCGCCAAGCCAAGCGCCAAACCAAGCGCCAAGCCAAGTGCCAAACTACGCGCCAAGAAAAGCGCAAAGCCAAGCGACAAGCCACGCGCCAAGAGAAGCGCCAAGCCAAGCGCCAAGCCAAGCGCCAAGCCAAGCGCCAAGCCAAGCGCCAAGCCATGCGCCAAGCCAAGCGCCAAACCAAGCGCCAAGCCACGCGCCAAGTCACGCGCCAAGAAAAGCGTCAAGCTAAGCGCCAAGCCAAGCGCCAAGCCAAGCGCCAAGCCAAGCGCCAAGCCATGCGCGAAGCCAAGCGCCAAACCAAGCGCCAAGCCAAGCGCCAAGCCACGCGCCAAGTCACGCGCCAGGAAAAGCGTCAAGCCAAGCGCCAAGCCAAGCGTCCAGCCAAGCGCCAAGATAAGTGCCAAGCCACGCGCCAAAAAAAGCGCGAAGCCAAGCGACAAGCCACGTGCCAAGAAAAGCGCCAAGCAAAACGCCAAGCCAAGCGCCAAATCAAGCGCCAAGGAGAACGCTAAGCTATGCGCCAAGCCAAGCGCCAAGCCAAACGCCAAGCCAAGCGTCAAGCCAAGCGCCATAAATGAACGCCCAGCTGAGCGCCAATCCACGCGCCAAGGAGAACGCCAAGCCATGCGCCAATCCAAGCGCCAAGCCAAACGCCAAGCCAAGCGCCAAGCCAAGCGCCCAGCCAAGCGCCAAGCCAGGCTTAAAACCACGCGCCAAGAAAAACGCCAAGCAAAACGCCAAGCTATGCGCCAGGCCAAGCGCCAATCTAAGCGATAAGATAAGCGCCAAGCCAAGCGCCAAAAATAAACGCCCAGCCAAGCGCCAAGCAACGCGCCAAGGAGAACGCCAAGCCATGCGCCAAGCCAAGCGCCAAGCCAAACGCCAAGCCAGGCGCAAAACCACGCGCCAAGAAAAGCGCCAAGCCGTGCGCCAAGCCACATGCCAAGAAAAGCACCAAGCCAAGCGACAAACCACGCGATAAGGAAAGCGCCTATCTAAACGCCAAGCCAAGCGCTTAGCCAAGCGCCAAGCAACGCGCCAACAAAAGCGCCAAACCAAGCGCCAAGCCAAGCGCCAAGCCAAATGCCAAGCCACGCGCCAAGAAAAACGCCAAGCCAAGCGCCAAGCCAAGCGCTAAGCCACGCGCCAAGCCACGCTTTAAGCCACGCGCCAAACCAAGCGCTAAGCCACGCTCCAAGGAGATCGCCAAACCAAGCGCCAATCCAAATGCCAAGCCAAGCGCTCAGCCAAGCGCCAAGCAACCCGCCAAAAAAAGCGCCAAGCCAAGCGCCAAGCCAAGCGCCTAACCAAGTGCCAAGCCACGCTCCAAGAAAGCGCCAAGTTAAACGACAAGCCACGCGCCAAGAAAGCGCCAAGCCAAGCGTCTAACCAAGCGCCAAGCTAAGCCCCAAGCTAAGCAGCAAGCCAAACACCAAGCCACGCGCCAAGAAAAGCGCTAAGCCAAGCGCCAAACCACGCGCCAAGCCACGCTCCAAAAAAAGCGTCAAGCCAAGCGCTAAGCCAAGCGCCAAGCCAATCGCCCACCCAAGCGCCAAGCCACGCGCCAAGGAGAGCGCCAAGTTATGCGCCAAGCCAAGCGCCAAGCCAAGCGCAAAGCCAAGCGCCAAGCCAAGCGCAAATCGAGCACCAAGCCAAGCACCAAAGAAATCACCAAGCCAAGCGCCAGGGCAAGCGCTAAGCCAAGCGACAAGCGAAGCGCCAAACCAAGCGCCAAGCCAAGCGCCAAATCGAGCACCAAGCCAAGCGCCAAAGAAATCACTAAGCCAAGCGCCAGGGCAAGCGCTAAGCCAAGCGCCAAACCAAGCGCAAAGCCAAGCGCCAAGCCAAGCGCAAAGCCAAGCGCCTAGCCAAGCGCAAAGCCAAGCGCCAAGCCAAGCGCCAAACGAAGCGAAAAGCCAAGCGCCAAGCCAAGCGTTAAGCCAAGCGTAAAGCCAATCCCCGAGCCAAGCGCCAAACGCAGCGCCAGTTCAAGCGCCTAGCCAAGCGCAAAGCCAAGCGCCAAACGAAGCAAAAAGCCAAGCGCCAAGCCAAGCGCAAAGCCAAGCGCCAAGGCAAGCGCCAAGCCAAGCGCCAAACGAAGCAAAAAGCCAAGCGTTAAGCCAAGCGTAAAGCCAAGCCCTAAGCCAAGCGCCAAACGAAGCGCAAATCCAAGCGCCAAGCCAAGCGCCAAGCCAACCGCAAAGCCAAGCGCCAAGCCAAGCGCCAAGCCAAGCGCCAAGAGAAGCGCCAAGCCAAGCGCAAAGCCAAGCGCCAAGCCAAGCGCCAAACGAAGCGCAAAGCCAAGCGCCAAGCCAAGCGTCAAGTCAAGCGCCAAAATAAACGTCAAGTCAAGCGCCTAGCCAAGCGCCAAGCCAAGCGCCAAGCCAAGCGCCAAGCCAAACGCAAAGCCAAGCGCCAAGCCAAGCGCGAAGCCAAGCGCCAAACCAAGCGCAAAGCCAAGCGCCAAGCCAAGCGCAAAGCCAAGCGCTAAGCCAAGCGCAAAACCAAGCGCTAAGCCAAGCGCCAAACGAAGCGAAAATCCAAGCGCCAAGCCAAGCGTTAAGCCAAGCGTAAAGCCAAGCCCCGAGCTAAGCGCCAAACGAAGCGCCAAGTCAAGCGCCTAGCCAAGCGCAAAGCCAAGCGCCAAACGAAGCGAAAAGCCAAGCGCCAAGCCAAGCGCAAAGCCAAGCGCCAAGCCAAGCGCCAAGCCAAGCGCAAAGCCAAGCGCCAAGCCAAGCGCCAAGCCAAGCGCCAAGCCAAGCGCAAAGCCAAGCGCCAAGCCAAGCGTAAAGCCAAGCCCCAAGCTAAGCGCTAAAGCAAGCACTTAGCCAAGTGCCAAGCTAATAGCCAAGACAAGATCCAAGCCAAGCGCTAAGCCAAGCGCCAATCAAAGCGCCAAGCCAAGCGCCAAGCCAAGCGCTACACCAAACGCAAAGCCGAGCGCCAAGCCAAACGCCAAGGCAAGCGCCAAAGCAAGCGTTAAACCAAGCACCTAGCCAAGCGCCAAGCCAAGCGCCAAGCCAAGCGCTAAGCCAAGCGCCAAACCAAGCGCCAAGCTAAGTGCCAAGCCACGCGACAAGCCAGGCGCAAAGCCAAGCGCCAAGCCAAGCGCCAAACCAAGCGCCAAGCCAAGCGCTAAACCAAGCGCCAAGCTAAGTGCCAAGCCAAGCGCCAAGGCAAGCGCCAAGGCAAGCGCTAAGCCAAACGCCAATCCAAGCGCCAAGCCAAGCGTCAAACCAAGCGCTACACCAAACGCAAAATCAAGCGCCAAGCTAAGTGCCAAGCCATGCGACAAGCCAAGTGCTAAGCCAAGCGCCAAGCCAAGCTGTAAACCGAGCGCAAAGATAAGCGCCAAGGCAAGCGCAAGGCACGTGTTAAGCCAAGCGCCAAGTCAACGCCAAGCCAAGCGCCAACGCAAGCGCCAAGCCAAGCGCCAAGCCACGCGCCAAGCCAAGCGCTATCCCAAGCGCTAATCCAAACGCCTGGCCAAGCGCAAGGCACGTGCCAAGCCAAGCGCCAAATCAAGCGCCAAGCCAAGCGCCAACGTAAGCGCCAAGCCAAGCGCCAAGCCACGCGCCAAGCCATGCGCTATGCCAAGCGCAAAGCCAAGCGTCAAGCCAAGCGCTAAGCCAAGCGCCAATCCAGGCACCAAGCCGAGCGCTACGTCAAGCGCCAAACCAAACGTCAAGTCAAATACCAACCCAAGCTCGAAGCCAAGCGCCAAACCAAGCGCCAAGTCAAGCGATAAGCTATGTGCCAAGCCAAGCACCAAGCCAAGCGCCCAGCCAAGCGCCAAACCAAGAGCAAAGCCAAGCGCCAAGCCAAGCGTTAAACCAAGCGCAAAGCCAAGCGCCAAGCCAAGCGCCCAGCCAAGCGCCAAACCAAGTTGAAAGCCAAGCGCCAAGCCAAGCGCCCATCCAAGCGCTAAACCAAGCGCCAAGTCAAATGCCAACCCAAGCTCCAAGCCAGGCGCCAACCCAAGCGCCAAGTCAAGCGCCAAGCCACGTGCCAAGCCAAGCGCCAAGCCAAGCGCCAAGCCAAGCGTTAAGCCAAGCGCAAAGCCAAGCGCCAAGCCAAGCGCTAAACAAAGCGCACAGCCAAGCGCCAAGCCAAGCGCCAAGCCAAGCGCCAAGTTAAGCGTCAACGCAAGCGCCAAGCCAAGATCCAAGACACGCGCCAAGCCAAGCGCAACGCCAAGCGCCAGGTTAAGCGCCAAGCCAAGCGCCAAGCGCCAAGCTAAGCGCTCAGCCAAGCGCCGAACCAAGCGTCAAATCAAATGCCAAACCAAGCTCCAAGTCAAGCGCCAAGCCACGTGCCAAGCCAAGCGCCAAGCCAAGCGCCTAGCCAAGCGCCAAACCAAGCACCAAGTCAAGCGCCAAACTAAGCGCCAAGTCAAGCGCTTAGCCAAGCGCAAAGCCAAGCCTAAAGCTAGGCGCCAAGCCAAGCGCAAAGCCAGGCGCCAAACTAAGCGCCAAACCAAGCGCAAACCCGAGCGCCAAGCCAGGCGCCAAGCCAAGCGCCAAGCCAAGCGCCAAGCCAAGCGCCAAGCCAAGCGCCAAGCCAAGCGCCAAGCCAAGCGCCAAGCCAAGCGCAAAGCCAAGCGCCAAGCCAAGCGCCAAGCCAAGCGCCAAGCCAAGCGCCAAACCAAACGTCAAGTCAAATACCAACCCAAGCTCGAAGCCAAGCGCCAAACCAAGCGCCAAGTCAAGCGATAAGCTATGTGCCAAGCCAAGCACCAAGCCAAGCGCCCAGCCAAGCGCCAAACCAAGAGCAAAGCCAAGCGCCAAGCCAAGCGTTAAACCAAGCGCAAAGCCAAGCGCCAAGCCAAGCGCCCAGCCAAGCGCCAAACCAAGTTGAAAGCCAAGCGCCAAGCCAAGCGCCCATCCAAGCGCTAAACCAAGCGCCAAGTCAAATGCCAACCCAAGCTCCAAGCCAGGCGCCAACCCAAGCGCCAAGTCAAGCGCCAAGCCACGTGCCAAGCCAAGCGCCAAGCCAAGCGCCAAGCCAAGCGTTAAGCCAAGCGCAAAGCCAAGCGCCAAGCCAAGCGCTAAACAAAGCGCACAGCCAAGCGCCAAGCCAAGCGCCAAGCCAAGCGCCAAGTTAAGCGTCAACGCAAGCGCCAAGCCAAGATCCAAGACACGCGCCAAGCCAAGCGCAACGCCAAGCGCCAGGTTAAGCGCCAAGCCAAGCGCCAAGCGCCAAGCTAAGCGCTCAGCCAAGCGCCGAACCAAGCGTCAAATCAAATGCCAAACCAAGCTCCAAGTCAAGCGCCAAGCCACGTGCCAAGCCAAGCGCCAAGCCAAGCGCCTAGCCAAGCGCCAAACCAAGCACCAAGTCAAGCGCCAAACTAAGCGCCAAGTCAAGCGCTTAGCCAAGCGCAAAGCCAAGCCCAAAGCTAGGCGCCAAGCCAAGCGCAAAGCCAGGCGCCAAACTAAGCGCCAAACCAAGCGCAAACCCGAGCGCCAAGCCAGGCGCCAAACCAAGCGCCAAGCCAAGCGCCAAGCCAAGCGCCAAGCCAAGCGCCAAGCCAAGCGCCAAGCCAAGCGCCAAGCCAAGCGCCAAGCCAAGCGCAAAGCCAAGCGCCAAGCCAAGCGCCAAGCCAAGCGCCAAGCCATGCGCCAAGCCAAGCGCCAAACCAAGCGCCAAGCCAAGCGCCAAGCCACGCGCCAAGTCACGCGCCAAGAAAAGCGTCAAGCTAAGCGCCAAGCCAAGCGCCAAGCCAAGCGCCAAGCCAAGCGCCAAGCCATGCGCCAAGCCAAGCGCCAAACCAAGCGCCAAGCCAAGTGCCAAACTACGCGCCAAGAAAAGCGCAAAGCCAAGCGACAAGCCACGCGCCAAGAGAAGCGCCAAGCCAAGCGCCAAGCCAAGCGCCAAGCCAAGCGCCAAGCCAAGCGCCAAGCCATGCGCCAAGCCAAGCGCCAAACCAAGCGCCAAGCCAAGCGCCAAGCCACGCGCCAAGTCACGCGCCAAGAAAAGCGTCAAGCTAAGCGCCAAGCCAAGCGCCAAGCCAAGCGCCAAGCCAAGCGCCAAGCCATGCGCCAAGCCAAGCGCCAAACCAAGCGCCAAGCCAAGCGCCAAGCCACGCGCCAAGTCACGCGCCAGGAAAAGCGTCAAGCCAAGCGCCAAGCCAAGCGTCCAGCCAAGCGCCAAGCCACGCGCCAAGAAAAACGCCAAGCCAAGCGCCAAGCCAAGGGCCAAGCCAAGCGTCCAGCCAAGCGCCAAGATAAGTGCCAAGCCACGCGCCAAAAAAAGCGCGAAGCCAAGCGACAAGCCACGTGCCAAGAAAAGCGCCAAGCAAAACGCCAAGCCAAGCGCCAAATCAAGCGCCAAGGAGAACGCTAAGCTATGCGCCAAGCCAAGCGCCAAGCCAAACGCCAAGCCAAGCGTCAAGCCAAGCGCCATAAATGAACGCCCAGCTGAGCGCCAATCCACGCGCCAAGGAGAACGCCAAGCCATGCGCCAATCCAAGCGCCAAGCCAAACGCCAAGCCAAGCGCCAAGCCAAGCGCCCAGCCAAGCGCCAAGCCAGGCTTAAAACTACGCGCCAAGAAAAACGCCAAGCAAAACGCCAAGCTATGCGCCAGGCCAAGCGCCAATCTAAGCGATAAGATAAGCGCCAAGCCAAGCGCCAAAAATAAACGCCCAGCCAAGCGCCAAGCAACGCGCCAAGGAAAACGCCAAGCCATGCGCCAAGCCAAGCGCCAAGCCAAACGCCAAGCCAGGCGCAAAACCACGCGCCAAGAAAAGCGCCAAGCCGTGCGCCAAGCCACATGCCAAGAAAAGCACCAAGCCAAGCGACAAACCACGCGATAAGGAAAGCGCCTATCTAAACGCCAAGCCAAGCGCTTAGCCAAACGCCAAGCCAAGCGCTTAGCCAAGCGCCAAGCAACGCGCCAACAAAAGCGCCAAACCAAGCGCCAAGCCAAGCGCCAAGCCAAATGCCAAGCCACGCGCCAAGAAAAACGCCAAGCCAAGCGCCAAGCCAAGCGCTAAGCCACGCGCCAAGCCACGCTTTAAGCCACGCGCCAAACCAAGCGCTAAGCCACGCTCCAAGGAGATCGCCAAACCAAGCGCCAATCCAAATGCCAAGCCAAGCGCTCAGCCAAGCGCCAAGCAACCCGCCAAAAAAAGCGCCAAGCCAAGCGCCAAGCCAAGCGCCTAACCAAGTGCCAAGCCACGCTCCAAGAAAGCGCCAAGTTAAACGACAAGCCACGCGCCAAGAAAGCGCCAAGCCAAGCGTCTAACCAAGCGCCAAGCTAAGCCCCAAGCTAAGCAGCAAGCCAAACACCAAGCCACGCGCCAAGAAAAGCGCTAAGCCAAGCGCCAAACCACGCGCCAAGCCACGCTCCAAAAAAAGCGTCAAGCCAAGCGCTAAGCCAAGCGCCAAGCCAATCGCCCACCCAAGCGCCAAGCCACGCGCCAAGGAGAGCGCCAAGTTATGCGCCAAGCCAAGCGCCAAGCCAAGCGCAAAGCCAAGCGCCAAGCCAAGCGCCAAATCGAGCACCAAGCCAAGCACCAAAGAAATCACCAAGCCAAGCGCCAGGGCAAGCGCTAAGCCAAGCGACAAGCGAAGCGCCAAACCAAGCGCCAAGCCAAGCGCCAAATCGAGCACCAAGCCAAGCGCCAAAGAAATCACTAAGCCAAGCGCCAGGGCAAGCGCTAAGCCAAGCGCCAAACCAAGCGCAAAGCCAAGCGCCAAGCCAAGCGCAAAGCCAAGCGCCTAGCCAAGCGCAAAGCCAAGCGCCAAGCCAAGCGCCAAACGAAGCGAAAAGCCAAGCGCCAAGCCAAGCGTTAAGCCAAGCGTAAAGCCAATCCCCGAGCCAAGCGCCAAACGCAGCGCCAGTTCAAGCGCCTAGCCAAGCGCAAAGCCAAGCGCCAAACGAAGCAAAAAGCCAAGCGCCAAGCCAAGCGCAAAGCCAAGCGCCAAGGCAAGCGCCAAGCCAAGCGCCAAACGAAGCAAAAAGCCAAGCGTTAAGCCAAGCGTAAAGCGAAGCCCTAAGCCAAGCGCCAAACGAAGCGCAAATCCAAGCGCCAAGCCAAGCGCCAAGCCAACCGCAAAGCCAAGCGCCAAGCCAAGCGCCAAGCCAAGCGCCAAGAGAAGCGCCAAGCCAAGCGCAAAGCCAAGCGCCAAGCCAAGCGCCAAACGAAGCGCAAAGCCAAGCGCCAAACCAAGCGCAAACCCAAGCGCCAAGCCAAGCGTTAAGCCAAGCGTAAAGCCAAGCCCCAATCCAAGCGCTAAACCAAGCACTTAGCCAAGCGCCAAGCTAATAGCCAAGACAAGATCCAAGCCAAGCGATAAGCCAAGCGCCAAACCAAGCGCCAAACCAAGCACCTAGCCAAGCGCCAAGCCAAGCGTCAAGTCAAGCGCCAAAATAAACGTCAAGTCAAGCGCCTAGCCAAGCGCCAAGCCAAGCGCCAAGCCAAGCGCCAAGCCAAACGCAAAGCCAAGCGCCAAGCCAAGCGCGAAGCCAAGCGCCAAACCAAGCGCAAAGCCAAGCGCCAAGCCAAGCGCAAAGCCAAGCGCTAAGCCAAGCGCAAAACCAAGCGCTAAGCCAAGCGCCAAACGAAGCGAAAATCCAAGCGCCAAGCCAAGCGTTAAGCCAAGCGTAAAGCCAAGCCCCGAGCTAAGCGCCAAACGAAGCGCCAAGTCAAGCGCCTAGCCAAGCGCAAAACCAAGCGCCAAACGAAGCGAAAAGCCAAGCGCCAAGCCAAGCGCAAAGCCAAGCGCCAAGCCAAGCGCCAAGCCAAGCGCAAAGCCAAGCGCCAAGCCAAGCGCCAAGCCAAGCGCCAAGCCAAGCGCAAAGCCAAGCGCCAAGCCAAGCGTAAAGCCAAGCCCCAAGCTAAGCGCTAAAGCAAGCAGTTAGCCAAGTGCCAAGCTAATAGCCAAGACAAGATCCAAGCCAAGCGCTAAGCCAAGCGCCAATCAAAGCGCCAAGCCAAGCGCCAAGCCAAGCGCTACACCAAACGCAAAGCCGAGCGCCAAGCCAAACGCCAAGGCAAGCGCCAAAGCAAGCGTTAAACCAAGCACCTAGCCAAGCGCCAAGCCAAGCGCCAAGCCAAGCGCTAAGCCAAGCGCCAAACCAAGCGCCAAGCTAAGTGCCAAGCCACGCGACAAGCCAGGCGCAAAGCCAAGCGCCAAGCCAAGCGCCAAACCGAGCGCCAAGCCAAGCGCTAAACCAAGCGCCAAGCTAAGTGCCAAGCCAAGCGCCAAGGCAAGCGCCAAGGCAAGCGCTAAGCCAAACGCCAATCCAAGCGCCAAGCCAAGCGTCAAACCAAGCGCTACACCAAACGCAAAATCAAGCGCCAAGCTAAGTGCCAAGCCATGCGACAAGCCAAGTGCTAAGCCAAGCGCCAAGCCAAGCTGTAAACCGAGCGCAAAGATAAGCGCCAAGGCAAGCGCAAGGCACGTGTTAAGCCAAGCGCCAAGTCAACGCCAAGCCAAGCGCCAACGCAAGCGCCAAGCCAAGCGCCAAGCCACGCGCCAAGCCAAGCGCTATCCCAAGCGCTAATCCAAACGCCTGGCCAAGCGCAAGGCACGTGCCAAGCCAATCGCCAAATCAAGCGCCAAGCCAAGCGCCAACGTAAGCGCCAAGCCAAGCGCCAAGCCACGCGCCAAGCCATGCGCTATGCCAAGCGCAAAGCCAAGCGTCAAGCCAAGCGCTAAGCCAAGCGCCAATCCAGGCACCAAGCCGAGCGCTACGTCAAGCGCCAAACCAAACGTCAAGTCAAATACCAACCCAAGCTCGAAGCCAAGCGCCAAACCAAGCGCCAAGTCAAGCGATAAGCTATGTGCCAAGCCAAGCACCAAGCCAAGCGCCCAGCCAAGCGCCAAACCAAGAGCAAAGCCAAGCGCCAAGCCAAGCGTTAAACCAAGCGCAAAGCCAAGCGCCAAGCCAAGCGCCCAGCCAAGCGCCAAACCAAGTTGAAAGCCAAGCGCCAAGCCAAGCGCCCATCCAAGCGCTAAACCAAGCGCCAAGTCAAATGCCAACCCAAGCTCCAAGCCAGGCGCCAACCCAAGCGCCAAGTCAAGCGCCAAGCCACGTGCCAAGCCAAGCGCCAAGCCAAGCGCCAAGCCAAGCGTTAAGCCAAGCGCAAAGCCAAGCGCCAAGCCAAGCGCTAAACAAAGCGCACAGCCAAGCGCCAGGCCAAGCGCCAAGCCAAGCGCCAAGTTAAGCGTCAACGCAAGCGCCAAGCCAAGATCCAAGACACGCGCCAAGCCAAGCGCAACGCCAAGCGCCAGGTTAAGCGCCAAGCCAAGCGCCAAGCGCCAAGCTAAGCGCTCAGCCAAGCGCCGAACCAAGCGTCAAATCAAATGCCAAACCAAGCTCCAAGTCAAGCGCCAAGCCACGTGCCATGCCAAGCGCCAAGCCAAGCGCCTAGCCAAGCGCCAAACCAAGCACCAAGTCAAGCGCCAAACTAAGCGCCAAGTCAAGCGCTTAGCCAAGCGCAAAGCCAAGCCTAAAGCTAGGCGCCAAGCCAAGCGCAAAGCCAGGCGCCAAACTAAGCGCCAAACCAAGCGCAAACCCGAGCGCCAAGCCAGGCGCCAAGCCAAGCGCCAAGCCAAGCGCCAAGCCAAGCGCCAAGCCAAGCGCCAAGCCAAGCGCCAAGCCAAGCGCCAAGCCAAGCGCAAAGCCAAGCGCCAAGCCAAGCGCCAAGCCAAGCGCCAAACCAAACGTCAAGTCAAATACCAACCCAAGCTCGAAGCCAAGCGCCAAACCAAGCGCCAAGTCAAGCGATAAGCTATGTGCCAAGCCAAGCACCAAGCCAAGCGCCCAGCCAAGCGCCAAACCAAGAGCAAAGCCAAGCGCCAAGCCAAGCGTTAAACCAAGCGCAAAGCCAAGCGCCAAGCCAAGCGCCCAGCCAAGCGCCAAACCAAGTTGAAAGCCAAGCGCCAAGCCAAGCGCCCATCCAAGCGCTAAACCAAGCGCCAAGTCAAATGCCAACCCAAGCTCCAAGCCAGGCGCCAACCCAAGCGCCAAGTCAAGCGCCAAGCCACGTGCCAAGCCAAGCGCCAAGCCAAGCGCCAAGCCAAGCGTTAAGCCAAGCGCAAAGCCAAGCGCCAAGCCAATCGCTAAACAAAGCGCACAGCCAAGCGCCAAGCCAAGCGCCAAGCCAAACGCCAAGTTAAGCGTCAACGCAAGCGCCAAGCCAAGATCCAAGACACGCGCCAAGCCAAGCGCAACGCCAAGCGCCAGGTTAAGCGCCAAGCCAAGCGCCAAGCGCCAAGCTAAGCGCTCAGCCAAGCGCCGAACCAAGCGTCAAATCAAATGCCAAACCAAGCTCCAAGTCAAGCGCCAAGCCACGTGCCAAGCCAAGCGCCAAGCCAAGCGCCTAGCCAAGCGCCAAACCAAGCACCAAGTCAAGCGCCAAACTAAGCGCCAAGTCAAGCGCTTAGCCAAGCGCAAAGCCAAGCCCAAAGCTAGGCGCCAAGCCAAGCGCAAAGCCAGGCGCCAAACTAAGCGCCAAACCAAGCGCAAACCCGAGCGCCAAGCCAGGCGCTAAGCCAAGCGCCAAGCCAAGCGCCAAGCCAAGCGCCAAGCCAAGCGCCAAGCCAAGCGCCAAGCCAAGCGCCAAGCCAAGCGCCAAGCCAAGCGCAAAGCCAAGCGCCAAGCCAAGCGCCAAGCCAAGCGCCAAGCCAAGCGCCAAACCAAGCGCAAAGCCAAGCGCCAAGCCAAGCGCCAAGCCAAGCGCAAAGGCAAGCGCCAAGCCAAGCGCAAATCCAAGCGCCAAGCCATGCGCCAAACGAAGCGAAAAGCCAAGCGCCAAGCCAAGCGTTAAGCCAAGCGTAAAACCAAGCACCTAGCCAAGCGCCAAGCCAAGCGTCAAGTCAAGCGCCAAAATAAACGTCAAGTCAAGCGCCTAGCCAAGCGCCAAGCCAAGCGCCAAACCAAGCGCCAAGCCAAACGCAAAGCAAAGCGCCAAGCCAAGCGCGAAGCCAAGCGCCAAACCAAGCGCAAAGCCAAGCGCCAAGCCAAGCGCAAAGCCAAGCGCCAAACGAAGCGCCAAACCAAGCGCCAAGCCAAGCGCCAAATCAAGCGCTAAGCCAAGCGCCAAACCAAGCGCTAAGCTAAGCGTTAAGCCAAGCGTAAAGCCAAGCCCCAAGCCAAGCGGTAAAGCAAGCACTTAGCCAAGTGCCAAGCTAATAGCCAAGACAAGATCCAAGCCAAGCGATAAGCCAAGCGCCAAACTAAGTGCCAAGTCAAGCGCCTAGCCAAGCGCCAAGCCAAACGCCAAGCCAAGCGCCAAGCCAAACGCAAAGCCAAGCGCCAAGCCAAGCGCGAAGCCAAGCGCCAAACCAAGCGCAAAGCCAAGCGCCAAGCCAAGCGCAAAGCCAAGCGCCAAGCCAAGCGCAAAGCCAAGCGCTAAGTTAAGCGCCAAACGAAGCGAAAATCCAAGCGCCAAGCCAAGCTTTAGGCCAAGCGTAAAACCAAGCCCCGAGCCAAGCGCCAAACGAAGAGCCAAGTCAAGCGCCCAGCCAAGCGCCAAGCCAAGCGTTAAGCCAAGCGTAAAGCCAAGCCCCAAGCCAAGCGCTAAAGCAAGCACTTAGCCAAGTGCCAAGCTAATAGCCAAGACAAGATCCAAGCCAAGCGATAAGCCAAGCGCCAAACTAAGCGCCAAATCAAGCGCCTAGCCAAGCGCAAAGCCAAGCGCCAAACGAAGCGAAAAGCCAAGCGCCAAGCCAAGCGCAAAGCCAAGCGCCAAGCCAAGCGCCAAACGAAGCGAAAAGCCAAGCGCCAAGCCAAGCGTTAAGCCAAGCGTAAAGCCAAGCCCTAAGCCAAGCGCCAAACGAAGCGCAAAGCCAAGTGCCAAGCCAAGCGCCAAGCCAACCGCAAAGCCAAGCGAAAAGCCAAGCACCAAGCTAAGCGCCAAGCCAAGCGCAAAGCCAAGCGCCAAGCCAAGCGCCAAACAAAGCGCCAACCCAAGCGCCAAGTAAAGGGCCAACCTAAGCGCCAATCCAAGCGCCAAGCCAAGCGCCAAACCAAGCGCCAAGCCAAGCGCCAAATCAAGCGCTAAGCCAAGCGCCAAACCAAGCGCCAAGATAAGTACCAAACCATGCGACAAGCCCAGCACAAAGCCAATCGCTAAGCCAAGCGCCAAACCAAGTGCCAAATCAAGCGCCAAGCCAAGCGCCAAACCAAGCTCCAAGTTAAGTGCCAAGCCATGCGACAAGCCAAGCGCCAAACCACGCGCTAACCCAAACGCCAAGCCAAGCGCCAAACCAAGCGCCAAGCTAAGTGCCAAGCCATGCGACAAGCCAAGCGCCAAACCACGCGCCAACCCAAACGCCAAGCCAAGCGCCAAGCCAAGCGATAAGCCTAGCGTTAAGTGAAGCGCCAAACGAAGCCCCAAGCTAGGCGCCAAGCCAAGCGCAAACCCAGGCGTTAAACTAAGCGCCAAACCAAGCGTAAACCCAAGCCCCAAGCTAGGCATCAAGCCAAGCGCAAACCCGGGCGTTAAACTAAGCGCCAAACTAAGCGCCAAGCCAAGCGCCAAATCAAGCGCTAAGCCAAGCGCTAAACCAAGCGCCAAGCTAAATGCCAAGCCATGCGACAAACCCAGCGCAAAGCCAATCGCTAAGCCAAGCGCCAAACCAAGTGCCAAGCCAAGCGCCAAGCCAAGCGCCAAACCAAGCGCCAAGCTAAGTGCCAAGCCATGCGACAAACCAAGCGCCAAACCGCGCGCCAACCCGAACGCCAAGCCAAGCGCCAAGCCAAGCGATAAGCCTAGCGTCAAGTGAAGCACCAAGTAAAGCGTCAAACCAAGCACCACCCCAAGCGCCAACCCAAGCGCCAAGCCTAGCGATAAGCCTAGCGTCAATTAAAGCGCCAAACCAAGCCCCAAGCTGGGCGCCAAGCCAAACGCAAACCTAGGCGTTAAACTAAGCGCCAAACCAAGCGCAAACCCAAGCCCCAAGCTAGGCATCAAGCCAAGCGCAAACCCAGGCGTTAAACTAAGCGCCAAACCAAGCGCAAAGCCAAGCGCCAAGCCAAACGTTAAGCCAAGCGTAAAGCCAAGCGCCAAGCCAAGCGCCAAACGAAGCGCAAATCCAAGCGAAAAGCCAAGCGCCAAACCAAGCGCAAAGCCAAGCGCCAAGCCAAGCGCCAAACAGAGCGCAAAGCCAAGCGCCAAACCAAGCGAAAAAACCAAGCACCAAGCCAGGCGCCAAGCCAAGCGCTATGCCAAGCGCCAAAACAAGCGGCAAGCCAAGCGATAAGTGAAGGTCCACGCCAAGCGCCAAACCAAACGCAAAGTCGAGCCCCAATCCAAGCGCCAACCCCAGCTCCAAGCCAAGCGCCAAGCTAAGAGCTAACCCAAGCACCTAGCCAAGCGCCAAGCTAATAGCTAAGACAAGATCCAAGACAAGCGATAAGCCAAGCGCCAAACCAAGCGCCAAACCAAGCACCTAGCCAACCGCCAAGCTAAGCGCAAAGCCAAGCTACAAGCCAAGCACTAAGCGCCAACCCACGTGCTAAGCCAAGCGCCAAGCCAAGCTCCCACGCAAGCGCCAAAGCAAGCGCCAAGCCAATCGCCAAGCAAGGCGCCAAGCCGAGCGCTAGGTTAAGCGCCAAGCTAAGCGCCAACGCAAGCGCCAAGCCAAGCGGCAAGCCACGCGCCAAGCCAAGCGCTATGCCAAGCGCCAATCCAAGCGCCAAGCCAAGCGCAAACCCAGGCGTTAAACTAAGCGCCAAACCAAGCGCAAACTCAAGCCCCAAGCTAGGCATCAAGCCAAGCGCAAACCCAGGCGTTAAACTAAGCGCCAAACCAAGCGCCAAACAAAGCGCTAAGCCAAGCGCCAAGCAAAGCTGCAAACCGAGCGCAAAACCAAGCTCTAAGCCAAGCGCCAAGTCGAGCTCCAAGCCAAGCGCCAAGCCAAGAGCTAAACCAAGCACCTAGCCAAGCGAATAGCTAAGACAAGATTCAAACCAAGCGATAAGCCAAGCGCCAAACCAAGCGCCAAACCAAGCACCTAGCTAAGCGCCAATCCAAGCGCAAAGCCCAGCACCAAGCCAAGCGCCAAGCCAAACGCCAAGCCAAGTGCCAAACGAAGCTCAAAGCCAAGCAGCAAGACAAGCGCCAAGCCATGCGCCAAGCCAAGCGTTAAGCCAAGCGCCAAGCCAAGCGCTAAGCCAAGCGCCAAACCAAGTGCCAAGCTAAGTGCCAAGCCATGCGCCAAGCCAAGCGCCAAGTTAAGCGCCAAGCCAAGCTGTAAACCGAGCGCAATGATAAGCACCAAGCCAACCGCCAAGTCAAGCGCCAAGCCAAGCGCCAAGCCAGGCGCCAAGCCAGGCGCCAAGCCGAGCGCTAGGTCAAGCACCAAACCAAACGCAAGGTTAAGCGCCAAGGCAAGCGCCAAGCCAAGCGCCAAGCCAAGCGCCAAGCCAAACGCCAGACGAAGCGCAAAGCCATGCGCCAAGCCAAGCGCCAAGCCAAGCGCCAAACCAAGCACAAAGCCAAGCGCCAACCCAGGCAGCAAGAGAAGCTCCAAGCCAAGCGCCAAGACAAGCGCCAAGCCAAACACCAAGTCAAGCGCCAAGCCAAGCGCCAAGATAAGCGCCAATCCAAGTATAAGGCCAAGCGCCAAGCCAATCGCCAAACCAAGCGCAAAAACCAAGCACCAAGCCAGGCGCCAAGCTAAGCGCCAAGCCAAGTTGCAAACCAAGCGCCAAAACAAGCGGCAAGGCATGCGATAAGTGAAGGTCCACGCCAAGCGCCAAACCAAGCGCCAACCCCAGCTCCAAGCCAAGCGCTAAGCCAAGCGCTAAACCAAGCACCTAGCCAAGCGCCAAGCTAATAGACAAGACAAGATCTAATTTAAGCGATAAGCCAAGTGCCAAACCAAGCGCCAAGCCAAGCATTAAGCGCCAAGCCACGCGCCAAGCCAAGCGCCAAGCCAAGCTCCCAGGCAAGCGCCAAAGCAAGCGCTAAGTCAAGCGCCAAGCTACGCGCTAAGCCAATCGCCAAACCAAGCACCAAGCCAAACGCCAAGCCACGCGCTAAGCCGCACGCCAAGCCAAGCGCCAAACCACGTGACAACCCGAACGCCAAGCCAAACGCCAAACCAAGCACCAAGCCAAGCGCCAAGCCACGCGCCAAGCCAAGCGCTATGCCAAGCGCCAATCCAAGCGCCAAACCAAGCGCAAACTCAAGCCCCAAGCTAGGCATCAAGCCAAGCGCAAACCCAGGCGTTAAACTAAGCGCCAAACCAAGCGCCAAACAAAGCGCTAAGCCAAGCGCCAAGCAAAGCTGCAAACCGAGCGCAAAACCAAGCTCCAAGCCAAGCGCCAAGTCGAGCTCCAAGCCAAGCGCCAAGCCAAGAGCTAAACCAAGCACCTAGCCAAGCGAATAGCTAAGACAAGATTCAAACCAAGCGATAAGCCAAGCGCCAAACCAAGCGCCAAACCAAGCACCTAGCTAAGCGCCAATCCAAGCGCAAAGCCCAGCACCAAGCCAAGCGCCAAGCCAAACGCCAAGCCAAGTGCCAAACGAAGCTCAAAGCCAAGCAGCAAGACAAGCGCCAAGCCATGCGCCAAGCCAAGCGTTAAGCCAAGCGCCAAGCCAAGCGCTAAGCCAAGCGCCAAACCAAGTGCCAAGCTAAGTGCCAAGCCATGCGCCAAGCCAAGCGCCAAGTTAAGCGCCAAGCCAAGCTGTAAACCGAGCGCAAAGATAAGCACCAAGCCAACCGCCAAGTCAAGCGCCAAGCCAAGCGCCAAGCCAGGCGCCAAGCCAGGCGCCAAGCCGAGCGCTAGGTCAAGCACCAAACCAAACGCAAGGTTAAGCGCCAAGGCAAGCGCCAAGCCAAGCGCCAAGCCAAGCGCCAAGCCAAGCGCCAAGCCAAGCGCCAGACGAAGCGCAAAGCCATGCCCCAAGCCAAGCGCCAAGCCAAGCGCCAAACCAAGCACAAAGCCAAGCGCTAACCCAGGCTAAAGCCAAGCTCCAAGCCAAGCGCCAAGACAAGCGCCAAGCCATGCGCCAAGCCAAGCGTTAAGCCAAGCGCCAAGCCAAGCGCTAAGCCAAGCGCCAAACCAAGCGCCAAGCTAAGCGCCAGACGAAGCGCAAAGCCATGCCCCAAGCCAAGCGCCAAGCCAAGCGCCAAACCAAGCACAAAGCCAAGCGCTAACCCAGGCTAAAGCCAAGCTCCAAGCCAAGCGCCAAGACAAGCGCCAAGCCAAACACCAAGTCAAGCGCCAAGTCAAGCGCCAAGATAAGCGCCAATCCAAGTATAAAGCCAAGCGCCAAGCCAATTGCCAAGCCAGGCGCCAAGCCAAGCGCCAAGCCAGGCGCCAAGCCAAGCGCCAAGCCAAGCGCTAAGCCAAGCGCCAAACCAAGTGCCAAGCCATGCGCCAAGCCAAGCGCCAAGCCAGGCGCCAAGCCAAGCGCCAAGCCAAGCGCCAAGCCAAGCGCCAAGCCAGGCGCCAAGCCAAGCGCCAAGCCAAGCGCTAAGAAAAGCGCCAAACCAAGTGCCAAGCTAAGTGCCAAGCCATGCGCCAAGCCAAGCGCCAAGTTAAGCGCCAAGCCAAGCTGTAAACCAAGCGCAAAGATAAGCACCAAGCCAAGCGCCAAGCCAAGCGCCAAGCCAAGCGCCAAGCCAAGCGCCAGACGAAGCGCAAAGCCATGCCCCAAGCCAAGCGCCAAGCCAAGCGCCAAACCAAGCACAAAGCCAAGCGCTAACCCAGGCTAAAGCCAAGCTCCAAGCCAAGCGCCAAGACAAGCGCCAAGCCAAACACCAAGTCAAGCGCCAAGTCAAGCGCCAAGATAAGCGCCAATCCAAGTATAAAGCCAAGCGCCAAGCCAATTGTTAAACCAAGCGCAAAAACCAAGCACCAAGCCAGGCGCCAAGCCAAGCGCCAAGCCAAGTTGCAAACCAAGCGCCAAAACAAGCGGCAAGGCAAGCGATAAGTGAAGGTCCACTCCAAGCGCCAAATCAAGCGCAAAGCCGAGCGCCAAGCCAAGCGCCAACCCCAGCTCCAAGCCAAGCGCTAAGCCAAGCGCTAAACCAAGCACCTAGCCAAGCGTCAAGCTAATAGACAAGACAAGATCCAATTTAAGCGATAAGCCAAGCGCCAAACCAAGCGCCAAGCCAAGCATTAAGCGCCAAGCCACGCGCCAAGCCACGCGCCAAGCCAAGCGCCAAGCCAAGCTCCCAGGCAAGCGCCAAAGCAAGCGCTAAGTCAAACGCCAAGCTACGCGCTAAGCCAATCGCGAAACCAAGCGCCAAGCCAAACGCCAAGTCACGCGCTAAGCCGCACGCCAAGCCAAGCGCCAAACCACGTGACAACCCGAACGCCAAGCCAAACGCCAAACCAAGCACCAAGCCAAGCGCCAAGCCAAGAGCCAAGTCAAGCGCCAACCCCAGCGCTAAGTCAAGCGCCAAGCAAAGCGCTAAGTCAAGCGCCAAGCCAAGCGTCAAGCCAAGCGCCAAAACAAGCGCCAAGTCAAGCGCCAAGCCAAACGCTAATTAAAGCGCCAAACCAAGCACCAAGCCAAGCGCCAACCCAAGCGCAGAGTAAAGCGCCAAATCAAGCTTCAAGTCAAGCGCCAACCCAAGCGCCAAGTCAAGCGCCAAGCCAAGCGCCAAGTAAAGTGCCAGACCTAGCACCAAGCCAAGCGCAAAGCCAAGCGCCAAGAAAGCGCCAAGCCAGGCGCCAAGCCGAGCGCTAGGTCAAGCGTCAAACCAAGCGCAAAGTTAAGCGTCAACGCAAGCGCCAAGCCAAGATCCAAGACACGCGCCAAGCCAAGCGCAACGCTAAGCGCCAGGTTAAGCGCCAAGCCAAGCGCCAAGCGCCAAGCTAAGCGCTCAGCCAAGCGTCGAACTAAGCGTCAAATCAAATGCCAAACCAAGCTCCAAGTCAAGCGCCAAGCCACGTGCCAAGCCAAGCGCCAAGCCAAGCCCCTAGCCAAGCGCCAAACCAAGCACCAAGTCAAGCGCCAAACTAAGCGCCAAGTCAAGCGCTTAGCCAAGCGCAAAGCCAAGCCCAAAGCTAGGCGCCAAGCCAAGCGCAAAGCCAGGCGCCAAACTAAGCGCCAAACCAAGCGCAAACCCGTGCGCCAAGCCAGGCGCCAAGCCAAGCGTCAAGCCAAGCGCAAAACCAAGCGCCAAGCCAAGCGCCAAGCCAAGCGCCAAACCAAGCGCAAAGCCAAGCGCCAAGCCAAGCGCAAAGCCAAGCGCCAAGCCAAGCGCAAAGCCAAGCGCCAAGCCAAACGCCAAACGAAGCGAAAAGCCAAGCGCCAAGCCAAGCGTTAAGCCAAGCGTAAAGCCAAGCCCCGAGCCAAGCGCCAAAGGAAGCGCCAGTTCAAGCGCCTAGCCAAGCGCAAAGCCAAGCGCCAAACGAAGCGAAAAGCCAAGCGCCAAGCCAAGCGCAAAGCCAAGCGCCAAGCCAAGCGCCAAGCCAAGCGCAAAGCCAAGCGCCAAGCCAAGCGCCAAGCCAAGCGCCAAGCCAAGCGCCAAGCCAAGCGCCAAGCCAAGCGTTAAGATAAGCGTAAAGCCAAGCCCCAAGCCAAGCGCTAAACCAAGCGATAAGCCAAGCGCCAAACTAAGCGCCAAGTCAAGCGCCTAGCCAAGCGCAAAGCCAAGCGCCAAACGAAGCGAAAAGCCAAGCGCCAAGCCAAGCGCCAAGCCCACCGCAAAGCCAAGCGCCAAGCCAAGCGCCAAGCCAAGCGCCAAGCCAAGCGCCAAGCCAAGCGCCAAGCCAAGCGCAAAGCCAAGCGCCAAGCCAAGCGCCAAACGAAGCGCAAAGCCAAGCGCCAAGCCAAGCGCCAAACGAAGCGCAAAGCCAAGCGCCAAGCCAAGCGCAAACCCAAGCGCCAAGCCAAGCGTTAAGCCAAGCGTAAAGCCAAGCCTCAATCCAAGCGCTAAACCAAGCACTTAGCCAAGCGCCAAGCTAATAGCCAAGACAAGATCCAAGCCACGCGATAAGCCAAGCACTAAACCAAGCGCCACACCAAGCACCTAGCCAAACGCAAAGCCAAGCGCCAAGCCAAACGCGAAGCCAAGCGCCAAGCCAAGCGCCAAGCCAAACGCAAAGCCAAGCGCCAAGCCAAGCGCCAAGCCAAGCGCCAAGCCAAGCGCCAAGCCAAACGCAAAGCCAAGCGCCAAGCCAAGCGCGAAGCCAAGCGCCAAACCAAGCGCAAAGCCAAGCGCCAAGCCAAGCGCAAAGCCAAGCGCCAAGCCAAGCGCAAAGCCAAGCGCTAAACCAAGCGCCAAACGAAGCGAAATTCCAAGCGCCAAGCCAAGCGTTAAGCCAAGCGTAAAGCCAAGCCCCGAGCCAAGCGCCAAACGAAGCGCCAAGTCAAGCGCCTAGCCAAGCGCAAAGCGAAGCCCAAACGAAGCGAAAAGTCAAGCGCCAAGCCAAGCGCAAAGCCAAGCGCCAAGCCAAGCGCCAAGCCAAGCGCAAAGCCAAGCGCCAAGCCAAGCGCCAAGCCAAGCGCCAAGCCAAGCGTTAAGCCAAGCGTAAAGCCAAGCCCCAAGCCAAGCGCTAAAGCAAGCACTTAGCCAAGTGCCAAGCTAATAGCCAAGACAAGATCCAAGCCAAGCGATAAGCCAAGCGCCAAACTAAGCGCCAAGTCAAGCGCCTAGCCAAGCGCAAACCCAAGCGCCAAACGAAGCGAAAAGCCAAGCGCCAAGCCAAGCGTTAAGCCAAGCGTAAAGCCAAGCCCTAAGCCAAGCGCCAAACGAAGCGCAAAACCAAGTGCCAAGCCAAGCGCCAAGCCAACCGCAAAGCCAAGCGCCAAGCCAAGCGCCAAGCCAAGCGCCAAGCCAAGCGCAAAGCCAAGCGCCAAGCCAAGCGCCAAACGAAGCGAAAAGCCAAGCGCCAAGCCAAGCGTTAAGCCAAGCGTAAAGCCAAGCCCTAAGCCAAGCGCCAAACGAAGCGCAAAACCAAGTGCCAAGCCAAGCGCCAAGCCAACCGCAAAGCCAAGCGCCAAGCCAAGCGCCAAGCCAAGCGCCAAGCCAAGCGCAAAGCCAAGCGCCAAGCCAAGCGCCAAACAAAGCGCAAAGCCAAGCGCCAAGCCAAGCGCAAACCCAAGCGCCAAGCCAAGCGCCAAGCCAAGCGTTAAGCCAAGCGTAAAGCCAAGCCCCAATCCAAGCGCTAAACCAAGCACTTAGCCAAGCGCCAAGCTAATAGCCAAGAGAAGATCCAAGCCAAGCGATAAGCCAAGCGCCAAACCAAGCGCCAAGCTAAGCGCCAAGCCAAGCGCCAAGTCAAGCGCCAAAATAAACGTCAAGTCAAGAGCCTAACCAAGCGCAAAGACAAGCCCCAAGCTAAGCGCCAAGCCAAGCGCAAACCCAGGCGTTAAACTAAGCGCCAAACCAAGCGCAAACTCAAGTCCCAAGCTAGGCATCAAGCCAAGCGCAAACACAGGCGTTAAACTAAGCGCCAAAGCAAGCGCCAAACAAAGCGCTTAGCAAGCGCCAAGCAAAGCTGCAAACCGAGCGCAAAACCAAGCTCCAAGCCAAGCGCCAAGTCGAGCTCCAAGCCAAGCGCCAAGCCAAGAGCTAAACCAAGCACCTAGCCAAGCGAATAGCTAAGACAAGATCCAAACCAAGCGATAACCCAAGCGCCAAACCAAGCGCCAAACCAAGCACCTAGCTATGCGCCAATCCAAGCGCAAAACCAAGTGCCAAGCCAAGCACCTAGCGCCAACCCACGTGCTAAGCCAAGCGCCAAGCAAGGCGCCAAGCAGGGCGCTAGGTTAAGCGTCAAGCCACGCGCCAAGCCAAGCGCCAAGCAAGGCACCAAGCAAAGCGCTAGGTTAAGCGCCAAGTTAAGCGCCAACGCAAGCGCCAAGCCAAGCGGCAAGCCACGCGTTAAGTCAAATGCTATGCCAAGTGCCAATCCAAGTGCCAAGCTAAGCGCAAGGCACGTGCTAAGCCAAGCGCTAAGCCAAGCGCCAAGCCAAGCGCCAAACAAAGCGCTAAGCCAAGCGACAAGCAAAGCTGCAAACCGAGCGCAAAACCAAGCTCCAAGCCAAGCGCCAAGCTAAGCGCCAAGCCAAACGCCAAAGCAAGCGCCAAGCCAAGCGCCAAAACAAGCGCCAAGTAAAGCGCCAACTCAAGCGCCAATCCAAGCGCCAAGCCAAGCGCCAAACCAGGCGCAAAGCTAATCGCCAAGCCAAGCGCCAAGCCAAGCGCGAAGCCAAGCGCCAAGCCAAGCGCCAAACCAAGCGAAAAGCCAAGCGCCAAGCTAAGCGCCAAGCCAAACGCCAAAGCAAGCGCCAAGCCAAGCGCCAAAACAAGCGCCAAGTCAAATGACAACCTAAGCTCTAAACCAAGCGCCAACCCAAGCGCCAAGACAAGCGCCAAGACAAGCGCCAAGCCACGTGCCAAGCCAAGCGCCAAGCCAAGCGCCCAGCCAAGCGCAAAGCCAAGCGCAAAGCCAAGCGCCAACCCAGGCAGCAAGCCAAGCTCCAAGCCAAGCGCCAAGCCAAGCGCTAAACAAAGTTCAAAACCAAGCGCCAAGTCAAGCGCCAAACCAAGCTCCAAGTTAAGTGCCAAGCCATGCGACAAGCCAAGCGCCAAACCACGCGCCAACCCAAACGCCAAGCCAAGCGCCAAACCAAGCGCCAAGCTAAGTGCCAAGCCATGCGACAAGCCAAGCGCCAAACCACGCGCCAACCCAAACGCCAAGCCAAGCGCCAAGCCAAGCGATAAGCCTAGCGTCAAGTGAAGCGCCAAACGAAGCCCCAAGCTAGGCGCCAAGCCAAGCGCAAACCCAGGCGTTAAACTAAGCGCCAAACCAAGCGTAAACCCAAGCCCCAAGCTAGGCATCAAGCTAAGCGCAAACCCGGGCGTTAAACTAAGCGCCAAACTAAGCGCCAAGCCAAGCGCCAAATCAAGCGCTAAGCCAAGCGCTAAACCAAGCGCCAAGCTAAATGCCAAGCCATGCGACAAACCCAGCGCAAAGCCAATCGCTAAGCCAAGCGCCAAACCAAGTGCCAAGCCAAGCGCCAAGCCAAGCGCCAAACCAAGCGCCAAGCTAAGTGCCAAGCCATGCGACAAACCAAGCGCCAAACCACGCGCCAACCCAAACGCCAAGCCAAGCGCCAAGCCAAGCGATAAGCCTAGCGTCAAGTGAAGCACCAAGTAAAGCGTCAAACCAAGCACCACCCCAAGCGCCAACCCAAGCGCCAAGCCTAGCGATAAGCCTAGCGTCAAGTAAAGCGCCAAACCAAGCCCCAAGCTGGGCGCCAAGCCAAACGCAAACCTAGGCGTTAAACTAAGCGCCAAACCAAGCGCAAACCCAAGCCCCAAGCTAGGCATCAAGCCAAGCGCAAACCCAGGCGTTAAACTAAGCGCCAAACCAAGCGCAAAGCCAAGCGCCAAGCCAAACGTTAAGCCAAGCGTAAAGCCAAGCGCCAAGCCAAGCGCCAAACAGAGCGCAAAGCCAAGTGGCAAACCAAGCGCCAAAACAAGCGGCAAGCCAAGCGCCAAACCAGGCGCAAAGCTAATCGCCAAGCCAAGCGCCAAGCCAAGCGCGAAGCCAAGCGCCAAGCCAAGCGCCAAACCAAGCGAAAAGCCAAGCGCCAAGCTAAGCGCCAAGCCAAACGCCAAAGCAAGCGCCAAGCCAAGCGCCAAAACAAGCGCCAAGTCAAATGACAACCTAAGCTCTAAGCCAAGCGCCAACCCAAGCGCCAAGCCAAGCGCCAAACCAGGCGCAAAGCTAATCGCCAAGCCAAGCGCCAAGCCAAGCGCGAAGCCAAGCGCCAAGCCAAGCGCCAAACCAAGCGAAAAGCCAAGCGCCAAGCTAAGCGCCAAGCCAAACGCCAAAGCAAGCGCCAAGCCAAGCGCCAAAACAAGCGCCAAGTCAAATGACAACCTAAGCTCTAAGCCAAGCGCCAACCCAAGCGCCAAGACAAGCGCCAAGACAAGCGCCAAGCCACGTGCCAAGCCAAGCGCCAAGCCAAGCGCCCAGCCAAGCGCAAAGCCAAGCGCAAAGCCAAGCGCCAACCCAGGCAGCAAGCCAAGCTCCAAGCCAAGCGCCAAGCCAAGCGCTAAACAAAGTTCAAAACCAAGCGCCAAGTCAAGCGCCAAACCAAGCTCCAAGTTAAGTGCCAAGCCATGCGACAAGCCAAGCGCCAAACCACGCGCCAACCCAAACGCCAAGCCAAGCGCCAAACAAAGCGCCAAGCTAAGTGCCAAGCCATGCGACAAGCCAAGCGCCAAACCACGCGCCAACCCAAACGCCAAGCCAAGCGCCAAGCCAAGCGATAAGCCTAGCGTCAAGTGAAGCGCCAAACGAAGCCCAAAGCTAGGCGCCAAGCCAAGCGCAAACCCAGGCGTTAAACTAAGCGCCAAACCAAGCGTAAACCCAAGCCCCAAGCTAGGCATCAAGCCAAGCGCAAACCCGGGCGTTAAACTAAGCGCCAAACTAAGCGCCAAGCCAAGCGCCAAATCAAGCGCTAAGCCAAGCGCTAAACCAAGCGCCAAGCTAAATGCCAAGCCATGCGACAAACCCAGCGCAAAGCCAATCGCTAAGCCAAGCGCCAAACCAAGTGCCAAGCCAAGCGCCAAGCCAAGCGCCAAACCAAGCGCCAAGCTAAGTGCCAAGCCATGCGACAAACCAAGCGCCAAATCACGCGCCAACCCAAACGCCAAGCCAAGCGCCAAGCCAAGCGATAAGCCTAGCGTCAAGTGAAGCACCAAGTAAAGCGTCAAACCAAGCACCACCCCAAGCGCCAACCCAAGCGCCAAGCCTAGCGATAAGCCTAGCGTCAAGTAAAGCGCCAAACCAAGCCCCAAGCTGGGCGCCAAGCCAAACGCAAACCTAGGCGTTAAACTAAGCGCCAAACCAAGCGCAAACCCAAGGCCCAAGCTAGGCATCAAGCCAAGCGCAAACCCAGGCGTTAAACTAAGCGCCAAACCAAGCGCAAAGCCAAGCGCCAAGCCAAACGTTAAGCCAAGCGTAAAGCCAAGCGCCAAGCCAAGCGCCAAACAGAGCGCAAAGCCAAGTGGCAAACCAAGCGCCAAAACAAGCGGCAAGCTAAGCGATAAGTGAAGGTCCACGCCAAGCGCCAAACCAAACGCAAAGTCGAGCCCCAATCCAAGCGCCAACCCCAGCTCCAAGCCAAGCGCCAAGCTAAGAGCTAACCCAAGCACCTAGCCAAGCGCCAAGCTAATAGCTAAGACAAGATCCAAGACAAGCGATAAGCCAAGCGCCAAACCAAGCGCCAAACCAAGCACCTAGCCAACCGCCAAGCTAAGCGCAAAGCCAAGCTACAAGCCAAGCACTAAGCGCCAACCCACGTGCTAAGCCAAGCGCCAAGCCAAGCTCCCACGCAAGCGCCAAAGCAAGCGCCAAGCCAATCGCCAAGCAAGGCGCCAAGCCGAGCGCTAGGTTAAGCGCCAAGCTAAGCGCCAACGCAAGCGCCAAGCCAAGCGGCAAGCCACGCGCCAAGCCAAGCGCTATGCCAAGCGCCAATCCAAGCGCCAAGCCAAGCGCAAACCCAGGCGTTAAACAAAGCGCCAAACCAAGCGCAAACTCAAGCCCCAAGCTAGGCATCAAGCCAAGCGCAAACCCAGGCGTTAAACTAAGCGCCAAACCAAGCGCCAAACAAAGCGCTAAGCCAAGCGCCAAGCAAAGCTGCAAACCGAGCGCAAAACCAAGCTCTAAGCCAAGCGCCAAGTCGAGCTCCAAGCCAAGCGCCAAGCCAAGAGCTAAACCAAGCACCTAGCCAAGCGAATAGCTAAGACAAGATTCAAACCAAGCGATAAGCCAAGCGCCAAACCAAGCGCCAAACCAAGCACCTAGCTAAGCGCCAATCCAAGCGCAAAGCCCAGCACCAAGCCAAGCGCCAAGCCAAACGCCAAGCCAAGTGCCAAACGAAGCTCAAAGCCAAGCAGCAAGACAAGCGCCAAGCCATGCGCCAAGCCAAGCGTTAAGCCAAGCGCCAAGCCAAGCGCTAAGCCAAGCGCCAAACCAAGTGCCAAGCTAAGTGCCAAGCCATGCGCCAAGCCAAGCGCCAAGTTAAGCGCCAAGCCAAGCTGTAAACCGAGAGCAAAGATCAGCACCAAGCCAACCGCCAAGTCAAGCGCCAAGCCAAGCGCTAAGCCAGGCGCCAAGCCAGGCGCCAAGCCGAGCGCTAGGTCAAGCACCAAACCAAACGCAAGGTTAAGCGCCAAGGCAAGCGCCAAGCCAAGCGCCAAGCCAAGCGCCAGACGAAGCGCAAAGCCATGCGCCAAGCCAAGCGCCAAGCCAAGCGCCAAACCAAGCACAAAGCCAAGCGCTAACCCAGGCAGCAAGAGAAGCTCCAAGCCAAGCGCCAAGACAAGCGCCAAGCCAAACACCAAGTCAAGCGCCAAGCCAAGCGCCAAGATAAGCGCCAATCCAAGTATAAGGCCAAGCGCCAAGCCAATCGCCAAACCAAGCGCAAAAACCAAGCACCAAGCCAGGCGCCAAGCCAAGCGCCAAGCCAAGTTGCAAACCAAGCGCCAAAACAAGCGGCAAGGCATGCGATAAGTGAAGGTCCACGCCAAGCGCCAAACCAAGCGCCAACCCCAGCTCCAAGCCAAGCGCTAAGCCAAGCGCTAAACCAAGCACCTAGCCAAGCGCCAAGCTAATAGACAAGACAAGATCCAATTTAAGCGATAAGCCAAGTGCCAAACCAAGCGCCAAGCCAAGCATTAAGCGCCAAGCCACGCGCCAAGCCAAGCGCCAAGCCAAGCTCCCAGGCAAGCGCCAAAGCAAGCGCTAAGTCAAGCGCCAAGCTACGCGCTAAGCCAATCGCCAAACCAAGCACCAAGCCAAACGCCAAGCCACGCGCTAAGCCGCACGCCAAGCCAAGCGCCAAACCACGTGACAACCCGAACGCCAAGCCAAACGCCAAACCAAGCACCAAGCCAAGCGCCAAGCCACGCGCCAAGCCAAGCGCTATGCCAAGCGCCAATCCAAGCGCCAAACCAAGCGCAAACTCAAGCCCCAAGCTAGGCATCAAGCCAAGCGCAAACCCAGGCGTTAAACTAAGCGCCAAACCAAGCGCCAAACAAAGCGCTAAGCCAAGCGCCAAGCAAAGCTGCAAACCGAGCGCAAAACCAAGCTCCAAGCCAAGCGCCAAGTCGAGCTCCAAGCCAAGCGCCAAGCCAAGAGCTAAACCAAGCACCTAGCCAAGCGAATAGCTAAGACAAGATTCAAACCAAGCGATAAGCCAAGCGCCAAACCAAGCGCCAAACCAAGCACCTAGCTAAGCGCCAATCCAAGCGCAAAGCCCAGCACCAAGCCAAGCGCCAAGCCAAACGCCAAGCCAAGTGCCAAACGAAGCTCAAAGCCAAGCAGCAAGACAAGCGCCAAGCCATGCGCCAAGCCAAGCGTTAAGCCAAGCGCCAAGCCAAGCGCTAAGCCAAGCGCCAAACCAAGTGCCAAGCTAAGTGCCAAGCCATGCGCCAAGCCAAGCGCCAAGTTAAGCGCCAAGCCAAGCTGTAAACCGAGCGCAAAGATAAGCACCAAGCCAACCGCCAAGTCAAGCGCCAAGCCAAGCGCCAAGCCAGGCGCCAAGCCAGGCGCCAAGCCGAGCGCTAGGTCAAGCACCAAACCAAACGCAAGGTTAAGCGCCAAGGCAAGCGCCAAGCCAAGCGCCAAGCCAAGCGCCAAGCCAAGCGCCAAGCCAAGCGCCAGACGAAGCGCAAAGCCATGCCCCAAGCCAAGCGCCAAGCCAAGCGCCAAACCAAGCACAAAGCCAAGCGCTAACCCAGGCTAAAGCCAAGCTCCAAGCCAAGCGCCAAGACAAGCGCCAAGCCAAACACCAAGTCAAGCGCCAAGTCAAGCGCCAAGATAAGCGCCAATCCAAGTATAAAGCCAAGCGCCAAGCCAATTGCCAAACCAAGCGCAAAAACCAAGCACCAAACCAGGCGCCAAGCCAAGCGCCAAGCCAAGTTGCAAACCAAGCGCCAAAACAAGCGGCAAGGCAAGCGATAAGTGAAGGTCCACTCCAAGCGCCAAATCAAGCGCAAAGCCGAGCGCCAAGCCAAGCGCCAACCCCAGCTCCAAGCCAAGCGCTAAGCCAAGCGCTAAGCCAAGCGCTAAACCAAGCACCTAGCCAAGCGTCAAGCTAATAGACAAGACAAGATCCAATTTAAGCGATAAGCCAAGCGCCAAACCAAGCGCCAAGCCAAGCATTAAGCGCCAAGCCACGCGCCAAGCCACGCGCCAAGCCAAGCGCCAAGCCAAGCTCCCAGGCAAGCGCCAAAGCAAGCGCTAAGTCAAACGCCAAGCTACGCGCTAAGCCAATCGCGAAACCAAGCGCCAAGCCAAACGCCAAGTCACGCGCTAAGCCGCACGCCAAGCCAAGCGCCAAACCACGTGACAACCCGAACGCCAAGCCAAACGCCAAACCAAGCACCAAGCCAAGCGCCAAGCCAAGAGCTAAGTCAAGCGCCAACCCCAGCGCTAAGTCAAGCGCCAAGCAAAGCGCTAAGTCAAGCGCCAAGCCAAGCGTCAAGCCAAGCGCCAAAACAAGCGCCAAGTCAAGCGCCAAGCCAAACGCTAATTAAAGCGCCAAACCAAGCACCAAGCCAAGCGCCAACCCAAGCGCAGAGTAAAGCGCCAAATCAAGCTTCAAGTCAAGCGCCAACCCAAGCGCCAAGTCAAGCGCCAGACCTAGCACCAAGCCAAGCGCAAAACCAAGCGCCAAGAAAGCGCCAAGCCAGGCGCCAAGCCGAGCGCTAGGTCAAGCGTCAAACCAAGCGCAAAGTTAAGCGTCAACGCAAGCGCCAAGCCAAGATCCAAGACACGCGCCAAGCCAAGCGCAACGCTAAGCGCCAGGTTAAGCGCCAAGCCAAGCGCCAAGCGCCAAGCTAAGCGCTCAGCCAAGCGCCGAACCAAGCGTCAAATCAAATGCCAAACCAAGCTCCAAGTCAAGCGCCAAGCCACGTGCCAAGCCAAGCGCCAAGCCAAGCCCCTAGCCAAGCGCCAAACCAAGCACCAAGTCAAGCGCCAAACTAAGCGCCAAGTCAAACGCTTAGCCAAGCGCAAAGCCAAGCCCAAAGCTAGGCGCCAAGCCAAGCGCAAAGCCAGGCGCCAAACTAACCGCCAAACCAAGCGCAAACCCGTGCGCCAAGCCAGGCGCCAAGCCAAGCGCCAAGCCAAGCGCAAAACCAAGCGCCAAGCCAAGCGCCAAGCCAAGCGCCAAACCAAGCGCAAAGCCAAGCGCCAAGCCAAGCGCAAAGCCAAGCGCCATGCCAAGCGCAAAGCCAAGCGCCAAGCCAATCGCCAAACGAAGCGAAAAGCCAAGCGCCAAGCCAAGCGTTAAGCCAAGCGTAAAGCCAAGCCCCGAGCCAAGCGCCAAAGGAAGCGCCAGTTCAAGCGCCTAGCCAAGCGCAAAGCCAAGCGCCAAACGAAGCGAAAAGCCAAGCGCCAAGCCAAGCGCAAAGCCAAGCGCCAAGCCAAGCGCCAAGCCAAGCGCAAAGCCAAGCGCCAAGCCAAGCGCCAAGCCAAGCGCCAAGCCAAGCGCCAAGCCAAGCGCCAAGCCAAGCGCCAAGCCAAGCGTTAAGATAAGCGTAAAGCCAAGCCCCAAGCCAAGCGCTAAACCAAGCGATAAGCCAAGCGCCAAACTAAGCGCCAAGTCAAGCGCCTAGCCAAGCGCAAAGCCAAGCGCCAAACGAAGCGAAAAGCCAAGCGCCAAGCCAAGCGCAAAGCCAAGCGCCAAGCCAAGCGCCAAGCCAAGCGCCAAACGAAGCGAAAAGCCAAGCGCCAAACCAAGCGTTAAGCCAAGCGTAAAGCCAAGCCCTAAGCCAAAAGCCAAACGAAGCGCAAAACCAAGCGCCAAGCCAAGCGCCAAGCCCACCGCAAAGCCAAGCGCCAAGCCAAGCGCCAAGCCAAGCGCCAAGCCAAGCGCCAAGCCAAGCGCAAAGCCAAGCGCCAAGCCAAGCGCCAAACGAAGCGCAAAGCCAAGCGCCAAGCCAAGCGCAAACCCAAGCGCCAAGCCAAGCGTTAAGCCAAGCGTAAAGCCAAGCCCCAATCCAAGCGCTAAACCAAGCACTTAGCCAAGCGCCAAGCTAATAGCCAAGACAAGATCCAAGCCACGCGATAAGCCAAGCACTAAACCAAGCGCCACACCAAGCACCTAGCCAAACGCAAAGCCAAGCGCCAAGCCAAACGCGAAGCAAAGCGCCAAGCCAAGCGCCAAGCCAAACGCAAAGCCAAGCGCCAAGCCAAGCGCCAAAATAAACGTCAAGTCAAGCGCCTAGCCAAGCGCCAAGCCAAGCGCCAAGCCAAGCGCCAAGCCAAACGCAAAGCCAAGCGCCAAGCCAAGCGCGAAGCCAAGCGCCAAACCAAGCGCAAAGCCAAGCGCCAAGCCAAGCGCAAAGCCAAGCGCCAAGCCAAGCGCAAAGCCAAGCGCTAAGCCAAGCGCCAAACGAAGCGAAAATCCAAGCGCCAAGCCAAGCGTTAAGCCAAGCGTAAAGCCAAGCCCCGAGCCAAGCGCCAAACGAAGCGCCAAGTCAAGCGCCTAGCCAAGCGCCAAGCCAAACGCAAAGCCAAGCGCCAAGCCAAGCGCGAAGCCAAGCGCCAAACCAAGCGCAAAGCCAAGCGCCAAGCCAAGCGCAAAGCCAAGCGCCAAGCCAAGCGCCAAGCCAAGCGCAAAGCCAAGCGCCAAGCCAAGCGCCAAGCCAAGCGCCAAGCCAAGCGTTAAGCCAAGCGTAAAGCCAAGCCCCAAGCCAAGCGCTAAAGCAAGCACTTAGCCAAGTGCCAAGCTAATAGCCAAGACAAGATCCAAGCCAAGCGATAAGCCAAGCGCCAAACTAAGCGCCAAGTCAAGCGCCTAGCCAAGCGCAAACCCAAGCGCCAAACGAAGCGAAAAGCCAAGCGCCAAGCCAAGCGCAAAGCCAAGCGCCAAGCCAAGCGCCAAACGAAGCGAAAAGCCAAGCGCCAAGCCAAGCGTTAAGCCAAGCGTAAAGCCAAGCCCTAAGCCAAGCGCCAAACGAAGCGCAAAACCAAGTGCCAAGCCAAGCGCCAAGCCAACCGCAAAGCCAAGCGCCAAGCCAAGCGCCAAGCCAAGCGCCAAGCCAAGCGCAAAGCCAAGCGCCAAGCCAAGCGCCAAACAAAGCGCAAAGCCAAGCGCCAAGCCAAGCGCAAACCCAAGCGCCAAGCCAAGCGCCAAGCCAAGCGTTAAGCCAAGCGTAAAGCCAAGCCCCAATCCAAGCGCTAAACCAAGCAACTTGCCAAGCGCCAAGCTAATAGCCAAGACAAGATCCAAGCCAAGCGATAAGCCAAGCGCCAAACCAAGCGCCAAGCCAAGCGCCAAGCCAAGCGCCAAGTCAAGCGCCAAAATAAACGTCAAGTCAAGAGCCTAACCAAGCGCAAAGACAAGCCCCAAGCTAAGCGCCAAGCCAAGCGCAAACCCAGGCGTTAAACTAAGCGCCAAACCAAGCGCAAACTCAAGTCCCAAGCTAGGCATCAAGCCAAGCGCAAACACAGGCGTTAAACTAAGCGCCAAAGCAAGCGCCAAACAAAGCGCTTAGCAAGCGCCAAGCAAAGCTGCAAACCGAGCGCAAAACCAAGCTCCAAGCCAAGCGCCAAGTCGAGCTCCAAGCCAAGCGCCAAGCCAAGAGCTAAACCAAGCACCTAGCCAAGCGAATAGCTAAGACAAGATCCAAACCAAGCGATAACCCAAGCGCCAAACCAAGCGCCAAACCAAGCACCTAGCTATGCGCCAATCCAAGCGCAAAACCAAGTGCCAAGCCAAGCACCTAGCGCTAACCCACGTGCTAAGCCAAGCGCCAAGCAAGGCGCCAAGCAGAGCGCTAGGTTAAGCGTCAAGACACGCGCCAAGCCAAGCGCCAAGCAAGGCACCAAGCAAAGCGCTAGGTTAAGCGCCAAGTTAAGCGCCAACGCAAGCGCCAAGCCAAGCGGCAAGCCACGCGTTAAGTCAAATGCTATGCCAAGTGCCAATCCAAGTGCCAAGCTAAGCGCAAGGCACGTGCTAAGCCAAGCTCTAAGCCAAGCGCCAAGCCAAGCGCCAAACAAAGCGCTAAGCCAAGCGACAAGCAAAGCTGCAAACCGAGCGCAAAACCAAGCTCCAAGCCAAGCGCCAAGCTAAGCGCCAAGCCAAACGCCAAAGCAAGCGCCAAGCCAAGCGCCAAAACAAGCGCCAAGTAAAGCGCCAACTCAAGCGCCAATCCAAGCGCCAAGCCAAGCGCCAAACCAGGCGCAAAGCTAATCGCCAAGCCAAGCGCCAAGCCAAGCGCGAAGCCAAGCGCCAAGCCAAGCGCCAAACCAAGCGAAAAGCCAAGCGCCAAGCTAAGCGCCAAGCCAAACGCCAAAGCAAGCGCCAAGCCAAGCGCCAAAACAAGCGCCAAGTCAAATGACAACCTAAGCTCTAAGCCAAGCGCCAACCCAAGCGCCAAGACAAGCGCCAAGCCACGTGCCAAGCCAAGCGCCAAGCCAAGCGCCCAGCCAAGCGCAAAGCCAAGCGCAAAGCCAAGCGCCAACCCAGGCAGTAAGCCAAGCTCCAAGCCAAGCGCCAAGCCAAGCGCTAAACAAAGTTCAAAACCAAGCGCCAAGTCAAGCGCCAAGTCAAGCGCCAAACCAAGCGCAAAGCCAAGCGCCAACCCAGGCAGCAAGCCAAGCTCCAAGCCAAGCGCCAAGATACGTGTCAAGACAAGCGCCAAGCCAAGCGCCAAGTCAAATGCCAACCTAAGCTCCAAGCCAAGTGCCAACCCAAGCGCCAAGTCAAGCGCCAAGCCACGTGCCAAGCCAAGCGCCAAACCAAGTGCAAAACCAAGCGCCAAGCCAAGCGTTAAGCCAAGCGCAAAGCCAAGCGCCAAGCCAAGCGCTAAACAAAGCTCAAATCCAAGCGCCAAGTCAAGCACCAAGCCAAGCGCAAAGCCAAGCGCAAAGCCAAGCGCCAACCCAGGCAGCAAGCCAAGCTCCAAGCCAAGCGCCCAAGCTAAGCGCCAGTCCAAACGCCAAGGCAAGCGCAAAGCCAAACGCCAACCCAGGCAGCAAGCCAAGCTCCAAGACAAGCGCCAAGCCAAGCGCCAAGCCAAACGCCAAGGCAAGCGCCAAGCCAAACGCCAAGATAAGCGCCAAGCCAAACGCCAAGCCAAGCGCCAAGATAAGCGCCAAGCCAAGTGCAAAGCCAAGCGCCAAGCCAAGCGCCAAACCAAGCGAAAAAACCAAGCACCAAGCCAGGCGACAAGCCAAGCGCCAACCCAAGTTGCAAACCTAGCCCCAAAACAAGCGGCAAGCCAAACGATAAGTGGAAGTCCACGCCAAGCGCCAAACCAATAGCCAAGACAATATCCAAGCCAAGCGATAAGGCAAGCGCCAAACCAAGCACCTAGCCAAGCGCCAAACCAAGTATAAAACCAAGCACCAAGCCAAGCGCCAAGCCAAACGACAAACCAAGCGCCGAGCCACGCACCAAGCCAGGCGCAGACACAAGCGCTAAGTCAAGCGCCAAGCAAAACGCCAAGCCAAGCGCCAAGTCAAGCGCCAAGCCAAACGCCAAGCCAAGCGCAAAAACAAGCGCCAAGTCAAGCGCCAAGCCAAGCATCAACCCAGGCAGCAAGCCAAGCTCCAAGCCAAGCGCCAAACTAAGCGCCAAGCCAAACGCCAAAGCAAGCGCCAAGCCAAGCGCCAAACCAAGCGCAAAGCCAAGCGCCAACCCAGGCAGCAAGCCAAGCTCGAAGCTAAGCGCCAAGCCAAGCGCCAAGGCAAACGCCAAGGCAAGCGCCAAGCCAAGCGCCAAACCAAACGCCAAGCCAAGCGCCAAGTCAAGCGCCAAGCCAAGCGCCAAGTAAAGGGCCAACCCAAGCGCCAATCCAAGCGCCAACCCAAGCGCCAAGCCAAGCGATAAGCCTAGCGTCAAGTGAAACGCCAAACCAAGCACCAAGACAAGCGCCAACCCAAGCGCCAAGCCAAGCGCCAAGATAAACGCCAAGATAAGTGCAAAGCCAAGCGCCAAGCCAAGCGCCAATCCAAGCGAAAAAACCAAGCACCAAGCCAGGCGCCAAGCCAAGCGCCAACCCAAGTTGCAAACCAAGCGCCAAAACAAGCGGCAAGCCAAGCAATAAGTGAAGGTCCACACCAAGCGCCAAACCAAGAGCCAAGACAAGATCCAAGCCAAGCGATAAGCCAAGCGCCAAACCAAGCGCCAAACCAAGCACCTAGCCAAGCGCCAAACCAAGCGCAAAGCCTAGCGCCAAGCCAAGCGCCAGGCCAAACGACAAACCAAGCGCCCAGCCACGCACCAAGCCAAGCGCCAACCCAAGCGCTAAGTCAAGCGCCAAGCCAATTGCCCAGCCAAGCGCCAAAACAAGCGCCAAGTCAAGCGCTAAGCCAAGCGCCAAGTAAACCGCGAAACCAATCACCAAACCAAGCGCCAACCCAAGCACCAAGTCAAGCGCCAAGGAAGCGCCAAGTAAAGCGTTAAACCAAGAATCACCCCAAGCGCCAACCCAAGCGCCAAGCCAAGCGATACTCCTAGCGTCAAGTAAAGCGCCAAACCAAGCGCGAAGTAAAGCGCCAACCCAAGCGCCAAGTCTGTAACAACCTGGTTTTCTTATGGAGTTATTTAATTTTGAGCCGTGAATAAGTACCACTGTTAATGAACTTTTTAGTCCCGGGCAGTCAGATGCCAGGGTTCAATTTACTCTCTCAAGTATATAGAAAAGTACACATAACATCAAAGGGATTTATTTTATATACCTATTTACATTGTAACTTAATAAAATTATTTCCCGTATTCTGTACAAAAATAATATGATTTCTTCTATCTTGTACGCCTGGCGGGCGGACAACCCTTTTTGCTTCACGAGTTGTACGGGTTGCGGATCGCTAAAATCACACACGTACCGCTGTAGTGGCTTGCGTAAACGCCCTCTAACGGCCAAGACTGTAAACAGAAAAATTCGAGGTTAACTTTGTTTATATTGGATGAACATTGTAAATTCGGGTACAATCTTGTTTATTTCAGGGGCTGTGCTTACAAATAAACGTGGGGCGAACGCCTGGCTTGCCCCAACCTAATCCGTAGTGCCGAATAGCTTCTATTGGCAAGTGAAATGACAGTGTATTAAATTCGTTTAGAAACGGTGATAACCTTCAAAGTTATTAATTAAACCACGGAGATTTTAATTGTTAAGTTAAAGCACTACGGATCTGCTCAGGACATTTATAAACCAGGACCCCTCCAGGTGAGTAAGGCTCTGGATTCTTGTACCAAAACTATTTTTGCGGCGAGCTTTGCCGGTGTCGTGACCTTGACTTCAGGATAACTTTATGTGGTCAATTTCGGGATTTGAAACTTTTACTTGGGTGTAAAAGCACTCGCAGGGGGTGCATGAAACCAATTATTAACTTTCTGAGTGGCGAGTGAAACTCTCTGAGGTTTTACGAGTAAGTTTCGTGTTTTGACTCAATACGGGTTTTGGAATTATTGCTAGAATAAAGAGTGAGGCCCTTTTAAGTTTTGCGAATGAGTTGGGTGTTGGTTCTTGCGACTAGCGTGGAGGGCTTTGCCTGAAGGGCTTTAAAATAGGATAAAGACAAGTCTGTATCCTAGGAGCCGTTTCTACGGGCTGAGATTTGTTTATAACAGATCGCTCTGGTCGTTATCCACGATGCCCTAAGCGATTGTTATTATAGCAAATGCCGCGAAGGTTTTACAGAAATCGAGATTTGTTTATAACAGATCGCTCTGGTCGTTATCCACGATGCCCTAAGCGATTGTTATTATGGCAAATGACGCGAAGGTTTTACAGAAATCGAGATTTGTTTATAACAGATCGCTCTGGTCGTTATCCACGATGCCCTAAGCGATTGTTATTCTAGCCTGGTACAGGAAAATTTTCTACAGGAATTTCTAGTCGCAGGAACGAAGTGTTTCGGATCGGTTTCAGGAACTAGGCCCCAGGGGGACCTAGAGCTAGACGCTGTTCAGGGACGGTGGACGTAAGCTCATCTAACAGCGTGCGTTATCTATTTATACTATACCATACTCTTTATCAGTGCTGGAAATTTGGAAGGGATGCGCCGGACGACGTCCTGTCGATGCGGGCGCAGAACGGTGCTTTTGTCGTGTTATCAATTTTCTCGCGCTTTGGCGATGTTTTCTAGGTGAATGTGACGGAATTTTAGCGGGACGAAATTTGAACGCATTCCAATGCGTAGAAATAATAATTCGGCCGGAGCTAACGTCACAAGTTAAGTGCCAAACCAAGCGTCAAGTAAAGCGCCAACCCAAGCGCCAGGTCAAGCGCCAAGCCAAGCGCCAAACCAAGCGCCAAGCCAAGATCCAAGATAAGCGCCAAACCAAGCGCCAACCCAAGCGCCAAGCCAAGCGATACTCCTAGCGTCAAGTGAAGCGCCAAACCAAGCGCGAAGTAAAGCGCCAACCCAAGCGCCAAGTCAAGTGCCAAACCAAGCGTCAAGTAAAGCGCTAAGCCAAGCGCAAAGACAAGCGCGAAGCCAAGCGCCAAGCCAAGCGCCAAGCCAAGCGCTAAGCCAAGCGCCAAACCAAGCGCCAAGCCAAGATCCAAGATAAGCGCCAAACCAAGCGCCAAGCTAAGTGCCAAGCCATGCGACAAGACAAGCGCCAAGCCAAACGCCAACCCAAGCGCCAAGCCAAGCGATAAGCCTAACGTCAAGTGAAACGCCAAACCAAGCACCAAGCCAAGCGCCAACCCAAGCGACAAGCCAAGCGCCAAGATAAACGCCAAGATAAGTGCAAAGCCAAGCGCCAAGCCAAGCGCCAATCCAAGCGAAAAAACCAAGCACCAAGCCAGGCGCCAAGCCAAGCGCCAACCCAAGTTGCAAACCAAGCGCCAAAACAAGCGGCAAGCCAAGCGATAAGTGAAGGTCCACACCAAGCGCCAAACCAAGAGCCAAGACAAGATCCAAGCCAAGCGATAAGCCAAGCGCCAAACCAAGCGCCAAACCAAGCACCTAGCCAAGCGCCAAACCAAGCGCAAAGCCTAGCGCCAAGCCAAGCGCCAGGCCAAACGACAAACCAAGCGCCGAGCCACGCACCAAGCCAAGCGCCAACCCAAGCGCTAAGTCAAGCGCCAAGCCAATTGCCCAGCCAAGCGCCAAAACAAGCGCCAAGTCAAGCGCTAAGCCAAGCGCCAAGTAAACCGCGAAACCAATCACCAAACCAAGCGCCAACCCAAGCACCAAGTCAAGCGCCAAGGAAGCGCCAAGTAAAGCGTTAAACCAGGAATCACCCCAAGCGCCAACCCAAGCGCCAAGCCAAGCGATACTCCTAGCGTCAAGTGAAGCGCCAAACCAAGCGCGAAGTAAAGCGCCAACCCAAGCGCCAAGTCAAGTGCCAAACCAAGCGTCAAGTAAAGCGCCAACCCAAGCGCCAGGTCAAGCGCCAAGCCAAGCGCCAAACCAAGCGCCAAGCCAAGATCCAAGATAAGCGCCAAACCAAGCGCCAACCCAAGCGCCAAGCCAAGCGTTACTCCTAGCGTCAAGTGAAGCGCCAAACCAAGCGCGAAGTAAAGCGCCAACCCAAGCGCAAAGTCAAGTGCCAAACCAAGCGTCAAGTAAAGCGCTAAGCCAAGCGCAAAGACAAGCGCGAAGCCAAGCGCCAAGCCAAGCGCCAAGCCAAGCGCTAAGCCAAGCGCCAAACCAAGCGCCAAGCCAAGATCCAAGATAAGCGCCAAACCAAGCGCCAAGCTAAGTGCCAAACCATGCGACAAGACAAGCGCCAAGCCAAACGCCAAGCCAAGCGCCAGGCCAAACGCCAAGCCAAGCGCAAAGCCAAACTTTAAACCAAGCGCCAAGCCAAGCGCCAAGCCAAACGTCAAACCAAGCGCCAAACCAAGTGCCAAACCAAGCGCAAAGTCAAGCGGCAAGACAAGCGCAAAGCCACGCGTCAAGCCAAGCCTTAAGCCAAGCGCCAAGCCAAGCGCTAAACCAAGCGCCAATCCAAGCGCCAGGCTAAGTGCCAAGTCATGCGACAAGCCAAGCGCCAAGCCAAGCGCCAAAATAAGCGCCAAACCAAGCGCCAAGCTAAGTGCCAGGCCATGCGACAAGACAAGCGCCAAGCCAAGCGCCTAGCCTAACGCCATGCTAAGCGCCAAACCAAGCACCAAGCCAAGCGCCAATCCAAACGCTAAACCAAGCGCCAAACCAAGTGCCAAACCAAGCGCAAAGTTAAGCCGCAAGACAAGCACAAAGCCATGCGTCAAGCCAAGCGTTAAGCCAAGCGCCAAGCCAAGCGCTAAACCAAGCGCCAATCCAATCGCCAAGCTAAGTGCCAAGTTATGCGACAAGCCAAGCGCAAAGCCAAGCTGTAAACCGAGCTTAAAGATAAGCGCCAAGGTAAGCGCCAACCCAAGCGCCAAGTCAAGTGCCAAACCAAACGTCAAGTAAAGCGCCAACCCAAGCGCCAGGTCAAGCGCCAAGCCAAGCGCCAAACCAAGCGCCAAGCCAAGATCCAAGATAAGCGCCAAACCAAGCGCCAACCCAAGCGCCAAGCCAAGCGTTACTCCTAGCATCAAGTGAAGCGCCAAACCAAGCGCGAAGTAAAGCGCCAACCCAAGCGCCAAGTCAAGTGCCAAACCAAGCGTCAAGTAAAGCGCTAAGCCAAGCGCAAAGACAAGCGCGAAGCCAAGCGCCAAGCCAAGCGCCAAGCCAAGCGCTAAGCCAAGCGCCAAACCAAGCGCCAAGCCAAGATCCAAGATAAGCGCCAAACCAAGCGCCAAGCTAAGTGCCAAGCCATGCGACAAGACAAGCGCCAAGCCAAACGCCAAGCCAAGCGCCAGGCCAAACGCCAAGCCAAGCGCAAAGCCAAACTTTAAACCAAGCGCCAAGCCAAGCGCCAAGCCAAACGTCAAACCAAGCGCCAAACCAAGTGCCAAACCAAGCGCAAAGTCAAGCGGCAAGACAAGCGCAAAGCCACGCGTCAAGCCAAGCGTTAAGCCAAGCGCCAAGCCAAGCGCTAAACCAAGCGCCAATCCAAGCGCCAAGCTAAGTGCCAAGTCATGCGACAAGCCAAGCTCCAAGCCAAGCGCCAAAATAAGCGCCAAACCAAGCGCCAAGCTAAGTGCCAAGCCATGCGACAAGACAAGCGCCAAGCCAAGCGCCTAGCCTAACGCCATGCTAAGCGCCAAACCAAGCACCAAGCCAAGCGCCAAGCCAAACGCTAAACCAAGCGCCAAACCAAGTGCCAAACCAAGCGCAAAGTCAAGCCGCAAGACAAGCACAAAGCCATGCGTCAAGCCAAGCGTTAAGCCAAGCGCCAAGCCAAGCGCTAAACCAAGCGCCAATCCAATCGCCAAGCTAAGTGCCAAGTTATGCGACAAGCCAAGCGCAAAGCCAAGCTATAAACCGAGCTTAAAGATAAGCGCCAAGGTAAGCGCTAAACCAAGCGCCAAACCAAGTGCCAAACCAAGCGCAAAGTCAAGCCGGAAGACAAGCGCAAAACCATGCGTCAAGCCAAGCGTAAAGCCACGCGCCAAGCCATGCGCTATGCCAAGCGCTAATCCAAGCGCCTGGCCAAGCGCCAAGCCAAGCGCCAACGCAAGCGCCAAGCCAAGCGCCAAGCCAATTGCCCAGCCAAGCGCCAAAACAAGCGCCAAGTCAAGCGCTAAGCCAAGCGCCAAGTAAACCGCGAAACCAATCACCAAACCAAGCGCCAACCCAAGCACCAAGTCAAGCGCCAAGGAAGCGCCAAGTAAAGCGTTAAACCAAGAATCACCCCAAGCGCCAACCCAAGCGCCAAGCCAAGCGATACTCCTAGCGTCAAGTAAAGCGCCAAACCAAGCGCGAAGTAAAGCGCCAACCCAAGCGCCAAGTCTGTAACAACCTGGTTTTCTTATGGAGTTATTTAATTTTGAGCCGTGAATAAGTACCACTGTTAATGAACTTTTTAGTCCCGGGCAGTCAGATGCCAGGGTTCAATTTACTCTCTCAAGTATATAGAAAAGTACACATAACATCAAAGGGATTTATTTTATATACCTATTTACATTGTAACTTAATAAAATTATTTCCCGTATTCTGTACAAAAATAATATGATTTCTTCTATCTTGTACGCCTGGCGGGCGGACAACCCTTTTTGCTTCACGAGTTGTACGGGTTGCGGATCGCTAAAATCACACACGTACCGCTGTAGTGGCTTGCGTAAACGCCCTCTAACGGCCAAGACTGTAAACAGAAAAATTCGAGGTTAACTTTGTTTATATTGGATGAACATTGTAAATTCGGGTACAATCTTGTTTATTTCAGGGGCTGTGCTTACAAATAAACGTGGGGCGAACGCCTGGCTTGCCCCAACCTAATCCGTAGTGCCGAATAGCTTCTATTGGCAAGTGAAATGACAGTGTATTAAATTCGTTTAGAAACGGAGATAACCTTCAAAGTTATTAATTAAACCACGGAGATTTTAATTGTTAAGTTAAAGCACTACGGATCTGCTCAGGACATTTATAAACCAGGACCCCTCCAGGTGAGTAAGGTTCTGGATTCTTGTACCAAAACTATTTTTGCGGCGAGCTTTGCCGGTGTCGTGACCTTGACTTCAGGATAACTTTATGTGGTCAATTTCGGGATTTGAAACTTTTACTTGGGTGTAAAAGCACTCGCAGGGGGTGCATGAAACCAATTATTAACTTTCTGAGTGGCGAGTGAAACTCTCTGAGGTTTTACGAGTAAGTTTCGTGTTTTGACTCAATACGGGTTTTGGAATTATTGCTAGAATAAAGAGTGAGGCCCTTTTAAGTTTTGCGAATGAGTTGGGTGTTGGTTCTTGCGACTAGCGTGGAGGGCTTTGCCTGAAGGGCTTTAAAATAGGATAAAGACAAGTCTGTATCCTAGGAGCCGTTTCTACGGGCTGAGATTTGTTTATAACAGATCGCTCTGGTCGTTATCCACGATGCCCTAAGCGATTGTTATTATAGCAAATGCCGCGAAGGTTTTACAGAAATCGAGATTTGTTTATAACAGATCGCTCTGGTTGTTATCCACGATGCCCTAAGCGATTGTTATTATGGCAAATGACGCGAAGGTTTTACAGAAATCGAGATTTGTTTATAACAGATCGCTCTGGTCGTTATCCACGATGCCCTAAGCGATTGTTATTCTAGCCTGGTACAGGAAAATTTTCTACAGGAATTTCTAGTCGCAGGAACGAAGTGTTTCGGATCGGTTTCAGGAACTAGGCCCCAGGGGGACCTAGAGCTAGACGCTGTTCAGGGACGGTGGACGTAAGCTCATCTAACAGCGTGCGTTATCTATTTATACTATACCATACTCTTTATCAGTGCTGGAAATTTGGAAGGGATGCGCCGGACGACGTCCTGTCGATGCGGGCGCAGAACGGTGCTTTTGTCGTGTTATCAATTTTCTCGCGCTTTGGCGATGTTTTCTAGGTGAATGTGACGGAATTTTAGCGGGACGAAATTTGAACGCATTCCAATGCGTAGAAATAATAATTCGGCCGGAGCTAACGTCACAAGTTAAGTGCCAAACCAAGCGTCAAGTAAAGCGCCAACCCAAGCGCCAGGTCAAGCGCCAAGCCAAGCGCCAAACCAAGCGCCAAGCCAAGATCCAAGATAAGCGCCAAACCAAGCGCCAACCCAAGCGCCAAGCCAAGCGATACTCCTAGCGTCAAGTGAAGCGCCAAACCAAGCGCGAAGTAAAGCGCCAACCCAAGCGCCAAGTCAAGTGCCAAACCAAGCGTCAAGTAAAGCGCTAAGCCAAGCGCAAAGACAAGCGCGAAGCCAAGCGCCAAGCCAAGCGCCAAGCCAAGCGCTAAGCCAAGCGCCAAACCAAGCGCCAAGCCAAGATCCAAGATAAGCGCCAAACCAACCGCCAAGCTAAGTGCCAAGCCATGCGACAAGACAAGCGCCAAGCCAAACGCCAACCCAAGCGCCAAGCCAAGCGATAAGCCTAACGTCAAGTGAAACGCCAAACCAAGCACCAAGCCAAGCGCCAACCCAAGCGACAAGCCAAGCGTCAAGATAAACGCCAAGATAAGTGCAAAGCCAAGCGCCAAGCCAAGCGCCAATCCAAGCGAAAAAACCAAGCACCAAGCCAGGCGCCAAGCCAAGCGCCAACCCAAGTTGCAAACCAAGCGCCAAAACAAGCGGCAAGCCAAGCGATAAGTGAAGGTCCACACCAAGCGCCAAACCAAGAGCCAAGACAAGATCCAAGCCAAGCGATAAGCCAAGCGCCAATCCAAGCGCCAAACCAAGCACCTAGCCAAGCGCCAAACCAAGCGCAAAGCCTAGCGCCAAGCCAAGCGCCAGGCCAAACGACAAACCAAGCGCCGAGCCACGCACCAAGCCAAGCGCCAACCCAAGCGCTAAGTCAAGCGCCAAGCCAATTGCCCAGCCAAGCGCCAAAACAAGCGCCAAGTCAAGCGCTAAGCCAAGCGCCAAGTAAACCGCGAAACCAATCACCAAACCAAGCGCCAACCCAAGCACCAAGTCAAGCGCCAAGGAAGCGCCAAGTAAAGCGTTAAACCAGGAATCACCCCAAGCGCCAACCCAAGCGCCAAGCCAAGCGATACTCCTAGCGTCAAGTGAAGCGCCAAACCAAGCGCGAAGTAAAGCGCCAACCCAAGCGCCAAGTCAAGTGCCAAACCAAGCGTCAAGTAAAGCGCCAACCCAAGCGCCAGGTCAAGCGCCAAGCCAAGCGCCAAACCAAGCGCCAAGCCAAGATCCAAGATAAGCGCCAAACCAAGCGCCAACCCAAGCGCCAAGCCAAGCGTTACTCCTAGCGTCAAGTGAAGCGCCAAACCAAGCGCGAAGTAAAGCGCCAACCCAAGCGCAAAGTCAAGTGCCAAACCAAGCGTCAAGTAAAGCGCTAAGCCAAGCGCAAAGACAAGCGCGAAGCCAAGCGCCAAGCCAAGCGCCAAGCCAAGCGCTAAGCCAAGCGCCAAACCAAGCGCCAAGCCAAGATCCAAGATAAGCGCCAAACCAAGCGCCAAGCTAAGTGCCAAACCATGCGACAAGACAAGCGCCAAGCCAAACGCCAAGCCAAGCGCCAGGCCAAACGCCAAGCCAAGCGCAAAGCCAAACTTTAAACCAAGCGCCAAGCCAAGCGCCAAGCCAAACGTCAAACCAAGCGCCAAACCAAGTGCCAAACCAAGCGCAAAGTCAAGCGGCAAGACAAGCGCAAAGCCACGCGTCAAGCCAAGCGTTAAGCCAAGCGCCAAGCCAAGCGCTAAACCAAGCGCCAATCCAAGCGCCAGGCTAAGTGCCAAGTCATGCGACAAGCCAAGCGCCAAGCCAAGCGCCAAAATAAGCGCCAAACCAAGCGCCAAGCGAAGTGCCAGGCCATGCGACAAGACAAGCGCCAAGCCAAGCGCCTAGCCTAACGCCATGCTAAGCGCCAAACCAAGCACCAAGCCAAGCGCCAAGCCAAACGCTAAACCAAGCGCCAAACCAAGTGCCAAACCAAGCGCAAAGTCAAGCCGCAAGACAAGCACAAAGCCATGCGTCAAGCCAAGCGTTAAGCCAAGCGCCAAGCCAAGCGCTAAACCAAGCGCCAATCCAATCGCCAAGCTAAGTGCCAAGTTATGCGACAAGCCAAGCGCAAAGCCAAGCTGTAAACCGAGCTTAAAGATAAGCGCCAAGGTAAGCGCCAACCCAAGCGCCAAGTGAAGTGCCAAACCAAGCGTCAAGTAAAGCGCCAACCCAAGCGCCAGGTCAAGCGCCAAGCCAAGCGCCAAACCAAGCGCCAAGCCAAGATCCAAGATAAGCGCCAAACCAAGCGCCAACCCAAGCGCCAAGCCAAGCGTTACTCCTAGCATCAAGTGAAGCGCCAAACCAAGCGCGAAGTAAAGCGCCAACCCAAGCGCCAAGTCAAGTGCCAAACCAAGCGTCAAGTAAAGCGCTAAGCCAAACGTCAAGCCAAGCGCAAAGCCAAGCTATAAACCGAGCTTAAAGATAAGCGCCAAGGTAAGCGCTAAACCAAGCGCCAAACCAAGTGCCAAACCAAGCGCAAAGTCAAGCCGGAAGACAAGCGCAAAACCATGCGTCAAGCCAAGCGTAAAGCCACGCGCCAAGCCATGCGCTATGCCAAGCGCTAATCCAAGCGCCTGGCCAAGCGCCAAGCCAAGCGCCAACGCAAGCGCCAAGCCAAGCGCCAAGCCAAGCGTCAAACCAAGCGCTTTACCAAGCGCAAAGCTAAGCGCCAAGCCAAACGCTAAGCCAAGCGCCAATCCAGGCGCCAAGCCAAGCGCTATGCCAAGCACTAATCCAAGCGTCAAGCCAAGCGCAAGGCATGTGCTAAGCCAAGCGCCAAGTCAAGCGCCAAGCCAAGCGCCAACGCAAGCGCCAAGCCAAGCGCCAAGCCAAGCGTCAAACCAAGCGCTTTACCAAGCGCAAAGCCAAGCGCCAAGCCAAGCGCTAAGCCAAGCGCCAATCCAGGCGCCAAGCCAAGCGCTATACCAAGCGCTAATCCAAGCGCCAAGCCAAGCGCAAGGCACGTGCTAAGCCAAGCGCCAACGCAAGCGCCAAGCCAAGCGTCAAACCAAGCGCTTTACCAAGCGCAAAGCCAAGCGCCAAGCCAAGCGCTAAGCCAAGCGCCAATCCAGGCGCCAAGCCAAGCGCTATGCCAAGCGCTAATCCAAGCGCCAAGCCTAGCGCAAGGCACGTGCTAAGCCAAGCGCCAAGTCATGCGCCAAGCCAAGAGCCAAGCAGAGCTGCAAACCGAGCGCAAAACCAAACGCCAAGGCAAGCGATAAGCCAAACGCCAAGCCAAGCGCCAAGCCAAGCTTCAAACCAAGCGCTTTACCAAGCGCAAAGCCATGCGCCAAGCAAAGCGCTAAGCCAAGCGCCAATCCAGGCGCCAAGCCAAGCGCTATGCCAAGCGCTAATCCAAGCGCCAAGCCAAGCGCAAGGCACGTGCTAAGCCAAGCGCCAACGCAAGCGCCAAGCCAAGCGCCAAGCCACGCGCCAAGCCATGCGCTATGCCAAGCGCTAATCCAAGCGCCTGGCCAAGCGCAAGGCACGTGCCAAGCCAAGCGCCAAGTCAAGCGCCAAGCCAAGCGCCAACGCAAGCGCCAAGCCAAGCGCCAAGCCAAGCGTCAAACCAAGCGCTTTACCAAGCGCAAAGCCAAGCGCCAAGCCAAGCGCTAAGCCAAGCGCCAATCCAGGCCTCAAGCCAAGCGCTATGCCAAGCGCCAACGCAAGCGCCAAGCCAAGCGCCAAGCCACGCGCCAAGCCATGCGCTATGCCAAGCGCTAATTCAAGCGCCTGGCCAAGCGCAAGGCGCGTGCCAAGCCAAGCGCCAAGTCAAGCGCCAAGCCAAGCGCCAAGTCAAGCGCCAAGCCAAGCGCCAACGCAAGCGCCAAGCCAAGCGCCAAGCCACGCGCCAAGCCATGCGCTATGCCAAGCGCTAATTCAAGCGCCTGGCCAAGCGCAAGGCACGTGCCAAGCCAAGCGCCAATCCAGGCGCCAAGCCGAGCGCTACGTCAAGCGCCAAACCAAACGTCAAGTCAAATGCCAACCCAAGCTCGAAGCCAAGCGCCAACCCAAGCGCCAAGTCAAGCGATAAGCTATGTGCCAAGCCAAGCACCAAGCCAAGCGCCCAGCCAAGCGCCAAACCAAGTGCAAAGCCAAGCGCCAAGCCAAGCGTTAAACCAAGCGCAAAGCCAAGCGCCAAGCCAAGCGCCCAGCCAAGCGCCAAACTAAGTTGAAAACAAAGCGCCAAGCCAAGCGCCCAGCCAAGCGCTAAACCAAGCGCCAAGTCAAATGCCAACCCAAGCTCCAAGCCAGGCGCCAACCCAAGCGCCAAGTCAAGCGCCAAGCCACGTGCCAAGCCAAGCGCCAAGCCAAGCGCCAAGCCAAGCGTTAAACCAAGCGCAAAGCCAAGCGCCAAGCCAAGCGCTAAACGAAGCGCAAAGCCAAGCGCCAAGTCAAGCGCCAAGCCAAGCGCAAAGCCTAGCGCAAAGCCAAGCGCCAACCCAGGCAGCAAGCCAAGCTCCAAGCCAAGCATCAGGCTAAGCGCGAAGCTAAACGCCAAGGCAAGCGCCAAGACAAGCGCCAAGTCAAGCGCTAAGCCAAGCGCCAAGTAAACCGCGAACCCAATCACCAAACCAAGCGCCAACCCAAGCACCAAGTCAAGCACCAAGCCAAGCGATACTCCTAGCGTCAAGTGAAGCGCCAAACCAAGCGCGAGGTAAAGCGCCAACCCAAGCGCCAAGTCAAGTGCCAAACCAAGCGCCAAGCCAAGATCCAAGATAAGCGCCAAACCAAGCGCCAACCCAAGCACCAAGTCAAGCACCAAGCCAAGCGATACTCCTAGCGTCAAGTGAAGCGCCAAACCAAGCGCGAAGTAAAGCGCCAACCCAAGCGCCAAATCAAGTGCCAAACCAAGCGTCAAGTAAAGCGCTAAGCCAAGCGCAAAGACAAGCGCGAAGCCAAGCGCCAAGCCAAGCGCCAAGCCAAGCGCCAAGCCAAGCGCTAAGCCAAGCGCCAAACCAAGCGCCAAGCCAAGATCCAAGATAAGCGCCAAACCAAGCGCCAAGCTAAGTGCCAAGCCATGCGACAAGACAAGCGCTAAGCCAAACGCCAAGCCAAGCGCCAGGCCAAACGCCAAGCCAAGCGCCAAACCAAGCGCCAAACCAAGTGCCAAACCAAGCGCAAAGTCAAGTGGCAAGACAAGCGCAAAGCCACGCGTCAAGCCAAGCGTTAAGCCAAGCGCCAAGCCAAGCGCTAAGCCAAGCGCCAATCCAATCGCCAAGCTAAGTGCCAAGTTATGAGACAAGCCAAGCGCAAAGCCAAACTTTAAACCAAGCGCCAAGCCAAGAGCCAAGCCAAGCGCCAAACCAAGCGCCAAACCAAGTGCCAAACCAAGCGCAAAGTCAAGCGGCAAGACAAGCGCCAAGCCAAGCGCTAAGCCAAGCGCCAATCCAATCGCCAAGCTAAGTGCCAAGTCATGCGACAAGCCAAGCACAAAATAAGCGCCAAACCAAGCGCCAAGCTAAGTGCCAAGCCATGCGACAAGACAAGCGCCAAGTCAAGCGCCTAGCCTAACGCCATGCTAAGCGCCAAACCAAGCGCCAAGCCAAGCGCCAAGCCTAGCGCCAGGCCAAACGCCAAGCCAAGCGCAAAGCCAAGCTTTAAACCAAGCGCCAAGCCAAGCGCCAAGCCAAGCGCTAAACCAGGCGCCAAACCAAGTGCCAAACCAAGCGCAAAGTCAAGCCGCAAGACAAGCGCAAAGCCATGCGTCAAGCCAAGCGTTAAGCCAAGCGCCAAGCCAAGCGCTAAGCCAAGCGCCAATCCAATCGCCAAGCTAAGTGCCAAGTTATGCGACAAGCCAAGCGCAAAGCCAAGCTGTAAACCGAGCTTAAAGATAAGCGCCAAGGTAAGCGCTAAACCAAGCGCCAAGCCAAGCGCTACGACAAACGCAAAGCCGAGCGCCAAGCCAAACGCCAAGGTAAGCGCCAAGCCAAGCGCAAGACACGCCCCAAGCCAAGCGCAATGCCAAGCGACAAGCCAAGCACGAAGTTAAGCGCCAAAGCTAGCGCCAAATCAAACACCTAGCCAAGCACCAAGCCAAGCGCCAAGCCAAGCGCTAAGCCAAGCGCCAAGCCAAGCGTCAAACCAAGAGCTTTACCAAGCGCAAATCTAAGCGCTAAGCCAAGCGCCAAGCCAAGCGCTAAGACAGGCGCAAAACCAGGCGCCAAGCCGAGCTCTAGGTCAAGCGCCAAACCAAGCGCAAGGTTAAGCGCCAAGGCAACCGCCAAGCCAGGCGCCAAGCCGAGCTCTAGGACAAGGGCCAGACCAAGCGCAAGGTTAAGCGCCAAGGCAAGCGCCAAGCCAAGCGCCCAGCCAAGCGCCAAACCAAGCGCCAAGTCAAGCGTCAAACTAAGCGCCAAGTCAAGCGCCAACCCAAGCGCTAAGGCAAGCGCCAAACCACGTGCCAAACCAAGCGCCAAGCTAAGTGCCAAGCCATACGACAAGACAAGCGCCAAGCTAAGCGCCTAGCCTAACGCCATGCTAAGCGCCAAACCAAGCACCAAGCCAAGCGCCAAGCCAAGCGCCAGGCCAAACGCCAAGCCAAGCGCAAAGCCAAGCTTTAAACCAAGCGCCAAGCCAAGCGCCAAGCCAAGCGCTAAACCAAGCGCCAAACCAAGTGCCAAACCAAGCGCAAAGTCAAGCCGCAAGACAAGCGCAAAGCCATGCGTCAAGCCAAGCGGTAAGCCAAGCGCCAAGCCAAGCGCTATGCCAAGCGCCAATCCAATCGCCAAGCTAAGTGCCAAGTTATGCGACAAGCCAAGCGCATAGCCAAGCTGTAAACCGAGCTTAAAGATAAGCGCCAAGGTAAGCGCTAAACCAAGCGCCAAGCCAAGCGCTACACCAAACGCAAAGCCGAGCGCCAAGCCAAGCGCCAAGGTAAGCGCCAAGCCAAGCGCAAAGCCAAGCGACAAGCCAAGCACGAAGTTAAGCGCCAAAGCAAGCGCCAAACCAAACACCTAGCCAAGCACCAAGCCAAGCGCCAAGCCAAGCGCTAAGCCAAGCGCCAAGCCAAGCGTCAAACCAAGCGCTTTACCAAGCGCAAATCTAAGCGCTAAGCTAAGCGCCAAGCCAAGCGCTAAGCCAGGCGCCAAACCAAGCGCCAACGTAAGCGCCAAGCCAAGCGCCAAGCCACGCGCCAAGCCAAACGCCAAGCAAGGCGCCAAGCCAAGCGCTATGCCAAGCGCTAATCCAAGCGCCAAGCCAAGCGCAATGCACGTGCTAAGCCAAGCGCCAAGTCAAGCGCCAAGCCAAGCGCCAACGCAAACGCCAAGCCAAGCGCTAAGCCACGCGCCAAGCCAAACGCTACGCCAAGCGCTAATCCAAGCGCCTGGCCAAGCGCAAGGCACGTGCCAAGCCAAGCGCCAAATCAGGCGCCAAGCCAAGCGCCAACGCAAGCGCCAAGCCAAGCGCCAAGCCACGCGCCAAGCCATGCGCTATGCCAAGCGCTAATCCAAGCGCCTGGCCAAGCGCCAAGCCAAGCGCCAACGCAAGCGCCAAGCCAAGCGCCAAGCCACGCGCCAAGCCAAGCTTACAGGCAAGCGCCTAAGCAAGCGCCAAGCCAAGCGCCAAGCCACGCGCCAAGCCAAACGCCAATAAAGGCGCCAAGCCAAGCGCTATGCCAAGCGCTAATTCAAGCGCCAAGCCAAGCGCAATGCACGTGCTAAGCCAAGCGCCAAGTCAAGCGCCAAGCCAAGCGCCAACGCAAGCGCCAAGCCAAGCGCCAAGCCACGCGCCAAGCCAAGCGCTATGCCAAGCGCTAATCCAAGCGTCTGGCCAAGCGCAAGGCACGTGCCAAGCCAAGCGCCAAGTCAAACGCCAAGCCAAGCGCCAACACAAGCGCCAAGCCACGCGCCAAGCCATGCGCTATGCCAAGCGCTAATCCAAGCGCCTGGCCAAGCGCCAAGCCAAGCGCCAACGCAAGCGCCAAGCCAAGCGCCAAGCCAAGCGTCAAACCAAGCGCTTTACCAAGCGCAAAGCCAAGCGCCAAGCCAAGCGCTAAGCCAAGCGCTAATCCAGGCGCCAAGCCAAGCGCTATGCCAAGCGCTAATCCAAGCGCCAAGCCAAGCGCAAGGCACGTGCTAAGCCAAGCGCCAAGTCAAACGCCAAGCCAAGCGCCAACGCAAGCGCCAAGCCAAGCGCCAAGCCAAGCGTCAAACCAAGCGCTTTACCAAGCGCAAAGCCAAGCGCCAAGCCAAGCGCTAAGATAAGCGCCAATCCAGGCGCCAAGCCAAGCGCTATACCAAGCGCTAATCCAAGCGCCAAGCCAAGCGCAAGGCACGTGCTAAGCCAAGCGCCAAGTCAAGCGCCAAGCCAAGCGCCAAGCAGAGCTGCAAACCGAGCGCAAAACCAAGCGCCAAGGAAGCGATAAGCCAAACGCCAAGCCAAACGCCAAGCCAAGCGCCAAGCCAAGCGCCAACGCAAGCGCCAAGCCAAGCGCCAAGCCAAGCGTCAAACCAAGCGCTTTACCAAGCGCAAAGCCAAGCGCCAAGCCAAGCGCTAAGCCAAGCGCAAATACAGGCGCCAAGCCAAGCGCTATTCCAAGCGTTAATCCGAGCGCAAAGCCAAGCGCAAGGCACGTGCTAAGCCAAGCGCCAAGTCATGCGCCAAGCCAAGCGCCAAGCAGAGCTGCAAACCGAGCGCAAAACCAAGCGCCAAGGCAAGCGATAAGCCAAACGCCAAGCCAAGCGCCAAGAAAAGCGTCAAACCAAGCGCTTTACCATGCGCAAAGCCAAGCGCCAAGCCAAGCGCTAAGCCAAGCGCCAATCCAGGCGCCAAGCCAAGCGCTATGCCAAGCGCTAATCCAAGCGCCTGGCCAAGCGCAAGGCACGTGCCAAGCCAAGCGCCAAGTCAAGCGCCAGGCCAAGCGCCAACGCAAGCGCTAAGCCAAGCGCCAATCCAGGCGCCAAGCCAAGCGCTATGCCAAGCGCTAATCCAAGCGCCTGGCCAAGCGCAATGCACGTGCTAAGCCAAGCGCCAACGCAAGCGCCAAGCCAAGCGCCAAGCCACGCGCCAAGCCATGCGCTATGCCAAGCGCTAATCCAAGCGCCTGGCCAAGCGCAAGGCACGTGCCAAGCCAAGCGCCAAGTCAAGCGCCAGGCCAAGCGCCAACGCAAGCGCCAAGCCAAGCGCCAAGCCAAGCGTCAAACCAAGCGCTTTACCAAGCGCAAAGCCAGGCGCCAAACCAGGCCTCAAGCCAAGCGCTATGCCAAGCACTATTCCAAGCGCCAAGCCAGGCCTCAAGTCAAGCGCCAGGCCAAGCGCCAACGCAAGCGTCAAACCAAGCGCTTTCCCAAGCGCAAAGCCAAGCGCCAAGCCAAGCGCTAAGCCAAGCGCCAAACCAGGCCTCAAGCCAAGCGCTATGCCAAGCACTATTCCAAGCGCCAAGCCAAGCGCAAGGCACGTGCTAAGCCAAGCGCCAACGCAAGCGCCAAGCCAAGCGCCAAGCCACGCGCCAAGCCATGCGCTATGCTAAGCGCTAATCCAAGCGCCTGGCCAAGCGCAAGGCACGTGCCAAGCCAAGCGCCAAGTCAAGCGCCAAGCCAAGCGCCAACGCAAGCGCCAATCCAGGCGCCAAGCCGAGCGCTACGTCAAGCGCCAAACCAAACGTCAAGTCAAATGCCAACCCAAGCTCGAAGCCAAGCGCCAATTCAAGCGCCACGTCAAGCGATAAGCTATGTGCCAAGCCAAGCACCAAGCCAAGCGCCCAGCCAAGCGCCAAACCAAGTGCAAAGCCAAGCGCCAAGCCAAGCGTTAAACCAAGCGCAAAGCCAAGCGCCAAGCCAAGCGCCCAGCCAAGCGCCAAACCAAGTTGAAAACCAAGCGCCAAGCCAAGCGCCCAGCCAAGCGCTAAACCAAGCGCCAAGTCAAATGCCAACCCAAGCTCCAAGCAAGGCGCCAACCCAAGCGCCAAGATAAGCGTTAAGCCAAGCGCAAAGCCAAGCGCCAAGCCAAGCGCTAAACGAAGCGCAAAGCCTAGCGCAAAGCCAAGCGCCAAGCCAGGCAGCAAGCCAAGCTCCAAGCCAAGCATCAGGCTAAGCGCCAAGCTAAACGCCAAGGCAAGCGCCAAGTCAAGCGCCAAGCCACGTGCCAAGCCAAGCGCCAAGATAAGCGTTAAGCCAAGCGCCAAGCTAAACGCCAAGGCAAGCGCCAAGACAAGCGCCAAACCAAGCGCAAAACCAAGCGCCATCTCAGGCAACAAGCAAAGCTCCAAGCCAAGCGCCAAGCCAAACGCCAAGCCAAGCGCTAAGCCAGGCGCCAAACCAAGCGCCAACGCAAGCGCCAAGCCAAGCGCCAAGCCACGCGCCAAGCCAAACGCCAAGCAAGGCGCCAAGCCAAGCGCTATGCCAAGCGTAATCCAAGCGCCAAGCCAAGCGCAATGCACGTGCTAAGCCAAGCGCCAAGTCAAGCGCCAAGCCAAGCGCCAAGCCACGCGCCAAGCCAAGCGCTATGCCAAGCGCTAATCCAAGCGCCTGGCCAAGCGCAAGGCACGTGCCAAGCCAAGCGCCAAGCCAAGCGCCAAGCCACGCGCCAAGCCATGCGCTATGCCAAGCGCTAACCCAAGCGCCTGGCCAAGCGCCAAGCCAAGCGCCAAGATAAACGTTAAGCCAAGCGCAAAGCCTAGCGCAAAGCCAAGCGCCAACCCAGGCAGCAAGCCAAGCTCCAAGCCAAGCATCACGCTAAGCGCCAAGCTAAACGCCAAGGCAAGCGCCAAGACAAGCGCCAAACCAAGCGCAAAACCAAGCGCCATCTCAGGCAACAAGCCAAGCTCCAAGCCAAGCGCCAAGCCAAGCGCCAAGCCAAGCGGCAAGCCAAACGCCAAGGCAAGCGCCAATCCAAGCGCCAAGCCAAGCGCCAATCCAAGCGAAAAAACCAAGCACCAAGCCAGGCGCCAAGCCAAGCGCCAACCCAAGTTGCAAACCAAGCGCCAAAACAAGCGGCAAGCCAAGCGATAAGTGAAGGTCCACACCAAGCGCCAAACCAAGAGCCAAGACAAGATCCAAGCCAAGCGATAAGCCAAGCGCCAAACCAAGCGCCAAACCAAGCACCTAGCCAAGCGCCAAACCAAGCGCAAAGCCTAGCGCCAAGCCAAGCGCCAGGCCAAACGACAAACCAAGCGCCGAGCTACGCACCAAGCCAAGCGCCAACCCAAGCGCTAAGTCAAGCGCCAAGCCAATTGCCCAGCCAAGCGCCAAAACAAGCGCCAAGTCAAGCGCTAAGCCAAGCGCTAAACCAAGCGCCAAGCTAAATGCCAAGCCATGCGACAAACCCAGCGCAAAGCCAATCGCTAAGCCAAGCGCCAAACCAAGTGCCAAGCCAAGCGCCAAGCCAAGCGCCAAACCAAGCGCCAAGCTAAGTGCCAAGCCATGCGACAAACCAAGCGCCAAATCACGCGCCAACCCAAACGCCAAGCCAAGCGCCAAGCCAAGCGATAAGCCTAGCGTCAAGTGAAGCACCAAGTAAAGCGTCAAACCAAGCACCACCCCAAGCGCCAACCCAAGCGCCAAGCCTAGCGATAAGCCTAGCGTCAAGTAAAGCGCCAAACCAAGCCCCAAGCTGGGCGCCAAGCCAAACGCAAACCTAGGCGTTAAACTAAGCGCCAAACCAAGCGCAAACCCAAGCCCCAAGCTAGGCATCAAGCCAAGCGCAAACCCAGGCGTTAAACTAAGCGCCAAACCAAGCGCAAAGCCAAGCGCCAAGCCAAACGTTAAGCCAAGCGTAAAGCCAAGCGCCAAGCCAAGCGCCAAACAGAGCGCAAAGCCAAGTGGCAAACCAAGCGCCAAAACAAGCGGCAAGCCAAGCGATAAGTGAAGGTCCACGCCAAGCGCCAAACCAAACGCAAAGTCGAGCCCCAATCCAAGCGCCAACCCCAGCTCCAAGCCAAGCGCCAAGCTAAGAGCTAACCCAAGCACCTAGCCAAGCGCCAAGCTAATAGCTAAGACAAGATCCAAGACAAGCGATAAGCCATGCGCCAAACCAAGCGCCAAACCAAGCACCTAGCCAACCGCCAAGCTAAGCGCAAAGCCAAGCTACAAGCCAAGCACTAAGCGCCAACCCACGTGCTAAGCCAAGCGCCAAGCCAAGCTCCCACGCAAGCGCCAAAGCAAGCGCCAAGCCAATCGCCAAGCAAGGCGCCAAGCCGAGCGCTAGGTTAAGCGCCAAGCTAAGCGCCAACGCAAGCGCCAAGCCAAGCGGCAAGCCACGCGCCAAGCCAAGCGCTATGCCAAGCGCCAATCCAAGCGCCAAGCCAAGCGCAAACCCAGGCGTTAAACAAAGCGCCAAACCAAGCGCAAACTCAAGCCCCAAGCTAGGCATCAAGCCAAGCGCAAACCCAGGCGTTAAACTAAGCGCCAAACCAAGCGCCAAACAAAGCGCTAAGCCAAGCGCCAAGCAAAGCTGCAAACCGAGCGCAAAACCAAGCTCTAAGCCAAGCGCCAAGTCGAGCTCCAAGCCAAGCGCCAAGCCAAGAGCTAAACCAAGCACCTAGCCAAGCGAATAGCTAAGACAAGATTCAAACCAAGCGATAAGCCAAGCGCCAAACCAAGCGCCAAACCAAGCACCTAGCTAAGCGCCAATCCAAGCGCAAAGCCCAGCACCAAGCCAAGCGCCAAGCCAAACGCCAAGCCAAGTGCCAAACGAAGCTCAAAGCCAAGCAGCAAGACAAGCGCCAAGCCATGCGCCAAGCCAAGCGTTAAGCCAAGCGCCAAGCCAAGCGCTAAGCCAAGCGCCAAACCAAGTGCCAAGCTAAGTGCCAAGCCATGCGCCAAGCCAAGCGCCAAGTTAAGCGCCAAGCCAAGCTGTAAACCGAGCGCAAAGATCAGCACCAAGCCAACCGCCAAGTCAAGCGCCAAGCCAAGCGCTAAGCCAGGCGCCAAGCCAGGCGCCAAGCCGAGCGCTAGGTCAAGCACCAAACCAAACGCAAGGTTAAGCGCCAAGGCAAGCGCCAAGCCAAGCGCCAAGCCAAGCGCCAGACGAAGCGCAAAGCCATGCGCCAAGCCAAGCGCCAAGCCAAGCGCCAAACCAAGCACAAAGCCAAGCGCTAACCCAGGCAGCAAGAGAAGCTCCAAGCCAAGCGCCAAGACAAGCGCCAAGCCAAACACCAAGTCAAGCGCCAAGCCAAGCGCCAAGATAAGCGCCAATCCAAGTATAAGGCCAAGCGCCAAGCCAATCGCCAAACCAAGCGCAAAAACCAAGCACCAAGCCAGGCGCCAAGCCAAGCGCCAAGCCAAGTTGCAAACCAAGCGCCAAAACAAGCGGCAAGGCATGCGATAAGTGAAGGTCCACGCCAAGCGCCAAACCAAGCGCCAACCCCAGCTCCAAGCCAAGCGCTAAGCCAAGCGCTAAACCAAGCACCTAGCCAAGCGCCAAGCTAATAGACAAGACAAGATCCAATTTAAGCGATAAGCCAAGTGCCAAACCAAGCGCCAAGCCAAGCATTAAGCGCCAAGCCACGCGCCAAGCCAAGCGCCAAGCCAAGCTCCCAGGCAAGCGCCAAAGCAAGCGCTAAGTCAAGCGCCAAGCTACGCGCTAAGCCAATCGCCAAACCAAGCACCAAGCCAAACGCCAAGCCACGCGCTAAGCCGCACGCCAAGCCAAGCGCCAAACCACGTGACAACCCGAACGCCAAGCCAAACGCCAAACCAAGCACCAAGCCAAGCGCCAAGCCACGCGCCAAGCCAAGCGCTATGCCAAGCGCCAATCCAAGCGCCAAACCAAGCGCAAACTCAAGCCCCAAGCTAGGCATCAAGCCAAGCGCAAACCCAGGCGTTAAACTAAGCGCCAAACCAAGCGCCAAACAAAGCGCTAAGCCAAGCGCCAAGCAAAGCTGCAAACCGAGCGCAAAACCAAGCTCCAAGCCAAGCGCCAAGTCGAGCTCCAAGCCAAGCGCCAAGCCAAGAGCTAAACCAAGCACCTAGCCAAGCGAATAGCTAAGACAAGATTCAAACCAAGCGATAAGCCAAGCGCCAAACCAAGCGCCAAACCAAGCACCTAGCTAAGCGCCAATCCAAGCGCAAAGCCCAGCACCAAGCCAAGCGCCAAGCCAAACGCCAAGCCAAGTGCCAAACGAAGCTCAAAGCCAAGCAGCAAGACAAGCGCCAAGCCATGCGCCAAGCCAAGCGTTAAGCCAAGCGCCAAGCCAAGCGCTAAGCCAAGCGCCAAACCAAGTGCCAAGCTAAGTGCCAAGCCATGCGCCAAGCCAAGCGCCAAGTTAAGCGCCAAGCCAAGCTGTAAACCGAGCGCAAAGATAAGCACCAAGCCAACCGCCAAGTCAAGCGCCAAGCCAAGCGCCAAGCCAGGCGCCAAGCCAGGCGCCAAGCCGAGCGCTAGGTCAAGCACCAAACCAAACGCAAGGTTAAGCGCCAAGGCAAGCGCCAAGCCAAGCGCCAAGCCAAGCGCCAAGCCAAGCGCCAGACGAAGCGCAAAGCCATGCCCCAAGCCAAGCGCCAAGCCAAGCGCCAAACCAAGCACAAAGCCAAGCGCTAACCCAGGCTAAAGCCAAGCTCCAAGCCAAGCGCCAAGACAAGCGCCAAGCCAAACACCAAGTCAAGCGCCAAGTCAAGCGCCAAGATAAGCGCCAATCCAAGTATAAAGCCAAGCGCCAAGCCAATTGCCAAACCAAGCGCAAAAACCAGGCACCAAGCCAGGCGCCAAGCCAAGCGCCAAGCCAAGTTGCAAACCAAGCGCCAAAACAAGCGGCAAGGCAAGCGATAAGTGAAGGTCCACTCCAAGCGCCAAATCAAGCGCAAAGCCGAGCGCCAAGCCAAGCGCTAAACCAAGCACCTAGCCAAGCGTCAAGCTAATAGACAAGACAAGATCCAATTTAAGCGATAAGCTAAGCGCCAAACCAAGCGCCAAGCCAAGCATTAAGCGCCAAGCCACGCGCCAAGCCACGCGCCAAGCCAAGCGCCAAGCCAAGCTCCCAGGCAAGCGCCAAAGCAAGCGCTAAGTCAAACGCCAAGCTACGCGCTAAGCCAATCGCGAAACCAAGCGCCAAGCCAAACGCCAAGTCACGCGCTAAGCCGCACGCCAAGCCAAGCGCCAAACCACGTGACAACCCGAACGCCAAGCCAAACGCCAAACCAAGCACCAAGCCAAGCGCCAAGCCAAGAGCCAAGTCAAGCGCCAACCCCAGCGCTAAGTCAAGCGCCAAGCAAAGCGCTAAGTCAAGCGCCAAGCCAAGCGTCAAGCCAAGCGCCAAAACAAGCGCCAAGTCAAGCGCCAAGCCAAACGCTAATTAAAGCGCCAAACCAAGCACCAAGCCAAGCGCCAACCCAAGCGCAGAGTAAAGCGCCAAATCAAGCTTCAAGTCAAGCGCCAACCCAAGCGCCAAGTCAAGCGCCAGACCTAGCACCAAGCCAAGCGCAAAGCCAAGCGCCAAGAAAGCGCCAAGCCAGGCGCCAAGCCGAGCGCTAGGTCAAGCGCCAAGCCAAGCGCCAAACCAAGCGCAAAGCCAAGCGCCGAACCAAGCGTCAAATCAAATGCCAAACCAAGCTCCAAGTCAAGCGCCAAGCCACGTGCCAAGCCAAGCGCCAAGCCAAGCCCCTAGCCAAGCGCCAAACCAAGCACCAAGTCAAGCGCCAAACTAAGCGCCAAGTCAAGCGCTTAGCCAAGCGCAAAGCCAAGCCCAAAGCTAGGCGCCAAGCCAAGCGCAAAGCCAGGCGCCAAACTAACCGCCAAACCAAGCGCAAACCCGTGCGCCAAGCCAGGCGCCAAGCCAAGCGCCAAGCCAAGCGCAAAACCAAGCGCCAAGCCAAGCGCCAAGCCAAGCGCCAAACCAAGCGCAAAGCCAAGCGCCAAGCCAAGCGCAAAGCCAAGCGCCAAGCCAAGCGCAAAGCCAAGCGCCAAGCCAAACGCCAAACGAAGCGAAAAGCCAAGCGCCAAGCCAAGCGTTAAGCCAAGCGTAAAGCCAAGCCCCGAGCCAAGCGCCAAAGGAAGCGCCAGTTCAAGCGCCTAGCCAAGCGCAAAGCCAAGCGCCAAACGAAGCGAAAAGCCAAGCGCCAAGCCAAGCGCAAAGCCAAGCGCCAAGCCAAGCGCCAAGCCAAGCGCAAAGCCAAGCGCCAAGCCAAGCGCCAAGCCAAGCGCCAAGCCAAGCGCCAAGCCAAGCGCCAAGCCAAGCGTTAAGATAAGCGTAAAGCCAAGCCCCAAGCCAAGCGCTAAACCAAGCGATAAGCCAAGCGCCAAACTAAGCGCCAAGTCAAGCGCCTAGCCAAGCGCAAAGCCAAGCGCCAAACGAAGCGAAAAGCCAAGCGCCAAGCCAAGCGCAAAGCCAAGCGCCAAGCCAAGCGCCAAGCCAAGCGCCAAACGAAGCGAAAAGCCAAGCGCCAAACCAAGCGTTAAGCCAAGCGTAAAGCCAAGCCCTAAGCCAAGGGCCAAACGAAGCGCAAAACCAAGCGCCAAGCCAAGCGCCAAGCCCACCGCAAAGCCAAGCGCCAAGCCAAGCGCCAAGCCAAGCGCCAAGCCAAGCGCCAAGCCAAGCGCCAAGCCAAGCGCAAAGCCAAGCGCCAAGCCAAGCGCCAAACGAAGCGCAAAGCCAAGCGCCAAGCCAAGCGCAAACCCAAGCGCCAAGCCAAGCGTTAAGCCAAGCGTAAAGCCAAGCCCCAATCCAAGCGCTAAACCAAGCACTTAGCCAAGCGCCAAGCTAATAGCCAAGACAAGATCCAAGCCACGCGATAAGCCAAGCACTAAACCAAGCGCCACACCAAGCACCTAGCCAAACGCAAAGCCAAGCGCCAAGCCAAACGCGAAGCCAAGCGCCAAGCCAAGCGCCAAGCCAAACGCAAAGCCAAGCGCCAAGCCAAGCGCCAAAATAAACGTCAAGTCAAGCGCCTAGCCAAGCGCCAAGCCAAGCGCCAAGCCAAGCGCCAAGCCAAACGCAAAGCCAAGCGCCAAGCCAAGCGCGAAGCCAAGCGCCAAACCAAGCGCAAAGCCAAGCGCCAAGCCAAGCGCAAAGCCAAGCGCCAAGCCAAGCGCAAAGCCAAGCGCTAAGCCAAGCGCCAAACGAAGCGAAAATCCAAGCGCCAAGCCAAGCGTTAAGCCAAGCGTAAAGCCAAGCCCCGAGCCAAGCGCCAAACGAAGCGCCAAGTCAAGCGCCTAGCCAAGCGCAAAGCCAAGCCCAAACGAAGCGAAAAGTCAAGCGCCAAGCCAAGCGCAAAGCCAAGCGCCAAGCCAAGCGCCAAGCCAAGCGCAAAGCCAAGCGCCAAGCCAAGCGCCAAGCCAAGCGCCAAGCCAAGCGTTAAGCCAAGCGTAAAGCCAAGCCCCAAGCCAAGCGCTAAAGCAAGCACTTAGCCAAGTGCCAAGCTAATAGCCAAGACAAGATCCAAGCCAAGCGATAAGCCAAGCGCCAAACTAAGCGCCAAGTCAAGCGCCTAGCCAAGAGCAAACCCAAGCGCCAAACGAAGCGAAAAGCCAAGCGCCAAGCCAAGCGCAAAGCCAAGCGCCAAGCCAAGCGCCAAACGAAGCGAAAAGCCAAGCGCCAAGCCAAGCGTTAAGCCAAGCGTAAAGCCAAGCCCTAAGCCAAGCGCCAAACGAAGCGCAAAACCAAGTACCAAGCCAAGCGCCAAGCCAACCGCAAAGCCAAGCGCCAAGCCAAGCGCCAAGCCAAGCGCCAAGCCAAGCGCAAAGCCAAGCGCCAAGCCAAGCGCCAAACAAAGCGCAAAGCCAAGCGCCAAGCCAAGCGCAAACCCAAGCGCCAAGCCAAGCGCCAAGCCAAGCGTTAAGCCAAGCGTAAAGCCAAGCCCCAATCCAAGCGCTAAACCAAGCAACTTGCCAAGCGCCAAGCTAATAGCCAAGACAAGATCCAAGCCAAGCGATAAGCCAAGCGCCAAACCAAGCGCCAAGCCAAGCGCCAAGCCAAGCGCCAAGTCAAGCGCCAAAATAAACGTCAAGTCAAGAGCCTAACCAAGCGCAAAGACAAGCCCCAAGCTAAGCGCCAAGCCAAGCGCAAACCCAGGCGTTAAACTAAGCGCCAAACCAAGCGCAAACTCAAGTCCCAAGCTAGGCATCAAGCCAAGCGCAAACACAGGCGTTAAACTAAGCGCCAAAGCAAGCGCCAAACAAAGCGCTTAGCAAGCGCCAAGCAAAGCTGCAAACCGAGCGCAAAACCAAGCTCCAAGCCAAGCGCCAAGTCGAGCTCTAAGCCAAGCGCCAAGCCAAGAGCTAAACCAAGCACCTAGCCAAGCGAATAGCTAAGACAAGATCCAAACCAAGCGATAACCCAAGCGCCAAACCAAGCGCCAAACCAAGCACCTAGCTATGCGCCAATCCAAGCGCAAAACCAAGTGCCAAGCCAAGCACCTAGCGCCAACCCACGTGCTAAGCCAAGCGCCAAGCAAGGCGCCAAGCAGAGCGCTAGGTTAAGCGTCAAGCCACGCGCCAAGCCAAGCGCCAAGCAAGGCACCAAGCAAAGCGATAGGTTAAGCGCCAAGTTAAGCGCCAACGCAAGCGCCAAGCCAAGCGGCAAGCCACGCGTTAAGTCAAATGCTATGCCAAGTGCCAATCCAAGTGCCAAGCTAAGCGCAAGGCACGTGCTAAGCCAAGCTCTAAGCCAAGCGCCAAGCCAAGCGCCAAACAAAGCGCTAAGCCAAGCGACAAGCAAAGCTGCAAACCGAGCGCAAAACCAAGCTCCAAGCCAAGCGCCAAGCTAAGCGCCAAGCCAAACGCCAAAGCAAGCGCCAAGCCAAGCGCCAAAACAAGCGCCAAGTAAAGCGCCAACTCAAGCGCCAATCCAAGCGCCAAGCCAAGCGCCAAACCAGGCGCAAAGCTAATCGCCAAGCCAAGCGCCAAGCCAAGCGCGAAGCCAAGCGCCAAGCCAAGCGCCAAACCAAGCGAAAAGCCAAGCGCCAAGCTAAGCGCCAAGCCAAACGCCAAAGCAAGCGCCAAGCCAAGCGCCAAAACAAGCGCCAAGTCAAATGACAACCTAAGCTCTAAGCCAAGCGCCAACCCAAGCGCCAAGACAAGCGCCAAGCCACGTGCCAAGCCAAGCGCCAAGCCAAGCGCCCAGCCAAGCGCAAAGCCAAGCGCAAAGCCAAGCGCCAACCCAGGCAGTAAGCCAAGCTCCAAGCCAAGCGCCAAGCCAAGCGCTAAACAAAGTTCAAAACCAAGCGCCAAGTCAAGCGCCAAGTCAAGCGCCAAACCAAGCGCAAAGCCAAGCGCCAACCCAGGCAGCAAGCCAAGCTCCAAGCCAAGCGCCAAGATACGTGTCAAGACAAGCGCCAAGCCAAGCGCCAAGTCAAATGCCAACCTAAGCTCCAAGCCAAGTGCCAACCCAAGCGCCAAGTCAAGCGCCAAGCCACGTGCCAAGCCAAGCGCCAAACCAAGTGCAAAACCAAGCGCCAAGCCAAGCGTTAAGCCAAGCGCAAAGCCAAGCGCCAAGCCAAGCGCTAAACAAAGCTCAAATCCAAGCGCCAAGTCAAGCACCAAGCCAAGCGCAAAGCCAAGCGCAAAGCCAAGCGCCAACCCAGGCAGCAAGCCAAGCTCCAAGCCAAGCGCCCAAGCTAAGCGCCAATCCAAACGCCAAGGCAAGCGCAAAGCCAAACGCCAACCCAGGCAGCAAGCCAAGCTCCAAGACAAGCGCCAAGCCAAGCGCCAAGCCAAACGCCAAGGCAAGCGCCAAGCCAAACGCCAAGATAAGCGCCAAGCCAAACGCCAAGCCAAGCGCCAAGATAAGCGCCAAGCCAAGTGCAAAGCCAAGCGCCAAGCCAAGCGCCAAACCAAGCGAAAAAACCAAGCACCAAGCCAGGCGACAAGCCAAGCGCCAACCCAAGTTGCAAACCTAGCCCCAAAACAAGCGGCAAGCCAAACGATAAGTGGAAGTCCACGCCAAGCGCCAAACCAATAGCCAAGACAAGATCCAAGCCAAGCGATAAGGCAAGCGCCAAACCAAGCGCCAAACCAAGCACCTAGCCAAGCGCCAAACCAAGTATAAAACCAAGCACCAAGCCAAGCGCCAAGCCAAACGACAAACCAAGCGCCGAGCCACGCACCAAGCCAGGCGCAGACACAAGCGCTAAGTCAAGCGCCAAGCAAAACGCCAAGCCAAGCGCCAAGTCAAGCGCCAAGCCAAACGCCAAGAAAAGCGCAAAAACAAGCGCCAAGTCAAGCGCCAAGCCAAGCATCAACCCAGGCAGCAAGCCAAGCTCCAAGCCAAGCGCCAAACTAAGCGCCAAGCCAAACGCCAAAGCAAGCGCCAAGCCAAGCGCCAAACCAAGCGCAAAGCCAAGCGCCAACCCAGGCAGCAAGCCAAGCTCGAAGCTAAGCGCCAAGCCAAGCGCCAAGCCAAACGCCAAGGCAAGCGCCAAGCCAAGCGCCAAACCAAACGCCAAGCCAAGCGCCAAGTCAAGCGCCAAGCCAAGCGCCAAGTAAAGGGCCAACCCAAGCGCCAATCCAAGCGCCAACCCAAGCGCCAAGCCAAGCGATAAGCCTAGCGTCAAGTGAAACGCCAAACCAAGCACCAAGCCAAGCGCCAACCCAAGCGCCAAGCCAAGCGCCAAGATAAACGCCAAGATAAGTGCAAAGCCAAGCGCCAAGCCAAGCGCCAATCCAAGCGAAAAAACCAAGCACCAAGCCAGGCGCCAAGCCAAGCGCCAACCCAAGTTGCAAACCAAGCGCCAAAACAAGCGGCAAGCCAAGCGATAAGTGAAGGTCCACACCAAGCGCCAAACCAAGAGCCAAGACAAGATCCAAGCCAAGCGATAAGCCAAGCGCCAAACCAAGCGCCAAACCAAGCACCTAGCCAAGCGCCAAACCAAGCGCAAAGCCTAGCGCCAAGCCAAGCGCTAGGCCAAACGACAAACCAAGCGCCCAGCCACGCACCAAGCCAAGCGCCAACCCAAGCGCTAAGTCAAGCGCCAAGCCAATTGCCCAGCCAAGCGCCAAAACAAGCGCCAAGTCAAGCGCTAAGCCAAGCGCCAAGTAAACCGCGAAACCAATTACCAAACCAAGCGCCAACCCAAGCACCAAGTCAAGCGCCAAGGAAGCGCCAAGTAAAGCGTTAAACCAAGAATCACCCCAAGCGCCAACCCAAGCGCCAAGCCAAGCGATACTCCTAGCGTCAAGTAAAGCGCCAAACCAAGCGCGAAGTAAAGCGCCAACCCAAGCGCCAAGTCTGTAACAACCTGGTTTTCTTATGGAGTTATTTAATTTTGAGCCGTGAATAAGTACCACTGTTAATGAACTTTTTAGTCCCGGGCAGTCAGATGCCAGGGTTCAATTTACTCTCTCAAGTATATAGAAAAGTACACATAACATCAAAGGGATTTATTTTATATACCTATTTACATTGTAACTTAATAAAATTATTTCCCGTATTCTGTACAAAAATAATATGATTTCTTCTATCTTGTACGCCTGGCGGGCGGACAACCCTTTTTGCTTCACGAGTTGTACGGGTTGCGGATCGCTAAAATCACACACGTACCGCTGTAGTGGCTTGCGTAAACGCCCTCTAACGGCCAAGACTGTAAACAGAAAAATTCGAGGTTAACTTTGTTTATATTGGATGAACATTGTAAATTCGGGTACAATCTTGTTTATTTCAGGGGCTGTGCTTACAAATAAACGTGGGGCGAACGCCTGGCTTGCCCCAACCTAATCCGTAGTGCCGAATAGCTTCTATTGGCAAGTGAAATGACAGTGTATTAAATTCGTTTAGAAACGGTGATAACCTTCAAAGTTATTAATTAAACCACGGAGATTTTAATTGTTAAGTTAAAGCACTACGGATCTGCTCAGGACATTTATAAACCAGGACCCCTCCAGGTGAGTAAGGCTCTGGATTCTTGTACCAAAACTATTTTTGCGGCGAGCTTTGCCGGTGTCGTGACCTTGACTTCAGGATAACTTTATGTGGTCAATTTCGGGATTTGAAACTTTTACTTGGGTGTAAAAGCACTCGCAGGGGGTGCATGAAACCAATTATTAACTTTCTGAGTGGCGAGTGAAACTCTCTGAGGTTTTACGAGTAAGTTTCGTGTTTTGACTCAATACGGGTTTTGGAATTATTGCTAGAATAAAGAGTGAGGCCCTTTTAAGTTTTGCGAATGAGTTGGGTGTTGGTTCTTGCGACTAGCGTGGAGGGCTTTGCCTGAAGGGCTTTAAAATAGGATAAAGACAAGTCTGTATCCTAGGAGCCGTTTCTACGGGCTGAGATTTGTTTATAACAGATCGCTCTGGTCGTTATCCACGATGCCCTAAGCGATTGTTATTATAGCAAATGCCGCGAAGGTTTTACAGAAATCGAGATTTGTTTATAACAGATCGCTCTGGTCGTTATCCACGATGCCCTAAGCGATTGTTATTATGGCAAATGACGCGAAGGTTTTACAGAAATCGAGATTTGTTTATAACAGATCGCTCTGGTCGTTATCCACGATGCCCTAAGCGATTGTTATTCTAGCCTGGTACAGGAAAATTTTCTACAGGAATTTCTAGTCGCAGGAACGAAGTGTTTCGGATCGGTTTCAGGAACTAAGCCCCAGGGGGACCTAGAGCTAGACGCTGTTCAGGGACGGTGGACGTAAGCTCATCTAACAGCGTGCGTTATCTATTTATACTATACCATACTCTTTATCAGTGCTGGAAATTTGGAAGGGATGCGCCGGACGACGTCCTGTCGATGCGGGCGCAGAACGGTGCTTTTGTCGTGTTATCAATTTTCTCGCGCTTTGGCGATGTTTTCTAGGTGAATGTGACGGAATTTTAGCGGGACGAAATTTGAACGCATTCCAATGCGTAGAAATAATAATTCGGCCGGAGCTAACGTCACAAGTTAAGTGCCAAACCAAGCGTCAAGTAAAGCGCCAACCCAAGCGCCAGGTCAAGCGCCAAGCCAAGCGCCAAACCAAGCGCCAAGCCAAGATCCAAGATAAGCGCCAAACCAAGCGCCAACCCAAGCGCCAAGCCAAGCGATACTCCTAGCGTCAAGTGAAGCGCCAAACCAAGCGCGAAGTAAAGCGCCAACCCAAGCGCCAAGTCAAGTGCCAAACCAAGCGTCAAGTAAAGCGCTAAGCCAAGCGCAAAGACAAGCGCGAAGCCAAGCGCCAAGCCAAGCGCCAAGCCAAGCGCTAAGCCAAGCGCCAAACCAAGCGCCAAGCCAAGATCCAAGATAAGCGCCAAACCAAGCGCCAAGCTAAGTGCCAAGCCATGCGACAAGACAAGCGCCAAGCCAAACGCCAACCCAAGCGCCAAGCCAAGCGATAAGCCTAACGTCAAGTGAAACGCCAAACCAAGCACCAAGCCAAGCGCCAACCCAAGCGACAAGCCAAGCGCCAAGATAAACGCCAAGATAAGTGCAAAGCCAAGCGCCAAGCCAAGCGCCAATCCAAGCGAAAAAACCAAGCACCAAGCCAGGCGCCAAGCCAAGCGCCAACCCAAGTTGCAAACCAAGCGCCAAAACAAGCGGCAAGCCAAGCGATAAGTGAAGGTCCACACCAAGCGCCAAACCAAGAGCCAAGACAAGATCCAAGCCAAGCGATAAGCCAAGCGCCAAACCAAGCGCCAAACCAAGCACCTAGCCAAGCGCCAAACCAAGCGCAAAGCCTAGCGCCAAGCCAAGCGCCAGGCCAAACGACAAACCAAGCGCCGAGCCACGCACCAAGCCAAGCGCCAACCCAAGCGCTAAGTCAAGCGCCAAGCCAATTGCCCAGCCAAGCGCCAAAACAAGCGCCAAGTCAAGCGCTAAGCCAAGCGCCAAGTAAACCGCGAAACCAATCACCAAACCAAGCGCCAACCCAAGCACCAAGTCAAGCGCCAAGGAAGCGCCAAGTAAAGCGTTAAACCAGGAATCACCCCAAGCGCCAACCCAAGCGCCAAGCCAAGCGATACTCCTAGCGTCAAGTGAAGCGCCAAACCAAGCGCGAAGTAAAGCGCCAACCCAAGCGCCAAGTCAAGTGCCAAACCAAGCGTCAAGTAAAGCGCCAACCCAAGCGCCAGGTCAAGCGCCAAGCCAAGCGCCAAACCAAGCGCCAAGCCAAGATCCAAGATAAGCGCCAAACCAAGCGCCAACCCAAGCGCCAAGCCAAGCGTTACTCCTAGCGTCAAGTGAAGCGCCAAACCAAGCGCGAAGTAAAGCGCCAACCCAAGCGCAAAGTCAAGTGCCAAACCAAGCGTCAAGTAAAGCGCTAAGCCAAGCGCAAAGACAAGCGCGAAGCCAAGCGCCAAGCCAAGCGCCAAGCCAAGCGCTAAGCCAAGCGCCAAACCAAGCGCCAAGCCAAGATCCAAGATAAGCGCCAAACCAAGCGCCAAGCTAAGTGCCAAACCATGCGACAAGACAAGCGCCAAGCCAAACGCCAAGCCAAGCGCCAGGCCAAACGCCAAGCCAAGCGCAAAGCCAAACTTTAAACCAAGCGCCAAGCCAAGCGCCAAGCCAAACGTCAAACCAAGCGCCAAACCAAGTGCCAAACCAAGCGCAAAGTCAAGCGGCAAGACAAGCGCAAAGCCACGCGTCAAGCCAAGCGTTAAGCCAAGCGCCAAGCCAAGCGCTAAACCAAGCGCCAATCCAAGCGCCAGGCTAAGTGCCAAGTCATGCGACAAGCCAAGCGCCAAGCCAAGCGCCAAAATAAGCGCCAAACCAAGCGCCAAGCTAAGTGCCAGGCCATGCGACAAGACAAGCGCCAAGCCAAGCGCCTAGCCTAACGCCATGCTAAGCGCCAAACCAAGCACCAAGCCAAGCGCCAAGCCAAACGCTAAACCAAGCGCCAAACCAAGTGCCAAACCAAGCGCAAAGTCAAGCCGCAAGACAAGCACAAAGCCATGCGTCAAGCCAAGCGTTAAGCCAAGCGCCAAGCCAAGCGCTAAACCAAGCGCCAATCCAATCGCCAAGCTAAGTGCCAAGTTATGCGACAAGCCAAGCGCAAAGCCAAGCTGTAAACCGAGCTTAAAGATAAGCGCCAAGGTAAGCGCCAACCCAAGCGCCAAGTCAAGTGCCAAACCAAGCGTCAAGTAAAGCGCCAACCCAAGCGCCAGGTCAAGCGCCAAGCCAAGCGCCAAACCAAGCGCCAAGCCAAGATCCAAGATAAGCGCCAAACCAAGCGCCAACCCAAGCGCCAAGCCAAGCGTTACTCCTAGCATCAAGTGAAGCGCCAAACCAAGCGCGAAGTAAAGCGCCAACCCAAGCGCCAAGTCAAGTGCCAAACCAAGCGTCAAGTAAAGCGCTAAGCCAAGCGCAAAGACAAGCGCGAAGCCAAGCGCCAAGCCAAGCGCCAAGCCAAGCGCTAAGCCAAGCGCCAAACCAAGCGCCAAGCCAAGATCCAAGATAAGCGCCAAACCAAGCGCCAAGCTAAGTGCCAAGCCATGCGACAAGACAAGCGCCAAGCCAAACGCCAAGCCAAGCGCCAGGCCAAACGCCAAGCCAAGCGCAAAGCCAAACTTTAAACCAAGCGCCAAGCCAAGCGCCAAGCCAAACGTCAAACTAAGCGCCAAACCAAGTGCCAAACCAAGCGCAAAGTCAAGCGGCAAGACAAGCGCAAAGCCACGCGTCAAGCCAAGCATTAAGCCAAGCGCCAAGCCAAGCGCTAAACCAAGCGCCAATCCAAGCGCCAAGCTAAGTGCCAAGTCATGCGACAAGCCAAGCGCCAAGCCAAGCGCCAAAATAAGCGCCAAACCAAGCGCCAAGCTAAGTGCCAAGCCATGCGACAAGACAAGCGCCAAGCCAAGCGCCTAGCCTAACGCCATGCTAAGCGCCAAACCAAGCACCAAGCCAAGCGCCAAGCCAAACGCTAAACCAAGCGCCAAACCAAGTGCCAAACCAAGCGCAAAGTCAAGCCGCAAGACAAGCACAAAGCCATGCGTCAAGCCAAGCGTTAAGCCAAGCGCCAAGCCAAGCGCTAAACCAAGCGCCAATCCAATCGCCAAGCTAAGTGCCAAGTTATGCGACAAGCCAAGCGCAAAGCCAAGCTATAAACCGAGCTTAAAGATAAGCGCCAAGGTAAGCGCTAAACCAAGCGCCAAACCAAGTGCCAAACCAAGCGCAAAGTCAAGCCGGAAGACAAGCGCAAAACCATGCGTCAAGCCAAGCGTAAAGCCACGCGCCAAGCCATGCGCTATGCCAAGCGCTAATCCAAGCGCCTGGCCAAGCGCCAAGCCAAGCGCCAACGCAAGCGCCAAGCCAAGCGCCAAGCCAAGCGTCAAACCAAGCGCTTTACCAAGCGCAAAGCTAAGCGCCAAGCCAAACGCTAAGCCAAGCGCCAATCCAGGCGCCAAGCCAAGCGCTATGCCAAGCACTAATCCAAGCGTCAAGCCAAGCGCAAGGCATGTGCTAAGCCAAGCGCCAAGTCAAGCGCCAAGCCAAGCGCCAACGCAAGCGCCAAGCCAAGCGCCAAGCCAAGCGTCAAACCAAGCGCTTTACCAAGCGCAAAGCCAAGCGCCAAGCCAAGCGCTAAGCCAAGCGCCAATCCAGGCGCCAAGCCAAGCGCTATACCAAGCGCTAATCCAAGCGCCAAGCCAAGCGCAAGGCACGTGCTAAGCCAAGCGCCAACGCAAGCGCCAAGCCAAGCGCCAAGCCAAGCGTCAAACCAAGCGCTTTACCAAGCGCAAAGCCAAGCGCCAAGCCAAGCGCTAAGCCAAGCGCCAATCCAGGCGCCAAGCCAAGCGCTATGCCAAGCGCTAATCCAAGCGCCAAGCCTAGCGCAAGGCACGTGCTAAGCCAAGCGCCAAGTCATGCGCCAAGCCAAGCGCCAAGCAGAGCTGCAAACCGAGCGCAAAACCAAACGCCAAGGCAAGCGATAAGCCAAACGCCAAGCCAAGCGCCAAGCCAAGCTTCAAACCAAGCGCTTTACCAAGCGCAAAGCCATGCGCCAAGCAAAGCGCTAAGCCAAGCGCCAATCCAGGCGCCAAGCCAAGCGCTATGCCAAGCGCTAATCCAAGCGCCAAGCCAAGCGCAAGGCACGTGCTAAGCCAAGCGCCAACGCAAGCGCCAAGCCAAGCGCCAAGCCACGCGCCAAGCCATGCGCTATGCCAAGCGCTAATCCAAGCGCCTGGCCAAGCGCAAGGCACGTGCCAAGCCAAGCGCCAAGTCAAGCGCCAAGCCAAGCGCCAACGCAAGCGCCAAGCCAAGCGCCAAGCCAAGCGTCAAACCAAGCGCTTTACCAAGCGCAAAGCCAAGCGCCAAGCCAAGCGCTAAGCCAAGCGCCAATCCAGGCCTCAAGCCAAGCGCTATGCCAAGCGCCAACGCAAGCGCCAAGCCAAGCGCCAAGCCACGCGCCAAGCCATGCGCTATGCCAAGCGCTAATTCAAGCGCCTGGCCAAGCGCAAGGCGCGTGCCAAGCCAAGCGCCAAGTCAAGCGCCAAGCCAAGCGCCAAGTCAAGCGCCAAGCCAAGCGCCAACGCAAGCGCCAAGCCAAGCGCCAAGCCACGCGCCAAGCCATGCGCTATGCCAAGCGCTAATTCAAGCGCCTGGCCAAGCGCAAGGCACGTGCCAAGCCAAGCGCCAATCCAGGCGCCAAGCCGAGCGCTACGTCAAGCGCCAAACCAAACGTCAAGTCAAATGCCAACCCAAGCTCGAAGCCAAGCGCCAACCCAAGCGCCAAGTCAAGCGATAAGCTATGTGCCAAGCCAAGCACCAAGCCAAGCGCCCAGCCAAGCGCCAAACCAAGTGCAAAGCCAAGCGCCAAGCCAAGCGTTAAACCAAGCGCAAAGCCAAGCGCCAAGCCAAGCGCCCAGCCAAGCGCCAAACTAAGTTGAAAACAAAGCGCCAAGCCAAGCGCCCAGCCAAGCGCTAAACCAAGCGCCAAGTCAAATGCCAACCCAAGCTCCAAGCCAGGCGCCAACCCAAGCGCCAAGTCAAGCGCCAAGCCACGTGCCAAGCCAAGCGCCAAGCCAAGCGCCAAGCCAAGCGTTAAACCAAGCGCAAAGCCAAGCGCCAAGCCAAGCGCTAAACGAAGCGCAAAGCCAAGCGCCAAGTCAAGCGCCAAGCCAAGCGCAAAGCCTAGCGCAAAGCCAAGCGCCAACCCAGGCAGCAAGCCAAGCTCCAAGCCAAGCATCAGGCTAAGCGCGAAGCTAAACGCCAAGGCAAGCGCCAAGACAAGCGCCAAACCAAGCGCAAAGCCAAGCGCCATCTCAGGCAACAAGCCAAGCACCAAGCCAAGCGCCAAGCCAAGCGCCAAGCCAAGCGCCAAGCCAAACGCCAAGGCAAGCGCCAATCCAAGCGCCAAGCCAAACGTCAAGCCAAGCGCCAAGATAAACGCCAAGATAAGTGCAAAGCCAAGCGCTAAGCCAAGCGCCAAACCAAGTTGCAAACCAAGCGCCAAAACAAGCGGCAAGCCAAGCGATAAGTGAAGGTCCACACCAAGCGCCAAACCAAGAGCCAAGACAAGATCCAAGCCAAGCGATAAGCCAAGCGTCAAACCAAGCGCCAAACCAAGCACCTAGCCAAGCGCCAAACCAAGCGCAAAGCCAAGCGCCAAGCCAAGCGCCAGGCCAAACGACAAACCAAGCGCCGAGCCACGCACCAAGCTAAGCGCCAACCCAAGCGCTAAGTCAAGCGCCAAGCCAATCGCCCAGCCAAGCGCCAAAACAAGCGCCAAGTCAAGCGCTAAGCCAAGCGCCAAGTAAACCGCGAAACCAATCACCAAACCAAGCGCCAACCCAAGCACCAAGTCAAGCGCCAAGGAAGCGCCAAGTAAAGCGTTAAACCAAGAATCACCCCAAGCGCCAACCCAAGCGCCAAGCCAAGCGATACTCCTAGCGTCAAGTGAAGCGCCAAACCAAGCGCGAGGTAAAGCGCCAACCCAAGCGCCAAGTCAAGTGCCAAACCAAGCGCCAAGCCAAGATCCAAGATAAGCGCCAAACCAAGCGCCAAGCCAAGCGCCAAGGCAAGCGCCAAGCCAAGCGCAAACCACGTCCCAAGCCAAGCGCAAAGCCAAGCGACAAGCCAAGCCCGACGTTAAGCGCCAAAGCAAGCGTTAAACCAAGCACCTAGCCAAGCGCCAAGCCAAGCGCCAAGCCAAGCGCTAAACCAAGCGCCAAACCAAGCGCCAAGCTAAGTGCCAAGCCACGCGACAAGCCAGGCGCAAAGCCAAGCGCCAATCCAAGCGCCAAGCCAAGCGCCAAGCCAAGCGCTACACCAAACGCAAAACCGAGCGCCAAGCCAAGCGCCAAGCCATGCGTCAAGCCAAGCGTTAAGCCAAGCGCCAAGCCAATCGCTAAGCCAAGCGCCAAATCAAGCGCTATGCTAAGTGCCAAGCCATGCGACAAGCCAAGTGCTAAGCCAAGCGCCAAGCCAAGCTGTAAACCGAGCGCAAAGATAAGCGCCAAGGCAAGCGCAAGGCACGTGCTAAACCAAGCGCCAAGTCAAGCGCCAAGCCACGCGCCAAGCCAAGCGCTATCCCAAGCGCTAATCCAAGCGCCTGGCCAAGCGCAAGGCACGTGCCAAGCCAAGCGCCAAATCAAGCGCCAAGCCAAGCGCCAACGCAAGCGCCAAGCCAAGCGCCAAGCCACGCGCCAAGCCATGCGCTATGCCAAGCGCTAATCCAAGCGCCTGGCCAAGCGCAAGGCACGTGCCAAGCCAAGCGCCAAGTCAAGCGCCAAGCCAAGCGCCAACGCAAACGTCAAGCCAAGCGCCAAGCCAAGCGTCAAACCAAGCGCTTTACCAAGCGCAAAGCCAAGCGTCAAGCCAAGCGCTAAACCAAGCGCCAATCCAGGCACCAAGCCGAGCGCTACGTCAAGCGCCAAACCAAACGTCAAGTCAAATGCCAACCCAAGCTCGAAGCCAAGCGCCAAACCAAGCGCCAAGTCAAGCGATAAGCTATGTGCCAAGCCAAGCACCAAGCCAAGCGCCCAGCCAAGCGCCAAACCAAGTGCAAAGCCAAACGCCAAGCCAAGCGTTAAACCAAGCGCAAAGCCAAGCGCCAAGCCAAGCGCCCAGCCAAGCGACAAACCAAGTTGAAAGCCAAGCGCCAAGCCAAGCGCCTAGCAAAGCGCTAAACCAAGCGCCAAGTCAAATGCCAACCCAAGCTCCAAGCCAGGCGCCAACCCAAGCGCCAAGTCAAGCGCCAAGCTACGTGCCAAGCCAAGCGCCAAGCCAAGCGCCAAGCCAAGCGTTAAGCCAAGCGCAAAGCCAAGCGCCAAGCCAAGCGCTAAACGAAGCGCAAAGCCAAGCGCCAAGTCAAGCGCCAAGCCAAGCGCAAAGCCTAGCGCAAAGCCAAGCGCCAACCCAGGCAGCAAGCCAAGCTCCAAGCCAAGCATCAGGCTAAGCGCCAAGTTAAACGCCAAGGCAAGCGCCAAGACAAGCGCCAAACCAAGCGCAAAGCCAAGCGCCATCTCAGGCAACAAGCCAAGTTCCAAACCAAGCGCCAAGCCAAGCGCCAAGCCAAGCGCCAAGCCAAACGCCAAGGCAAGCGCCAATCCAAGCGCCAAGCCAAACGCCAAGCCAAGCGCCAAGATAAACGCCAAGCCAAGTGCAAGGCCAAGCGCCAAGCCAAGCGCCAAACCAAGCGAAAAAACCAAGCACCAAGCCAGGCGCCAAGCCAAGCGCCAACCCAAGCGCCAAGTCAAGCGTCAAACTAAGCGCCAAGTCAAGCGCCAACCCAAGCGCTAAGGCAAGCGCCAAACCACGTGCCAAGCCAAGCGCCAAACCAAGCGCCCAGCCAATTGCCAAGCCAAGCGCCAAATCAAGCGCCAAACTAAGCGATAAGTCAAGCGCCTAGCCAAGCGCAAAGCCAAGCCCCAAGCTAGGCGCCAAGCCAAGCGCAAACCCAAGCGTTAAACAAAGGGCCAAATCAAGCGCAAACCCAAGCGCCAAGCCAGGCGCTAAGCCAAGCGCCAAGCCAAGCGCCAAATTAAGCGCAAAGCCAAGCGCCAAGCCAAGCGTTAAGCCAAGCGTAAAGCCAAGCTTCAAGCCAAGCGCCAAACGAAGCGCAAAGCCAAGCGACAAGCCAAGCGCCAAGCCAAACGCAAAGCCAAGCGCCAAGCCAAGCGCCAAGCCAAGCGCCAACGCAAGCGCCAAGCCAAGCGCCAAGCCAAGCGTCAAACCAAGCGCTTTACCAAGCGCAAAGCCAAGCGCCAAGCCAAGCGCTAAGCCAAGCGCCAATCCAGGCGCCAAGCCAAGCGCTATACCAAGCGCTAATCCAAGCGCCAAGCCAAGCGCAAGGCACGTGCTAAGCCAAGCGCCAAGTCAAGCGCCAAGCCAAGCGCCAAGCAGAGCTGCAAACCGGGCGCAAAACCAAGCGCCAAGGCAAGCGATAAGCCAAACGCCAAGCCAAGCGCCAAGCCAAGCGCCAAGCCAAACGCCAACGCAAGCGCCAAGCCAAGCGCCAAGCCAAGCGTCAAACCAAGCGCTTTACCAAGCTCAAAGCCAAGCGCCAAGCCAAGCGCTAAGCCAAGCGCCAATCCAGGCGCCAAGCCAAGCGCTATGCCAAGCGCTAATCCAAGCGCCAAGCCAAGCGCAAGGCACTTGCTAAGCCAAGCGCCAAGTCATGCGCCAAGCCAAGCGCCAAGCTAAGTGCCAGGTCATGCGGCAAGCCAAGCGCCAAGCCAAGCGCCAAAATAAGCGTCAAACCAAGCGCCAAGTTAAGTGCCAAGCCATGCGACAAGACAAGCGCCAAGCCAAGCGCTATGCCAAGCGCTAATCCAAGCGCCAAGCCAAGCGCAAGGCACGTGCTAAGCCAAGCGCCAAATCAAGCGCCAAGCCAAGCGCCAACGCAAGCGCCAAGCCAAGCGCCAAGCCACGCACCAAGCCATGCGCTATGCCAAGCGCTAATCAAAGCGCTTGGCCAAGCGCAAGGCACGTGCCAAGCCAAGCGCCAACGCAAGCGCCAAGGCAAGCGTCAAGCAAAGCGTCAAACCAAGCGCTTTACCAAGCGCAAAGCCAAGCGTCAAGCCAAGCGCTAAGCCAAGCGCCAATCCAGGCGCCAAGCCGAGCGCTACGTCAAGCGCCAAACCAAACGTCAGGTCAAATGCCAACCCAAGCTCGAAGCCAGGCGCCAACCCAAGCGCCAAGTCAAGCGATAAGCTATGTGCCAAGCCAAGCAGCAAGCCAAGCGCCCAGCCAAGCGCCAAACCAAGTGCAAAACCAAGCGCCAAGCCAAGCGTTAAACCAAGCGCAAAGCCAAGCGCCAAGCCAAGCGCCCAGCCAAGCGCCAAACCAAGTTGAAAGCCAAGCGCCAAGCCAAGCGCCCAGCCAAGCGCTAAACCAAGCGCCAAGTCAAATGCTAACCCAAGCTCCAAGCCAGGCGCCAACCCAAGCGCCAAGCCAAGCGCCCAGCCAAGCGCCAAACCAAGTTGAAAGCCAAGCGCCAAGCCAAGCGCCCAGCCAAGCGCTAAACCAAGCGCCAAGTCAAATGCTAACCCAAGCTCCAAGCCAGGCGCCAACCCAAGCGCCAAGTCAAGCGCCAAGCCACGTGCCAAGCCAAGCGCCAAGCCAAGCGCCAAGCCAAGCGTTAAGCCAAGCGCAAAGCCAAGCGCCAAGTCAAGCGCCAAGCCAAGCGCAAAGCCTAGCGCAAAGCCAAGCGCCAACCCAGGCAGCAAGCCAAGCTCCAAGCCAAGCATCAGGCTAAGCGCCAAGCTAAACGCCAAGGCAAGCGCCAAGTCAAGTGCCAAACCAAGCGTCAAGTAAAGCGCCAACCCAAGCGCCAGGTCAAGCGCCAAGCCAAGCGCCAAACCAAGCGTCAAACCAAGCGTTTTACCAAGCGCAAATCTAAGCGCTAAGCCAAGCGCCAAGCCAAGCGCTAAGCCAGGCGCCAGACCAGGCGCCAAGCCGAGCTCTAGGTCAAGCGCCAAACCCAGCGCAAGGTTAAGCGCCAAGGGAAGCGCCAAGCCAGGCGCCAAGCCAGGCGCCAAGCCGAGCTCTAGGACAAGCGCCAAACCAAGCGCAAAATTAAGCGCCAAGGCAAGCGCCAAGCTAAGCGCCAAGCCAAGCGCCAAACCAAGCGCCAAGATTGGTGCCAAGCCAAGCGCCAAGCCAAGCGATCAGCCAAGCGCCAAACCAAGCGCCAAGTCAAGCGTCAAACTAAGCGCCAAGTCAAGCGCCAAACCACGTGCCAAGCCAAGCGCCAAACCAAGCGCCCAGCCAATTGCCAAACCAAGCGCCAAATCAAGCTCCAAACTAAGCGATAAGTCAAGCGCCTAGCCAAGCGCAAAGCCAAGCCCAAGCTAAGCGCCAAGCCAAGCGCAAACCCAGGCGTTAAACAAAGGGCCAAATCAAGCGCAAACCCAAGCGCCAAGCCAGGCGCTAAGCCAAGCGCCAAGCCAAGCGCCAAACCAAGCGCAAAGCCAAGCGCCAAGCCAAGCGTTAAGCCAAGCGTAAAGCCAAGCTCCAAGCCAAGCGCCAAGCCAAGCGCCAAGCCAGGCGCTAAGCCAAGCGCCAAGCCAAGCGCCAAACCAAGCGCAAAGCCAAGCGCCAAGCCAAGCGCCAAGTCAAGCGCCAAACTAAGCGATAAGTCAAGCGCCTAGCCAAGCGCAAAGCCAAGCCCCAAGCGAAGCGCCAAGCAAAGCGCCAAGTCAAGTGCCAAACTAAGCGTCAAGTAAAGCGCCAAGCCAAGCGCAAAGACAAGCGCAAAGCCAAGCGCCAAGCCAAGCGCCAAGCCAAGCGCTAAGCCAAGCGCCAAACCAAGCGCCAAGCCAAGATCCAAGATAAGCGCCAAACCAAGCGCCAAGCTAAGTGCCAAGCCATGCGACAAGACAAGCGCTAAGCCAAACGCCAAGCCAAGCGCCAGGCCAAACGCCAAGCCAAGCGCAAAACCAAACTTTAAACCAAGCGCCAAGCCAAGCGCCAAGCCAAGCGCCAAACCAAGCGCCAAACCAAGTGCCAAACCAAGCGCAAAGCCAAGCGCCAAGCCAAGCGCAAAACCAAGCGCCAATCCAAGCGCCAAGCTAAGTGCCAAGTCATGCGACAAGCCAAGCGCCAAGCCAAGCGTCAAAATAAGCGCCAAACCAAGCGCCAAGCTAAGTGCCAAGCCATGCGACAAGACAAGCGCCAATCCAAGCGCCTAGCCTAACGCCATGCTAAGCGCCAAACCAAGCACCAAGCCAAGCGCCAAGTCTAGCGCCAGGCCAAACGCCAAGCCAAGCGCAAAGCCAAGTTTTAAACCAAGCGCCAAGCCAAGCGTCAAACTAAGCGCCAAGTCAAGCGCCAACCCAAGCGCTAAGGCAAGCGCCAAACCACGTGCCAAGCCAAGCGCCAAACCAAGCGCCCAGCCAATTGCCAAACCAAGCGCCAAGTCAAGCGCCAAACTAAGCGATAAGTCAAGCGCCTAGCCAAGCGCAAAGCCAAGCCCCAAGCTAGGCGCCAAGCCAAGCGCAAACCCAGGCGTTAAACAAAGGGCCAAATCAAGCGCAAACCCAAGCGCCAAGCCAGGCGCTAAGCCAAGCGCCAAGCCAAGCGCCAAACCAAGCGCAAAGCCAAGCGCCAAGCCAAGCGTTAAGCCAAGCGTAAAGCCAAGCTCCAAGCCAAGCGCCAAACGAAGCGCAAAGCCAAGCGCCAAACCAAGCGCAAAGCCAAGCGCCAAGCCAAGCGCCAAGTCAAGCTCCAAGCGAAGCGCCAAGCAAAGCGCCAAGTCAAGCGCCAAGCCAAGCGAGAAAACAAGCGCCAAGTCAAGCGCTAAGCCAAGCGCCAAGTCAAGCGTCAAGCCATGCGTTAAGTATAGCGGCAAACCAAGCACCACACCAAGCGCCAACCAAAGCGCCAAGCCAAGCGACAAGCGAAGCGTCAAGTAAAGCGCCAAACAAAGCATTAATCCAAGCGCCAACCCAAGCGCCAAGTCAAGCGCCAAACCAAGCGTAAAGTAAAGCGCCAATCCAAGCGCCAAACCAAGCGCCGAGCCAAGCGCCAAACCAGGCGCAAAGCCAATCGCCAAGCCAAGCGCCAAGCGAAGCGCGAAGCCAAGCGCCAAGCCAAGCGCCAAGCCAAGCGCCAAGTTAAGCGCCAAGCCAAGCGCTAAGCCAAGCGCCAAACCAAGCGACAAGCTAAGTGCCAAGCCATGCGACAAGCCAGGCGCAAAGCCAAGCTCCAAGCCAAGCGCCTAGCCTAACGCCATGCTAACCGCCAAACCAAGCACCAAGCCAAGCGCCAAGCCAAGCGCCAGGCCAAACGCCAAGCCAAGCGCAAAGCCAAGCTTTAAACCAAGCGCCAAGCAAAGCGCCAAGCCAAGCGCCAAACTAAGCGCCAAACCAATTGCCAAACCAAGCGCAAAGTCAAGCTGCAAGACAAGCGCAAAGCCATGCGTCAAGCCAAGCGTTAAGCCAAGCGCCAAGACAATCGCTAAGCCAAGCGCCAAATCAAGCGCCAAGCTAAGTGGTAAGCCATGCAACAAGCCAAGCGCCAAGGCAAGCGCTAAGCCAAACGCCAAGCCAAGCGCCAAACCAAGCGCCAAGCCAAGCTGTAAACTGAGTGCAAAGATAAGCGCCAAGGCAAGCGCTAAGCCAAGCGCCAATCAAAGCGCCAAGCCAAGCGCCAAGCCAAGCGCTACACCAAACGCAAAGCCGAGCGCCAAGCCAAGCGCCAAGGCAAGCGCCAAGCCAAGCGCAAACCACGCCCCAAGCCAAGCGCAAAGCCAAGCGACAAGCCAAGCCCGACGTTAAGCGCCAAAGCAAGCGTTAAACCAAGCACCTAGCCAAGCGCCAAGCCAAGCGCCAAGCCAAGCGCTAAACCAAGCGCCAAACCAAGCGCCAAGCTAAGTGCCAAGCCAAGCGCCAAACCAAGCGCCAAGCCAAGCGCCAAGCCAAGCGCTAAACCAAGCGCCAAGCTAAGTACCAAGCCAAGCGCCAAGGCAAGCGCCAAGGCAAGCGCTAAGCCAAGCGCCAATCCAAGCGCCAAGCCAAGCGCCAAGCCAAGCGCTACACCAAACGCAAAACCGAGCGCCAAGCCAAGCGCCAAGCCATGCGTCAAGCCAAGCGTTAAGCCAAGCGCCAAGCCAATCGCTAAGCCAAGCGCCAAATCAAGCGCTAAGCTAAGTGCCAAGCCATGCGACAAGCCAAGTGCTAAGCCAAGCGCCAAGCCAAGCTGTAAACCGAGCGCAAAGATAAGCGCCAAGCCAAGCGCCAAGCCAAGCGCCAAACCAAGCGCCAAACCAAGTGCCAAACCAAGCGCAAAGTCAAGCGGCAAGACAAGCGCAAAGGAACGCGTCAAGCCAAGCGTTAAGCCAAGCGCCAAGCCAAGCGCAAAACCAAGCGCCAATCCAAGCGCCAAGCTAAGTGCCAAGTCATGCGACAAGCCAAGCGCCAAGCCAAGCGTCAAAATAAGCGCCAAACCAAGCGCCAAGCTAAGTGCCAAGCCATGCGACAAGACAAGCGCCAATCCAAGCGCCTAGCCTAACGCCATGCTAAGCGCCAAACCAAGCACCAAGCCAAGCGCCAAGTCTAGCGCCAGGCCAAACGCCAAGCCAAGCGCAAAGCCAAGTTTTAAACCAAGCGCCAAGCCAAGCGTCAAACTAAGCGCCAAGTCAAGCGCCAACCCAAGCGCTAAGGCAAGCGCCAAACCACGTGCCAAGCCAAGCGCCAAACCAAGCGCCCAGCCAATTGCCAAACCAAGCGCCAAGTCAAGCGCCAAACTAAGCGATAAGTCAAGCGCCTAGCCAAGCGCAAAGCCAAGCCCCAAGCTAGGCGCCAAGCCAAGCGCAAACCCAATCGTTAAACAAAGGGCCAAATCAAGCGCAAACCCAAGCGCCAAGCCAGGCGCTAACCCAAGCGCCAAGCCAAGCGCCAAACCAAGCGCAAAGCCAAGCGCCAAGCCAAGCGCTAAGCCAAGCGTAAAGCCAAGCTCCAAGCCAAGCGCCAAACGAAGCGCAAAGCCAAGCGCCAAACCAAGCGCAAAGCCAAGCGCCAAGCCAAGCGCCAAGTCAAGCGCCAAACTAAGCGATAAGTCAAGCGCCAGCCAAGCGCAAAGCCAAGCCCCAAGCGAAGCGCCAAGCAAAGCGCCAAGTCAAGCGCCAAGCCAAGCGCCAAAACAAGCGCCAAGTCAAGCGCCAAGCCAAGCGCCAAGTCAAGCGCCAAGCCATGAATTAAGTATAGCGCCAAACCAAGCACCACACCAAGCGCCAACCAAAGCGCCAAGCCAAGCGACAAGCGAAGCGTCAAGTAAAGCGCCAAACAAAGCATTAATCCAAGCGCCAACCCAAGCGCCAAGTCAAGCGCCAAACCAAGCGTAAAGTAAAGCGCCAATCCAAGCGCCAAACCAAGCGCCGAGCCAAGCGCCAAACCAGGCGCAAAGCCAATCGCCAAGCCAAGCGCCAAGCGAAGCGCGAAGCCAAGCGCCAAGCCAAGCGCCAAGCCAAGCGCCAAGTTAAGCGCCAAGCTAAGTGGTAAGCCATGCAACAAGCCAAGCGCCAAGGCAAGCGCTAAGCCAAGCGCCAAGCCAAGCGCCAAACCAAGCGCCAAGCCAAGCTGTAAACTGAGTGCAAAGATAAGCGCCAAGGCAAGCGCTAAGCCAAGCGCCAATCAAAGCGCCAAGCCAAGCGCCAAGCCAAGCGCTACACCAAACGCAAAGCCGAGCGCCAAGCCAAGCGCCAAGGCAAGCGCCAAGCCAAGCGCAAACCACGCCCCAAGCCAAGCGCAAAGCCAAGCGACAAGCCAAGCCCGACGTTAAGCGCCAAAGCAAGCGTTAAACCAAGCACCTAGCCAAGCGCCAAGCCAAGCGCCAAGCCAAGCGCTAAACCAAGAGCCAAACCAAGCGCCAAGCTAAGTGCCAAGCCACGCGACAAGCCAGGCGCAAAGCCAAGCGCCAAGCCAAGCGCCAAACCAAGCGCCAAGCCAAGCGCCAAGCCAAGCGCTAAACCAAGCGCCAAGCTAAGTGCCAAGCCAAGCGCCAAGGCAAGCGCCAAGGCAAGCGCTAAGCCAAGCGCCAATCCAAGCGCCAAGCCAAGCGCCAAGCCAAGCGCCAAACCAAGCGCCAAGCCAAGCGCCAAGCCAAGCGCTAAACCAAGCGCCAAGCTAAGTGCCAAGCCAAGCGCCAAAGCAAGCGCTAAGCCAAGCGCCAAGCCAAGCGCCAAACCAAGCGCCCAGCCAATTGCCAAACCAAGCGCCAAGTCAAGCGCCAAACTAAGCGATAAGTCAAGCGCCTAGCCAAGCGCAAAGCCAAGCCCCAAGCTAGGCGCCAAGCCAAGCGCAAACCCAATCGTTAAACAAAGGGCCAAATCAAGCGCAAACCCAAGCGCCAAGCCAGGCGCTAAGCCAAGCGCCAAGCCAAGCGCCAAACCAAGCGCAAAGCCAAGCGCCAAGTTAAGCGCTAAGCCAAGCGTAAAGCCAAGCTCCAAGCCAAGCGCCAAACGAAGCGCAAAGCCAAGCGCCAAACCAAGCGCAAAGCCAAGCGCCAAGCCAAGCGCCAAGTCAAGCGCCAAACTAAGCGATAAGTCAAGCGCCTAGCCAAGCGCAAAGCCAAGCCCCAAGCGAAGCGCCAAGCAAAGCGCCAAGTCAAGCGCCAAGCCAAGCGCCAAAACAAGCGCCAAGTCAAGCGCCAAGCCAAGCGCCAAGTCAAGCGCCAAGCCATGAATTAAGTATAGCGCCAAACCAAGCACCACACCAAGCGCCAACCAAAGCGCCAAGCCAAGCGACAAGCGAAGCGTCAAGTAAAGCGCCAAACAAAGCATTAATCCAAGCGCCAACCCAAGCGCCAAGTCAAGCGCCAAACCAAGCGTAAAGTAAAGCGCCAATCCAAGCGCCAAACCAAGCGCCGAGCCAAGCGCCAAACCAGGCGCAAAGCCAATCGCCAAGCCAAGCGCCAAGCGAAGCGCGAAGCCAAGCGCCAAGCCAAGCGCCAAGCCAAGCGCCAAGTTAAGCGCCAAGCTAAGTGGTAAGCCATGCAACAAGCCAAGCGCCAAGGCAAGCGCTAAGCCAAGCGCCAAGCCAAGCGCCAAACCAAGCGCCAAGCCAAGCTGTAAACTGAGTGCAAAGATAAGCGCCAAGGCAAGCGCTAAGCCAAGCGCCAATCAAAGCGCCAAGCCAAGCGCCAAGCCAAGCGCTACACCAAACGCAAAGCCGAGCGCCAAGCCAAGCGCCAAGGCAAGCGCCAAGCCAAGCGCAAACCACGCCCCAAGCCAAGCGCAAAGCCAAGCGACAAGCCAAGCCCGACGTTAAGCGCCAAAGCAAGCGTTAAACCAAGCACCTAGCCAAGCGCCAAGCCAAGCGCCAAGCCAAGCGCTAAACCAAGAGCCAAACCAAGCGCCAAGCTAAGTGCCAAGCCACGCGACAAGCCAGGCGCAAAGCCAAGCGCCAAGCCAAGCGCCAAACCAAGCGCCAAGCCAAGCGCCAAGCCAAGCGCTAAACCAAGCGCCAAGCTAAGTGCCAAGCCAAGCGCCAAGGCAAGCGCCAAGGCAAGCGCTAAGCCAAGCGCCAATCCAAGCGCCAAGCCAAGCGCCAAGCCAAGCGCCAAACCAAGCGCCAAGCCAAGCGCCAAGCCAAGCGCTAAACCAAGCGCCAAGCTAAGTGCCAAGCCAAGCGCCAAAGCAAGCGCTAAGCCAAGCGCCAAGCCAAGCGCCATACCAAGCGCCAAGCCAAGCTGTAAACTGAGTGCAAAGATAAGCGCCAAGGCAAGCGCTAAGCCAAGCGCCAATCAAAGCGCCAAGCCAAGCGCCAAGCCAAGCGCTACACCAAACGCAAAGCCGAGCGCCAAGCCAAGCGCCAAGGCAAGCGCCAAGCCAAGCGCAAACCACGCCCCAAGCCAAGCGCAAAGCCAAGCGACAAGCCAAGCCCGACGTTAAGCGCCAAAGCAAGCGTTAAACCAAGCACCTAGCCAAGCGCCAAGCCAAGCGCCAAGCCAAGCGCTAAACCAAGCGCCAAACCAAGCGCCAAGCTAAGTGCCAAGCCACGCGACAAGCCAGGCGCAAAGCCAAGCGCCAATCCAAGCGCCAAGCCAAGCGCCAAGCCAAGCGCTACACCAAACGCAAAACCGAGCGCCAAGCCAAGCGCCAAGCCACGCGTCAAGCCAAGCGTTAAGCCAAGCGCCAAGCCAATCGCTAAGCCAAGCGCCAAATCAAGCGCTAAGCTAAGTGGCAAGCCATGCGACAAGCCAAGTGCTAAGCCAAGCGCCAAGCCAAGCTGTAAACCGAGCGCAAAGATAAGCGCCAAGGCAAGCGCAAGGCACGTGCTAAACCAAGCGCCAAGTCAAGCGCCAAGCCACGCGCCAAGCCAAGCGCTATCCCAAGCGCTAATCCAAGCGCTTGGCCAAGCGCAAGGCACGTGCCAAGCCAAGCGCCAAATCAAGCGCCAAGCCAAGCGCCAACGCAAGCGCCAAGCCAAGCGCCAAGCCACGCGCCAAGCCATGCGCTATGCCAAGCGCTAATCCAAGCGCCTGGCCAAGCGCAAGGCACGTGCCAAGCCAAGCGCCAAGTCAAGCGCCAAGCCAAGCGCCAACGCAAACGTCAAGCCAAGCGCCAAGCCAAGCGTCAAACCAAGCGCTTTACCAAGCGCAAAGCCAAGCGTCAAGCCAAGCGCTAAGCCAAGCGCCAATCCAGGCACCAAGCCGAGCGCTACGTCAAGCGCCAAACCAAACGTCAAGTCAAATGCCAACCCAAGCTCGAAGCCAAGCGCCAAACCAAGCGCCAAGTCAAGCGATAAGCTATGTGCCAAGCCAAGCACCAAGCCAAGCGCCCAGCCAAGCGCCAAACCAAGTGCAAAGCCAAGCGCCAAGCCAAGCGTTAAACCAAGCGCAAAGCCAAGCGCCAAGCCAAGCGCCCAGCCAAGCGCCAAACCAAGTTGAAAGCCAAGCGCCAAGCCAAGCGCCTAGCCAAGCGCTAAACCAAGCGCCAAGTCAAATGCCAACCCAAGCTCCAAGCCAGGCGCCAACCCAAGCGCCAAGTCAAGCGCCAAGCTACGTGCCAAGCCAAGCGCCAAGCCAAGCGCCAAGCCAAGCGTTAAGCCAAGCGCAAAGCCAAGGGCCAAGCCAAGCGCTAAACGAAGCGCAAAGCCAAGCGCCAAGTCAAGCGCCAAGCCAAGCGCAAAGCCTAGCGCAAAGCCAAGCGCCAACCCAGGCAGCAAGCCAAGCTCCAAGCCAAGCATCAGGCTAAGCGCCAAGTTAAACGCCAAGGCAAGCGCCAAGACAAGCGCCAAACCAAGCGCAAAGCCAAGCGCCATCTCAGGCAACAAGCCAAGTTCCAAACCAAGCGCCAAGCCAAGCGCCAAGCCAAGCGCCAAGCCAAACGCCAAGGCAAGCGCCAATCCAAGCGCCAAGCCAAACGCCAAGCCAAGCGCCAAGATAAACGCCAAGCCAAGTGCAAGGCCAAGCGCCAAGCCAAGCGCCAAACCAAGCGAAAAAACCAAGCACCAAGCCAGGCGCCAAGCCAAGCGCCAACCCAAGCGCCAAGTCAAGCGTCAAACTAAGCGCCAAGTCAAGCGCCAACCCAAGCGCTAAGGCAAGCGCCAAACCACGTGCCAAGCCAAGCGCCAAACCAAGCGCCCAGCCAATTGCCAAGCCAAGCGCCAAATTAAGCGCCAAACTAAGCGATAAGTCAAGCGCCTAGCCAAGCGCAAAGCCAAGCCCCAAGCTAGGCGCCAAGCCAAGCGCAAACCCAAGCGTTAAACAAAGGGCCAAATCAAGCGCAAACCCAAGCGCCAAGCCAGGCGCTAAGCCAAGCGCCAAGCCAAGCGCCAAATTAAGCGCAAAGCCAAGCGCCAAGCCAAGCGTTAAGCCAAGCGTAAAGCCAAGCTTCAAGCCAAGCGCCAAACGAAGCGCAAAGCCAAGCGCCAAGCCAAGCGCCAAGCCAAACGCAAAGCCAAGCGCCAAGCCAAGCGCCAAGCCAAGCGCCAACGCAAGCGCCAAGCCAAGCGCCAAGCCAAGCGTCAAACCAAGCGCTTTACCAAGCGCAAAGCCAAGCGCCAAGCCAAGCGCTAAGCCAAGCGCCAATCCAGGCGCCAAGCCAAGCGCTATACCAAGCGCTAATCCAAGCGCCAAGCCAAGCGCAAGGCACGTGCTAAGCCAAGCGCCAAGTCAAGCGCCAAGCCAAGCGCCAAGAAGAGCTGCAAACCGGGCGCAAAACCAAGCGCCAAGGCAAGCGATAAGCCAAACGCCAAGCCAAGCGCCAAGCCAAGCGCCAAGCCAAACGCCAACGCAAGCGCCAAGCCAAGCGCCAAGCCAAGCGTCAAACCAAGCGCTTTACCAAGCTCAAAGCCAAGCGCCAAGCCAAGCGCTAAGCCAAGCGCCAATCCAGGCGCCAAGCCAAGCGCTATGCCAAGCGCTAATCCAAGCGCCAAGCCAAGCGCAAGGCACTTGCTAAGCCAAGCGCCAAGTCATGCGCCAAGCCAAGCGCCAAGCTAAGTGCCAGGTCATGCGGCAAGCCAAGCGCCAAGCCAAGCGCCAAAATAAGCGTCAAACCAAGCGCCAAGTTAAGTGCCAAGCCATGCGACAAGACAAGCGCCAAGCCAAGCGCTATGCCAAGCGCTAATCCAAGCGCCAAGCCAAGCGCAAGGCACGTGCTAAGCCAAGCGCCAAATCAAGCGCCAAGCCAAGCGCCAACGCAAGCGCCAAGCCAAGCGCCAAGCCACGCACCAAGCCATGCGCTATGCCAAGCGCTAATCAAAGCGCTTGGCCAAGCGCAAGGCACGTGCCAAGCCAAGCGCCAACGCAAGCGCCAAGGCAAGCGTCAAGCAAAGCGTCAAACCAAGCGCTTTACCAAGCGCAAAGCCAAGCGTCAAGCCAAGCGCTAAGCCAAGCGCCAATCCAGGCGCCAAGCCGAGCGCTACGTCAAGCGCCAAACCAAACGTCAGGTCAAATGCCAACCCAAGCTCGAAGCCAGGCGCCAACCCAAGCGCCAAGTCAAGCGATAAGCTATGTGCCAAGCCAAGCAGCAAGCCAAGCGCCCAGCCAAGCGCCAAACCAAGTGCAAAACCAAGCGCCAAGCCAAGCGTTAAACCAAGCGCAAAGCCAAGCGCCAAGCCAAGCGCCCAGCCAAGCGCCAAACCAAGTTGAAAGCCAAGCGCCAAGCCAAGCGCCAAGTCAAATGCTAACCCAAGCTCCAAGCCAGGCGCCAACCCAAGCGCCAAGTCAAGCGCCAAGCCACGTGCCAAGCCAAGCGCCAAGCCAAGCGCCAAGCCAAGCGTTAAGCCAAGCGTTAAGCCAAGCGCAAAGCCAAGCGCCAAGCCAAGCGCTAAACGAAGCGCAAAGCCAAGCGCCAAGTCAAGCGCCAAGCCAAGCGCAAAGCCTAGCGCAAAGCCAAGCGCCAACCCAGGCAGCAAGCCAAGCTCCAAGCCAAGCATCAGGCTAAGCGCCAAGCTAAACGCCAAGGCAAGCGCCAAGTCAAGTGCCAAACCAAGCGTCAAGTAAAGCGCCAACCCAAGCGCCAGGTCAAGCGCCAAGCCAAGCGCCAAACCAAGCGCCAAGCCAAGATCCAAGATAAGCGCCACACCAAGCGCCAACCCAAGCGCCAAGCCAAGCGATACTCCTAGCGTCAAGTGAAGCGCCAAACCAAGCGCGAAGTAAAGCGCCAACCCAAGCGCCAAGTAAAGTGCCAAACCAAGCGCCAAGCCAAGATCCAAGATAAGCGCCAAACCAAGCGCCAAGCTAAGTGCCAAGCCATGCGACAAGACAAGCGCTAAGCCAAACGCCAAGCCAAGCGCCAGGCCAAACGCCAAGCCAAGCGCAAAACCAAACATTAAACCAAGCGCCAAGCCAAGCGCCAAGCCAAGCGCCAAGCCAAGCGCCAAACCAAGCGCCAAACCAAGTGCCAAACCAAGCGCAAAGTCAAGCGGCAAGACAAGCGCAAAGGCACGCGTCAAGCCAAGCGTTAAGCCAAGCGCCAAGCCAAGCGCAAAACCAAGCGCCAATCCAAGCGCCAAGCTAAGTGCCAAGTCATGCGACAAGCCAAGCGCCAAGCCAAGCGTCAAAATAAGCGCGAAACCAAGCGCCAAGCTAAGTGCCAAGCCATGCGACAAGACAAGCGCCAAGCCAAGCGCCTAGCCTAACGCCATGCTAAGCGCCAAACCAAGCACCAAGCCAAGCGCCAAGTCTAGCGCCAGGCCAAACGCCAAGCCAAGCGCAAAGCCAAGTTTTAAACTAAGCGCCAAGCCAAGCGCTAAACCAAGCGCCAAACCAAGTGCCAAACCAAGCGCAAAGTCAAGCCGCAAGACAAGCGCAAAGCCATGCGTCAAGCCAAGCGTTAAGCCAAGCGCCAAGCCAAGCGCTAAGCCAAGCGCCAATCCAATCGCCAAGCTAAGTGCCAAGTTATGCGACAAGCCAAGCGCAAAGCCAAGCTGTAAACCGAGCTTAAAGATAAGCGCCACGGTAAGCGCTAAATTAAGCGCCAAGCCAAGCGCTACACCAAACGCAAAGCCGAGCGCCAAGCCAAGCGCCAAGGTAAGCGCCAAGCCAAGCGCAAGACACGCCCCAAGCCAAGCGCAATGCCAAGCGACAAGCCAAGCAAAAAGTTAAGCGACAAAGCAAGCGCCAAATCAAACACCTAGCCAAGCACCAAGCCAAGCGCCAAGCCAAGCGCTAAGCCAAGCGCCAAGCCAAGCGTTAAACCAAGCGTTTTACCAAGCGCAAATCTAAGCGCTAAGCCAAGCGCCAAGCCAAGCGCTAAGCCAGGCGCCAGACCAGGCGCCAAGCCGAGCTCTAGGTCAAGCGCCAAACCCAGCGCAAGGTTAAGCGCCAAGGGAAGCGCCAAGCCAGGCGCCAAGCCAGGCGCCAAGCCGAACTCTAGGACAAGCGCCAAACCAAGCGCAAAGTTAAACGCCAAGGCAAGCGCCAAACCAAGCGCCAAGATTGGTGCCAAGCCAAGCGCCAAGCCAAGCGATCAGCCAAGCGCCAAACCAAGCGCCAAGTCAAGCGTCAAACTAAGCGCCAAGTCAAGCGCCAACCCAAGCGCTAAGGCAAGCGCCAAACCACGTGCCAAGCCAAGCGCCAAACCAAGCGCCCAGCCAATTGCCAAACCAAGCGCCAAATCAAGCTCCAAACTAAGCGATAAGTCAAGCGCCTAGCCAAGCGCAAAGCCAAGCCCAAGCTAGGCGCCAAGCCAAGCGCAAACCCAGGCGTTAAACAAAGGGCCAAATCAAGCGCAAACCCAAGCGCCAAGCCAGGCGCTAAGCCAAGCGCCAAGCCAAGCGCCAAACCAAGCGCAAAGCCAAGCGCCAAGCCAAGCGTTAAGCCAAGCGTAAAGCCAAGCTCCAAGCCAAGCGCCAAGCCAAGCGCCAAGCCAGGCGCTAAGCCAAGCGCCAAGCCAAGCGCCAAACCAAGCGCAAAGCCAAGCGCCAAGCCAAGCGCCAAGTCAAGCGCCAAACTAAGCGATAAGTCAAGCGCCTAGCCAAGCGCAAAGCCAAGCCCCAAGCGAAGCGCCAAGCAAAGCGCCAAGTCAAGTGCCAAACCAAGCGTCAAGTAAAGCGCCAAGCCAAGCGCAAAGACAAGCGCAAAGCCAAGCGCCAAGCCAAGCGCCAAGCCAAGCGCTAAGCCAAGCGCCAAACCAAGCGCCAAGCCAAGATCCAAGATAAGCGCCAAACCAAGCGCCAAGCTAAGTGCCAAGCCATGCGACAAGACAAGCGCTAAGCCAAACGCCAAGCCAAGCGCCAGGCCAAACGCCAAGCCAAGCGCAAAACCAAACTTTAAACCAAGCGCCAAGCCAAGCTCCAAGCCAAGCGCCAAACCAAGCGCCAAACTAAGTGCCAAACCAAGCGCAAAGTCAAGCGGCAAGACAAGCGCAAAGGAACGCGTCAAGCCAAGCGTTAAGCCAAGCGCCAAGCCAAGCGCAAAACCAAGCGCCAATCCAAGCGCCAAGCTAAGTGCCAAGTCATGCGACAAGCCAAGCGCCAAGCCAAGCGTCAAAATAAGCGCCAAACCAAGCGCCAAGCTAAGTGCCAAGCCATGCGACAAGACAAGCGCCAATCCAAGCGCCTAGCCTAACGCCATGCTAAGCGCCAAACCAAGCACCAAGCCAAGCGCCAAGTCTAGCGCCAGGCCAAACGCCAAGCCAAGCGCAAAGCCAAGTTTTAAACCAAGCGCCAAGCCAAGCGTCAAACTAAGCGCCAAGTCAAGCGCCAACCCAAGCGCTAAGGCAAGCGCCAAACCACGTGCCAAGCCAAGCGCCAAACCAAGCGCCCAGCCAATTGCCAAACCAAGCGCCAAGTCAAGCGCCAAACTAAGCGATAAGTCAAGCGCCTAGCCAAGCGCAAAGCCAAGCCCCAAGCTAGGCGCCAAGCCAAGCGCAAACCCAGGCGTTAAACAAAGGGCCAAATCAAGCGCAAACCCAAGCGCCAAGCCAGGCTCTAAGCCAAGCGCCAAGCCAAGCGCCAAACCAAGCGCAAAGCCAAGCGCCAAGCCAAGCGTTAAGCCAAGCGTAAAGCCAAGCTCCAAGCCAAGCGCCAAACGAAGCGCAAAGCCAAGCGCCAAACCAAGCGCAAAGCCAAGCGCCAAGCCAAGCGCCAAGTCAAGCGCCAAACTAAGCGATAAGTCAAGCGCCTAGCCAAGCGCAAAGCCAAGCCCCAAGCGAAGCGCCAAGCAAAGCGCCAAGTCAAGCGCCAAGCCAAGCGCCAAAACAAGCGCCAAGTCAAGCGCCAAGCCAAGCGCCAAGTCAAGCGCCAAGCCATGCGTTAAGTATAGCGCCAAACCAAGCACCACACCAAGCGCCAACCAAAGCGCCAAGCCAAGCGACAAGCGAAGCGTCAAGTAAAGCGCCAAACAAAGCATTAATCCAAGCGCCAACCCAAGCGCCAAGTCAAGCGCCAAACCAAGCGTAAAGTAAAGCGCCAATCCAAGCGCCAAACCAAGCGCCGAGCCAAGCGCCAAACCAGGCGCAAAGCCAATCGCCAAGCCAAGCGCCAAGCGAAGCGCGAAGCCAAGCGCCAAGCCAAGCGCCAAGCCAAGCGCCAAGTTAAGCGCCAAGCCAAGCGCTAAGCCAAGCGCCAAACCAAGCGACAAGCTAAGTGCCAAGCCATGCGACAAGCCAGGCGCAAAGCCAAGCGCCAAGCCAAGCGCCTAGCCTAACGCCATGCTAACCGCCAAACCAAGCACCAAGCCAAGCGCCAAGCCAAGCGCCAGGCCAAACGCCAAACTAAGCGCCAAACCAATTGCCAAACCAAGCGCAAAGTCAAGCTGCAAGACAAGCGCCAAGCCATGCGTCAAGCCAAGCGTTAAGCCAAGCGCCAAGACAATCGCTAAGCCAAGCGCCAAATCAAGCGCCAAGCTAAGTGGTAAGCCATGCAACAAGCCAAGCGCCAAGGCAAGCGCTAAGCCAAGCACCAAGCCAAGCGCCAAACCAAGCGCCAAGCCAAGCTGTAAACTGAGTGCAACGATAAGCGCCAAGGCAAGCGCTAAGCCAAGCGCCAATCAAAGCGCCAAGCCAAGCGCTACACCAAACGCAAAGCCGAGCGCCAAGCCAAGCGCCAAGGCAAGCGCCAAGCCAAGCGCAAACCACGCCCCAAGCCAAGCGCAAAGCCAAGCGACAAGCCAAGCCCGACGTTAAACGCCAAAGCAAGCGTTAAACCAAGCACCTAGCCAAGCGCCAAGCCAAGCGCCAAGCCAAGCGCTAAACCAAGCGCCAAACCAAGCGCCAAGCTAAGTGCCAAACCACGCGACAAGCCAGGCGCAAAACCAAGCGCCAAGCCAAGCGCCAAACCAAGCGCCAAGCCATGCGCCAAGCCAAGCGCTAAACCAAGCGCCAAGCTAAGTGCCAAGCCAAGCGCCAAGGCAAGCGCCAAGGCAAGCGCTAAGCCAAGCGCCAATCCAAGCGCCAAGCCAAGCGCCAAGCCAAGCGCTACACCAAACGCAAAACCGAGCGCCAAGCCAAGCGCCAAGCCATGCGTCAAGCCAAGCGTTAAGCCAAGCGCCAAGCCAATCGCTAAGCCAAGCGCCAAATCAAGCGCTAAGCTAAGTGCCAAGCCATGCGACAAGCCAAGTGCTAAGCCAAGCGCCAAGCCAAGCTGTAAACCGAGCGCAAAGATAAGCGCCAAGGCAAGCGCAAGGCACGTGCTAAACCAAGCGCCAAGTCAAGCGCCAAGCCAAGCGCCAACGCAAGCGCCAAGCCAAGCGCCAAGCCACGCGCCAAGCCAAGCGCTATCCCAAGCGCTAATCCAAGCGCCTGGCCAAGCGCAAGGCACGTGCCAAGCCAAGCGCCAAATCAAGCGCCAAGCCAAGCGCCAACGCAAGCGCCAGGCCAAGCGCCAAGCCACGCGCCAAGCCATGCGCTATGCCAAGCGTTAATCCAAGCGCCTGGCCAAGCGCAAGGCACGTGCCAAGCCAAGCGCCAAGTCAAGCGCCAAGCCAAGCGCCAACGCAAACGTGAAGCCAAGCGCCAAGCCAAGCGTCAAACCAAGCGCTTTACCAAGCGCAAAGCCAAGCGTCAAGCCAAGCGCTAAGCCAAGCGCCAATCCAGGCACCAAGCCGAGCGCTACGTCAAGCGCCAAACCAAACGTCAAGTCAAATGCCAACCCAAGCTCGAAGCCAAGCGCCAAACCAAGCGCCAAGTCAAGCGATAAGCTATGTGCCAAGCCAAGCACCAAGCCAAGCGCCCAGCCAAGCGCCAAACCAAGTGCAAAGCCAAGCGCCAAGCCAAGCGTTAAACCAAGCGCAAAGCCAAGCGCCAAGCCAAGCGCCCAGCCAAGCGCCAAACCAAGTTGAAAGCCAAGCGCCAAGCCAGGCGCCCAGCCAAGCCCTAAACCAAGCGCCAAGTCAAATGCCAACCCAAGCTCCAAGCCAGGCGCCAACCCAAGCGCCAAGTCAAGCGCCAAGCTACGTGCCAAGCCAAGCGCCAAGCCAAGCGCCAAGCCAAGCGTTAAAGCAAGCGCAAAGCCAAGCGCCAAGCCAAGCGCTAAACGAAGCGCAAAGCCAAGCGCCAAGTCAAGCGCCAAGCCAAGCGCAAAGCATAGCGCAAAGCCAAGCGCCAACCCAGGCAGCAAGCCAAGCTCCAAGCCAAGCATCAGGCTAAGCGCCAAGCTAAACGCCAAGGCAAGCGCCAAGACAAGCGCCAAACCAAGCGCAAAGCCAAGCGCCATCTCAGGCAACAAGCCAAGTTCCAAACCAAGCGCCAAGCCAAGCGCCAAGCCAAGCGCCAAGCCAAACGCCAAGCCAAGCGCCAAGATAAACGCCAAGCCAAGTGCAAGGCCAAGCGCCAAGCCAAGCGCCAAACCAAGCGAAAAAACCAAGCACCAAGCCAGGCGCCAAGCCAAGCGCCAACCCAAGCGCCAAGTCAAGCGTCAAACTAAGCGCCAAGTCAAGCGCCAACCCAAGCGCTAAGGCAAGCGCCAAACCACGTGCCAAGCCAAGCGCCAAACCAAGCGAAAAAACCAAGCACCAAGCCAAGCGCCAAGTCTAGCGCCAGGCCAAACGCCAAGCCAAGCGCAAAGCCAAGTTTTAAACTAAGCGCCAAGCCAAGCGCTAAACCAAGCGCCAAACCAAGTGCCAAACCAAGCGCAAAGTCAAGCCGCAAGACAAGCGCAAAGCCATGCGTCAAGCCAAGCGTTAAGCCAAGCGCCAAGCCAAGCGCTAAGCCAAGCGCCAATCCAATCGCCAAGCTAAGTGCCAAGTTATGCGACAAGCCAAGCGCAAAGCCAAGCTGTAAACCGAGCTTAAAGATAAGCGCCACGGTAAGCGCTAAATTAAGCGCCAAGCCAAGCGCTACACCAAACGCAAAGCCGAGCGCCAAGCCAAGCGCCAAGGTAAGCGCCAAGCCAAGCGCAAGACACGCCCCAAGCCAAGCGCAATGCCAAGCGACAAGCCAAGCAAAAAGTTAAGCGACAAAGCAAGCGCCAAATCAAACACCTAGCCAAGCACCAAGCCAAGCGCCAAGCCAAGCGCTAAGCCAAGCGCCAAGCCAAGCGTTAAACCAAGCGTTTTACCAAGCGCAAATCTAAGCGCTAAGCCAAGCGCCAAGCCAAGCGCTAAGCCAGGCGCCAGACCAGGCGCCAAGCCGAGCTCTAGGTCAAGCGCCAAACCCAGCGCAAGGTTAAGCGCCAAGGGAAGCGCCAAGCCAGGCGCCAAGCCAGGCGCCAAGCCGAGCTCTAGGACAAGCGCCAAACCAAGCGCAAAGTTAAGCGCCAAGGCAAGCGCCAAACCAAGCGCCAAGATTGGTGCCAAGCCAAGCGCCAAGCCAAGCGATCAGCCAAGCGCCAAACCAAGCGCCAAGTCAAGCGTCAAACTAAGCGCCAAGTCAAGCGCCAACCCAAGCGCTAAAACAAGCGCCAAACCACGTGCCAAGCCAAGCGCCAAACCAAGCGCCCAGCCAATTGCCAAACCAAGCGCCAAATCAAGCTCCAAACTAAGCGATCAGTCAAGCGCCTAGCCAAGCGCAAAGCCAAGCCCAAGCTAGGCGCCAAACCAAGCGCAAAGTTAAGCGCCAAGGCAAGCGCCAAGCTAAGCGCCAAGCCAAGCGTCAAACCAAGCGCCAAGATTGGTGCCAAGCCAAGCGCCAAGCCAAGCGATCAGCCAAGCGCCAAACCAAGCGCCAAGTCAAGCGTCAAACTAAGCGCCAAGTCAAGCGCCATCCCAAGCGCTAAGGCAAGCGCCAAACCACGTGCCAATCCAAGCGCCAAACCAAGCGCCCAGCCAATTGCCAAACCAAGCGCCAAATCAAGCTCCAAACTAAGCGATCAGTCAAGCGCCTAGCCAAGCGCAAAGCCAAGCCCAAGCTAGGCGCCAAGCCAAGCGCAAACCCAGGCGTTAAACAAAGGGCCAAATCAAGCGCAAACCCAAGCGCCAAGCCAGGCGCTAAGCCAAGCGCCAAGCCAACCGCCAAACCAAGCGCAAAGCCAAGCGCCAAGCCAAGCGTTAAGCCAAGCGTAAAGCCAAGCTCCAAGCCAAGCGCCAAGCCAAGCGCCAAGCCAGGCGCTAAGCCAAGCGCCAAGCCAAGCGCCAAACCAAGCGCAAAGCCAAGCGCCAAGCCAAGCGCCAAGTCAAGCGCCAAACTAAGCGATAAGTCAAGCGCCTAGCCAAGCGCAAAGCCAAGCCCCAAGCGAAGCGCCAAGCAAAGCGCCAAGTCAAGTGCCAAACCAAGCGTCAAGTAAAGCGCCAAGCCAAGCGCAAAGACAAGCGCAAAGCCAAGCGCCAAGCCAAGCGCCAAGCCAAGCGCTAAGCCAAGCGCCAAACCAAGCGCCAAGCCAAGATCCAAGATAAGCGCCAAACCAAGCGCCAAGCTAAGTGCCAAGCCATGCGACAAGACAAGCGCTAAGCCAAACGCCAAGCCAAGCGCCAGGCCAAACGCCAAGCCAAGCGCAAAACCAAACTTTAAACCAAGCGCCAAGCCAAGCGCCAAGCCAAGCGCCAAACCAAGCGCCAAACCAAGTGCCAAACCAAGCGCAAAGTCAAGCGGCAAGACAAGCGCAAAGGAACGCGTCAAGCCAAGCGTTAAGCCAAGCTCCAAGCCAAGCGCAAAACCAAGCGCCAATCCAAGCGCCAAGCTAAGTGCCAAGTCATGCGACAAGCCAAGCGCCAAGCCAAGCGTCAAAATAAGCGCCAAACCAAGCGCCAAGCTAAGTGCCAAGCCATGCGACAAGACAAGCGCCAATCCAAGCGCCTAGCCTAACGCCATGCTAAGCGCCAAACCAAGCACCAAGCCAAGCGCCAAGTCTAGCGCCAGGCCAAACGCCAAGCCAAGCGCAAAGCCAGGTTTTAAACCAAGCGCCAAGCCAAGCGTCAAACTAAGCGCCAAGTCAAGCGCCAACCCAAGCGCTAAGGCAAGCGCCAAACCACGTGCCAAGCCAAGCGCCAAACCAAGCGCCCAGCCAATTGCCAAACCAAGCGCCAAGTCAAGCGCCAAACTAAGCGATAAGTCAAGCGCCTAGCCAAGCGCAAAGCCAAGCCCCAAGCTAGGCGCCAAGCCAAGCGCAAACCCAGGCGTTAAACAAAGGGCCAAATCAAGCGCAAACCCAAGCGCCAAGCCAGGCGCTAAGCCAAGCGCCAAGCCAAGCGCCAAACCAAGCGCAAAGCCAAGCGCCAAGCCAAGCGTTAAGCCAAGCGTAAAGCCAAGCTCCAAGCCAAGCGCCAAACGATGCGCAAAGCCAAGCGCCAAACCAAGCGCAAAGCCAAGCGCCAAGTCAAGCGCCAAGTCAAGCGCCAAACTAAGCGATAAGTCAAGCGCCTAGCCAAGCGCAAAGCCAAGCCCCAAGCGAAGCGCCAAGCAAAGCGCCAAGTCAAGCGCCAAGCTAAGCGCCAAAACAAGCGCCAAGTCAAGCGCCAAGCCAAGCGCCAAGTCAAGCGCCAAGCCATGCGTTAAGTATAGCGCCAAACCAAGCACCACACCAAGCGCCAACCAAAGCGCCAAGCCAAGCGACAAGCGAAGCGTCAAGTAAAGCGCCAAACAAAGCATTAATCCAAGCGCCAACCCAAGCGCCAAGTCAAGCGCCAAACCAAGCGTAAAGTAAAGCGCCAATCCAAGCGCCAAACCAAGCGCCGAGCCAAGCGCCAAACCAGGCGCAAAGCCAATCGCCAAGCCAAGCGCCAAGCGAAGCGCGAAGCCAAGCGTCAAGTAAAGTGCCAAACCAAGCGCCAAGCCAAGATCCAAGATAAGCGCCAAACCAAGCGCCAAGCTAAGTGCCAAGCCATGCGACAAGACAAGCGCTAAGCCAAACGCCAAGCCAAGCGCCAGGCCAAACGCCAAGCCAAGCGCAAAACCAAACTTTAAACCAAGCGCCAAGCCAAGCGCCAAGCCAAACGCCAAGCCAAGCGCCAAACCAAGCGCCAAACCAAGTGCCAAACCAAGCGCAAAGTCAAGCGGCAAGACAAGCGCAAAGGCACGCGTCAAGCCAAGCGTTAAGCCAAGCGCCAAGCCAAGCGCAAAACCAAGCGCCAATCCAAGCGCCAAGCTAAGTGCCAAGTCATGCGACAAGCCAAGCGCCAAGCCAAGCGTCAAAATAAGCGCCAAACCAAGCGCCAAGCTAAGTGCCAAGCCATGCGACAAGACAAGCGCCAAGCCAAGCGCCTAGCCTAACGCCATGCTAAGCGCCAAACCAAGCACCAAGCCAAGCGCCAAGTCTAGCGCCAGGCCAAACGCCAAGCCAAGCGCAAAGCCAAGTTTTAAACTAAGCGCCAAGCCAAGCGCTAAACCAAGCGCCAAACCAAGTGCCAAACCAAACGCAAAGTCAAGCCGCAAGACAAGCGCAAAGCCATGCGTCAAGCCAAGCGTTAAGCCAAGCGCCAAGCCAAGCGTTAAGCCAAGCGCCAATCCAATCGCCAAGCTAAGTGCCAAGTTATGCGACAAGCCAAGCGCAAAGCCAAGCTGTAAACCGAGCTTAAAGATAAGCGCCACGGTAAGCGCTAAATTAAGCGCCAAGCCAAGCGCTACACCAAACGCAAAGCCGAGCGCCAAGCCAAGCGCCAAGGTAAGCGCCAAGCCAAGCGCAAGACACGCCCCAAGCCAAGCGCAATGCCAAGCGACAAGCCAAGCAAAAAGTTAAGCGACAAAGCAAGCGCCAAATCAAACACCTAGCCAAGCACCAAGCCAAGCGCCAAGCCAAGCGCTAAGCCAAGCGCCAAGCCAAGCGTCAAACCAAGCGTTTTACCAAGCGCAAATCTAAGCGCTAAGCCAAGCGCCAAGCCAAGCGCTAAGCCAGGCGCCAGACCAGGCGCCAAGCCGAGCTCTAGGTCAAGCGCCAAACCCAGCGCAAGGTTAAGCGCCAAGGGAAGCGCCAAGCCAGGCGCCAAGCCAGGCGCCAAGCCGAGCTCTAGGACAAGCGCCAAACCAAGCGCAAAGTTAAGCGCCAAGGCAAGCGCCAAGCTAAGCGCCAAGCCAAGCGCCAAACCAAGCGCCAAGATTGGTGCCAAGCCAAGCGCCAAGCCAAGCGATCAGCCAAGCGCCAAACCAAGCGCCAAGTCAAGCGTCAAACTAAGCGCCAAGTCAAGCGCTAACCCAAGCGCTAAGGCAAGCGCCAAACCACGTGCCAAGCCAAGCGCCAAACCAAGCGCCCAGCCAATTGCCAAACCAAGCGCCAAATCAAGCTCCAAACTAAGCGATAAGTCAAGCGCCTAGCCAAGCGCAAAGCCAAGCCCAAGCTAGGCGCCAAGCCAAGCGCAAACCCAGGCGTTAAACAAAGGGCCAAATCAAGCGCAAACCCAAGCGCCAAGTCAGGCGCTAAGCCAAGCGCCAAGCCAAGCGCCAAACCAAGCGCAAAGCCAAGCGCCAAGCCAAGCGTTAAGCCAAGCGCCAAGCCAGGCGCTAAGCCAAGCGCCAAGCCAAGCGCCAAACCAAGCGCAAAGCCAAGCGCCAAGCCAAGCGCCAAGTCAAGCGCCAAACTAAGCGATAAGTCAAGCGCCTAGCCAAGCGCAAAGCCAAGCCCCAAGCGAAGCGCCAAGCAAAGCGCCAAGTCAAGTGCCAAACCAAGCGTCAAGTAAAGCGCCAAGCCAAGCTCCAAGCCAAGCGCCAAGCCAAGCGCCAAGCCAGGCGCTAAGCCAAGCGCCAAGCCAAGCGCCAAACCAAGCGCAAAGCCAAGCGCCAAGCCAAGCGCCAAGTCAAGCGCCAAACTAAGCGATAAGTCAAGCGCCTAGCCAAGCGCAAAGCCAAGCCCCAAGCGAAGCGCCAAGCAAAGCGCCAAGTCAAGTGCCAAACCAAGCGTCAAGTAAAGCGCCAAGCCAAGCGCAAAGACAAGCGCAAAGCCAAGCGCCAAGCCAAGCGCCAAGCCAAGCGCTAAGCCAAGCGCCAAACCAAGCGCCAAGCCAAGATCCAAGATAAGCGCCAAACCAAGCGCCAAGCTAAGTGCCAAGCCATGCGACAAGACAAGCGCTAAGCCAAACGCCAAGCCAAGCGCCAGGCCAAACGCCAAGCCAAGCGCAAAACCAAACTTTAAACCAAGCGCCAAGCCAAGCGCCAAGCCAAGCGCCAAACCAAGCGCCAAACCAAGTGCCAAACCAAGCGCAAAGTCAAGCGGCAAGACAAGCGCAAAGGAACGCGTCAAGCCAAGCGTTAAGCCAAGCGCCAAGCCAAGCGCAAAACCAAGCGCCAATCCAAGCGCCAAGCTAAGTGCCAAGTCATGCGACAAGCCAAGCGCCAAGCCAAGCGTCAAAATAAGCGCCAAACCAAGCGCCAAGCTAAGTGCCAAGCCAGGCGCTAAGCCAAGCGCCAAGCCAAGCGCCAAACCAAGCGCAAAGCCAAGCGCCAAGCCAAGCGTTAAGCCAAGCGTAAAGCCAAGCTCCAAGCCAAGCGCCAAACGAAGCGCAAAGCCAAGCGCCAAACCAAGCGCAAAGCCAAGCGCCAAGCCAAGCGCCAAGTCAAGCGCCAAACTAAGCGATAAGTCAAGCGCCTAGCCAAGCGCAAAGCCAAGCCCCAAGCGAAGCGCCAAGCAAAGCGCCAAGTCAAGCGCCAAGCCAAGCGCCAAAACAAGCGCCAAGTCAAGCGCCAAGCCAAGCGCCAAGTCAAGCGCCAAGCCATGCGTTAAGTATAGCGCCAAACCAAGCACCACACCAAGCGCCAACCAAAGCGCCAAGCCAAGCGACAAGCGAAGCGTCAAGTAAAGCGCCAAACAAAACATTAATCCAAGCGACAACCCAAGCGCCAAGTCAAGCGCCAAACCAAGCGTAAAGTAAAGCGCCAATCCAAGCGCCAAACCAAGCGCCGAGCCAAGCGCCAAACCAGGCGCAAAGCCAATCGCCAAGCCAAGCGCCAAGCGAAGCGCGAAGCCAAGCGCCAAGCCAAGCGCCAAGCCAAGCGCCAAGTTAAGCGCCAAGCCAAGCGCTAAGCCAAGCGCCAAACCAAGCGACAAGCTAAGTGCCAAGCCATGCGACAAGCCAGGCGCAAAGCCAAGCGCCAAGCCAAGCGCCTAGCCTAACGCCATGCTAACCGCCAAACCAAGCACCAAGCCAAGCGCCAAGCCAAGCGCCAGGCCAAACGCCAAGCCAAGCGCAAAGCCAAGCTTTAAACCAAGCGCCAAGCAAAGCGCCAAGCCAAGCGCCAAACTAAGCGCCAAACCAATTGCCAAACCAAGCGCAAAGTCAAGCTGCAAGACAAGCGCCAAGCCATGCGTCAAGCCAAGCGTTAAGCCAAGCGCCAAGACAATCGCTAAGCCAAGCGCCAAATCAAGCGCCAAGCTAAGTGGTAAGCCATGCAACAAGCCAAGCGCCAAGGCAAGCGCTAAGCCAAGCGCCAAGCCAAGCGCCAAACCAAGCGCCAAGCCAAGCTGTAAACTGAGTGCAAAGATAAGCGCCAAGGCAAGCGCTAAGCCAAGCGCCAATCAAAGCGCCAAGCCAAGCGCCAAGCCAAGCGCAAACCACGCCCCAAGCCAAGCGCAAAGCCAAGCGACAAGCCAAGCCCGACGTTAAGCGCCAAAGCAAGCGTTAAACCAAGCACCTAGCCAAGCGCCAAGCCAAGCGCCAAGCCAAGCGCTAAACCAAGCGCCAAACCAAGCGCCCAGCTAAGTGCCAAGCAAAGCGACAAGCCAGGCGTAAAGCCAAGCGCCAAGCCAAGCGCCAAACCAAGCGCCAAGCCAAGCGCCAAGCCAAGCGCTAAACCAAGCGCCAAGCTAGGTGCCAAGCCAAGCGCCAAGGCAAGCGCCAAGGCAAGCGCTAAGCCAAGCGCCAATCCAAGCGCCAAGCCAAGCGCCAAGCCAAGCGCTACACCAAACGCAAAACCGAGCGCCAAGCCAAGCGCCAAGCCATGCGTCAAGCCAAGCGTTAAGCCAAGCGCCAAGCCAATCGCTAAGCCAAGCGCCAAATCAAGCGCTAAGCTAAGTGCCAAGCCATGCGACAAGCCAAGTGCTAAGCCAAGCGCCAAGATAAGCTGTAAACCGAGCGCAAAGATAAGCGCCAAGGCAAGCGCAAGGCACGTGCTAAACCAAGCGCCAAGTCAAGCGCCAAGCCAAGCGCCAACGCAAGCGCCAAGCCAAGCGCCAAGCCACGCGCCAAGCCAAGCGCTATCCCAAGCGCTAATCCAAGCGCCTGGCCAAGCGCAAGGCACGTGCCAAGCCAAGCGCCAAATCAAGCGCCAAGCCAAGCGCCAACGCAAGCGCCAAGCCAAGCGCCAAGCCACGCGCAAAGCCATGCGCTATGCCAAGCGCTAATCCAAGCGCCTGGCCAAGCGCAAGGCACGTGCCAAGCCAAGCGCCAAGTCAAGCGCCAAGCCAAGCGCCAACGCAAACGTCAAGCCAAGCGCCAAGCCAAGCGTCAAACCAAGCGCTTTACCAAGCGCAAAGCCAAGCGTCAAGCCAAGCGCTAAGCCAAGCGCCAATCCAGGCACCAAGCCGAGCGCTACGTCAAGCGCCAAACCAAACGTCAAGTCAAATGCCAACCCAAGCTCGAAGCCAAGCGCCAAACCAAGCGCCAAGTCAAGCGATAAGCTATGTGCCAAGCCAAGCACCAAGCCAAGCGCCCAGCCAAGCGCCAAACCAAGTGCAAAGCCAAGCGCCAAGCCAAGCGTTAAACCAAGCGCAAAGCCAAGCGCCAAGCCAAGCGCCCAGCCAAGCGCTAAACCAAGCGCCAAGTCAAATGCCAACCCAAGCTCCAAGCCAGGCGCCAACCCAAGCGCCAAGTCAAGCGCCAAGCTACGTGCCAAGCCAAGCGCCAAGCCAAGCGCCAAGCCAAGCGTTAAGCCAAGCGCAAAGCCAAGCGCCAAGCCAAGCGCTAAACAAAGCGCAAAGCCAAGCGCCAAGTCAAGCGCCAAGCCAAGCGCAAAGCCTAGCGCAAAGCCAGGCGCCAACCCAGGCAGCAACCCAAGCTCCAAGCCAGGCGCCAACCCAAGCGCCAAGTCAAGCGCCAAGCTACGTGCCAAGCCAAGCGCCAAGCCAAGCCCCAAGCCAAGCGTTAAGCCAAGCGCAAAGCCAAGCGCCAAGCCAAGCGCTAAACAAAGCGCAAAGCCAAGCGCCAAGTCAAGCACCAAGCCAAGCGCCCAGCCAAGCGCCAAACCAAGTGCAAAGCCAAGCGCCAAGCCAAGCGTTAAACCAAGCGCAAAGCCAAGCTCCAAGCCAGGCGCCAACCCAAGCGCCAAGTCAAGCGCCAAGCTACGTGCCAAGCCAAGCGCCAAGCCAAGCGCCAAACCAAGCGCAAAGCCAAGCGCCATCTCAGGCAACAAGCCAAGTTCCAAACCAAGCGCCAAGCCAAGCGCCAAGCCAAACGCCAAGGCAAGCGCCAATCCAAGCGCCAAACCAAACGCCAAGCCAAGCGCCAAGATAAACGCCAAGCTAAGTGCCAGGTCATGCGGCAAGCCAAGCGCCAAGCCAAGCGCCAAAATAAGCGTCAAACCAAGCGCCAAGTTAAGTGCCAAGCCATGCGACAAGACAAGCGCCAAGCCAAGCGCTATGCCAAGCGCTAATCCAAGCGCCAAGCCAAGCGCAAGGCACGTGCTAAGCCAAGCGCCAAATCAAGCGCCAAGCCAAGCGCCAACGCAAGCGCCAAGCCAAGCGCCAAGCCACGCGCCAAGCCATGCGCTATGCCAAGCGCTAATCAAAGCGCTTGGCCAAGCGCAAGGCACGTGCCAAGCCAAGCGCCAAGTCAAGCGCCAAGCCAAGCGCCAACGCAAGCGCCAAGGCAAGCGCCAAGCAAAGCGTCAAACCAAGCGCTTTACCAAGCGCAAAGCCAAGCGTCAAGCCAAGCGCTAAGCCAAGCGCCAATCCAGGCGCCAAGCCGAGCGCTACGTCAAGCGCCAAACCAAACGTCAGGTCAAATGCCAACCCAAGCTCGAAGCCAGGCGCCAACCCAAGCGCCAAGTCAAGCGATAAGCTATGTGCCAAGCCAAGCAGCAAGCCAAGCGCCCAGCCAAGCGCCAAACCAAGTGCAAAGCCAAGCGCCAAGCCAAGCGTTAAACCAAGCGCAAAGCCAAGCGCCAAGCCAAGCGCCCAGCCAAGCGCCCAGCCAAGCGCCAAACAAAGTTGAAAGCCAAGCGCCAAGCCAAGCGCTCAGCCAAGCGCTAAACCAAGCGCCAAGTCAAATGCTAACCCAAGCTCCAAGCCAGGCGACAACCCAAGCGCCAAGTCAAGCGCCAAGCCACGTGCCAAGCCAAGCGCCAAGCCAAGCGCCAAGCCAAGCGTTAAGCCAAGCGCAAAGCCAAGCGCCAAGCCAAGCGCTAAACGAAGCGCAAAGCCAAGCGCCAAGTCAAGCGCCAAGCCAAGCGCAAAGCCTAGCGCAAAGCCAAGCGCCAACCCAGGCAGCAAGCCAAGCTCCAAGCCAAGCATCAGGCTAAGCGCCAAGCTAAACGCCAAGGCAAGCGCCAAGTCAAGTGCCAAACCAAGCGTCAAGTAAAGCGCCAACCCAAGCGCCAGGTCAAGCGCCAAGCCAAGCGCCAAACCAAGCGCCAAGCCAAGATCCAAGATAAGCGCCACACCAAGCGCCAACCCAAGCGCCAAGCCAAGCGATACTCCTAGCGTCAAGTGAAGCGCCAAACCAAGCGCGAAGTAAAGCGCCAACCCAAGCGCCAAGTAAAGTGCCAAACCAAGCGCCAAGCCAAGATCCAAGATAAGCGCCAAACCAAGCGCCAAGCTAAGTGCCAAGCCATGCGACACGACAAGCGCTAAGCCAAACGCCAAGCCAAGCGCCAGGCCAAACGCCAAGCCAAGCGCAAAACCAAACTTTAAACCAAGCGCCAAGCCAAGCGCCAAGCCAAGCGCCAAGCCAAGCGCCAAACCAAGCGCCAAACCAAGTGCCAAACCAAGCGCAAAGTCAAGCGGCAAGACAAGCGCAAAGGCACGCGTCAAGCCAAGCGTTAAGCCATGCGCCAAGCCAAGCGCAAAACCAAGCGCCAATCCAAGCGCCAAGCTAAGTGCCAAGTCATGCGACAAGCCAAGCGCCAAGCCAAGCGTCAAAATAAGCGCCAAACCAAGCGCCAAGCTAAGTGCCAAGCCATGCGACAAGACAAGCGCCAAGCCAAGCGCCTAGCCTAACGCCATGCTAAGCGCCAAACCAAGCACCAAGCCAAGCGCCAAGTCTAGCGCCAGGCCAAACGCCAAGCCAAGCGCAAAGCCAAGTTTTAAACTAAGCGCCAAGCCAAGCGCTAAACCAAGCGCCAAACCAAGTGCCAAACCAAGCGCAAAGTCAAGCCGCAAGACAAGCGCAAAGCCATGCGTCAAGCCAAGCGTTAAGCCAAGCGCCAAGCCAAGCGTTAAGCCAAGCGCCAATCCAATCGCCAAGCTAAGTGCCAAGTTATGCGACAAGCCAAGCGCAAAGCCAAGCTGTAAACCGAGCTTAAAGATAAGCGCCACGGTAAGCGCTAAATTAAGCGCCAAGCCAAGCGCTACACCAAACGCAAAGCCGAGCGCCAAGCCAAGCGCCAAGGTAAGCGCCAAGCCAAGCGCAAGACACGCCCCAAGCCAAGCGCAATGCCAAGCGACAAGCCAAGCAAAAAGTTAAGCGACAAAGCAAGCGCCAAATCAAACACCTAGCCAAGCACCAAGCCAAGCGCCAAGCCAAGCGCTAAGCCAAGCGCCAAGCCAAGCGTCAAACCAAGCGTTTTACCAAGCGCAAATCTAAGCGCTAAGCCAAGCGCCAAGCCAAGCGCTAAGCCAGGCGCCAGACCAGGCGCCAAGCCGAGCTCTAGGTCAAGCGCCAAACCCAGCGCAAGGTTAAGCGCCAAGGGAAGCGCCAAGCCAGGCGCCAAGCCAGGCGCCAAGCCGAGCTCTAGGACAAGCGCCAAACCAAGCGCCAAAAGAAGCGCAAAGTTAAGCGCCAAGGCAAGCGCCAAGCTAAGCGCCAAGCCAAGCGCCAAACCAAGCGCCAAGATTGGTGCCAAGCCAAACGCCAAGCCAAGCGATCAGCCAAGCGCCAAACCAAGCGCCAAGTCAAGCGTCAAACTAAGCGCCAAGTCAAGCGCCAACCCAAGCGCTAAGGCAAGCGCCAAACCACGTGCCAAGCCAAGCGCCAAACCAAGCGCCCAGCCAATTGCCAAACCAAGCGCCAAATCAAGCTCCAAACTAAGCGATAAGTCAAGCGCCTATCCAAGCGCAAAGCCAAGCCCAAGCTAGGCGCCAAGCCAAGCGCAAACCCAGGCGTTAAACAAAGGGCCAAATCAAGCGCAAACCCAAGCGCCAAGCCAGGCGCTAAGCCAAGCGCCAAGCCAAGCGCCAAACTAAGCGCAAAGCCAAGCGCCAAGCCAAGCGTTAAGCCAAGCGCCAAGCCAGGCGCTAAGCCAAGCGCCAAGCCAAGCGCCAAACCAAGCGCAAAGCCAAGCGCCAAGCCAAGCGCCAAGTCAAGCGCCAAACTAAGCGATAAGTCAAGCGCCTAGCCAAGCGCAAAGCCAAGCCCCAAGCGAAGCGCCAAGCAAAGCGCCAAGTCAAGTGCCAAACCAAGCGTCAAGTAAAGCGCCAAGCCAAGCTCCAAGCCAAGCGCCAAGCCAAGCGCCAAGCCAGGCGCTAAGCCAAGCGCCAAGTCAAGCGCCAAACCAAGCGCAAAGCCAAGCGCCAAGCCAAGCGCCAAGTCAAGCGCCAAACTAAGCGATAAGTCAAGCGCCTAGCCAAGCGCAAAGCCAAGCCCCAAGCGAAGCGCCAAGCAAAGCGCCAAGTCAAGTGCCAAACCAAGCGTCAAGTAAAGCGCCAAGCCAAGCGCAAAGACAAGCGCAAAGCCAAGCGCCAAGCCAAGCGCCAAGCCAAGCGCTAAGCCAAGCGCCAAACCAAGCGCCAAGCCAAGATCCAAGATAAGCGCCAAACCAAGCGCCAAGCTAAGTGCCAAGCCATGCGACAAGACAAGCGCTAAGCCAAACGCCAAGCCAAGCGCCAGGCCAAACGCCAAGCCAAGCGCAAAACCAAACTTTAAACCAAGCGCCAAGCCAAGCGCCAAGCCAAGCGCCAAACCAAGCGCCAAACCAAGTGCCAAACCAAGCGCAAAGTCAAGCGGCAAGACAAGCGCAAAGGAACGCGTCAAGCCAAGCGTTAAGCCAAGCGCCAAGCCAAGCGCAAAACCAAGCGCCAATCCAAGCGCCAAGCTAAGTGCCAAGTCATGCGACAAGCCAAGCGCCAAGCCAAGCGTCAAAATAAGCGCCAAACCAAGCGCCAAGCTAAGTGCCAAGCCATGCGACAAGACAAGCGCCAATCCAAGCGCCTAGCCTAACGCCATGCTAAGCGCCAAACCAAGCACCAAGCCAAGCGCCAAGTCTAGCGCCAGGCCAAACGCCAAGCCAAGCGCAAAGCCAAGTTTTAAACCAAGCGCCAAGCCAAGCGTCAAACTAAGCGCCAAGTCAAGCGCCAACCCAAGCGCTAAGGCAAGCGCCAAACCACGTGCCAAGCCAAGCGCCAAACCAAGCGCCCAGCCAATTGCCAAACCAAGCGCCAAGTCAAGCGCCAAACTAAGCGATAAGTCAAGCGCCTAGCCAAGCGCAAAGCCAAGCCCCAAGCTAGGCGCCAAGCCAAGCGCAAACCCAGGCGTTAAACAAAGGGCCAAATCAAGCGCAAACCCAAGCGCCAAGCCAGGCGCTAAGCCAAGCGCCAAGCCAAGCGCCAAACCAAGCGCAAAGCTAAGCGCCAAGCCAAGCGTTAAGCCAAGCGTAAAGCCAAGCTCCAAGCCAAGCGCCAAACGAAGCGCAAAGCCAAGCGCCAAACCAAGCGCAAAGCCAAGCGCCAAGCCAAGCGCCAAGTCAAGCGCCAAACTAAGCGACAAGTCAAGCGCCTAGCCAAGCGCAAAGCCAAGCCCCAAGCGAAGCGCCAAGCAAAGCGCCAAGTCAAGCGCCGAGCCAAGCGCCAAAACAAGCGCCAAGTCAAGCGCCAAGCCAAGCGCCAAGTCAAGCGCCAAGCCATGCGTTAAGTATAGCGCCAAACCAAGCACCACACCAAGCGCCAACCAAAGCGCCAAGCCAAGCGACAAGCGAAGCGTCAAGTAAAGCGCCAAACAAAGCATTAATCCAAGCGACAACCCAAGCGCCAAGTCAAGCACCAAACCAAGCGTAAAGTAAAGCGCCAATCCAAGCGCCAAACCAAGCGCCGAGCCAAGCGCCAAACCAGGCGCAAAGCCAATCGCCAAGCCAAGCGCCAAGCGAAGCGCGAAGCCAAGCGCCAAGCCAAGCGCCAAGTTAAGCGCCAAGCCAAGCGCTAAGCCAAGCGCCAAACCAAGCGACAAGCTAAGTGCCAAGCCATGCGACAAGCCAGGCGCAAAGCCAAGCGCCAAGCCAAGCGCCTAGCCTAACGCCATGCTACCCGCCAAACCAAGCACCAAGCCAAGCGCCAAGCCAAGCGCCAGGCCAAACGCCAAGCCAAGCGCAAAGCCAAGCTTTAAACCAAGCGCCAAGCAAAGCGCCAAGCCAAGCGCCAAACTAAGCGCCAAACCAATTGCCAAACCAAGCGCAAAGTCAAGCTGCAAGACAATCGCTAAGCCAAGCGCCAAATCAAGCGCCAAGCTAAGTGGTAAGCCATGCAACAAGCCAAGCGCCAAGGCAAGCGCTAAGCCAAGCGCCAAGCCAAGCGCCAAACCAATCGCCAAGCCAAGCTGTAAACTGAGTGCAAAGATAAGCGCCAAGGCAAGCGCTAAGCCAAGCGCCAATCAAAGCGCCAAGCCAAGCGCTACACCAAACGCAAAGCCGAGCGCCAAGCCAAGCGCCAAGCCAAGCGCAAACCACGCCCCAAGCCAAGCGCAAAGCCAAGCGACAAGCCAAGCCCGACGTTAAGCGCCAAGCAAGCGTTAAACCAAGCACCTAGCCAAGCGCCAAGCCAAGCGCCAAGCCAAGCGCTAAACCAAGCGCCAAACCAAGCGCCAAGCTAAGTGCCAAGCAAAGCGACAAGCCAGGCGCAAAGCCAAGCGCCAAGCCAAGCGCCAAACCAAGCGCCAAGCCAAGCGCCAAGCCAAGCGCTAAACCAAGCGCCAAGATAAGTGCCAAGCCAAGCGCCAAGGCAAGCGCCAAGGCAAGCGCTAAGCCAAGCGCCAATCCAAGCGCCAAGCCAAGCGCCAAGCCAAGCGCTACACCAAACGCAAAACCGAGCGCCAAGCCAAGCGCCAAGCCATGCGTCAAGCCAAGCGTTAAGCCAAGCGCCAAGCCAATCGCTAAGCCAAGCGCCAAATCAAGCGCTAAGCTAAGTGCCAAGCCATGCGACAAGCCAAGTGCTAAGCCAAGCGCCAAGCCAAGCTGTAAACCGAGCGCAAAGATAAGCGCCAAGGCAAGCGCAAGGCACGTGCTAAACCAAGCGCCAAGTCAAGCGCCAAGCCAAACGCCAACGCAAGCGCCAAGCCAAGCGCCAAGCCACGCGCCAAGCCAAGCGCTATCCCAAGCGCTAATCCAAGCGCCTGGCCAAGCGCAAGGCACGTGCCAAGCCAAGCGCCAAATCAAGCGCCAAGCCAAGCGCCAACGCAAGCGCCAAGCCAAGCGCCAAGCCACGCGCCAAGCCATGCGCCAAAATAAGCGTCAAACCAAGCGCCAAGTTAAGTGCCAAGCCATGCGACAAGACAAGCGCCAAGCCAAGCGCTATGCCAAGCGCTAATCCAAGCGCCAAGCCAAGCGCAAGGCACGTGCTAAGCCAAGCGCCAAATCAAGCGCCAAGCCAAGCGCCAACGCAAGCGCCAAGCCAAGCGCCAAGCCACGCGCCAAGCCATGCGCTATGCCAAGCGCTAATCAAAGCGCTTGGCCAAGCGCAAGGCACGTGCCCAGCCAAGCGCCAAGTCAAGCGCCAAGCCAAGCGCCAACGCAAGCGCCAAGGCAAGCGCCAAGCAAAGCGTCAAACCAAGCGCTTTACCAAGCGCAAAGCCAAGCGTCAAGCCAAGCGCTAAGCCAAGCGCCAATCCAGGCGCCAAGCCGAGCGCTACGTCAAGCGCCAAACCAAACGTCAGGTCAAATGCCAACCCAAGCTCGAAGCCAGGCGCCAACCGAAGCGCCAAGTCAAGCGATAAGCTATGTGCCAAGCCAAGCAGCAAGCCAAGCGCCCAGCCAAGCGCCAAACCAAGTGCAAAGCCAAGCGCCAAGCCAAGCGTTAAACCAAGCGCAAAGCCAAGCGCCAAGCCAAGCGCCCAGCCAAGCGCCAAACCAAGTTGAAAGCCAAGCGCCAAGCCAAGCGCCCAGCCAAGCGCTAAACCAAGCGCCAAGTCAAATGCTAACCCAAGCTCCAAGCCAGGCGCCAACCCAAGCGCCAAGTCAAGCGCCAAGCCACGTGCCAAGCCAAGCGCCAAGCCAAGCGTTAAGCCAAGCGCAAAGCCAAGCGCCAAGCCAAGCGCTAAACGAAGCGCAAAGCCAAGCGCCAAGTCAAGCGCCATGCCAAGCGCAAAGCCTAGCGCAAAGCCAAGCGCCAACCCAGGCAGCAAGCCAAGCTCCAAGCCAAGCATCAGGCTAAGCGCCAAGCTAAACGCCAAGGCAAGCGCCAAGTCAAGTGCCAAACCAAGCGTCAAGTAAAGCGCCAACCCAAGCGCCAGGTCAAGCGCCAAGCCAAGCGCCAAACCAAGCGCCAAGCCAAGATCCAAGATAAGCGCCACACCAAGCGCCAACCCAAGCGCCAAGCCAAGCGATACTCCTAGCGTCAAGTGAAGCGCCAAACCAAGCGCCAAGCCAAGATCCAAGATAAGCGCCAAACCAAGCGCCAAGCTAAGTGCCAAGCCATGCGACAAGACAAGCGCTAAGCCAAACGCCAAGCCAAGCGCCAGGCCAAGCGCCAAGCCAAGCGCAAAACCAAACTTTAAACCAAGCGCCAAGCCAAGCGCCAAGCCAAACGCCAAGCCAAGCGCCAAACCAAGCGCCAAACCAAGCGCAAAGTCAAGCGGCAAGACAAGCGCAAAGGCACGCGTCAAGCCAAGCGTTAAGCCAAGCGCCAAGCCAAGCGCAAAACCAAGCGCCAATCCAAGCGCCAAGCTAAGTGCCAAGTCATGCGACAAGCCAAGCGCCAAGCCAAGCGTCAAAATAAGCGCCAAACCAAGCGCCAAGCTAAGTGCCAAGCCATGCGACAAGACAAGCGCCAAGCCAAGCGCCTAGCCTAACGCCATGCTAAGCGCCAAACCAAGCACCAAGCCAAGCGCCAAGTCTAGCGCCAGGCCAAACGCCAAGCCAAGCGCAAAGCCAAGTTTTAAACTAAGCGCCAAGCCAAGCGCTAAACCAAGCGCCAAACCAAGTGCCAAACCAAGCGCAAAGTCAAGCCGCAAGACAAGCGCAAAGCCATGCGTCAAGCCAAGCGTTAAGCCAAGCGCCAAGCCAAGCGCTAAGCCAAGCGCCAATCCAATCGCCAAGCTAAGTGCCAAGTTATGCGACAAGCCAAGCGCAAAGCCAAGCTGTAACCGAGCTTAAAGATAAGCGCCACGGTAAGCGCTAAATTAAGCGCCAAGCCAAGCGCTACACCAAACGCAAAGCCGAGCGCCAAGCCAAGCGCCAAGGTAAGCGCCAAGCCAAGCGCAAGACACGCCCCAAGCCAAGCGCAATGCCAAGCGACAAGCCAAGCAAAAAGTTAAGCGACAAAGCAAGCGCCAAATCAAACACCTAGCGAAGCACCAAGCCAAGCGCCAAGCCAAGCGCTAAGCCAAGCGCCAAGCCAAGCGTCAAACCAAGCGTTTTACCAAGCGCAAATCTAAGCGCTAAGCCAACGCTCCAAGCCAAGCGCTAAGCCAGGCGCCAGACCAGGCGCCAAGCCGAGCTCTAGGTCAAGCGCCAAACCCAGCGCAAGGTTAAGCGCCAAGGGAAGCGCCAAGCCAGGCGCCAAGCCAGGCGCCAAGCCGAGCTCTAGGACAAGCGCCAAACCAAGCGCAAAGTTAAGCGCCAAGGCAAGCGCCAAGCTAAGCGCCAAGCCAAGCGCCAAACCAAGCGCCAAGATTGGTGCCAAGCCAAGCGCCAAGCCAAGCGATCAGCCAAGCGCCAAACCAAGCGCCAAGTCAAGCGTCAAACTAAGCGCCAAGTCAAGCGCCAACCCAAGCGCTAAGGCAAGCGCCAAACCACGTGCCAAGCCAAGCGCCAAACCAAGCGCCCAGCCAATTGCCAAACCAAGCGCCAAATCAAGCTCCAAACTAAGCGATAAGTCAAGCGCCTAGCCAAGCGCAAAGCCAAGCCCAAGCTAGGCGCCAAGCCAAGCGCAAACCCAGGCGTTAAACAAAGGGCCAAATCAAGCGCAAACCCAAGCGCCAAGCCAAGCGCTAAGCCAAGCGCCAAGCCAAGCGCCAAACCAAGCGCAAAGCCAAGCGCCAAGCCAAGCGTTAAGCCAAGCGTAAAGCCAAGCTCCAAGCCAAGCGCCAAGCCAAGCGCCAAGCCAAGCGCTAACCCAAGCGCCAAGCCAAGCGCCAAACCAAGCGCAAAGCCAAGCGCCAAGCCAAGCGCCAAGTCAAGCGCCAAACTAAGCGATAAGTCAAGCGCTTAGCCAAGCGCAAAGCCAAGCCCCAAGCGAAGCGCCAAGCAAAGCGCCAAGTCAAGTGCCAAACCAAGCGTCAAGTAAAGCGCCAAGCCAAGCGCAAAGACAAGCGCAAAGCCAAGCGCCAAGCCAAGCGCCAAGCCAAGCGCTAAGCCAAGCGCCAAACCAAGCGCCAAGCCAAGATCCAAGATAAGCGCCAAACCAAGCGCCAAGCTAAGTGCCAAGCCATGCGACAAGACAAGCGCTAAGCCAAACGCCAAGCCAAGCGCCAGGCCAAACGCCAAGCCAAGCGCAAAACCAAACTTTAAACCAAGCGCCAAGCCAAGCGCCAAGCCAAGCGCCAAACCAAGCGCCAAACCAAGTGCCAAACCAAGCGCAAAGTCAAGCGGCAAGACAAGCGCAAAGGAACGCGTCAAGCCAAGCGTTAAGCCAAGCGCCAAGCCAAGCGAAAAACCAAGCGCCAATCCAAGCGCCAAGCTAAGTGCCAAGTCATGCGACAAGCCAAGCGCCAAGCCAAGCGTCAAAATAAGCGCCAAACCAAGCGCCAAGCTAAGTGCCAAGCCATGCGACAAGACAAGCGCCAATCCAAGCGCCTAGCCTAACGCCATGCTAAGCGCCAAACCAAGCACCAAGCCAAGCGCCAAGTCTAGCGCCAGGCCAAACGCCAAGCCAAGCGCAAAGCCAAGTTTTAAACCAAGCGCCAAGCCAAGCGTCAAACTAAGCGCCAAGTCAAGCGCCAACCCAAGCGCTAAGGCAAGCGCCAAACCACGTGCCAAGCCAAGCGCCAAACCAAGCGCCCAGCCAATTGCCAAACCAAGCGCCAAGTCAAGCGCCAAACTAAGCGATAAGTCAAGCGCCTAGCCAAGCGCAAAGCCAAGCCCCAAGCTAGGCGCCAAGCCAAGCGCAAACCCAGGCGTTAAACAAAGGGCCAAATCAAGCGCAAACCCAAGCGCCAAGCCAGGCGCTAAGCCAAGCGCCAAGCCAAGCGCCAAACCAAGCGCAAAGCCAAACGAAGCGCAAAGCCAAGCGCCAAACCAAGCGCAAAGCCAAGCGCCAAGCCAAGCGCCAAGTCAAGCGCCAAACTAAGCGATAAGTCAAGCGCCTAGCCAAGCGCAAAGCCAAGCCCCAAGCGAAGCGCCAAGCAAAGCGCCAAGTCAAGCGCCAAGTCAAGCGCCAAGCCAAGCGCCAAAACAAGCGCCAAGTCAAGCGCCAAGCCAAGCGCCAAGTCAAGCGCCAAGCCATGCGTTAAGTATAGCGCCAAACCAAGCACCACACCAAGCGCCAACCAAAGCGCCAAGCCAAGCGACAAGCAAAGCGTCAAGTAAAGCGCCAAACAAAGCATTAATCCAAGCGCCAACCCAAGCGCCAAGTCAAGCGCCAAACCAAGCGTAAAGTAAAGCGCCAATCCAAGCGCCAAACCAAGCGCCGAGCCAAGCGCCAAACCAGGCGCAAAGCCAATCGCCAAGCCAAGCGCCAAGCGGAGCGCAAAGCCAAGCGCCAAGCCAAGCGCCAAGCCAAGCGCCAAGTTAAGCGCCAAGCCAAGCGCTAAGCCAAGCGCCAAACCAAGCGACAAGCTAAGTGCCAAGCCATGCGACAAGCCAGGCGCAAAGCCAAGCGCCAAGCCAAGCGCCTAGCCTAACGCCATGCTAACCGCCAAACCAAGCACCAAGCCAAGCGCCAAGCCAAGCGCCAGGCCAAACGCCAAGCCAAGCGCAAAGCCAAGCTTTAAACCAAGCGCCAAGCAAAGCGCCAAGCCAAGCGCCAAACTAAGCGCCAAACCAATTGCCAAACCAAGCGCAAAGTCAAGCTGCAAGACAAGCGCCAAGCCATGCGTCAAGCCAAGCGTTAAGCCAAGCGCCAAGACAATCGCTAAGCCAAGCGCCAAATCAAGCGCCAAGCTAAGTGGTAAGCCATGCAACAAGCCAAGCGCCAAGGCAAGCGCTAAGCCAAGCGCCAAGCCAAGCGCCAAACCAAGCGCCAAGCCAAGCTGTAAACTGAGTGCAAAGATAAGCGCCAAGGCAAGCGCTAAGCCAAGCGCCAATCAAAGCGCCAAGCCAAGCGCCAAGCCAAGCGCTACACCAAACGCAAAGCCGAGCGCCAAGCCAAGCGCCAAGGCAAGCGCCAAGCCAAGCGCAAACCACGCCCCAAGCCAAGCGCAAAGCCAAGCGACAAGCCAAGCCCGACGTTAAGCGCCAAAGCAAGCGTTAAACCAAGCACCTAGCCAAGCGCCAAGCCAAGCGCTAAGCCAAGCGCTAAACCAAGCGGCAAACCAAGCGCCAAGCTAAGTGCCAAGCCACGCGACAAGCCAGGCGCAAAGCCAAGCGCCAAGCCAAGCGCCAAACCAAGCGCCAAGCCAAGCGCCAAGCCAAGAGCTAAACCAAGCGCCAAGCTAAGTGCCAAGCCAAGCGCCAAGGCAAGCGCCAAGGCAAGCGCTAAGCCAAGCGCCAATCCAAGCGCCAAGCCAAGCGCCAAGCCAAGCGCTACACCAAACGCAAAATCGAGCGCCAAGCCAAGCGCCAAGCCATGCGTCAAGCCAAGCGTTAAGCCAAGCGCCAAGCCAATCGCTAAGCCAAGCGCCAAATCAAGCGCTAAGCTAAGTGCCAAGCCATGCGACAAGCCAAGTGCTAAGCCAAGCGCCAAGCCAAGCTGTAAACCGAGCGCAAAGATAAGCGCCAAGGCAAGCGCAAGGCACGTGCTAAACCAAGCGCCAAGTCAAGCGCCAAGCCAAGCGCCAACGCAAGCGCCAAGCCAAGCGCCAAGCCACGCGCCAAGCCAAGCGCTATCCCAAGCGCTAATCCAAGCGCCTGGCCAAGCGCAAGGCACGTGCCAAGCCAAGCGCCAAATCAAGCGCCAAGCCAAGCGCCAACGCAAGCGCCAAGCCAAGCGCCAAGCCACGCGCCAAGCCATGCGCTATGCCAAGCGCTAATCCAAGCGCCTGGCCAAGCGCAAGGCACGTGCCAAGCCAAGCGCCAAGTCAAGCGCCAAGCCAAGCGCCAACGCAAACGTCAAGCCAAGCGCCAAGCCAAGCGTCAAACCAAGCGCTTTACCAAGCGCAAAGCCAAGCGTCAAGCCAAGCGCTAAGCCAAGCGCCAATCCAGGCTCCAAGCCGAGCGCTACGTCAAGCGCCAAACCAAACGTCAAGTCAAATGCCAACCCAAGCTCGAAGCCAAGCGCCAAACCAAGCGCCAAGTCAAGCGATAAGCTATGTGCCAAGCCAAGCACCAAGCCAAGCGCCCAGCCAAGCGCCAAACCAAGTGCAAAACCAAGCGCCAAGCCAAGCGTTAAACCAAGCGCAAAGCCAAGCGCCAAGCCAAGCGCCCAGCCAAGCGCCAAACCAAGTTGAAAGCCAAGCGCCAAGCCAAGCGCCTAGCCAAGCGCTAAACCAAGCGCCAAGTCAAATGCCAACCCAAGCTCCAAGCCAGGCGCCAACCCAAGCGCCAAGTCAAGCGCCAAGCTACGTGTCAAGCCAAGCGCCAAGCCAAGCGCCAAGCCAAGCGTTAAGCCAAGCGCAAAGCCAAGCGCCAAGCCAAGCGCTAAACGAAGCGCAAAGCCAAGCGCCAAGTCAAGCGCCAAGCCAAGCGCAAAGCCTAGCGCAAAGCCAAGCGCCAACCCAGGCAGCAAGCCAAGCTCCAAGCCAAGCATCAGGCTAAGCGCCAAGCTAAACGCCAAGGCAAGCGCCAAGACAAGCGCCAAACCAAGCGCAAAGCCAAGCGCCATCTCAGGCAACAAGCCAAGTTCCAAACCAAGCGCCAAGCCAAGCGCCAATCCAAGCGCCAAACCAAACGCCAAGGCAAGCGCCAATCCAAGCGCCAAGCCAAACGCCAAGCCAAGCGCCAAGATAAACGCCAAGACAAGTGCAAGGCCAAGCGCCAAGCCAAGCGCCAAACCAAGCAAAAAAACCAAGCACCAAGCCAGGCGCCAAGCCAAGCGCCAACCCAAGCGCCAAGTCAAGCGTCAAACTAAGCGCCAAGTCAAGCGCCAACCCAAGCGCTAAGGCAAGCGCCAAACCACGTGCCAAGCCAAGCGCCAAACCAAGCGCCCAGCCAATTGCCAAACCAAGCGCCAAATCAAGCGCCAAACTAAGCGATAAGTCAAGCGCCTAGCCAAGCGCAAAGCCAAGCCCCAAGCTAGGCGCCAAGCCAAGCGCAAACCCAAGCGTTAAACAAAGGGCCAAATCAAGCGCAAACCCAAGCGCCAAGCCAGGCGCTAAGCCAAGCGCCAATCCAAGCGCCAAATTAAGCGCAAAGCCAAGCGCCAAGCCAAGCGCAAAGCCAAGCGCCAAGCCACGCGCCAAACCGCGCGCCAAGAAAAACGTTAAGCCAAGCGCCAAGCCAAGCGCCAAGTCAAGCGCCAAGCCAAGCACTAAGCAAAGCGCCAAACCAAGCGTCCACCCAAGCGCCAAGCCACGCGCCAAAGAGAGCGTCAAGCTATGCGCCAGGCCAAGCGCCAAGCCAAGCGCCCAGCCAAGCGCCAAGTCAATCGCCAAACCACGCGCTAAGAAAAGTGCAAAGCCAAGCGTTAAGCCACGCGGCAAGTCACGCGCCAAGAAAAGCGCCAAGCCGAGCGCCAAGCCAAGCGCCAAACCAAGCGCCAATCCAAACGCCAAGTTAAGCACCAAGTTCCACGCCAAGAAAAGCGCAAAGAAAAGCGCCAAGCCAAGCGCCAGGCTAAGCGGAAAGTTAAGCACCAAACCACGCGCTAAGAACAGCGCAAAGCCAAGCGCCAAGCCAAGCTCCATGTTACGCGCCAAGAAAAACACCAAGAAAAGCGCCAAGCCAAGCGCTAAGCCAAGCGCCGAGCTAAGCGCCAAGGAGAGCGCCAAGCCAAGCGACAAGCCACGCGCCAATCTAAGCGTCAAGCCACACGCCAAGCCAAGCGCCAAGCCATGCTCCATGTTACGCGCCAAGAAAAACACCAAGAAAAGCTCCAAGCCAAGCGCTAAGCCAAGCGCCGAGCTAAGCACCAAGGAGAGCGCCAAGCCAAGCGACAAGCCACGCGCCAAGAAAAGCGCCAAGCCAGCGCCAAGCCAAGCGCCAAGCCAAGCTCCATGTTACGCGCCAAGAAAAACACCAAGAAAAGCGCCAAGCCAAGCGCTAAGCCAAGCGCCAAGATAAGCGCCAAGGAGAGCTCCAAGCCAAGCGACAAGCCACGCTCCAAGCTAAGCGCCAAGCCACACGCCAAGCCAAGCGACAAGCCAAGCGCCAAGCCACGCGCCAAGAAAAGCACCAAGCCAAGCGCCAAGCCAGAGCCAAGCCAAGCGCCAAGCCAAGCGTCCAGCCAAGCGCCAAGCCAGCGCCAAGCCAAACGCCAAGCCAAGCGTCCAGTCAAGCGCCAAGCCACGCGCCAAACCACGCCCCAAAAAAGGCGCCAAGCCAAGCGCCAAACCACGCGCAAAGCCACGCGCCACAAAAAGCGCCAATCCAAGCACCAAGCCAAGCGTCCAGCCAATCGCCAAGCCACGCGCCAAGAAAAGCGCGAAGCCAAGCGACAAGCCACGCGCCAAGAAGAGCGCCAAGCCAATCGCCAAGCCAAGCGCCCAGCCAAGCGCTAAGCCACGCGCCAAGAAAAGCGCCAAGCCATGCGCCAAGCCAAACGCCAAGCCAAGCGCCAAGCCAACGGCCAAGCCAAGCGCTAAGCCACGCGCCAAGGAAAGCGCCAAGCCATGCGCCAAGCCAAGCGCCAAGCCAAGCGCCAAGCCAACGGCCAAGCCAAGCGCTAAGCCACGCGCCAGAAAAAGCGCCAAAGAAAGCGCCAAGCCAAGCGGCAAGCCAAGTGCCAAGCCACGCGCCAAGAAAAGCGCCACGCCAAGCCAAGTGCCCATCCAAGCGCCAAGCCACGCGCCAAGAACAGCGCCAAGCCAAGCGCCAAGCCAAGCGCCAAGCCAAGCGACAAGGCACGCGCCAAGCCACGCGTCAAGAAAAGCGCCAAGCCAAGCCCCAAGCCACGAGCCAAGGAGAGCGCCAAGCCAAGCGCCAAGCCAAACGCTAAGCCATGCGCCAAGCCACGCGCCAAAAAAAGCGCCAAGCCAAGCACCAAGCCACGAGCCAAGGAGAGCGCCAAGCCAAGCGGCAAGCCAAGCGCCGTTTTAAGCGTCAAGCCAAGTGCCAAGCTACGCGCCAACCACACGTTAAGAAAAGCGCCAAGCCAAACGCCCAACCAAGCTCCAAGCCACGCGCCAAGGAAAGAGCCAAGGCATGCGCCAAGCCAAACGTCAAGAAAAGCGCCACCCCATGCACCAAGGAGAGCGCCAAGCCAAGCGACAAGCCACGCGCCAAGGAGAGCGCCAAGCCAAGCGCCAAGCCAAACGCCAAGCCAAGCGCCAAGCCACGCGCCAAAAAAAGCGCCACGCTATGCGCCAAGCCACGCGCCAAGGAGAGCGCCAAGCCAAGCGCCAAGCCAAACGCTAAGCCAAGCGCCAAGCCACGCGCCAAAAAAAGCGCCACGCTATGCGCCAAGCCAAGCGCCAAGCCACGATTCAAGAAAAGCGAAACGCCATGCTCCAAGCCAAGCGACAGGCCACGCGCCGAGAAAAGAGCCGAGCAAAGCTCCAAGCCAAACGCCAAGCCACGCGCCAAGCCACGCGCCAAGGAGGGCGCCATGCCAAGCGACAAGCCATGCGCCAAGCCACGCGCCAAGAAAAGCGCCAAGCCAAGCGCCAAGCCAAGCGCCAAGCCAAGCGCCAAGCCAAGCTAGGGGCCAAGCGCCAATCCACGCGCCAAGAAAAGCGGCACGCTATGCGCCAAGCCAAGCGACAGGCCACGCGCCAAAAAAAGCGCCAAGCCAAGCGCCAAGCCAAACGCCAGGCCAAGCGCCAAGCCACGCACCAAGAAAAGCTCCAAGCCAAGCGCCAAGCCAAGCGCCAAGCCAAGCGCCAAGCCAAGCGAGGGGCCAAGCGCCAATCCACGCGCCAAGAAAAGCGGCACGCTATGCGCCAAGCCAAGCGACAGGTCACGCGCCAAAAAAAGCGCCAAGCCAAGCGCCAAGCCAGCGCCAAGCCACGCGCCAAGAAAAGCGCCACTCCATGCGCCAAGCCAAGCGACAGGCCACGCGCAAAAAAAAGCGCCAAGCCAAGCGCCAAGCCAAACGCCAAGCCAAGCGCCAAGCCACGCGCTAAAAAAAGCACCACGCCACGCGTCAAGAAAAGCGCCAAGCCAAGCCCCAAACCAAACGTCAAGCCAAGCGCCAAGCCACGCGTCAAGAAGAGCGCCGCGCCATGCGCCAAGCCAAGCGACAGGCCACGCGCTAGGAAAAGCGAAAAGCCAAGCGCCATGCTAAGCGTCAAGCCCAGTGCCAAGCTACGCGCCAAGAAAAGCGCCAATCCAAGCGTCAAGCCACGCGCCAAGAAAAGCGCCATGCCGAGCGCCAAGAAAAGCGCCAAGCCAGGCGCCAAGCCAGGCGCCAATCCACGCGCCAATCTAAGCGCCAATCCACGCGCCAAAGAGAGCGCCAAGCCAAGCGACAAGCCACGCGTCAGGCTACGCGCCAAGAAAAGCGCCAAGCCAAGCGCCAAACCACGCGCCAAGCTAGGCGCCAAGCCAAGCGCCAAAAAAAGCGCCAAGCCAAGCGCCAAGCCACGAGCCAAGGAGAGCGCCAAGCCAAGCGCCGTTTTAAGCGTCAAGCCAAGTGCCAAGCTACGCGCCAACCACACGTTAAGAAAAGCGCCAAGCCAAACGCCCAACCAAGCTCCAAGCCACGCGCCAAGGAAAGAGCCAAGGCATGCGCCAAGCCAAACGTCAAGAAAAGCGCCACCCCATGCACCAAGGAGAGCGCCAAGCCAAGCGACAAGCCACGCGCCAAGCCACGCGCCAAGGAGAGCGCCAAGCCAAGCGCCAAGCCAAACGCCAAGCCAAGCGCCAATCCACGCACCAAAAAAAGCGCCACGCTATGCGCCAAGCCAAGCGCCAAGCCACGATTCAAGAAAAGCGAAACGTCATGCTCCAAGCCAAGCGACAGGCCACGCGCCGAGAAAAGAGCCAAGCAAAGCTCCAAGCCAAACGCCAAGCCACGCGCCAAGCCACGCGACAAGGAGGGCGCCAAGCCAAGCGCCAAGCCAAACGCCAAGCCAAGCGCCAAGCCATGCGCCAAAAAAAGCGCCACGCTATGCGCCAAGCCAAGCGCCAAGCCAAGCGCCAAGCCAGCGCCAAGCCAAGCGCCAAGCCAAGCGTCCAGCCAAGCGCCAAGCAGCGCGCCAAGAAAAGCGCGAAGCCAAGCGACAAGCCACGCGCCAAGAAGAGCGCCAAGCCAATCGCCAAGCCAAGCGCCCAGCCAAGCGCTAAGCCACGCGCCTAGGAAAGCGCCAAGCCATGCGCCAAGCCAAGCGCCAAGCCAAGCGCCAAGCCAACGGCCAAGCCAAGCGCTAAGCCACGCGCCAAGGAAAGCGCCAAGCCATGCGCCAAGCCAAGCGCCAAGCCAAGCGCCAAGCCAACGGCCAAGCCAAGCGCTAAGCCACGCGCCAGAAAAAGCGCCAAAGAAAGCGCCAAGCCAAGCGGCAAGCCAAGTGCCAAGCCACGCGCCAAGAAATGCGCCACGCCAAGCCAAGTGCCCATCCAAGCGCCAAGCCACGCGCCAAGAACAGCGCCAAGCCAAGCCCCAAACCAAACGTCAAGCCAAGCGCCAAGCCACGCGTCAAGAAAAGCGCCGCGCCATGCGCCAAGCCAAGCGACAGGCCACGCGCCAAGAAAAGCGCCAAGCCAAGCGCCATGCTAAGCGTCAAGCCCAGTGCCAAACTACGCGCCAAGAAAAGCGCCAATTCAAGCGTCAAGCCACGCGCCAAGAAAAGCGCCAAGCCGAGCGCCAAGCCAAGCGCCAAACCACGCGTCCATCCAAGCGCGAAGCCACGCGCCAAGAAAAGCGCCAAGCCAGGCGCCAAGCCAGGCGCCAAGCCAAGCGCCCAGCCAAGCGTTAAGCCAAGCGCCAAGCCAAGCGCCAAAGAGAGCGCCAAGCCAAGCGACAAACCACGCGCCAAGCTAGGCGCCAAGCCAAGCGCCAAAAAAAGCGCCAAGCCAAGCGCCAAGCCACGAGCCAAGGAGAGCACCAAGCCAAGCGGCAAGCCAAGCGCCGTTTTAAGCGTCAAGCCAAGTGCCAAGCTACGCGCCAACCACACGTTAAGAAAAGCGCCAAGCCAAACGCCCAACCAAGCTCCAAGCCACGCGCCAAGGAAAGAGCCAAGGCATGCGCCAAGCCAAACGTCAAGAAAAGCGCCACCCCATGCACCAAGGAGAGCGCCAAGCCAAGCGACAAGCCACGCGCCAAGCCACGCGCCAAGGAGAGCGCCAAGCCAAGCGCCAAGCCAAACGCCAAGCCAAGCGCCAAGCCACGCGCCAAAAAAAGCGCCACGCTATGCGCCAAGCCACGCACCAAGGAGAGCGCCAAGCCAAGCGCCAAGCCAAACGCCAAGCCAAGCGCCAAGCCACGCGCCAAAAAAAGCGCCACGCTATGCGCCAAGCCAAGCGCCAAGCCACGATTCAAGAAAAGCGAAACGCCATGCTGCAAGCCAAACGACAGGCCACGCGCCAAGGAGGGCGCCATGCCAAGCGACAAGCCATGCGCCAAGCCACGCGCCAAGAAAAGCGCCAAGCCAAGCGCCAAGCCAAGCGCCAAGCCAAGCGCCAAGCCAAGCGCCAAGCCAAGCGCCAAGCCAAGCGCCAAGCCAAGCGAGGGGCCAAGCGCCAAGCCAAGCGCCAAGCCAAGCGCCAATCCACGCGCCAAGAAAAGCGCCACGCTATGCGCCAAGCCAAGCGACAGGCCACGCGCCAAAAAAAGCGCCAAGCCAAGCGCCAAGCCAAACGCCAGGCCAAGCGCCAAGCCACGCACCAAGAAAAGCTCCACGTCATGCGCCAAGCCAAGCGACAAACCACGCGCTAAGAAAAACGTTAAGCCAATCGCCAAGCCAAGTGCCAAAGAGAGCGCCAAGCCATGCGCCAAGCCAAGCGACAGGCCACGCGCCAAAAAAAGCGCCAAGCCAAACGCCAAGCCAAACGCCAAACCAAGCGCCAAGCCACGCGCCAAGAAAAGCGCCACGCCATGCGGCAAGCCAAGCGAAAGGCCATGCGCCAAAAAAAGCGCCAAGTTAAGCGCCAAGCCAAACTCCAAACCAAGCGCCAAGCCACGCGCCAAGAAAAACGCCACGCTATGCGCCAAGCTAAGCGACAGGTCACGCGCCAAAAAAAGCGCCAAGCCAAGCGCCAAGCCAGCGCCAAGCCACGCGCCAAGAAAAGCGCCACGCCATGCGCCAAGCCAAGCGACAGGCCACGCGCAAAAAAAAGCGCCAAGCCAAACGCCAAGCCAAACGCCAAACCAAGCGCCAAGCCACGCGCCAAGAAAAGCGCCACGCCATGCGGCAAGCCAAGCGACAGGCCATGCGCCAAAAAAAGCGCCAAGTTAAGCGCCAAGCCAAACTCCAAACCAAGCGCCAAGCCACGCGCCAAGAAAAACGCCACGCTATGCGCCAAGCCAAGCGACAGGTCACGCGCCAAAAAAAGCGCCAAGACAAGCGCCAAGCCAGCGCCAAGCCAAGCGCCAAAGAGAGCGCCAAGCCAAGCGACAAGCCACGCGTCAGGCTACGCGCCAAGAAAAGCGCCAAGCCAAGCGCCAATCCACGCGCCAAGCTAGGCGCCAAGCCAAGCGCCAAAAAAAGCGCCAAGCCAAGCGCCAAGCCACGAGCCAAGGAGAGCGCCAAGCCAAGCGGCAAGCCAAGCGCCGTTTTAAGCGTCAAGCCAAGTGCCAAGCTACGCGCCAACCACACGTTAAGAAAAGCGCCAAGCCAAACGCCCAACCAAGCTCCAAGCCACGCGCCAAGGAAAGAGCCAAGGCATGCGCCAAGCCAAACGTCAAGAAAAGCGCCACGCCATGCGGCAAGCCAAGCGACAGGCCATGCGCCAAAAAAAGCGCCAAGTTAAGCGCCAAGCCAAACTCCAAACCAAGCGCCAAGCCACGCGCCAAGAAAAACGCCACGCTATGCGCCAAGCCAAGCGACAGGTCACGCGCCAAAAAAAGCGCCAAGCCAAGCGCCAAGCCAGCGCCAAGCCACGCGCCAAGAAAAGCGCCTCGCCATGCGCCAAGCCAAGCGACAGGCCACGCGCAAAAAAAAGCGCCAAGCCAAACGCCAAGCCAAACGCCAAACCAAGCGCCAAGCCACGCGCCAAGAAAAGCGCCACGCCATGCGGCAAGCCAAGCGACAGGCCATGCGCCAAAAAAAGCGCCAAGTTAAGCGCCAAGCCAAACTCCAAACCAAGCGCCAAGCCACGCGCCAAGAAAAACGCCACGCTATGCGCCAAGCCAAGCGACAGGTCACGCGCCAAAAAAAGCGCCAAGCCAAGCGCCAAGCCAGCGCCAAGCCAAGCGCCAAAGAGAGCGCCAAGCCAAGCGACAAGCCACGCGTCAGGCTACGCGCCAAGAAAAGCGCCAAGCCAAGCGCCAATCCACGCGTCAAGCTAGGCGCCAAGCCAAGCGCCAAAAAAAGCGCCAAGCCAAGCGCCAAGCCACGAGCCAAGGAGAGCGCCAAGCCAAGCGGCAAGCCAAGCGCCGTTTTAAGCGTCAAGCCAAGTGCCAAGCTACGCGCCAACCACACGTTAAGAAAAGCGCCAAGCCAAACGCCCAACCAAGCTCCAAGCCACGCGCCAAGGAAAGAGCCAAGGCATGCGCCAAGCCAAACGTCAAGAAAAGCGCCACCCCATGCACCAAGGAGAGCGCCAAGCCAAGCGACAAGCCACGCGCCAAGGAGAGCGCCAAGCCAAGCGCCAAGCCAAACGCCAAGCCAAGCGCCAAGCCACGCGCCAAAAAAAGCGCCACGCTATGCGCCAAGCCAAGCGCCAAGCCACGATTCAAGAAAAGCGAAACGCCATGCTCCAAGCCAAGCGACAGGCCACGCGCCGAGAAAAGAGCCAAGCAAAGCTCCAAGCCAAACGCCAAGCCACGCGCCAAGCCACGCGCCAAGGAGGGCGCCAAGCCAAGCGCCAAGCCAAACGCCAAGCCAAGCGCCAAGCCACGCGCCAAAAAAAGCGCCACGCTATGCGCCAAGCCAAGCGCCAAGCCACGCGCCAAGGAGAGCGCCAAGCCAAGCGCCAAGCCAAACGCCAAGCCAAGCGCCAAGCCACGATTCAAGAAAAGCGAAACGCCATGCTCCAAGCCAAGCGACAGGCCACGCGCCGAGAAAAGAGCCAAGCAAAGCTCCAAGCCACGCGCCAAGGAAGGCGCCATGCCAAGCGACAAGCCATGCGCCAGGCCACGCGCCAAGAAAAGCGCCAAGCCAAGCGCCAAGCCAAGCGCCAAGCCAAGCGCCAAGCCAAGCGAGGAGCCAAGCGCCAAGCCAAGCGCCAATCCACGCGCCAAGAAAAGCGCCACGCTATGCGCCAAGCCAAGCGACAGGCCACGCGCCAAAAAAAGCGCCAAGCCAAGCGCCAAGCCAAACGCCAGGCCAAGCGCCAAGCCACGCACCAAGAAAAGCTCCACGTCATGCGCCAAGCCAAGCGACAAACCACGCGCTAAGAAAAACGTTAAGCCAATCGCCAAGCCAAGCGCCAAAGAGAGCGCCAAGCCATGCGCCAAACCAAGCGACAGGCCACGCGCCAAAAAAAGCGCCAAGCCAAACGCCAAGCCAAACGCCAAACCAAGCGCCAAGCCACGCGCCAAGAAAAGCGCCACGCCATGCGGCAAGCCAAGCGACAGGCCATGCGCCAAAAAAAGCGCCAAGTTAAGCGCCAAGCCAAACTCCAAACCAAGCGCCAAGCCACGCGCCAAGAAAAACGCCACGCTATGCGCCAAGCCAAGCGACAGGCCACGCGCCAAAAAAAGCGCCAAGCCAAGCGCCAAGCCAGCGCCAAGCCACGCGCCAAGAAAAGCGCCACGCCATGCGCCAAGCCAAGCGACAGGCCACGCGCAAAAAAAAGCGCCAAGCCAAGCGCCAAGCCAAACGCCAAGCCAAGCGCCAAGCCAAGCGCCAAGCCACGCGCTAAAAAAAGCACCACGCCATGCGCCAAGCCAAGCGACAGGCCGCGCGCCAAGAAAAGCGCCAAGCCAAGCGCCAAGCCACGCACCAAGGAGAGCGCTACGCCATGCGCCAAGCCAAGCGCCATGCTAAGCGTCAAGACAAGTGCCAAGCTACGCGCCAAGAAAAGCGCCAAGCCAAGCGACAAGCCACGCACCAAGAAAAGCGCCAAACCGACCGCCAAGCCAAGCGCCCAGCCAAGCGCCAAGCCAAACGCTAAGGAGAGCGCCAAGACATGCGCCAAGGCAAGCGCCAAGCCAAGCGCTAAGCCAAGTGCCTAGCCAAGCGGCAAGCCAAGTGCCAAACCACGCGCCAAAAAAAGCGCCAACCCACGCGCCAAGAAAAGCGTTACGCCATGCGCCAAGCCAAGTGACAGGCTACGCCCCAAGAAAAGCGCCAAGCCAAGCGCCAAGCCAAACGCCAAGCCAAGCGCAAAGCCACGCGCCAAGGAGAACGCCAAGCCAAGCGACAAGCCACGCGCCAAGCCAAGCGCCAAGCCAAGCGAGAAGCCAAGCGCCAAGCCAAGCGCCAAGAAAAGCGCCACGCCATGCGCCAAGCCAAGCGACAGGCCACGCCCCAAAAAAAGCGCCAAGCCAAGCGTGTAATGTTACATGCAGTCTGCATGTCACATTTATTATATATGCAGATAGTTAATTTAAAAAGTTTATGTACAGTCGATGTGTTGTGAATGGTTACGGGTAACCAAAGAAAAGTAAATAAACAGAATGATAAAAAAGTTCAACTTGAAACTCGACTCGAGACGGTCATATTAAAAACGATGGTGGTTCAATCCCAACCAATTGGTATTTTTAATTGAATTTAATTAAAAGATCATTACACAGAAAGTATCTGGTAATGATACAAAGTAAATTCAGCAAATCAAACCGTCTATCAAGTCGACATAATTGAAGTGTTTGCAATTTCATATTGAAGTTATATTATCAAGTAAATAACTTACAATATAATTAACGTAGAGCCAGTGTTCACGTGTGTGTTGTGCATTCAATTGAGAAGTGCTATCTGGAAGATAGCAACACATCCAAAAAGCTTTTTGAAGGGAGTGGAGATCTCAACCAGCCAGTTACTGTTAGCTGCCCTGCTTCATTTGCAGAGGGAATTCTATAGGTTGCTGATCAGGTTACGCTAAAGCGACGCTAAGGTCAGTGTTTGTTTCATAACTTTTACGAACAATTTTTGGAATACTTCAAGAATGTTTAAATTGTGTGTTTAATATTAGTGAACTTGTATTTTGTTTAAACTTGATTTAAACACACAAATTTTCTAAAATTTACGAAATCCAGTTGCATATCTTTTAAATGCAATTCCCATTTATTTAATGTTGCAATCATAATTACTAAATTTAATATGTTTAAATTAGATTAAAAACTATATATTTCAGTTCAAATTTACGAAACAGTATTCGTAATTTAAAAGCCAGTGTTATTACGTAATCATACGAGTTAAAGACCAGGAAAATGCAATTCTGCACTCCTTGCATAATTGCGACCTACAGTAGTAAGTTCAACGGGCGACCTTCGCTCTATCAGGAAATAAAAACTGCACAAATTGCTTATCTGCTGTTTTGTAATTTAAACACTTTGTCCTATTAAACTGTATATATGAACTTTGATATTGTTACTGCGTTAAGCATTTTTAATTTGTATAAATACTAGTCTATTTTCATAATAAAATTAATCTGCATTTAATGTTTGATTCATTCACTACCCTTTCTAAGCCATAATATTTATAGGGCATGAGGCTGTGCTCCAAGGTTGGTTTTTACTGTCGTCCGTTCAAGTACCATTGACTACATTGGTTTAAAACGTAAACACAGTCTTGTTTACGTGCTTGACGGATAGAATCAGCGCAAAGTAACGGAATCCTGAAGCAGCCTCTCAGGCATCTCTGTTCATGGTCCTTCGAGCCGGATCTGTCTCCAACTAACGAAAAAACACATCCCGAGAAGAAGACAACATCTGCCAACCACCCAGTTCCCAGAAAATGGCCAACAACATGGAGGAATTCAACAACTTAGCTATCGCCCAAGAAGAGCTCGCGCAGAAGATAAAGCAAATATTATCCAACAGCAAAAAGGATCTGCCAGCCGAAAAAACGAAGCCTACATCGCCAGTCGCAACAAAACGCTGGACGAACTTTGGAACACTGCAACTAAAAATCATGCAGAATTGGGGCAGCTAAGTATTTCAACTCATAATTATTTTAAAACAGGGTATTACGACCAAATTAAAGCCAAATACGGCGAAGCAAAAAGTTACTTGCAGAGCTGTTCAAAATCAACGGAAATTTCCAACCCCTCCGTAAGCAGAACTCCAGAGGGAATGGTGGCCAACCCCGAGCAAAAGGTTCGTATCCGAAAACTGCAGATTCGGATCCAGAATTTTAAGCAAGCGATGGACGACGCCGAACTAACACAAGAATTAGGGAGGCCCGCCATCACGACAAGGGAATTAAGAGAAAAATGGGATCGTGTGGTCGAGATGGACGAAGAAGTTATGTCAAACGACATGGCTTCAGAACAAATGCACTTCAGTCCTGAATATACTACGTTGGAAGACAGGTATAGAAATTTAATTATCTTATTGCAAGCGCCGACAAGGAACGAGCAAGCAGCAGCCATCTCGCTTCCTCAAGTCAAAATTCCCATATACGAGGGAAATTATGAGGAATGGGCCACTTTCAAGGACCTGTTCACCAAATTAGTAGATGACAACCAGAATATGGACGATGTCATCAAGATGCAATATTTAAAGACGCATGTCAAGAGAAAGCCAAGCCGACTGATCCAGCATCTAGCTGTTACCCAAGCAAACTACAACACCGCCTGGAATCTGCTGCAACAAAGGTACCAAAATAATCGCCTTATTTTAACTAAATTGCTAGATACCATACTCGATCTGCCAGTCCTCTCCAAAGAGTCAGCCCAAGAGTTAAAAAGATTGCACGACTCCATCAAGGAATGTGTGGAGGCAATCAAAAATTTAGGCATCTCCACGGACAGTTGGGGTCCGTGGATTAACAGAGCTATCGCTCGAAAATGGGATCCTGAAACCAACAAATTATATGAACAGTCGCTTCAATGTCCAAATGAAGTCCAGGATCACCAAAATTTAATGGCTTTCCTGCAAGTGCGGTTCCAATCTCTAGAATCCATAGATGGAGCTCGAAAGCCCACGCAGGAAAGACCACAGAAGAATTACGCTTCCGCATCCCTAAATTGCAAGCTGTGCCATGGAGATCATTACATCGACAACTGTGGCCAATTCCAGAAGCTATCTACCCATGAAAAACTAGAAGCAGTAAAAACCAATCGATTGTGCTATCGATGCTTGCGGCACGATTCAAATATACCATGTCGTGCCTATTTTAATTGTAGGATCTGTCGCTTCCCGCATCATACACTGCTTCATAAGGCGCAGCCACCATCAAGGCCGCTCCCTGCCCAAAGGATGAGGACGTCAGCTCATGCAGCAGCTATGAAGACTTCCAACGCTCCAGAAAAGAAGCCGAAGTCGGACATCATCACCGCCAATGTAGGCCCACAGGAGAGCCAAGTTCTACTTGCCACAGCAATGGTTCAAGTAAAGGCAGCATCCGGGATGACTCATCTACTACGAGTATTAATAGATCCCGGGTCTCAGGGGTCGTTTATCACGGAAGCATCAGCCGAATTATTGGGGTTACCCAGGACCAAAGTTCGAGCTGAAATCACAGGAATTGGGAACAGCGAGCCAAAAATTGCCAAATGGAAAATCCCAGGTTTGATCACACCTAGATTTTCAAGTAACTTTTCCCTACCTGTAAATTTACTAATACTTCCCAAACTTACCAAAGCCATGCCTTCATCCCCTATCCCAAACATAAATATCAATTCCTGGAGCAATATTTTTATCGCCGATCCAACCTTCAACCAACCTGGCCCCATAGACATAATTCTAGGAGCCGAAGAATATTCAAAATTAATCCTAGAAGGAATCACTAAAACAAAGGATGGCATCTTAGGACAAAATACTGAGCTGGGCTGGATCTTATCTGGAACCATTGGAAGACAACATAACGAAATCATTAAAGTCAACACCATGGTTGCCAAAATCGAAGAAGATGAGCAGTTACAAAAATTCTGGAACATAGAAGAAGTCCTCACTCAACGGAAAATTTCCCCAAACGACCAGGTATGTGAAAATAAATTCACAGACACAGTGCAGCGAGACCAGGATGGAAGATACATAGTCAAGATTCCATTTAAGCAAACTCCAGTGAGCATGGGAAAATCCAAACCCTCGGCATTGGCAAGATTACTACATCTGGAAAAGAAGCTGAGACAAGACCAAGATCTAGAAATCCAATACAAGGAATTCATGCAAGAATATCTGGATCTAGGACATATGGAAAGAGTAGAAGAAAAACAAGAAAACAATGGCAAGTATTATATCCCACACCACGGTGTAATTCGAGAAGCAAGTTCATCAACGAAGCTCCGTGTCGTCTTCGACGCTTCGAACAAGGCATCTTATGGAAAATCCTTAAACGAAGTCATGTATGCTGGACCGAAACTTCAGCAAGAACTGGTCGACATTCTACTCCGATGGAGAACTCACAAGGTCGTCTTCTCTGCGGACATTGAGAAAATGTACCGACAAATCAAGATGGACAGCCAAGACCAGGAGTATCAACGAATCTTATGGAGATTCGATCAATCACAGCCAATCAGGGAATACAGGTTATGCACCGTCACTTATGGAACCGCATCAGCTCCCTATCTGGCCATCCGAACCTTGCACCAATTAGCAGAGGACGAAAAATCTTCCTTTCCATTAGCAGCGGAAGTTGTGAAGAGAGATTTCTATGTGGACGATGTACTCTCCGGAGCCGACACTTTAGAAGAAGCAATCAAGCAGCAAGGTCAGTTAATTTCCTTATTAAAACGTGGAGGTTTTACCCTACATAAATGGTGCAGTAATGAATTAGCCATCATACAAGAACTACCCGAAGAATTGAAGGAGCAAACCTACCGCGAAATAAGTGAGGACGGCTTAAAGAAGTCATTGGGCGTTCACTGGTCTCCATATGAAGACGTGTTTTGCTTCAAGGTGGATGTGAAGCAAAAGGGATCCACAAAACGCAGCATATTATCCGAAGTCGCTAAAATTTTCGACCCTTTGGGTTGGTTAGCACCCATCATCATCACTGCTAAACTGCTCTTCCAAGAGCTATGGCTCAAAAACGTCAAGTGGGACGACCCAGTCTCAGAAAGTATCCAAGGTAAATGGGAAGCATTTAAATCTCAACTCAAATCAGTAGAAGAAATTACTTTACCAAGGTGGCTTTTTACCAAAAAGGAAGCTCAATTAGAACTGAACGGATTCTGTGACGCCTCCGAAAGAGCTATTGGAGCCGTGGTCTACACTAGAGTCATCACGTCATCAGGCCAATCCAAGGTATCATTATTAATAGCCAAATCCAAGGTGGCACCAGCTCGAGCAAAGGCAACCCTACCCAGACTAGAACTCTGCGCAGCAGTACTACTTTCTAATCTATTACAACGGGTAATCACGGCACTGGACATTCCGAAGGTATCTATCTTCGCCTGGACCGATTCCATGGTCACACTAGGATGGATAAAGGGAGATCCAGTAAGATGGAAGACATTCGTCGCAAATCGCGTAGCCGAAATCAACCACCTGATTCCGGCTCAACATTGGAACCACGTCAAGTCAGAAGAAAATCCTGCAGACGTCATCTCCAGAGGTACTAGTCCAGGAAAATTAAAGGAACATACACTATGGTGGGAGGGACCAAGCTGGTTAATTAACAAAGAGTTATGGCCGTGTCAACCAGACACCGCCACAACCAATGAAGAAGCAAAAAGTTACACTGTGCATCAAGCTACAGTTCATCAAGACGAGAACGAGATTATTCATCGCTTCTCGTCTCTGACAAGAATGGTACGAGTCGTGTCATACTGCCGAAGATTCATCAACAAATGTAGGCGTCTTCCCATTCAACCAGGATGTCTATCAGTTAAAGAAATGGAAGACACCATCCTCACACTCATCAAGGCCGTCCAAAGAAGTGATCCTATTTTGAAGGCAACAGGATCTCAAATCCAAAAGAGAAAATGTGTGGACTCCAACAACAAACTCGCAAATCTCAATCCATTCATCAATCAACATGGAATCGTACGTGTTGGAGCAAGGCTAGAAAATTCCAACTTATCCTACCACGAAAAACACCCAATTATCCTTCCTTATTCCAATCATATTTCCAAATTAATAATCCATGAGGCACATTTACGCACCTTACACGGTGGCGCTCAACTCACACTGTCCTATGTCCGAAGAAAATATTGGATCATCAACGCAAAGAAAGCCGTCAGTTCCAGCATCAAGAAATGCTTTCGATGCATCCGATTCAAGGCAGAGGCAGCCCAGCAATTAATGGGGAATCTTCCACCAACAAGAGTTAATTCAACCCCGCCATTCTTCCATTCCGGAGTGGACTATGCCGGTCCAATACAAATCCGAACATCTAAAGGAAGAGGGCATTCTTCATCCAAGGGATACATTGCTGTTTTTGTCTGTCTGTCAACCAAAGCAATACACTTAGAAGCCGTCAGCGACATGACAACTAACAGCTTCCTAGCAGTCTTCAGGAGGTTCATCGCCCGAAGAGGACGCTGTGCACATCTTTATAGCGACAACGGAACGAATTTCGTTGGAGCAAGAAAGGTCTTGGACAAGGAAATCCGTCAAGCAATGGAAGGCCCAGTTATCCAAGAAAATTTATCCACCATTGGTACTCAATGGCACTTCATCCCCCCAGTAGCCCCACACTTCGGAGGAATCTGGGAAGCAGGAGTAAAATCAATGAAGCATCATCTGAAGAGAACCATTGGCAACGCTACTCTAACGTTTGAAGAATTAACAACTTTGCTTTGCCAAATAGAAGCCTGCTTAAACTCACGTCCTCTGTGCCCACAAGGCAACAATATTGAAGATACCACTGCATTGACACCAGGCCATTTCCTGATAGGAAGAGAGATAATCTCACCACCGGACCCAATCAGCACACCAATATCAACAAATTTGTCAAATCGCTGGAGATTGATCCAAAAAATCAAGCAAGATTTTTGGAAATCATGGAGTTCAGACTACCTTCATGGATTACAGCAAAGAAACAAATGGAAGAAACCGGTGGAGAATATCAAAGTTGGTGACCTAGTGCTAATCAAAGAAGAAAACATTAATCCTAGTAAATGGCCCTTAGCGAGAGTTACCGACATTCATCCTGCAACCGATGGATCAGTACGAGTAGTAACCATCCAGAAATCAGGAGGACATCAATTAAAACGTTCCATAGGCAGTATCATTCCATTACCAACTAACGAAGAATCGCAGGAACCAGAGCCTGAAGAGAAAATTTCGGCCAACAACACCCACACACAATCATTCCCAGTACCAAAGGCACCTACCCGGTCCAAATGGAAAATGCTTCTACTCATATTTACTCTCCTTACCACAATACACTGAGTAAGGCAGAATTCAACATACAAAAACCAGACAGCGGGTACTATGTAGAGCATATTGGACACGGGAAGATTGAACGAGGAACATTCAGGATCGAAATCCAGTTCGAGAGAGGGAAGATCGAAGAAGACTTCGAAACAGTTACCGACATGGTGGACAAATTCGACGACCTCTGCAACTCTGCGAAAGAACTGTCCGAAGACACGTTATGCAAGACATTGGTGCATCATCTTCTGGAACAAAAAAGGCATATGGAATGGATTAAAACTGGCATGGAAGATATCATAACAAGAAGAGAAAAAACGAGGAGTGCTTGGGACTGTACTTACGTCAATTTTCGGAGTAAATGACGAAGTCTATCAAGATATTGATAGACTCGACAAAAATCAACAGGAGTTAATAAAAATGGACAGTCAACAATCCAAATTCTTGCTGTCGGCACTTTCAAGATTTAATGAGACCGAAGAACGAATCGATCAGAAGCTGGAACATTTCCAAGAGAAGCTGAACCAAGGAATCAGGGCGATCAACAACATGGACAAGTGGTATAAGGCAACCGACTCCAACCGATTAAATATCCACATCATCAGTGTCTATCAAGTCGCCACAAATGTTATTAGTGAACTGTGCAATTACCACACAAACATTTTGAACGTTCATTTCCAACAAGGTAATTTTTACGAGTTAATAACACCTGCCCAAATCAAGCAAATCCTCGCAAATGCAACCAGTAAACTCTCGCCAAATTTAGAAATTTTACCGACTCCAATCCTGAAGGTCGACATCGGACATGATGACATATACATCAACGTCCAAGGATACTTCATCATAGTCGAAAAAACCGAATATACCTTAATCAAGGTGATTCCAATTCCTCTCCAAATTAACAATGGGTCCTACTGGGTGATCGACGTACCAAAAGGGATCTTCGCTGTGGATTACAACTTACAAATGTACTTCCAAGAGACAGATGAGGAATTCAAAGAAAATCTCCAAATTACTCCAAACACGTATATCTGCAGTCCAACAGTCGTGAAAGGAATTGAAAATAACCCAAATTGCATCATTGATGACATATATCATCGAACAGAAATTAGTCAGTGCAGTCTACGAAGACATCAGATCCAGTCCATTATTTGGAAACAACTATACATGGAAAACACCTGGATGTTTGTAGTCAACAAGCCAACCCGAATAGCTATCACTTGTAGTGGCAATAGGGAAGAAGTCACTGTCAACACAACAGGTGTGATTCAGATCTCGTCAGACTGCATCATACAAACTACAAAGAATACGTTAACCCCCAGGCATAGCAAGAAATTCAACATCCTCGCAGGATATTCCAAGGCCGTCAGCATCAACTTTACCAACACAATAACACCCAACTCATTTTCAGAAATTGCAGAGGAGCCAGTTTTAAAACAGTCAGACCACTTCGAGGATCTACAAACTTCACAGTTGGAATTCCAGCAGCACCTAAAAGACATAACTTGGAAAACCATCCGCCACCACTCCTATCTATCCAGCGGGATCACAGGCAGCCTATTAGGAGGGGCTATTCTAATAGGAGCCTTCTACTACATTCGGAAAAGGATCAATCGAAGAAAGCCTCAATCCAAACAACGCCAGTCATCCGTAGAAGAATATCCTTTAAAAACCCTTAATGTGGAAGAAACAATATAGTTTTCCTTTTCTTTTTCTTCGGCTTAAAATTGGCAATATGTTTAAACTTGATTTAAACACACATAAATTTTCTAAAATTTACGAAATCCAGTTGCATATCTTTTAAATGCAATTCCCATTTATTTAATGTTGCAATCATAATTACTAAATTTAATATGTTTAAATTAGATTAAAAACTATATATTTCAGTTCAAATTTACGAAACAGTATTCGTAATTTAAAAGCCAGTGTTATTACGCAATCATACGAGTTAAAGACCAGGAAAATGCAATTCTGCACTCCTTGCATAATTGCGACCTACAGTAGTAAGTTCAACGGGCGACCTTCGCTCTATCAGGAAATAAAAACTGCACAAATTGCTTATCTGCTGTTTTGTAATTTAAACACTTTGTCCTATTAAATTGTATATATGAACTTTGATATTGTTACTGCGTTAAGCATTTTTAATTTGTATAAATACTAGTCTATTTTCATAATAAAATTAATCTGCATTTAATGTTTGATTCATTCACTACCCTTTCTAAGCCATAATATTTATGGGGCATGAGGCTGTGCTCCAAGGGTGGTTTTTACTGTCGTCCGTTCAAGTACCATTGACTACATTGGTTTAAAACGTAAACACAGTCTTGTTTACGTGCTTGACGGATAGAATCAGCGCAAAGTAACGGAATCCTGAAGCAGCCTCTCAGGCATCTCTGTTCAATTTAGAACTAAGAATTACTATTAATTATCTAAATTATAATAGTGTTCTGAGTACTCGGCGATTTTAGGCCATTATATTTAGAAATTCTAACATTTGATTTAATTTAAGATTGGGAATGTAAATTAGGGATTTTGGGTTTTAAATATTGATTAAAAGTTATCCTAAACATACTTGACTATCCTTACGTCATTGAAAAGTCAATAAACATATCTGAATGTCATTAAGATATTTAGAATATCAGTAAAAGACCTGAAAATGACTATAAAATTACTTTATATTAATCAAATAGTTAAACAATCAGTTATACTTGTTATTAAGAAGCACCATTCAGCTGAGTATAAAGAGTATTCTTTTAGCTGTACTGACTAAACGGAGCAATCTTTAGAATAATTAGAAAGATATAACTGAACAATATTTGTATGTCAAATATTGACGTTTGTGAGGTAAGTTATATCATTTTAATTTGTAATAAAAATAAGTAATTGGCACCGCAACTGGGGCCATTATATTACAATTGACACCTCAACTGAGGCTTAATATTACAATTGACCCGCAACGTGAGGCCTTTATATTACAAGCGCCAAGCCACGCGCCAAGAAAAGCGCCAAGTCAAGCGCCAAGCCACGCGCTAAGGAGAGCGCCAAGCCATGCGCCAAGCCAAGCGCCATACTAAGCGTCAAGCCAAGTGCCAAGCTACGCGCCAAGAAAAGCGCCAAGCCAAGCGACAAGCCACGCGCCAAGAAAAGCGCCAGACCGAGCGCCAAGCCAAGCGCCTAGCCAAGCGCCAAGCCAAACGCTAAAGAGAGCGCCAAGGCATGCGCCAAGACAAGCGCCAAACCAAGCGCCAAACCAAGCGCCAAGCCAAGCGGCAAGCCAAGTGCCAAACCACGCGCCAAAAAAAGCGCCAAGCCACGCGCCAAGGAGAGCGTCAAGCTATGCGCCAGGCCAAGCGCCAAGCCAAGCGCCAAGCCAAGTGCCAAGCCACGCGCCAAGAAAAGCGCGAAGCCAAGAGACAAGCCAAGCGCCAAGCCAAGCGACCAGCCAAGCGCCAAGCCAAGCGCCATTCTAAGCGTCAAGCCAAGTGCCAAGCTACGCGCCAACCACACGTTAAGAAAAGCGCCAAGCCAAACGCCCAACCAAGCGCCAAGCCACGCGCCAAGGAAAGCGCTAAGCCAAGCGCCAAGCCACGCGCCAAGGAGAGCGCCAAGCCAAACAACAAGCCACGCGCCAAGCCACGCGCCAAGCCAAACGCCAAACCAAGCGCCAAGCCACGCGCCAAGAAAAGCGCCACGCCATGCGCCAAGCCAAGCGACAGGCCACGCGCCAAGAAAAGCGCCAAGCCAAGCGCCAAGCCAAACGCCAAGCCAAGTGCCAAGCCACGCGCCAAGAAAAGCGCCACGCCATGCGCCAAGCCAAGCACCAAACTACACGCCAAGGAGAGCGCCAAGCCAAACGACAAGCCACGCGCCAAGCCAAGCGCCAAGCCAAACGCCAAGCCAATCGCCAAGCCACGCGCCAAGAAAAGCGCCACGCCATGCGCCACGCCAAACGACAGGCCACGCGCCATGAAAAGCGCCAAGCCAAGCGCCAAGCCAAACGCCAAGCCAAGTGCCAAGCCACGCGCCAAGAATAGCGCCACGCCATGCGCCAAGCCAAGCACCAAGCCACGCGCCAAGGAGAGCGCGAAGCCAAGCGACAAGCCACGCGACAAGAAAAGCGCTAAGCCAAGCGCCAAGCCAAGCGCCCAGCCAAACGCCAAACCACGCGCCAAGAACAGCGTTAAGCTAAGCGCCAAGTCACGCGCCAAAAGAGAGCGCCAAGCCAAGCGACAAGCCACGCGCCAAACCACGCGCCAAAAGATGCGCCAAGCCAAGCGCCAAGCCACGCGCCAAGCCAAGCGCCAAGCCAAACGCCAAGCCAAGTGCCAAGCCAGGCGCCAAGAAAAGCGCCAAGCTAAGCGCCGAGACAAACGCTAAGCCAAACGCCCAGCCAAGCGCCAAGCCAAGCGACAAGCCAAGCGTTCAGCCAAGCGCCAAGTTACGCGCCAAGGAAAGCGCCAAGGAAAGCACCAAGCCAAGCGCCAAGCCAAACGGCAAGCCAAGCACTAAACCACGCGCTAAGAAAAGCGCCATGCCAAGCGTCCAGCCAAGCGCCAAGCCAAACGCCAAGCCAAGTGCCAAGCCAGGCGCCAAGAAAAGCGCCAAGCCAAGCGCCGAGACAAACGCTAAGCCAAACGCCCAGCCAAGCGCCAAGCCAAGCGACAAGCCAAGCGTCCAGCCAAGCGCCAAGTTACGCGCCAAGGAAAGCGCCAAGGAAAGCACCAAGCCAAGCGCCAAGCCAAGCGGCAAGCCAAGCACTAAACCACGCGCTAAGAAAAGCGCCATGCCAAGCGTCCAGCCAAGCGCCAAGCCACGCGCCAAGAAAAGCACGAAGCCAAGCGCCAAGCCAAGCGCCAAGCGAAGCGCCAAGCGAAGCGCCAAGCCAAGCGCCGACACAAACGCTAAACCAAACGCCCAGTCAAGCGTCAAGCCACGCGCCAAGCTAAGTGCCAAGCCACGCGCCAAAAACTGCGCTAAGCCAAGCATCAAGCCACGCGCCAAGAAAAGCGCCAAGCCAAGCGCCAAGCCAACGGCCAATCCACGCTCCATGGAGAACGTTAAGCCACGCGCCAAGGAGGGCGCTAAGCCAAGCGACAAGCCACGCGCCAAGCTAAGCGCCAAGCCACGCGCTAAGGAGAGCGCCAAGCGACAAGCCACGCGCCAAGCCACGCGCCAAGAAATGCCCCAGGCTAAGCGCCAAGCCAAGCGCCAAGACACGCTCCAAGCTAAGCGCCAAACCACGCGCCAAGGAGAGCGCCAAGCCAAGCGACAAGCCAAACGCCAAGGAGAGCGCCAAGCCATGCTCCACGACAGGCGCCAAGCCACGCGCCAAGAACAGCGCCAAGCCAAGCGCCAAACCGAGCGGCAAGCCAAGTGCCAAGCCAAGCGCCAAGCCACGCGCCAAGCACAGCGCCAAGCCAAGCGCCAAGCCAAGCGCCAAGCCAAGCGAAAAAGCCAAGCGCCAAGCCACGTGCCAAGAAAAACGCCAAGCCAACCGCCAAGCCAAACGCCAAGCTAAGCGCCAAGGGGAACACCAAGCCAAGCGACAAGCCGCGCTCCAAGTCACGCGCCAAGAAATGCGCCAAGCCAAGCGCCAAACCACGCGCTAAAATAAGCGCCAAGCCACCCGCCAAAGTGAGCGCCAAGCCAAGCGACAAACCACGCGCCAAGCCACGCGCCAAGAAAAGCGCCAAGCCAAGCGCCAAACCAAACGCCAAGCCAAGCGCCAAGCCACGCGCCAAGAAGAGCGCCACGCCATGCGCCAAGCCAAGCGACAGGCCACGCGCCAAGAAAAGCGCCAAGCCAAGCGCCATGCTAAGCGTCAAGCCAAGTGCCAAGCTACGCGCCAAGAAAAGCGCCAAACCAAACGTCAAGCCACGCGCCAAGAAAAGCGCCAAGCCGAGCGCCAAGCCAAGCGCCAAACCACGCGTCCATCCAAGCGCCAATCCACGCGCCAAGGAGAGCGTCAAGCTATGCGCCAGGACAGGCGCTAAGCCAAGTGCCAAACCAAGTGCCAAGCCACGCGCCAAGAAAAGCGCGAAGCCAAGCAACAAGCAATGCGCCAAGAAAAGCGCCAAGCCAAGCGCCAAACCACGCGTCCATCCAAGCGCCAATCCACGCGCCAACGAGAGCGTCAAGCTATGCGCCAGGACATGCGCTAAGCCAAGTGCCAAACCAAGTGCCAAGCCACGCGCCAAGAAAAGCGCGAAGATAAGCAACAAGCAACGCGCCAAGAAAAGCGCCAAGCCATGCGCCAAGCCAAGCGCCAAGCCAAGCGCCAAGCCAAGCGCCAAGTCGAGCGCCCAGCCAAGCGCCAAGCGACGCGCCAAGAAACACGCCAAGCCAAGCGCCAAGCCAAGCGCCAAGCCAAGCGCCAAGCCAAGCGTCCAGCCAAGCGCCAAGCCAAGCGTTTAGCCAAACGCCAAGCCACGCGCCAAATTACGGGATAAGAGAAGCGCAAATCCAAGCGCCAAGCCACGCACTAAACCACGCGCCAAGAAAAGCGCCAAGCCAAACGCTAAGGAGAGCGAAAAGACATGCGCCAAGACAAGCGCCAAACCAGGCGCCTAATCAAGCGCCAAACCACGCGTCCATCCAAGCGCCAATCCACGCGCCAAGGAGAGCGTCAAGCTATGCGCCAGGACACACGCTTAGCCAAGTGCCAAACCAAGCGCCAAGCCACGCGTCAAGAAAAGCGGGAAGCCAAGCAGCAAGCCACGCGCCAAGAAAAGCGCCAAGCCAGGCGCCAAGCCATGCGCCAAGCCAAGCGCCCAGCCTAGCGTTAAGCTACGCGCCAAGGAGAGCGCCAAGCCAAGCGCCCAGCCAATCGCCAAGCGACGCGCCAAGAAACACGCCAAGCCAAGCGCTAAGCCAAACGCCAAGCCAAGCGCCAAGCCAAGCGTCCAGCCAAGCGCCAAGCGACGCGCCAAGAAACACGCCAAGCCAAGCAACAAGCCAAGCGCCAAGCCAAGCTCCAAGCCAAGCGCCAAGCCAAGCGCCCAGCCAAACGCCAAGCGACGCGCCAAGAAACACGCCAAGCCAAGCGCTAAGCCAAACGCCAAGCCAAGCGCCAAGCCAAGCGTCCAGCCAAGCGCCAAGCCAAGCGTTTAGCCAAACGCCAAGCCACGCGCCAAGGAGAACGTCAAGCTATGCACCATGCCAAGCGCCAAGCCAAGCGCCAAGCCAAGCGCCAAGTTACGCGCCAAGAAAAGCGCCAAGAAAAGTGTAACGGCCCGCCTTTATTTGGAATATTTTAAATGGCCTTATTGCCTCGGATATGCTCAAAGTCGGAGATTACGTCCAGATTGCTCGAATAATGCATAGATCAATAAATAACACAGGATAAATGATGAAAATAAAATATACTGTCTTTAACTATGTACATTAAAAATGGAAATAATATTGCATACTGCAGGTTACATTATATAGGGTTGTCGCGCCAACAGGGGGTTGCTCGGGCTCGCCGGCAGCACCGCAACCCAAATTGTCCAGGTGAAGGGCAGGCACGTTGAGGACGCCTTCGAAGCGCGCGTCGTCGTCCACGGAGATGTCGCGGAGTCGACTGTCCGCGCAGCGGCCCCTTATCGGTCGGCGGAGGTCGTTGATCGAATGCCCCAGTCGTGATAAGCGATTGTTTGTTTGTAACAAACGCTGCGAACACTTCGGATTATTTATTGTGTTTTAAAGAGGTACCTGACGACGAAAAAAAAAACGGTAGAAGTTTGCGTCCGGTGTGCTGAATTAGACCGGGGCCGCCGAACGATTTGGCGGCGTCCGTAGCTCGGAAATGTGCCGTAGTCGGACTCCCAAATATTTTGATGTTCGGGCAAATAGGCGGCTCTATCCGGATCGTAGCAGCGCGGAGATTTATTTCGAGAAGCTTCTGGGATAGCTCCGGAGTGTTGGCGGCGACGTCTGCAGGTAGGTCTCTTATCACACGATCTTCAACCTGGTGGTGACGGGATGTTGACGGCTTCTTAGTGCTTTAAAATTCAGGAAAATTAATACGTTCGAAATACGGCCTTCGAGGACGCAAATGTTATGCGCGCTCAATTCTCGGACGGAGGACGGGCTAGATAAGGATCTCTAGGTTATCGGGTGTTCTTGCAGGCAGACAGTAACCATACCAAACCCGCAAGAACTCTTATTTAGGCGATTTCTCCTTTGCTAAGACAGTAACCACACCAAAGCAAACGAGTGATCGCTCCGGGTAGATTAGGAGGAGTTCAGGAGAGGACTCGGGACAGAATCTGTTTAGGAGCTGTCGGGCGTTCCTTTTTATACGTTTCAGCGGCTCCTTGTCGGCGCTCGTGCTCCCCACTTAGATAGCGGGGGAAACACTCCTAAGTGCAAATGTGGCTTTCTGCGCATCGGCTACCGGCCCGCGCTATCGCTTCCTAGCGCGGTCTTGAGATGCAAACGTTTGATAGAGGGGCGAATTAAATTCCCAATACGTTTCAAGTATTTTTAGAATTTAGATTCACAAGCGAAACGTTACAAAAGCATTAAGCCAAGCGCCAAGCCACGCGCTAAGCCACGCGCCAAGAAAAGCGCCAAGCCAAGCGCCAAGCCAAGCGCCAAGCCAAGCGCCAAGCCAAGCGCCAAGCCAAGCGCCAAGCCAAGCGTCCAGCCAAGCGCCAAGCCACGCGCCAAGGAGAACGTCAAGTTATGCGCCATGCCAAGCGCCAAGCCAAGCGCCAAGCCAAGTGCCAAGCCACGCGCCAAGAAAATCGCAAAGCCAAGCGACAAGCCAAGCGCCAAGGAGAGCTCCAAGCCATGCGCCAAGGCAAGCGCCAAGCCAAACGCCAAGCCAAGCACTAAGTTACGCGCCAAGAAAAGCGCCAAGCAAAGCGCCAAGCTAAGCGCCAAGCTAAGCGCCAAGCCAAGCGGCAAGCCAAGCACCAAACCACGCGTTAAGAAAAGCGCCATGCCAAGCGTCCATCCAAGCGCCAAGCCACGCGCCAAGAAAAGCGCAAAGCCAAGCGACAAGCCACGCGCCAAGAAAAGCGCCAAGCCAAGCGTCAAGCTAAGCGCCCGGCCAAGCAAAAAGCCACTCGCCAAGGAAAGCGCCAAGCCATTCGCCAACCCAAGCGCCAAGCCAAGCGCCAAGCCAGGCGCCAAGTCAAGCGCCAAGCCAAGCGCCCAGCCACGCGCTATAGAAAGCGCCAAACCAAGCGTCAAGCCAAGCGCCAAGCCACGCGCTAAGAAAGGCGCCAAGCCAGGCGCCAAGCCAAGCGCCCAGCCAAACGTTAAGCTACGCGCCAAGGAGAGCGCCAAGCCATGCGCCAAGCCAAGCGCCAAGCCAAACGCCAAGTCAAGCGCCCAGCCAAGCGCCAAGCGACGCGCCAAGAAACACGCCAAGCCAAGCGCCAAGCCAAGCGCCAAGCCAAGCGCCAAGCCAAGCGCCAAGCCAAGCGTCCAGCCGAGCGCCAAGCCAAGCGTTTAGCCAAACGCCAAGCCACGCGCCAAGAAGAACGTCAAGCTATGCACCATGCCAAGCGCTAAGCCAAGCGCCAAGCCAAGTGCCAAGCCGCGCGCCAAGAAAAGCGCGAAGCCAAGCGCCTAGTTACGCGCCAAGAAAAGCGCCAAGAAAAGCATTAAGCCAAGCGCCAAGCCACGTGCCAAACTACGGGCTAAGAAAAGCGCAAATCCAAGCGCCAAGCCACGCGCTAAGCCACGCGCCAAGAAAAGCGCCAAGCCAGGCGCCAAATCAAGCGCCAAACCACGCGTCCATCCAAGCGCCAATCCACGCGCCAAGGAGAGCGTCAAGCTATGCGCCAGGACAGACGCTAAGCCAAGTGCCAAACCAAGCGCCAAGCCACGCGCCAAGAAAAGCGCCAAGCCAGGCGCCAGGCCAAGCGCCCAACCAAGCGTTAAGCTACGCGCCAAGGAGAGCGCCAAGCCATGCGCCAAGCCAAGCGCCCAGCCAAGCGCCAAGCCAAGCGCCAAGCCAAGCGCCCAGCCAAGCGCCAAGCGACGCGCCAAGAAACACGCCAAGCCAAGCGCTAAGCCAAGTGCCAAGCCAAGCTCCAAGCCAAGCGTTCAGCCAAGCGCCAAGCCAAGCGTTTAGCCAAACGCCAAGCTACGCGCCAAGGAGAACGTCAAGCTATTCACCATGCCAAGCGCCAAGCCAAGCGCCAAGCCAAGTGCCAAGCCGCGCGCCAAGAAAAGCGCGAAACCAAGCGCCAAGTTATGCGCCAAGAAAAGCGCCAAGAAAAGTGTAACGGCCCGCCTTTATTTGGAATATTTTAAATGGCCTTATTGCCTCGGATATGCTCAAAATCGGAGATTACGTCCAGATTGCTCGAATAATGCATAGATCAATAAATAACACAGGATAAATGATGAAAATAAAATATACTGTCTTTAACTATGTACATTAAAAATGGAAATAATATTGCATACTGCAGGTTACATTATATAGGGTTGTCGCGCCAACAGGGGGTTGCTCGGGCTCGCCGGCAGCACCGCAACCCAAATTGTCCAGGTGAAAGGCAGGCACGTTGGGGACGCCTTCGAAGCGCGCGTCGTCGTCCACGGAGATGTCGCGGAGTCGACTGTCCGCGCAGCGGCCCCTTATCGGTCGGCGGAGGTCGTTGATCGAATGCCCCAGTCGTGATAAGCGATTGTTTGTTTGTAACAAACGCTGCGAACACTTCGGATTATTTATTGTGTTTTAAAGAGGTACCTGACGACGAAAAAAAAACGGTAGAAGTTCGCGTCCGGTGTGCTGAATTAGACCGGGGCCGCCGAACGATTTGGCGGCGTCCGTAGCTCGGAAATGTGCCGTAGTTGGACTCCCAAATATTTCGATATTCGGGCAAATAGGCGGCTCTATCCGGATCGTAGCAGCGCGGAGATTTATTTCGAGAAGCTTCTGGGATAGCTCCGGAGTGTTGGCGGCGACGTCTGCAGGTAGGTCTCTTATCACACGATCTTCAACCTGGTGGTGACGGGATGTTGACGGCTTCTTAGTGCTTTAAAATTCAGGAAAATTAATACGTTCGAAATACGGCCTTCGAGGACGCAAATGTTATGCGCGCTCAATTCTCGGACAGCGGACGGGCTAGATAAGGATCTCTAGGTTATCGGGTGTTCTTGCAGGCAGACAGTAACCATACCAAACCCGCAAGAACTCTTATTTAGGCGATTTCTCCCTTGCTAAGACAGTAACCATACCAAAGCAAACGAGTGATCGCTCCGGGTAGATTAGGAGGAGTTCAGGAGAGGACTCGGGACAGAATCTGTTTAGGAGCTGTCGGGCGTTCCTTTTTATACGTTTCAGCGGCTCCTTGTCGGCGCTCGTGCTCCCCACTTAGATAGCGGGGGAAACACTCCTACGTGCAAATGTGGCTTTCTGCGCATCGGCTACCGGCCCGCGCTATCGCTTCCTAGCGCGGTCTTGAGATGCAAACGCTTGATAAAGGGGCGAATTAAATTCCCAATACGTTTCAAGTATTTTTAGAATTTAGAATCACAAGCGAAACGTTACAAAAGCATTAAGCCAAGCGCCAAGCCACGCGCTAAGCCACGCGCCAAGAAAAGCGCCAAGCCAAGCGCCAAGCCAAGCGACAAGCCAAGCGCCAAGCCAAGCGCCAAGCCAAGCGCCAATCCAAGCGTCCAGCCAAGCGCCAAGCCACGCGCCAAGGAGAACGTCAAGTGCCAAGCCACGCGCCAAGGAGAACGTCAAGTTATGCGCCATGCCAAGCGCCAAGCCAAGCGCCAAGCCAAGTGCCAAGCCACGCGCCAAGAAAATCGCGAAGCCAAGCGACAAGCCACACGCCAAGGAGAGCTCCAAGCCAAGCGCCAAGGCAAGCGCCAAGCCAAACGCCAAGCCAAGCACTAAGTTACGCGCCAAGAAAAGCGCCAAGAAAAGCGCCAAGCCAAGCGCCAAGCCAAGCTGCTAGCCAAACACCAAACCACGCGCTAAGAAAAGCGCCATGCCAAGCGTCCAGCCAAGCGCCAAGCCACGCGCCAAGAAAAGCGCGAAGCCAAGCGACAAGCCACGCGCCAAGAAAAGCGCCAAGCCAAGCGTCAAGCTAAGCGCCCGGCCAAGCAAAAAGCCACTTGCCAAGGGAAGCGCCAAGCCATTCGCCAACCCAAGCGCCAAGCCAAGCGCCAAGCCAGGCGCCAAGCCAAGCGCCAAACCAAGCGCCCAGCCACGCGCTAAAGAAAGCGCCAAACCAAGCGCCAAGCCAAGCGCCAAGCCACGCGCCAAGCTAAGCGCCAAGCCACGCGGCAAGGAGAGCGCCAAGCCAAGCGACAAGCCACGCGCCAAGCCACGCGCCAAGAAAAACGCCAACCCAAGCGCCCAGCCACGAGCTAAAAAAAGCGCCAAAGCAAGCGCCAAGCCAAGCGCCAAGCCACGCGCCAAGCTAAGCGCCAAGCCAAGCGAAAAAGAGAACGCCAAGTTAAGCGAAAAGCCACGCGTTAAGCCACTCGCCAAAAAAAAAGCCAAGCCAAGCGCCAAGTCAAACGCCAAGCCAGGCTCCAAGCTAAGCGCCAAACCACGCGCCAAGAAGAGCGCCAAGCCAAGCGACAAGCTACGCGCCAAGCCAAGCGCCAAGCCAAGCGCCAAGCCAAGCACCTAGCCAAACGCCAAGGAAAGCGCCAAGCCATGCGCCAGGACAGGCGCCACGCCAAGCGCCAAGCCAAGCGCCAAGCCAAGCGGCAAGCCAAGTGCCAAGCCACACGCCAAAAAAGCGCCACGCCAAGTCAAGTGCCAAGCTAAGTGCCCAGCCAAGCGCCAAGCCACGCGCCAAGAACAGCGCCAAGCTAAGCGTCAAGCTAAGCGCCAAGCCAAGCGCCAAGCCACGCGCCAAGAACAGCGCCAAGAAAAACGCCAAGCCAAGCGCCAAGCCAAACGCCAAGCTAAGCGCCAAGAAGAGCACCAAGCCAAGCGACAAGCCACGCGTCAGGCCACGCGCCAAGAAAAGCGCCAAGCCAAGCGCCAATCTAAGCGCCAAGCCACGCGCAAAAAAAACGCCACGCCATGCGCTAAGCCGCGAGCCAAAGAGAGCACCAAACCAAGCGGCAGGCCAAGCGCCATTCTAAGCGTCAAGCCAAGTGCCAAGCTACGCGCCAACCACACCTTAAGAAAAGCGCCAAGCCAAACGCCCAACCAAGTTCCAAGCCACGCGCCAAGGAAAGCGCCATGGCATGCGAGAAGCCAAACGTCAAGCCAATCAATAGGCCAAGTGCCAAGCCACGCGCCAAGAAAAGCGCCACCCCATGCACCAAGGAGAGCGCCAAGCCAAGCGACAAGATACGTGCCAAACCACGCGTCAAGAAAAGCGCCAAGCCAAGCGCCAAGCCAAGCGCCAAGCCACGCGCCAAGGAGAGCGCCAAGCCAAGCGCCAAGCCAAACGCCAAGCCAAGCGCCAAGCCACGCGCCAAGAAAAGCGCCACGCTATGCGCCAAGCCAAGCGCCAAGCCACGATTCAAGAAAAGCGCCACGCCATGCGCCAAGCCAAGCGCCATGCCAAGCGCCAAGAAAAAAGCCAAGCCAAGCTCCAAGCGAAACGCCAATCCAAGCTCCAAGCCACGCGCCAAGGAGGGCGCCAAGCCAATCGACAAACCACGCGCCAAGCCACGCGCCAAGAAAAGCGCCAAGCCAAGCGCCAAGCCAAGCGCCAAGTCAAGCGCCAAGCCAAGCAAGGAGCCAAGCGCCAAGCCAAGCGCCAAGCCACGCGCCAAAAAAAGCGCCACGCTTTGCGCCAAGCCAAGCGACAGGCCACGCGCCAAAAGAAGCGCCAAGCCACGCACCAAAAAAAGCGCCACGCCATGCGCCAAGCCCAGCGCCAAGCCAAGCGCCAAGCCACGCGCCAAACCACGCGCTAAGAAAAGCGCAAAGCCAAGCGCCAAGCCAAGCGCCAAGCCACGCGCTAAGCCACGCGCCAAGGCAAACGTCCACCCAAGCGCCAAGCCACGCGCCAAGGAGAGCGTCAAGCTATGCGCCAGGCCAAGCGCCAAGCCAAGCGCCCAGCCAAGCGCCAAGCCACCCGCCAAAACACGCGCTAAAAAAAGTGCAAAGCCAAGCGTTAAGCCACGCGCCAAGTCACGCGCCAAGGAGAGCGCCAAGCCATGCGTTAAGCCACTCGCCAAAAAAAAGCGCCAAACCAAGCGCCAAGCGAAGCGCCAAGCCAAGCGCCCAGCCAAGCGCCAAGTTACGCGCCAAGCCACGCGAAAAGAAAAGCGCCAAGCCAAGCGCCGAGACAAACGCTAAGCCAAACGCCCAGTCAAGCGTCAAGCCAAGCGCCAAGCCAAGCGCCAAGCCAAGCACCCAGCCAAGCGGCAAGCCACGCGCCAAACCACGCGCTAAGAAAAGCGCAAAGCCAAGCGCCAAGCCACGCGCTAAGCCACGCGCCAAGAAAAACGTTAAGCCAAGAGCCAAGCCAAGCGCCAAGCCAAGCGCCAAGCCAAGCGCCAAGCCAAGCACTAAGCCAAGCGCCAAGGCAAACGTCCACCCAAGCGCCAAGCCACGCGCCAAGGAGAGCGTCAAGCTATGCGCCAGGCCAAGCGCCAAGCCAAGCGCCCAGCCAAGCGCCAAGCCACCCGCCAAAGCACGCGCTAAAAAAAGTGCAAAGCCAAGCGTTAAGCCACGCGCCAAGTCACGCGCCAAGAAGAGCGCCAAGCCATGCGCCAAGCCAAGCGCCAAGCAAAACGCCAAGCCAAGCACCAAGTTTCGCGCCAAGAAAAGCGCAAAGAAAAGCGTTAAGCCAAGCGTCAGGCCAAGCGGCAAGCCAAGCACCAAACCACGCGCTAAGAAAAGCGCAAAGCCAAGCGCCAAGCCAAGCGCCAAACCAAGCGCCAAGCCTAGCGCCAAGCTAAGATCCATGTTACGCGCCAAGAAAAACACCAAGAAGCGCGCCAAGCCAAGCGCTAAGCCAAGCGCCAAGCTAAGCGCCAAAAAGAGCGCCAAGCTAAGCGACAAGCCACGCGCCAAGCTAAGCGCCAAGGAGAGCGAAAAAGCATGCGCCAAACTAAGCGGCAAGCCAAGCACCAAACCACGCGCTAAAAAAAACGCAAAGCCAAGCGCGAAGAAAGCGCCAAGCCAAGCGTCCAGCCAAGCGCCAAGCCACGCACCAAGGAGAGCGTCAAGCCATGCGCCAAACCATGCGCCAAGCCAAGCGCCAAGCCAAGCGCCCAGCCAAGCGCCAAGCCAAGCGTCCAGCCAAGCGCCAAGCCACGCGCCATGGAGAGCGTCAAGCTATACGCCAGACCAAGCGCCAAGCCAAGCGCCAAGCCAAGTGCCAAGCCACGCGCCATGGAGAGCGTCAAGCTATGTGCCAGGCCAAGCGCCAAGCCAAGCGCCAAGCCAAGTGCTAAGCCACGCGCCAAGAAAAGCGCGAAGCCAAGCGACAAGCCACGCGCCAAGTTACGCGTTAAGAAAAGCGCCAAGAAAATCGTCAAGCCAAGCGGCAAGACAAGCACCAAATTACGCCCTAAGAAAAGCGCGAAGCCAAGCGCCAAGCCAAGCGCCAATCCAAGCGCCAAGGCAAGTGTCCAGCCAAGCGTTAAGCCACGCGCCAAGGAGAGCGCCAAGCCATGCGCCAAGCCAAGCGGCAAGCCAAGCACCAAACCACGCGCTAAGAAAACCGCAAAGGCAAGCGCAAAGGAAGCGCCAAGTGAAGCGTCCAGCCAAGCGCCAAGCCATGCGCCAAGTCAAGCGCCAAGCCAAACGCCAAGCCAAGCGCCAAGTTACGCTCCAAGAAAAGCGCCAAGAAAAGCGCCAAACTAAGCGCCAGGCCAAGCGGCAAGCCAAGCACTAAACCACGCGCTAAGAAAAACGCAAAGCCAAGCGCCAAGCCAAGTGCCAAGCCAAGCGCCAAGCCAAGAGTCCAGCCATGCGCCAAGCCACGCGCTAAGAACAGCGCCCAGCCAAGCGCCAAGCCAAACGCCAAGCCAAACGCCAAGCCACGTGCCAAGAAAAGCGCCAAGCCAAGCGCCAAGCCAAGCGTCAAACTAAGCGCCAAGGAAAGCGCCAAGCCAAGCAACAAGCCACGCGCCAATCTAAGCGCCAAGCCACGCGCCAAGGAGAGCGCCAAGCCAAGCGACAAACCACGCGCCAAACCACGCGCCAAGAAAAACGCTAAGCCAAGCGCCAACCCACGCGCCAAGAAAAACGCCACGCCATGCGCCAAGAGAAGCGACAAGCCACGCGCCAATAAAAGCGCTATTCTAAGCGTCAGGCCAAGTGCCAAGCTACGCGCCAACTACACGTTAAGAAAAGCACCAAGCCAAGCGCCGAGACAAGCGCCAAGCCAAACGCCCCACCTAGCGCCAAGCCACGCGCCAAGCCAAGTGCCAAGCCACGCGCCAAGACAAACGCAAAGCCAAGCGACAAGCCACGCGCCAAGAAAGGCACCAAGCCAAGCGCCAAACCAAGCGCCCAGATGAGCGCCAAGCCACGGGCCAAGGGGAGCGCAAAGCCATGCGACAAGCTAAGCGCCAAGCCAAGCGCCAAGCCAAGCGCCAAGCCAAGCGCCCAGCTAAGCGCCAAGCCACGCGCCAAGGAGAGCGCCAATCCATGCGCCAAGCCAAGCGCCAAGCTAAGAGACAAGCCACGCGCCAAGCAACGCGCCAAGCCACGCGCAAAAAAAAGCGCCAAGCCAAGCACCAAGCCAAGCGCCAATCCAGCGCCAAGCCAAGCGCCAAACCAAGCGTCCAGCCAAGCGCTAATCCACGCGCCAAGGAGAGCGCCAATCCATGCGCCAAGCCAAGCGCCACGCAAAGCGACAAGCCACGCGCCAACAAAGGCGCCAAGCCAAGCGCCAAGCCAAGCGCCTAGCCAAGCGCTAAACCACGCGCCAAACCACGCGCTAAGAAAAGCGCAAAGCAAAGCGCCAAGCCACGCGCCAAGCCAGGCGCCAAAAAAAACGTTAAGCCGAGAGAAAAGCTAAGCGCCAAGCCAAGCGCCAAGCCAAGCGCCAAGCCAAGCGTCTACCCAAGCGCCAAGCCACGCGCCAAGGAGAGCGTCAAGCAATGCGCCAGGCCAAGCGCCAAGCCACGCGCCAAACCACTCGCTAAAAAAAAGTGCAAAGCCAAGCGTTAAGACACGCGCCAAGTCACGCGCCAAGGAGAGCGCCAAGCCAAGCGCCAAACCAAGCGTCCAGCCAAGCGCTAAGCCACGCGTCAAGGAGAGCGCCAATTCATGCGCCAAGCCAAGCGCCAAGCTAAGCGACAAGCCACGCGCCAACAAGGGCGCCAAGCCAAGCGCCAAGCCAAGCGCCAAGCCACGCGCCAAGCCAGGCGCCAAGTCAAGCGCCCAGCCAAGCGCCAAGCCACGCGCCAAACCACGTGCTAAGAAAAGCGCAAAGCCAAGCGCCAAGCCACGCGCCAAGCCACGCGCCAAAAAAGGCGCCAAGCCAAGCGCCAAGCCAAGCACCAAGCCAAACGCCAAGCCAAGTGCCAAGCCAAGCGCCAAGCCAAGCGTCCAGCCATGCGCCAAGCCACGCACCAAGAAAAGCGCCAAGCCAAGCGCCAAACCAAGCGCCCAGCCAAGCGCCAAGCCACGTGCCAAACCACGTGCTAAGAAAAGCGCAAAGCCAAGCGCCAAGCCACGCGCCAAGCCACGCGCCAAAAAAGGCGCCAAGCCAAGCGCCAAGCCAAGCACCAAGCCAAACGCCAAGCCAAGTGCCAAGCCAAGCGCCAAGCCAAGCGTCCAGCCATGCGCCAAGCCACGCGCCATGGAAAGCGTCAAGCTATGCGCCAAGCAAAGCGACAAGCCACTCGCCAATAAAAGCGCTATTCTAAGCGTCAGGCCAAGTGCCAAGCTACGCGCCAACTACACGTTAAGAAAAGCACCAAGCCAAGCGCCGAGACAAGCGCCAAGCCAAACGCCCCACCTATCGCCAAACCACGCTCCAAGCCAAGTGCCAAGCCACGCGCCAAGACAAATGCAAAGCCAAGCGACAAGCCACGCGCCAAGAAAGGCACTAAGCCAAGCGCCAAACCAAGCGCCCAGCTAAGCGCCAAGCCAAGCGCCAAGCCAAGCGCCCAGCCAAGCGCCAAGCCACGCGCCAAACCACGCGCCAAAGAAAGCGCCAAGAGAAGCGCCAAGCCACGCGCCAAGCCACGCGCAAAAAAAAGCGCCAAGCCAAGCACCAAGCCAAGCGCCAAGCCAGCGTAAAGCCAAGCGCCAAACCAAGCGTCCAGCCAAGCGCTAAGCCACGCGCCAAGGAGAGCGCCAATCCATGCGCCAAGCCAAGCGCCAAGCTAAGCGACAAGCCACGCGCCAACAAGGGCGCCAAGCCAAGCGCCAAGCCAAGCGCCTAGCCAAGCGCTAAGCCACGCGCCAAGGAGAGCGCCAATCCATGCGCCAAGCCAAGCGCGAAGTCAAGCGTCCAAGCAAGCGCCAAGCCAAGCGCCCAGCCAAGCGACCAGCCAAGCGCCAAGCCAAGCGCCCAGCCAAGCGCCAAGCCACTCGCCAAACCACGCGATAGGAAAAGCGCAAAGCCAAGCGCCAAAAAAAGCGCCAAGCCAAGCGCCAAGCCAAGCGCCAAGCCAAACGCGAAGCCAAGTGCCAAGCCAAGCGCCAAGCCAAGCGTCCAGCCATGCGCTAAGCCACGCGCCATGGAGAGCGTCAAGCTATGCGCCAGGCCAAGCGCCAAGCCAAGCGCGAAGCCAAGTGCCAAGCCACGCGCCAAGAAAATTGCCAAGAAAAGCGCCAAGCCAAGCGCCAAGCCAAGCGGCAAGCCAAGTGCCAAACCACGCGCCAAGAAAAGCCCCAAGCCGAGCGCCAAGTTAAACGCAAGGCCAAGTGCCAAGCCAAGTGCCCAGCCAAGCGCCAAGCCACGCGCCAAGAAAATCGCCAAGAAAAGCGCCAAGCCAAGCGCCAAGCCAAGCGGCAAGCCAAGTGCCAAACCACGCGCCAAGAAAAGCGCCAAGCCGAGCGCCAAGTTAAACTCAAAGCCAAGTGCCAAGCCAAGTGCCCAGCCAAGCGCCAAGCCACGCGCCAAGAACAGCGCCAAGCCAAGCGCCAAGCCAGGCGCCAAGCCAAGCGCCAAGCCAAGCGACGAGCCACGCGCCAAGAAAATCGAAAAGAAAAGCACCAAGCCAAGCGCCAAGCCAAGCGCCAAGCCAGGCGCCAAGCCAAGTGCCCAGCCAAGCGACGAGCCACGCGCCAAGAAAATCTAAAAGAAAAGCGCCAAGCCAAGCGCCAAGCCAAGCGCCAAGCCAAGCGCCAAGCCACGCGCCAAGAAAATCGCCAAGAAAAGCGCCAAGCCAAGCGCCAAGCCAAGCGGCAAGCCAAGTGCCAAACCACGAGCCAAGAAAAGCGCCAAGCCGAGCGCCAAGTTAAACGCAAAGCCAAGTGCCAAGCCAAGTGCCCAGCCAAGCGCCAAGCCACGCGCCAAGAACAGCGCCAAGCCAAGCGCCAAGCCAGGCGCCAAGCCAAGCGCCAAGCCAAGCACCAAACCACGCGTCCGGCCAAGCGCCAAGCCACGCGCCAAGGAGAGCGTCAAGCTATGCGCCAGGCCAAGCGCCAAGCCAAGCGCCAACCCAAGTGTCGAGCCACCCGCCAAGAAAAGCGCCAAACCAAACGCCAAGCCAAGCGCCTAGCCAAGCGCCAAGCCACGCGCCAAAGAGGGCGCCAAGCCATGCGCCAAGCCAAGCGCCAAGCCAAGCGCCAAGCCAAACGCCCAGCCAAGCGCCAAGCCAAGTGCCAAGCTACGCGCCAAGTAAAGCGCAAAGAAAAGCGACAAGACACGCGCCAAGAAGGGCGTTAAGCCAGGCGCCGAGCCAAGCGCTATGCCACGCGCCAAGGAGAGCGCCAATCCATGCGCCAAGCCAAGCGCCAAGCCAAGCGCCAAGCCAAGCGCCAAGCCAAGCGCCAAGCCAAGCGCCCAGCCAAGCGCCAAGCCACGCGCCAAACCACGCGCTAAAAAAAGAGCAAAGCCAAGCGCCAAGCCACGCGCCAAACCGCGCGCCAAGAAAAACGTTAACCCAAGCGCCAAGCCAAGCGCCAAGTCAAGCGCCAAGCCAAGCACTAAACCAAGCGCCAAACCACGCGTCCGCCCAAGTGCCAAGCCACGCGCCAAAGAGAGCGTCAAGCTATGCGCCAGGACAAGCGCCAAGCCAAGCGCACAGCCAAGCGCCAAGCCACGCGCCAAACCACTCGCTAAGAAAAGTGCAAAGCCAAGCGTTAAGCCACGCGGCAAGTCACGCTCCAAGAAAAGCGCCAAGCCAAGCGCCAAGCCAAGCGCCAAGCCAAGCGCCAAGCCACGCTCCAAGGAGAGCGCCAAGTCATGCGCCAAACCAAGCGCCAAGCCAAACGCCAAGTTAAGCACCAAGTTACACGCCAAGAAAAGCGCAAAGAAAAGCGCCAAGCCAAGCGCCAGGCTAAGCTGCAAGCCAAGCACCAAACCACGCGCTAAGAACAGCGCAAAGCCCAGCGCCAAGCCAAGCGCCAAACCAAGAGCCAAGCCAAGCGCCAAGCCAAGTTCCATGTTACGCGCCACGAAAGACACAATGAAAAGCGCCAAGCCAAGCGCTAAGCCAAGCGGCGAGCTAAGCGCCAAGGAGAGCGCCAAGCCAAGCGACAAGCCAAGCGCCAAGCTAAGCGCCAAGCCACACGCCAAGCCAAGCGCCAAGCCAAGCTCCATGTTACGCGCCAAGAAAAACACCAAGAAAAGCTCCAAGCCAAGCGCTAAGCCAAGCGCCGAGCTAAGCGCCAAGGAGAGCGCCAAGCTAAGCGACAATCCAAGCGCCAAAAAAAGCGCCAAGCCAGCGCCAAGCCAAGCGCCAAGCCAAGCTCCATGTTACGCGCCAAGAAAAACACCAAGAAAAGCGCCAAGCCAAACGCTAAGAAAAGCGCCAAGGTAAGCGCCAAGGAGAGCGCCAAGCCAAGCGACAAGCCACACGCCAAGCTAAGCGCCAAGCCACACGCCAAGCCAAGCGACAAGCCAAGCGCCCAGCCACGCGCCAAGAAAAGCACCAAGCCAAGCACCAAGCCAAGCGCCAAGCCAGCGCCAAGCCAAGCGCCAAGCCAAGCGTCCAGCCAAGCGCCAAGCCAGCGCCAAGCCAAGCGCCAAGCCAAGCGTCCAGCCAAGCGCCAAGCCACGCGCCAAACCACGCGCAAAGCCACGCGCCACAAAAAGCGCCAAGCCAAGCACCAAGCCAAACGCCAAGCCAGCGCCAAGCCAAGCGCCAAGCCAAGCGTCCAGCCAAGCGACAAGCCACGCGCCAAGAAGAGCGCCATGCCAATCGCCAAGCCAAGCGCCAAACCACGCGCAAAGCCACGCGCCAGAAAAAGCGCCAAGCCAAGCACCAAGCCAAGCGCCAAGCCAGCGCCAAGCCAAGCGCCAAGCCAAGCACCAAGCCAAGCGCCAAGCCAATCGCCAAGCCAAGCGCCCAGCCAAGCGCTAAGCCACGCGCCAAGGAGAGCGCCAAGCCATGCGCCAAGCCAAGCGCCAAGCCAAGCGCCAAGCCAACGGCCAAGCCAAGCGCTAAGCCACGCGCCAGAAAAAGCGCCAAAAAAAGCGCCAAGCCAAGCGGCAGGCCAAGTGCCAAGCCGCGCGCCAAGAAAAGCGCCACGCCAAGCCATCTGCCAAGCCAAGTGCCCAACCAAGCGCCAAGCCACGCGCCAAGAACAGCGCCAAGCCAAGCGCCAAGCCAAGCGAAAAAGCCAAGTGCCAAGCCACGCGCCAAGAAAAGCGCCACGCCAAGCCAACTGCCAAGCCAAGTGCCCAACCAAGCGCCAAGCCACGCGCCAAGAACAGCGCCAAGCCAATCGCCAAGCCAAACGCCAAGATAAGCGCCAAGGAGAACACCAAGGCAAGCGACAAGCCACGCTCCAAGCCACGCGCCAAGAAAAGCGCCAAGCCAAGCGCCATGCTAAGCGTCAAGCCCAGTGCCAAGCTACGCGCCAAGAAAAGCGCCAATCCAAGCGTCAAGCCACGCGCCAAGAAAAGCGCCAAGCCGAGCGCCAAGCCAAGCGCCAAACCACGCGTCCATCCAAGCGCCAATCCACGCGCCAAGGAGTGCGCGAAGCCAAGCGCCAATCCATGCGCCAAGCCAAGCGCCAAGCCAGGCGCCAAAGAGAGCGCCAAGCCAAGCGACAAGCCACGCGTCAGGCTACGCGCCAAGAAAAGCGCCAAGCCAAGCGCCAATCCACGCGCAAAGCTAAGCGCCAAGCCAAGCGCCAAAAAAAGCGCCAAGCCAAGCGCCAAGCCACGAGCCAAGGAGAGCGCCAAGCCAAGCGGCAAGCCAAGCGCCATTCTAAGCGTCAAGCCAAGTGCCAAGCTACGCGCCAACCACACGTTAAGAAAAGCGCCAAGCCAAACGCCCAACCAAGCTCCAAGCCACGCGCCAAGGAAAGCGCCAAGGCATGCGCCAAGCCAAACGTCAAGCCAAGCACCAGGCCAAGTGCCAAGCCATGCGCCAAGAAAAGCGCCACCCCATGCACCAAGGAGAGCGCCAAGCCAAGCGACAAGCCACGCGCCAAGCCACGCGCCAAGGAGAGCGCCAAGCCAAGCGCCAAGCCAAACGCCAAGCCAAGCGCCAAGCCACGCGCCAAAAAAAGCGCCACGCTATGCGCCAAGCCAAGCGCCAAGCCACGATTCAAGAAAAGCGCCACGCCATGCTCCAAGCCAAGCGACAGGCCACGCGCCAAGAAAAGAGCCAAGCAAAGCTCCAAGCCAAACGCCAAGCCAAGCGATAAGCCACGCGCCAAGGAGGGCGCCATGCCAAGCGACAAGCCACGCGCCAAGCCACGCGCCAAAAAAAGCGCCAAGCCAAGCGCCAAGCCAAGCGCCAAGCCAAGCGAGGAGCCAAGCGCCAAGCCAAGCTCCATGTTACGCGCCAAGAAAAACACCAAAAAAAGCGCTAAGCCAAGCGCTAAGCCAAGCGCCAAGCTAAGCGCCAAGGAGAGCGCCAAGCCAAGCGACAAACCACGCGCCAAGCTAAGCGCCAAGCCACACGCCAAGCTAAGCGACAAGCTAAGCGCCAAGCCACGCGCCAAGAAAAGCACCAAGCCAAACACAAAGCCAAGCGTCCAGCCAAGCGCCAAGCCAGCGCCAAGCCAAGCGCCAACCCAAGCGTCCAGCCAAGCGCCAAGCCACGCGCCAAACCACGCCCTAAAAAAAGCGCCAAGCCAAGCGCCAAACCACGCTAAGCCACGCGCCACAAAAAGCGCCAAGCTAAGCACCAAGCCAAGCGCCAAGCCAGCGCCAAGCCAAGCGTCCAGCCAAGTGCCAAGCCACGCGCCAAGAAAAGCGCGAAGCCAAGCGACAAGCCACGCACCAAGAAGAGCGCCAAGCCAAGCGCCCAGCCAAGCACTAAGCCACGCGCCAAGGAGAGCGCCAAGCCATGCGCCAAGCCAAGCGCCAAGCCAAGCGCCAAATTAACGGCCAAGCCACGCGCCAAGAAAAGCGCGAAGCCAAGCGACAAGCCACGCACCAAGAAGAGCGCCAAGCCAAGCGCCCAGCCAAGCACTAAGCCACGCGCCAAGGAGAGCACCAAGCCAAGCACCAAGCCAAGCGCCAAGCCAGCGCCAAGCCAAGCGCCAAGCCAAGCGTCCAGCCAAGCGCCAAGCCAGCGCCAAGCCAAGCGCCAAGCCAAGCGTCCAGCCAAGCGTCAAGCCACGCGCCAAACCACGCGCAAAGCCACGCGCCACAAAAAGCGCCAAGCCAAGCACCAAGCCAAACGCCAAGCCAGCGCCAAGCCAAGCGCCAAGCCAAGCGTCCAGCCAAGCGACAAGCCACGCGCCAAGAAGAGCGCCATGCCAATCGCCAAGCCAAGCGCCAAACCACGCGCAAAGCCACGCGCCACAAAAAGCGCCAAGCCAAGCACCAAGCCAAGCGCCAAGCCAGCGCCAAGCCAAGCGCCAAGCCAAGCACCAAGCCAAGCGCCAAGCCAATCGCCAAGCCAAGCGCCCAGCCAAGCGCTAAGCCACGCGCCAAGGAGAACGCCAAGCCATGCGCCAAGCCAAGCGCCAAGCCAAGCGCCAAGCCAACGGCCAAGCCAAGCGCTAAGCCACGCGCCAGAAAAAGCGCCAAAAAAAGCGCCAAGCCAAGCGGCAGGCCAAGTGCCAAACCACGCGCCAAGAAAAGCGCCACGCCAAGCCAACTGCCAAGCCAAGTGCCCAACCAAGCGCCAAGCCAGCGCCAAGCCAAGCGTCCAGCCAAGTGCCAAGCCACGCGCCAAGAAAAGCGCGAAGCCAAGCGACAAGCCACGCACCAAGAAGAGCGCCAAGCCAAGCGCCCAGCCAAGCACTAAGCCACGCGCCAAGGAGAGCGCCAAGCCATGCGCCAAGCCAAGCGCCAAGCCAACGGCCAAGTCACGCTCCATGTAGAGCGTTAATCTACGCGCCAAGGAGGGTGTTAAGCCAAGCGACAAGCCACGCGCCAAGCTTAGCGCCAAGCCACGCGCAAAGGAGAGCGCCAAGCCAAGCGACAAGCCACGCGCCAAGCCACGCGCCAAGAAATGCGCCAAGCCAAGCGCCTAGCCACGCTCCAAGCTAAGCGCCAAACCACGCGCCAAGGAGAGCGCCAAGCTAAGCGACAAGCCACGTGCCAAGCCAAGCGCCAAGCCAAGCGCCAAGCCAAACGCCAAGGAAAGCGCCAAGCCATGCGCCACGACAGGCGCCAAGCAAAGCGCCAAGCCAAGCGCTAAGCCACGCGCCAGAAAAAGCGCCAAAAAAAGCGCCAAGCCAAGCGCCAAGCCAAGCGGCAAGCCAAGTGCCAAGCCACACGCCAAGAAAAGCGCCACGCCAAGCCAACTGCCCAGCCAAGTGCCCAGCCAAGCGCCAAGCCAAGCGCCAAGCCAAGCGAAAAAGCCAAGCGCCAAGCCACGTGCCAAGAAAAACGCCAAGCCAACCGCCAAGCCAAACGCCAAGCTATGCGCCAAGGAGAACACCAAGCCAAGCGACAAGCCACGCGCCAAGCCACGCGCTAAGAAATGCGCCAAGCCGAGCGCCAAGCCACGCGCCAAAATAAGCGCCAAGCCACGCGCCAAAGTGAGCGCCAAGCCAAGCGACAAGCCACGCGCCAAGCCACGCGCCATGCTAAGCGTCAAGCCAAGTGCCAACCTACGCGCCAAGAAAAGCGCCAAACCAAGCGTCAAGCCACGCGCCAAGAAAAGCGCCAAGCCGAGCGCCAAGCCAAGCGCCAAACCACGCGTCCATCCAAGCGCCAATCCACGCGCCAAGGAGAGCGTCAAGCTATGCGCCAGGACAGGCGCTAAGCCAAGTGCCAAACCAAGTGCCAAGCCACGCGCCAAGAAAAGCGCGAAGCCAAGCAACAAGCCACGCGCCAAGCCAGGCGCCAAGCCAAGCGCCCAGCAAAGCGTTAAGCTACGCGCCAAGGAGAACGCCAAGCCATGCGCCAAGCCAAGCGCCAAGCCAAGCGCCAAGCCAAGCGCCAAGCCAAGCGCACCAAGCGCCAAGCGACGCGCCAAGAAACACGCCAAGCCAAGCCCCATGCCAAGCGCCAAGCCAAGCGCCAAGCCAAGCATCCAGCCAAGCGCCAATCCAAGCGTTTAGCCAAACGCCAAGCCAAGCGCCAAGGAGAACGTCAAGCTATGCGCCATGCCAAGCGCCAAGCCAAGCGCCAAGCCAAGTGCCAAGCCGCACGCCAAGAAAAGCGCAAAGCCAAGCGCCAAGTTACGCGCCAAGAGAAGCGTTAAGAAAAGCATTAAGCCAAGCGCCAAGCCACGCGCTAAGCAACGCGCCAGGAAAAGCGCCAAGCCAAACGCTAAGGAGAGCGAAAAGACATGCGCCAAGACAAGCGCCAAGCCAGGCGCCAAGTCAAGCGCCAAACCACGCGTCTATCCAAGCGCCAATCTACGCGCCAAAGAAAGCGTCAAGCTATGCGCCAGGACAGGCGCTAAGCCAAGTGCCAAACCAAGTGCCAAGCCACGCGCTAAGAAAAGCGCGAAGCCAAGCTACAAGCCACGCGCGAAGAAAAGCGCCAAGCCAAGCGCCCAGCCAAGCAATAAGCTACGCGCCAAGGAGAGCACCAAGCCATGCGCCAAGCCAAGCGCCAAGCCAAGCGCCAAGCCAAGCTCCCAGCCAAGCGCCAAGCCAAGCTTTTAGCCAAACGCCTAGCCACGCGCCAAGGAGAACGTCTAGCTATGCACCATGCCAGGCGCCAAGCCAAGCGCCAAGCCAAGTGCCAAGCCACGGGCCAAGAAAAGCGCGAAGCCAAGCGCCAAGCCAAGCGCCCAGCCAAGCGCCAAGCCGAGCTTTTAGCCAAACGCCAAGCCACGCGCCAAATTACGGGCTAAGAAAAGCGCAAAGCCAAGCGCCAAGCCACGCGCTAAGCCACGCGCTAAGAAAAGCGCCAAGCCAAGCGCCAAGCCAAGCTCCAAGAAACACGCCAAGCCAAGCGCCAAGCCAAGCGCCAAGCCAAGCGCCAAGCCAAACGCCCAGCCAAGCGCCAAGTCAAGCTTTTAGCCAAACGCCAAGCCACGCGCCAAGGAGAACGTCTAGCTATGCACCATGCCAAGCGCCAAGCCAAGCGCCAAACCAAGTGCCAAGCCGCGGGCCAAGAAAAGCGCGAAGCCAAGCGCCAAGTTACGCGCTAAGAAAAGCGCCAAGAAAAGCATTAAGCCAAACGCCAAGCCACGCGCCAAATTACGGGCAAAGAAAAGCGCAAAGCCAAGCGCCAAGCCACGCGCTAAGCCACGCGCCAAGAAAAGCGCCAAGCCAAGCGCCAAGCCAAGCGCCAAGCCAAGCGCCAAGCCAACCGCCAAGCCAAGCGCCAACCCAAGCGTCAAGCCAAACGCAAAGAAAAGCGCCAAGAAAAACGCCAAGCCAAGCGCCAAGCCAAGCGCCAAGCCAAACGTTAAGCCAAGCGCCAAGTTACGCGCCAAGAAAAACGCCAAGAAAAGCGCCAAGCCAAGCGCCAAGCCAAACGGCAAGCCAAGCACTAAACCACGCGCTAAGAAAAGTGCTAAGCCAAGCGCCAAGCCACACGCCAAGAAAAGCGCCAAGCCAAGCGCCAAGCCAAGCGCTAAGCCAAGCGCCGAGCTAAGCGGCAAAGAGAGCGCCAAGCCAAGCGACAAGCCAAGCTCCATGTTACGCGCCAAGAAAAACGCCAAGAAAAGCGCCAAGCCAAGCGCCAAGCCAAACGGCAAGCCAAGCACTAAACCACGCGCTAAGAAAAGTGCTAAGCCAAGCGCCAAGCCACACGCCAAGAAAAGCGCCAAGCCAAGCGCCAAGCCAAGCGCCCAGCCAAGCGGCAAGCCAAGCACCAAACCACGCGCCAAGAAAAGCGCGAAGCCAAGCGACAAGCCACGCACCAAGAAAAGCGCCACGCCAAGCGCCAAGGAGAGCGGCAAGCCATTCGCCAAGCCAAGCGCCAAGCCAAGCGCCAAGCCAAGCGTCCAGCCAAGCGCCAAGCCAAGCGCCCTGGCAAGCGCCAAGCCGCGCGCCAAACCACGCGCTAAGAAAAGCGCAAAGCCAAGCGCCAAGCCACGCGCCAAGCCACGCGCCAAGGAGAGCGTCAAGCCATTCGCCAAGCCAAGCGCCAAGCCAAGCGCCCAGCCAAGCGCCAAGCCAAGCGCCCTGGCAAGCGCCAAGCCGCGCGCCAAACCACGCGCTAAGAAAAGCGCAAAGCCAAGCGCCAAGCCACGCGCCAAGCCAAACGCCAAGCCAAGCGCCAAGCCAAGCGCCAAGCCAAGCGTCCAGCCTTGCGCGAAGATACGCGCCATGGAGAGCGTCAAGCTTTGCGCCAGGCCAAGCGCCAAACCAAGCGCCAAGAAAATCGCCAAGAAAAGCGCCAAGCCAAGCGCCAAGCCAAGCGCCAAGCCAAGCACCAAACCACGCGTCCGGCCAAGCGCCAAGCCACGCGCCAAGAATATCGAAAAGAAAAGCGCCAAGCCAAGCGCCAGCCAAGCGCCAAACTACGCGCCAAAAAAATCGCCAAGAAAAGCACCAAGCCAAGCGCCAAGCCAAGCGGCAAGCCAAGTGCCAAACCACGCGCCAAGAAAAGCGCCAAGCCGAGCGCCAAGTTAAACGCCAAGCCAAGTGCCAAGCCAAGTGCCCAGCCAAGCGCCAAGCCACGCGCCAAGAACAGCGCCAAGCCAAGCGCCAAGCCAAGCGCCAAGCTACGCATCAAGTAAATCGCCAAGAAAAGCGCCAAGCCAAGCGCCAAGCCAAGCGGCAAGCCAAGTGCCAAACCACGCGCCAAGAAAAACGCCAAGCCGAGCGCCAAGTTAAACGCCAAGCCAAGTGCCAAGCCAAGTGCCCAGCCAAGCGCCAAGCCACGCGCCAAGGGGAGCGTCAAGCTATGCACCAGGTCAAGCGCCTAGCCAAGCGCCAAGTTACGCGCCAAGGAGGGCGCCAAGCCATGCGCTAAGCCAAGCGCCAAACCAAGCGCCAAGCCAAACGCCCAGCCAAGCGCCAAGCCAAGTGCCAAGCTACGCGCCAAGTAAAGCGCGAAGCCAAGCGACAAGCCACGCGCCAAGAAGGGCGTTAAGCCAAGCGCCCAGCCAAGCGCTAAGCCACGCGTTAAGGAGAGCGCCAAGCCATGCGCCAAGCCAAGCGCCAAGCCAAGCGCCCAGCCAAGCGCCCAGCCACGCGCCAAGAAAAACGTTAAGCCAAGCGCCAAGCCAAGCGCCAAGTCAAGCGCCAAGCCAAGCATTAAGCCAAGCGCCAAACCAAGCGTCCACCCAAGCGCCAAGCCAGGCGCCAAAGAGAGCGTCAAGCTATGCGCCAGGCCAAGCTCCAAGCCAAGCGCCCAGCCAAGCGCTAAGCCACGCGCCAAACCACGCGCTAAGAAAAGTGCAAAGCCAAGCGTTACGCCACGCGGCAAGTCACGCGCCAAGAAAAGCGCCAAGCCAAGCGCCAACTCAAGCGCCAAGCCAAGCGCCAAACCACGCGCCAAGGAGAGCCCCAAGTCATGCGCCAAACCAAGCGCTAAGCCAAACGCCAAGTTAAACACCAAGTTACACGCCAAGAAAAGCGCAAAGAAAAGCGCCAAACCAAGCGCCAGGCAAGCGGCAAGCCAAGCACTAAACCACGCGCTAAGAACAGCGCAAAGCCAAGCGCCAAGCCAAGCCCCAAACCAAGCGCCAAGCCAAGCGCCAAGCCAAGCTCCATGTTACGCGCCAAGAAAAACACCAAGAAAAGCGCCAAGCCAAGCGCTAAGCCAAGCGCCGAGCTAAGCGCCAAGAAGAGCGCCAAGCCAAGCGACAAGCCACGCGCCAAGCTAAGCGCCAAGCCACACGCCAAGCCAAGCGCCAACCCCAAGCTCCATGTTACGCGCCAAGAAAAACACCAAGAAAAGCTTCAAGCCAAGCGCTAAGCCAAGCGCCGAGCTAAGCGGCAAAGAGAGCGCCATGCCAAGCGACAAGCCAAGCTCCATGTTACGCGCCAAAAAAAACACCAAGAAAAGCGCCAAGCCAAGCGCTAAGCCAAGCGCCAAGCTAAGCGCCAAGGAGAGCGCCAAGCCAAGCGACAACCCACGCGCCAAGCCACGCGCCAAGAAAAGCGCCAAGCCAAGCGCCAAACCAAACGTCAAGCCAAGTGCCAAGCCACGCGCCAAGAAGAGCGCCACGCCATGCGCCAAACCAAGCGACAGGCCACGCGCCAAGAAAAGCGCCAAGCCAAGCGCCATGCTAAGCGTCAAGCCAAGTGCCAAGCTACGCGCCAAGAAAAGCGCCAAACAAAGCGTCAAGCCACGCGCCAAGAAAAGCGCCAAGCCGAGCGCCAAGCCAAATGCTAAATCACGCGTCCATCCAAGCGCCAATCCACGCGCCAAGGAGAGCGTCAAGCTATGCGCCAGCACAGGCGCTAAGCCAAGTGCCAAACCAAGTGCCAAGCCACGCGCCAAGAAAAGCGCGAAGCCAAGCAACAAGCCACGCGCCAAGAAAAGCGCGAAGCCAAGCGTCCAGCCAAGCGCCAAGCCAAGGGTTTAGCCAAACGCCAAGCCACGCGCCAAGGAGAACGTCAAGCTATGCACCATGCCAAGAGCAAAGCAACGCGCCAAGCCAAGTGCCAAGCCGCGCGCCAAGAAAAGCGCGAAGCCAAGCGCCAAGTTACGCGCCAAGAAAAGCACCAAGAAAAGTATTAAAATAAAAATAATAAATAAAAATTCATTTATTGCCTAACAACTGTTGAATTATTTAACTAAAAAAAGATATATATATATATATATATATATATATATATATGTATTGTACATGTATGTAAATAAATATGATAACAATGCAATAATAAAAATAATTTAAAAAAAAACATATTCCTTAACAAAACATGTTAGTAGGCAAAAGGAACTGGTTTAGCTTGGTCACAAAAGGCAACCAGCTGTTCTCCCACCAGTCCTGCAAACATTTCTCAAAAAATTGAAACAAAAATTAAGTGCACTCAAACTGTCCAGCAAACCCTGCAGGCGGAAAGAGAAAAAAAAAAAGAGAAGAGCACGCGCTCAGACTATGGCCAACAAACACACTTTAAATGCAGTAGCAGTACATACACGCAGTATTAAGCCAAGCGCCAAGCCACGCGCCAAGAAGAGCGCCACGCCATGCGTCAAGCCAAGCGACAGGCCACGCGCCAAGAAAAGCGCCACGCCAAGCGCCATGCTAAGCGTCAAACCAAGCGTCAAGCCACGCGTTAAGAAAAGCGCCAAGCCGAGCGCCAAGCCAAATGCCAAACCACGCATCCATCCAAGCGCCAATCCACGCGCCAAGGAGAGCGTCAAGCTATGCGCCAGCAGAGGCGCTAAGCCAAGCGCCCAGCCAAGCGTTAAGCTACGCGCCAAGGAGAGCGCCAAGCCATGCGCCAAGCCAAGCGCCAAGCCAAGCGCCAAGCCAAGCGTCCAGCCAAGCGCCAAGCCAAGCGTTTAACCAAACGCCAAGCCACGCGCCAAGGAGAACGTCAAGCTATGCACCATGCCAAGCGCCAAGCCAAGCGCGAAGCCAAGTGCCAAGAAAAGCGCGAAGCCAAGCGCCAAGTTACGCGCCAAGAAAAGCGCCAAGAAAAGCATTAAGCCAAGCGCCAAGCCACGCGCCAAATTACGGGCTAAGAAAAGCGCAAAGCCAAGCGCCAAGCCACGCTCTAAATTACGCGCCGGGAAAAGCGCCAAGCCAAACGCTAAGGAGAGCGAAAAAACATACGCCAAGACAAGCGCCAAGCCAGGCGCCAAGCCAAGCGCCAAACCACGCGTCCAACCAAGCGCCAATCCACGCGCCAAGGAGAGCGTCAAGCTATGCTTTAGGACAGGCGCTAAGCCAAGTGCCAAACCAAGTGCCAAGCCACGCGCCAAGAAAAGCGCGAAGTCAAGCAACAAACCACGCGCCAAGAAAAGCGCCAAGCCATGCGCCAAGCCAAGCGCCAAGCCAAGCGCCAAGCCAAGTGCCCAGCAAAGCGCCAAGCGACGCGCCAAGAAACACGCCAAGCCAAGCGCCAAGCTAAGCGCCAAGCCAAGCGCCAAGCCAAGCGTCCAGCCAAGCGCCAAGCCAAGCTTTTAGCCAAACGCCAAGCCACGCGCCAAGGAGAACGTCAAGCTATGCACCATGCCAAGCGCCAAGCCAAGCGCCAAGCCAAGTGCCAAGCCGCGCGCCAAGAAAAGCGCGAAGCCAAGCGCCAAGTGACGCGCCAAGAAAAGCGCCAAGAAAAGCATTAAGCCAAACGCCAAGCCACGCGCCAAATTACGTGCTAAGAAAAGCGCAAAGCCAAGCGCCAAGCGCCAAGCCACGCGCTAAACCACGCGCCAAGAAAAGCGCAAAGCCAAGCGCCAAGCCAAGCGCCAAGCCAAGCGCCAAGCCAAGCGTCCAGCCAAGCGCCAAGCCACGCGCCAAGGAGAACGTCAAGTTATGCGCCATGCCAAGCGCCAAGCCAAGCGCCAAGCCAAGTGCCTAGCCACGCGCCAAGAAAAGCGCGAAGCCAAGCGACAAGCCACGCGCCAAGGAGAGCTCCAAGCCATGCGCAAAGGAAAGCGCCAAGCCAAGCGCCAAGTTACGCGCCAAGAAAAGCGCCAAGAAAAGCGCCAAGCCAAGCGCCAAGCCAAGCGGCAAGCCAAGCACCAAACCACGCGCTAAGAAAAGCGCCATGCCAAGCGTCCAGCCAAGTGCCAAGCCGCGCGCCAAAAAAAGCGCGAAGCCAAGCGCCAAGTTACGCGCCAAGAAAAGCATTAAGCCAAGCGCCAAGCCACGCGTTAAATTACGGAATAAGAAAAGCGCAAAGCCAAGCGCCAAGCCACGCGCTAAGCCACGCGCCAGGAAAAGCGCCAAGCCAAACGCTAAGGAGAGCGAAAAAACATACGCCAAGACAAGCGCCAAGCCATTCGCCAAGCCAAGCGCCAAACCACGCGTCCAACCAAGCGCCAATCCACGCGCCAAGGAGAGCGTCAAGCTATGCTTTAGGACAGGCGCTAAGCCAAGTGCCAAACCAAGTGCCAAGCCACGCGCCAAGAAAAGCGCGAAATCAAGCAACAAGCCACGCGCCAAGAAAAGCGCCAAGCCATGCGCCAAGCCAAGCGCCAAGCCAAGCGCCAAGCCAAGTGCCCAGCAAAGCGCCAAGCGACGCGCCAAGAAACACGCCAAGCCAAGCGCCAAGCCAAGCGCCAAGCCAAGCGCCAAGGCAAGCGTCCAGCCAAGCGCCAAGCCAAGCTTTTAGCCAAACGCCAAGCCACGCGCCAAAGAGAACGTCAAGCTATGCACCATGCCAAGCGCCAAGCCAAGAGCCAAGCCAAGTGCCAAGCCGCGCGCCAAGAAAAGCGCGAAGCCAAGCGCCAAGTTACGCGCCAAGAAAAGCGCCAAGAAAAGCATTAAACCAAACGCCAAGCCACGCGCCAATTACGTGCTAAGGAAAGCGCAAAGCCAAGCTCCAAGCGCCAAGCCACGCGCTAAGCCACGCGCCAAGAAAAGCGCCAAGCCAAGCGCCAAGCCAAGCGCCAAGCCAAGCGCCAAGCCAAGCGCCAAGCCAAGCGCCAAGCCAAGCGTCCAGCCAAGCGCCAAGCCACGCGCCAAGGAGAACGTCAAGTTATGCGCCATGCCAAGCGCCAAGCCAAGTGCCTAGCCACGCGCCAAGAAAAGCGCGAAGCCAAGCGACAAGCCAAGCGCCAAGGAGAGCTCCAAGCCATGCGCAAAGGCAAGCGCCAAGCCAAACGCCAAGCCAAGCGCCAAGTTACGCGCCAAGAAAAGCGCCAAGAAAAGCGCCAAGCCAAGCGCCAAGCCAAGCGGCAAGCCAAGCACCAAACCACGCGCTAAGAAAAACGCCATGCCAAGCGTCCAGCCAAGCGCCAAGCCACGCGCCAAGAAAAGCGCGAAGCCAAGCAACAAGCCACGCGCCAAGAAAAGCGCCAAGCCAAGCGTCAAGCTAAGCGCCCGGCCAAGCAAAAAGCCACTCGCCAAGGGAAGCGCCAAGCCATTCGCCAACCCAAGCGCCAAGCCAAGCGAAAAGCCAAGCCCCCAGCCAAGCGCCAAGCCAAGCCCCCAGCCAAGCGCCAAGTCAAGCGCCAAACCGTGCGACAAGCCAACCGCCAAGTTAAGCGCCAAGCCAAGTGCCAAGCCACACGCCAATAAAGACGCCAAGCCAAGCAACAGATCACGCGCCAAGAAAAGCGCCAAGCCAAACGACAAGCTACGCGCCAAGAAAAGCGCCAAGCCAAGCGTCAAGCTAAGCGCCCAGCCAAGCAAAGAGCCAATCGCCAAGGGAAGCTACAAGCCATTCGCCAAGCCAAGCGCCAAGCCAAACCCCCAGCCAAGCGCCAAATCAAGCGCCAAGCCGTGCGCCAAGCCAAGCGCCAAGTTAAGCGTCAAGCCAAGTGCCAAGCCACACGCCAAGGAAGGCGCCACGCCAAGCAACAGACCACGCGCCAAGAAAAGCGCCAAGCCAGACCCCAAGCCGAGCGTACAGCCAAGCGCTAAGCCACGCGCAAAGAAAAGCGACAAGAAAAACGCCAAGCCAAGCCCAAGCCAAGCGCTAAGCCAAGCGCCAAGCAACGCGCGAACAAAAGGGCCAAGCCAAGCGCCAAGCCTGGCGCCAAGCCAAGCCAAGCGCCAAGCCAAGCGCCCAGCCACGCGCTAAAAAAAGCGCCAAACCAAGCGCCAAGCCAAGCGCCAAGCCACACGTTAAAAAAAGCGCCAAACCAAGCGCCACGTCAAGCGCCAAGTTACGCGCCAAGTTAAGCGCCAAGCCACCCGCCAAGGAGAGCGCCAAGCCAAGCGACAAGCCAAACGCCCAGCCACGCGCTAAAAAAAGCGCCAAACCAAGCGCCAAGCCAAGCGCCAAGCCACGCGCCATGCTAAGCGCCAAGCCACCCGCCAAGGAGAGCGCCAAGCCAAGCGACAAGCCACGCGCCAAGCCACGCGCCAAGAAAAGCGCCAAGCCAAGCGCCAGCCAAACGCTAAGCCACGCTCCAAGCTAAACGCCAAACCACGCGCCAAGGAGAGCGCTAAGCCAAGCGACAAGCCATGCGCCAAGACAGGCGCCACGCCAAGCGCCAAGCCAAGCGCTAAGCCACGCGCCAGAAAAAGCGCCAAGAAAAGCGCCAAGCCAAGCGCCAAGCCAAGCGCCAAGCCAAGCGGCAAGCCAAGTGCCAAGCCACACGACAAAAAAGCGCCACGCCAATTCAAGTGCCAAGCCAAGTGCCCAGCCAAGCGCCAAGCCACGCGCCAAGAACAGCGCCAAGCCAAGCGCCAAGCCAAGCGCCAAGCCAAGCGCCAAGCCAAGCGCCAAGCCAAGCGCCAAGCCTCGCGCCAAGAGAAGCGCCAAGAAAAACGCCAAGCCAAGCGCCAAGCCAAACGCCAAGCTAAGCGCCAAGGAGAGCACCAAGCCAAGTGCCAATCCACGCGCCAAGCCACGCGCCAAGAAAAGCGCGAAGCCAAGCGACAAGCCACGCGCCAAGAAAAGCGCGAAGCCAAGCGCCAAGCCAAGCGCCAAGCCTCGCGCCAAGAAAAGCGCCAAGAAAAACGCCAAGACAAGCGCCAAGCCAAACGCCAAGCTAAGCGCCAAGTAGAGCACCAAGCCAAGCGCCAAGCCAAGCGCCAAGCCAAGCACCAAACCACGCGCTAAGAATAGCGCAAAGCCAAGCGCCAAGCCAAGTGCCAAACCAAGCGCCAAGCCAAGCGTTCAGCCAAGCTCTAAGCCACGCGCCAAGGAGAGCGCCAAGCCATGCGCCAAGCCAAGCGCCATGCTAAACGTCAAGCCAGTGTAAAACTACGCGCCAAGAAAAGCGCCAAGCCAAGCGACAAGCCACGCGCCAAGAAAAGCGCCACGACATGCGCCAAGCCAAGCAACAAGCCACGCGCTAAGAATGTAACGTTTCGCTTGTGAATCTAAATTCTGAAGATACTTGAAACGTATTGGGAATTTAATTCGCCGGCTTATCAAACGTTTGCATCTTAAGACCGCGCTAAGAAGCTATAGCACGGGCCGGTAGCCGATGAGCAGGCAGCCACGTTTGCGCGCAGGAGTGTTTTTCCCGCTATCTAAGTGGGGAGGCCGCGTGCACCGACCAGGAGTCTCTGAAAAGTATAAAAAGGAACACCCGACAGCTCCTTGACAGATTCTATTCCCGAGTCCTCTCCCGAACTCCTCCTGGTCCACCCGGAGCGATCACTCCCTTGCTTTGGTATGGTTACTGTCTTAATAAGGGAGAAATCGCCTAAATAAAAGTTCTTGCGGGTTTGGTATGGTTACTGTCTGCCTGCAACAACACCCCGATAACCTGGAGATCCTTATCAAACCCGTTCCCGAACCGTCATTAATTTAAAGGCCAAACCGTGGCTACTAATTAGTTTTCCCCGTATCCTGTGTAACGGAACCGCTGTTAGTTAAAGGCCGAAAAACCGGAATTTGTAACTAACATATTTCATCTGTATTAACTCGCCCGAATTGTGAGGCACCAGGAAGTCATCAACAGCCCGCCGCCGCCAGGCTGGACGCGTACAGAGATTATGCGATAAGTGACCTGCCTGCGAGAGTCACCGCCAGCATCCTATGAGCATTCCTGAAGCCCTCCGAAAGAGATCTCCACACTGCCGCAATCCAGTCGAAGCCGCAAATTCGCTTGAACAGCGAATTTCCCGAGAGTCCGACCGCTGCATCGTTTCGAGCCGCGAAAGCCGGCAAATCGTCTGGCGGCCCCCGGTCCAGTTCGGCTCACGAGCGCGAACTCCCGCAGCTTCTTACGCCGGCAGGTATGTTCTTAAAACACCATTTCTAATCCGAAGTGTTCGCAGCAGCTAGCCATTGTAAACAAATCTCACCTGGTGCGTGCGGCCGACGACCTTTGCTCCGAAGTCGACGCGCGAAGCAGCTGATGCGCGGACGACCCACTCCAGGACATCGCCCAGAGGCGTAACCTGCGTTAGGCCGGGGCATTCTACCAGACCGCTCCGTCTCCGCGCAGCAGCCCCACCGGTGACCAGGAGCAACCCCTGTTGATGCAACTACCCCCTTTGGCAGTAACGCGTGGTGTGCAATATTATTTCTTTTTTCAATGTATATAGTTAAAAACAGTATATCTCATTTCGAATATTTACCCAGTGCTATTTATTGATCTACGCTATATCCGAGCAATTTGAACGTATTCTCCGACTTAGAGCATATCCGAGGCAATAAGGCTAATTAAAATATTCCTAATAAAGGCGGGTCATTACAAGAAAAGCGCTAAGCCATGCGCCAAGCCAAGCGCCAAGCCAAGCGCCAAGCCACGCGCCAGGAAAAGCGCCACGCCATGCGCCAAGCCAAGCGACAGGCCACGCGCCAAGTAAAGCGCCAAGCCAAACGCCAAGCCAAACGCCAAGCCAAGCGCCAAGCCACGCGCCAAGAAAAGCGCCAAACCATGCTTCAAGCCAAGCGACAAACCACGCGCTAAGAAAAACGCCAAGCCAAGCGCTAAGCCAAACGCGAAGCCAATCGCGAAGCCACGCGCCAAGAAAAGCGCCACGCCATGCGCCAAGCCAAGCGACGGGCCACGCGCCAAGAAAAGCGCCAAGCCAAGCGCCAAGCCAAGCGCCCAGCCAAGCGCCAAGCCACGCACCAAGAAAGCGCCAAGCCAAGCGTCTAGCCAAGCGCCAAGCCACTCGCTAAAAAGTGCGCCAAGCCATGTGCCAAGCCAAGCCAAGAGCCAAGCCAAGCGCCAAGCCACGAGCCAAGAAAGCGCCAAGCCAAACGACAAGCCACGCGCAAAGAAAGCGCCAAGCCAAGCGTCTAGCCAAGCGCCAAGCCACGCACCAAGAAAGCGCCAAACCAAGTGTCTAGCCAAGCGCCAAGCCACTCGCTAAGGAGTGCGCCAAGCCATGTGCCAACCCAAACGCCAAGCCAAGAGCCAAGCCAAGCGATAAGCCACGAGCCAAGAAAGAGCCAAGCCAAACGAAGAGCCACGCCCAAAGATAGCGCCAAGCCAAGTGCCAAGCCACACGCCAAGAAAAGCGCCAAGCCAAGCTACGGACCACGCGCCAAGAAAAGCGCCAAGCAAAACGCCAAGCCGAGCGCCCAGCCAAGCGCTAAGCCACTTGCCAAGAAGGGCGCCAAGCCAACCGGCAAGCCAAGCGCCAAGCCACGCGCCACGAAAAGCGCCAAGGAAAGCGCCAAGAAAAGCGCCAAGCCAAGCGCCCAGCCACGCGCTAAAAAAAGCGCCAAGCCAAGCGCCAAGCTAAGCGCCAAGCCAAGCGCTAAGCCAAGCGCCCAGCCACGCGCTAAGAAAAGCGCCAAACCAAGCGCCAAGCCAAGCGCTAAGCCAAGCGCCCAGCCAAGCGCCAAGTTACGCGCCAAGCCACGCGCCAAGAAAAGCGCCAAGCCAAGCGCCAAGCCAAGCGCCAAGCCACGCTCTAAGGAGAGCGTTAAGCCACGCGCCAAGGAGGGCGCCAAGCCAAGCGACAAGCCACGCGCCAAGCTAAGCGCCAACCCACGCGCCAAGGAGAGCGCCAAGCCAAGCGACAAGCCACGCGCCAAGCCACGCGCCAAGAAATGTGCCAAGCCAAGCGCCAAGCCAAGCGCCAAGCCAAGCGCCAAGCCACGCTCCAAGCTAAGCGCCAAACCACACGTAAAGGAGAGCGCCAAGCCAAGGGACAAGCCACGCGCCAAGCCAAGCACCAAGCCAAGCGCCAAGCCAAACGCCAAAGAGAGCGCCAAGACAAGTAACAAGCCACGCGGCAAAAAACGCGCCACGCCAAGCCAACTGCCAAGCCAAGTGCCCAGCCAAGCGCAAGCCACGCGCCAAGAAAAACGCCAAGCCAACCGCCAAACCAAACGTCAAGCTAAGCGCCAAGGAGAACACCAAGCCAAGCGACAAGCCACGCGCCAATCCACGCGCCAAGAAAAGCGCGAAGCCAAGCGCCAAACCAAACGCCAAGCCAAGCGCCAAGCCACGCGCCAAGAAGAGCGCCACGCCATGCGCCAAGCCAAGCGACAGGCCACGCGCCAAGAAAAGCGCCAAGCCAAGCGCCATGCTAAGCGTCAAGCCAAGTGCCAAGCTACGCGCCAAGAGAAGCGCCAAACCAAGCGTCAAGCCACGCGCCAACAAAAGCGCCAAGCCGAGCGCCAAGCCAAGCGCCCAGCCAAGCGCCAAGCCAAACGCTAAGGAGAGCGTCAAGCTATGCGCCAGGACAGGCGCTACGCCAAGTTCCAAGCCAAGTGCCAACCCACGCGCCAAGAAAAGCGAGAAGCCAAGCAACAAGCCACGCGGCAAGATGCACGCCAAGCCAAGCGCCAAGCCAAGCGCCAAGCCAAGCGCCAAACCAAGCGTCCAGCCAAGCGCCAAGCCAAGGGTTTAGCCAAACGCCAAGCCACAATCTAAAGAGAACGTCAAGCTATGCACCATGCCAAGCGCCAAGCCAAGTGCCAAGCCAAGGGCCATGCCGCGCGCCAAGAAAAGCGCGAAGCCAAGCGCAAAGTTACGCGCCAAGAAAAGCAACACGCCATGCGCCAAGCCAAGCGACAGGCCACGCGCCAAGTAAAGCGCTAAGCCATGCGCCAAGCCATGCGCCAAGCCAAGCGCCAAGCCACGCGCCAAGAAAAGCGCCAAGCCATGCGCCAAGCCATGCGCCAAACCAAGCGACAAACCACGCGCTAAGAAAAACGTTAAGCCAAGCGCTAAGACAAACGCCCAGCCAAGCGCCAAGCCACGCACCAAGAAAGCGTCAAGCCAAGCGTCTAGCCAAGCGCCAAGCCACGCGCCAAGAAAAGCGCCACGCCAAGCGCCAAGCCAAGCGCCCAGCCAAGCGCCAAGCCACGCACCAAGACAGCGTCAAGCCAAGCGTCTAGCCAAGCGCCAAGCCACTCGCTAAGGAGTGCGCCAAGCCATGTGCCAAGCCAAACGCTAAGCCAAGAGCCAAGCCAAGCGCCAAGAAAGCGCCAAACCAAACAAAGAGCCACGCGCAAAGAAAGCGCGAAGCCAAGTGCCAAGCCACACGCCAAGAAAAGCTACAGACCACGCGCCAAGAAAAGCGCGAAGCCAAACGCCAAGCCGAGCGCCCAGCCAAGCGCTAAGCCACGTGCCAAGAAGGGTGCCAAGCCAACCGGCAAGCCAAGCACCAAGCCACGCGCCAAGAAAAGCGCTAAGCCAAGCGCCGAAACAAACGCTAAGCCAAACGCCCAGTCAAGCGTGAAGCCACGCGCTAAGCTAAGTGCCAAGCCACGCGCCAAGAAAAGCGCTAAGCCAAGCAACAAGCCACACGCCAAGAAAAGCGCCAAGCCAAGCGCCAAGCCAAGCGCCAAGCCAAGCGCTAAGCCAAGCGCCTAGCGACGCGCTAAAAAAAGCGCCAAACCAAGCGCCAAGCCAAGCGCCAAGGCACGCGCCAAGAAAAGCGCCAAGCCAAGCGCCGAAACAAACGCTAAGCCAAACGCCCAGTCAAGCGTGAAGCCACGCGCTAAGCTAAGTGCCAAGCCACGCGCCAAGAAAAGCGCTAAGCCAAGCAACAAGCCACACGCCAAGAAAAGCGCCAAGCCAAGCGCCAAGCCACGCTCCAAGGAGAGCGCTAAGCCACGCGCCAAAGAGGGCGCCAAGCCAAGCGACAAACCACGCGCCAAACTAAGCGCCAAACCACGCGCCAAGGAGAGCGCCAAGCCAAGCGACAAGCCACGCGCCAAGCCAAGCGCCAAGCCAAGCGCCAAGCCGAACGCTAAGGAGAGCGCCAAGAAAAGCGCTAAGCCAAGCAACAAGCCACGCGCCAAAAAAAGCGCCAAGCCAAGCGCCAAGCCACGCTAGAAGGAGAGCGTTAAGCCACGCGCCAAGGAGGGCGCCAAGCCAAGCGACAAGCCACGCGCCAAGCTAAGCGCCAAACCACGCGCCAAGGAGAGCGCCAAGCCAAGCGACAAGCCACGCGCCAAGCCAAGCGCCAAGCCAAGCGCCAAGCCACGCGGCAAGGAGAGCGCCGAGCCAAGCGGCAAGCCACGCCCGAAGAAATGCGCCAAACGCGATTGGTTTGCCGCGTGGCTTGGCGCTTGACTTGGCACTTGGCTAGGCGCTTGTCTTGGCGCGTGGCTTGGCGCGTAGCTTGTCGCTTGGGTTGGCGCTCTCCTTGGAGCGTGGCTTAGCGCTTGGTTCGGCGCGTGACTTGGCGTTTGGTTTGGAGCTCTCCTTGGTGCATGGGGATCCACTTTTCTTTGGCGCGTGGTGTGGCGCTTGGCTTGGCGCTTGGCTTGGCGCTTTTCTTGGCGCGTGGCTTGGCGCTTTTCTTGGCGCGTGGCTTGGGGCGTGGCTTGGCGCGTGGCTTGTCGCTTGGCTGAGCGCTTGCCTTAACGTTTGGCTTGACGCTTTTCTTGGCGCGTGGCTTGGCGCGTTGCTTGTCGCTTGGCTTGGCGCTTTCCTTAAAGCGTGGCTTGGCGCTTGGCTTGGCGCTTTTTTTGGCGCGTGGATTGGCACTTGGTTTAGCGCTTGGCTTGGCGCTTGGCTTGGCGCTTTTGTTGGCGCGTTGCTTGGCGCTTAGCTTGCCGCTTAGCTTAGCGCTTGGCTTGGCACTTGGCTTGGCATGTGGCTTGGTGCTTGGGTTATCGCCTATTTTGGCGCTTGGCTTGGCGCTTGGCTTGTCGCTTGGCTTGACGCTTGGCTTGGCGCTTGGCTCGGCGCTTGGCTTAGCGCTTGTCTTGGCACTTGGCTTGGCGTGTGGCTTTGTGCTTGGTTTGGCGTGTGGCTTGGTGCTTAGGTTAGTGCCTATTTTGGCGCTTGGCTTGGCGCTTGACTTGGCGCTTTGCTTGGCTCTTGGCTGGCCGTTTGGTTTGGCTCCTGGCTTCACGCTTGGCGTGGCGCTGGGCTTGGCGATTGGCTTGGCACGTGGCTTGGCGCTTGGTTTGGCGCTTGGCTTGGGGCTAGGCTTGGCGCTTGGCGCTTAACTTGGCGCTTGGGTTACTGCTTGACATGGCGTTTGGCTTGGCGCGTGGCTTGGCGCTAGGCTTGGCGCTTGGCTTGGCGCTTGGTTTGGCGCCTGGCTTAGCGAGTGGCTTGGCGCTCGCTTTGACGCTTGGCATTGCGCTTGGTATAGCGCTTGGCTTAACGTTTGGCTTGGCGGTTGCCTTGGCGCTTGGCTTTGCGCTTGGTTTGCAGCTTGGCTTGGCGCTTGGCTTGGCGCGTTGCTTGTCGCTTGGCTTGGCGCTTTCCTTAAAGCGTGGTTTGGCGCTTGGCTTGGCGCTTGACTTGGCGCTTTTTTTGGCGCGTGGTTTGGCGCTTGGCTTGGCGCTTGGCTTGGCGCTTTTGTTGGCGCGTTGCTTGGCGCTTGGCTTGCCGCTTGGCTTGGGGCTTGGCTTGGCGCTTTTCTTGGTGCTCTTCTTGGCGCGGGGCTTGGCGCTAGGCTTAGCGGTTAATTTAGAACCTATTTTTGCGCTTGGCTTGGCGCTTGGATTGTCGCTTGGCTTGACGCTTGGCTTGGCGCTTGGCTCGGCGCTTGGCTTAGCGCTTGGCTTGGCACTTGGCTTGGCGTGTGGCTTGGTGCTTGGTTTGGCGTGTGGCTTGGTGCTTAGGTTAGCGCCTATTTTAGCGCTTGGCTTGGCACTTGGCTTTGCGCTTGGTTTGGAGCTTGACTTGGCGCTTCGCTTGGCGCTTGGCTGGCCGTTTGGTTTGGCTCCTGGCTTCACGCTTGGCGTGGCGCTGGGCTTGGCGATTGGCTTGGCACGTGGCTTGGCGCTTGGTTTGGCGCTTGGCTTGGGTCTAGGCTTGGCGCTTGGCGCTTAACTTGGCGTTTGGGTTACTGCTTGACATGGCGTTTGGCTTGGCGCGTGGCTTGGCGCTTGGCTTGGCGCTTGGCTTAACGTTTGGCTTGGCACTTGGCTTGGCGCTTAGCTTGACGCTTGACTTGAAGCATGCCTTGGCGTTCTCCTTGGCGTGTGGTTTGGCGTTTGCCTTGGCGCTTTTATTGGCGCGTGGCTTGGCGCGTGGCTTGGCGCGTGGCTTGGCTTTTAGCTGGGCGTTTGGCTTATCGCTTGGCTTAACGCTTGGCTTGGCACTTGGATTGGCACTTGGCTTGACGCTTGACTTGAAGCATGCCTTGGCGTTCTCCTTGGCGTGTGGCTTGGCGCTTGGCTTGGCGGTTGGCTTGGCACTCCTCCTGGCGCGTGGCTTGGCGCTTGTCCGGGCGCTAGGTTTGGCGCTTGGCTTAGCTCTTGGCTTGGCGCTTGGCTTGGCGCTTTCTTGGCGCGTAGCTTGTCGCTTAACTTGGCGCTTTTCTTGGCGGGTGGCTTGGCACTTGGATTGGCGCTTGGCTTGTCGGGTGGCTTGGCGCTTTTCTTGGCGCGTGGTTTGGCGCGTAGCTTGGCGCTTGGCTGGCTAAGCGCTTGGTTTAGCGCTTGGCTTGACGCTTGGCTTGGCGGTTGGCTTGGCGCTTGGCTTTTCGCTTTTCTTGGCGCTTTTCTTGGAGCGTGGTTTGGCGCTTAGCTTGGCGCTTGGCTTGGTGCTTCTCCTGGCGCATGGCTTAAAGCTTTCCTTGGCGCGTGGCTTGGCAATTGGCTGGGCGCTTGGCTTGGCGCTTGTCTTGGCGCTTTTTCTGGCGCGTAGCTTGTCGCTTGGCTTGACGTTTTTTTTGGCGCGTGGCTTTACGCGTGGTTTGGCGGTTGGTTGGGCGCTTGGTTTGGTGCTTGGCTTGGCGCTTGGCTTGGCGCTTGGCTTGGCGCTTGGCTGGGCGCCTGGCTTGGCACTTGGTTTGGCACTTGGCTTGGCGCTTGGCTTGGCGCTTGGCTTGGCGCTTGGCTTGGTGGATGTCCTGGCGCATTGCTTAACGCTCTCCTTAGCGCGTGGCTTTGCGCTTTTTCTGGCGCGTAGCTTGTCGCTTGGCTTGGTGCTTTTCTTGGAGCGTGACTTGGCACTAGGTTTGGCGCTTGGCTTAGCGCTTGGCTAGGAGCTTGGCTTGGCGCTTGGCTTAGCGCATGGCTTAGCGCTCTCCTTGGCGCGTGGCTTGGTGCTTGGCTGGGCGCTTGCCTTGGCGCTTGGCTTATCGCTTGGCTTGATGCTTCTCTTGGCGCTTGGTTTGGCGCATGGTTTGGCGCTCTGCTTAGCGCTTGGCTAGGAGCTTGGCTTGGCGTTTGGCTTGGCGCATGGCTTAGCGCTCTCCTTGGCGCGTGGCTTGGTGCTTGGCTGGGCGCTTGGCTTGGCGCTTGGCTTGTCGCTTGGCTTGGTGCTTTTCTTGGCGCGTGACTTGGCACTAGGCTTGGCGCTTGGCTTAGCGCTTGGCTAGGAGCTTGGCTTGGCGCTTGGCTTGGCGCATGGCTTAGCGCTCTCCTTGGCGCGTAGCTTGTCGCTTGGCTTAGCGCTTGGCTAAGAGCTAGGCTTGGCGCTTGGCTTGGCTCTTGGCTTGGCGCTTGGCTTGATGTTTTCTTGGCGCGTAGCTTGTCGCTTGGCTTAGTGCTTTTCTTGGCGCGTGACTTGGCACTAGGCTTGGCGCTTGGCTTAGCGCTTGGCTAAGAGCTTGGCTTGGCGCTTGGCTTGGCGCTTGGCTTGGTGGATGTCCTGGCGCATTGCTTAACGCTCTCCTTAGCGCTTGGCTAGGAGCTTGGCTTGGCGCTTGGCTGAGCGGTTGGCTTGGCGCTTGGCTTGAGGCTTGGCTTGGCACTTGGCTTGGCGCTAGGCTTGACGTTTGGCTTGGCGCATGCCTTGGCGCTCTCCTTGGCGCGTGGCTTGCCGTTTGGCTGGGCGTTTGGCTTGGCGCTTGTCTCGGCGCTTGGATTGGCGCTTCTATTGGCGTGTGGGTTGGCGCGTGGCTTAAAGCGCGGCTTGGTTTTTGGCTGGGCGTTTGGTTTATCGCTTGGCTTAACGCTTGGCTTGGCACTTGGCTTGGCGCTTGGCCAGCAGCCGGCAACAAGCCGAACGCCAAGCCACGCGCCAAGAAAAGCGACAAGCCAAGCGCCAAGCCAATCACCAAACCAAGCGCCCAACCAACCGCCAAACCACGCGCCAAGCTACGCGCCAAAAAAAACGTCAAGCCAAGCGACAAGCTACGCGCGGAAAAAGCGCCAAGACAAGCGCCCAGTCAAACGCCAAGCCACGCGCCAAGGAAAGCTTTAAGCCATGCGCCAGGACAAGCACCAAACCAAGCGCCAAGCTAAGCGCCAAACCACGCCCCAAGAAAAGCGCCAAGAAAAGCGAAAAGCCAAGCGCCAAGCCAAGCGTCAAGCCAAGCGCTAAACCAAGCGCTTAGCCAGCCAAGCGCCAAGCTACGCGCCAAACCACGCGCCAAGAAAAGCGCCAAGCCACCCGACAAGCCAAGCGCCAACCCAAGTGCCAAGCCACCCGCCAAGAAAAGCGCCAAGTTAAGCGACAAGCTACGCGTCAAGAAAGCGCCAAGCCAAGCGCCAAGCCACACGCCAAGGAGAACGCCAAGGCATGCTTCAAATCAAGCGTCAAGCCAAGTGCCAAGCCAAATGCCAAGCCAAGCGTTAAGCCAAGCGATAAGCCAAACGCCCAGCCAAAAGCCAAGCCACGCGCCAAGCCACGCGCCAATAAAAGCGCCAAGCCAAGCGCCAAGCCACACGCCAAGGAGAACGCCGAAGCATGCTTCAAGTCAAGCGTCAAGCCAAGCGCCAAGCCAAGTGCCAAGTTAAACGTTAAGCCAAGCGCTATACCAAGCGCAAAGCCAAGCGTCAAGGCGAGCGCCAAGCCAGGCGCTAAGCCAGGCGCCAAGCCAAGCGCTAGGTCAAGCGCCAAACCAAGCGCCAAGCCAAGCGCCAAGCCAAGCGCCAAGCCACGCGCCAAGCCAAACGCCATGTCAAGCAGTAACCCAAGCGCCAAGTTAAGCGCCAAGCGCCAAGCCTAGCCCCAGGCCAAGCGCCAAACCAAGCGCCAACCTACGTGCCAAGCCAATCGCCAATCCCAGCGCCACGCCAAGCGTGAAGCCAGGAGCCAAACCAAACGGCCAGCTAAGCGCCAAGCGATGCGCCAAGTCAAGCTCCAAACCAAGCGCAAAGCCAAGCGCCAAGCCAAGCGCCAAAATAGGCGCTAACCTAAGCAAAAAGCCACACGCCAAACCAAGCACCAAGCCACACGCCAAGCCAAGTGCCAAACCAAGCGCTAAGCCAAGCGCCGAGCCAAGCGCCAAGCCAAACGTTAAGCCAAGCGCTATACCAAGCGCAAAGCCAAGCGTCAAGGCGAGCGCCAAGCCAGGCGCTAAGCCAGGCGCCAAGCCAAGCGCTAGGTCAAGCGCCAAACCAAGCGCCAAGCCAAGCGCCAAGCCAAGCGCCAAGCCACGCGCCAAGCCAAACGCAATGTCAAGCAGTAACCCAAGCGCCAAGTTAAGCGCCAAGCGCCAAGCCTAGCCCCAAGCCAAGCGCCAAACCAAGCACCAAGCCACGTGCCAAGCCAATCGCCGAACCCAGCGCCACGCCAAGCGTGAAGCCAGGAGCCAAACCAAACGGCCAGCCAAGCGCCAAGCAAAGCGCCAAGTCAAGCTCCAAACCAAGCGCAAAGCCAAGCGCCAAGCCAAGCGCCAAAATAGGCGCTAACCTAAGCACCAAGCCACACGCCAAACCAAGCACCAAGCCACACGCCAAGCCAAGTGCCAAGACAATCGCTAAGCCAAGCGCCGAGCCAAGCGCCAAGCCAAGCGTCAAGCCAAGCGACAAGCCAAGCGCCAAGCCAAGCGCCAAAATAGGCGATAACCCAAGCACTAAGCCACACGCCAAGCCAAGTGCCAAGCCAAGCGCTAAGCTAAGCGCCAAACCAAGCGCCAAGCCAAGCGCCAAAATAGGCGATAGCCCAAGCACCAAGCCACACGCCAAGCCAAGTGCCAAGCCAAGCGCTAAGCCAAACGTTAAGCCAAGCGCTATACCAAGCGCAAAGCCAAACGCCAAGCCACGCGCCAAGCCAAACGCGATGTCAAGCAGTAACCCAAGCGCCAAGTTAAGCGCCAAGCGCCAAGCCTAGCCCCAAGCCAAGCGCCAAACCAAGCGCCAAGCCACGTGCCAAGCCAATCGCCAAGCCCAGCGCCACGCCAAGCGTGAAGCCAGAAGCCAAACCAAACGGCCAGCCAAGCGCCAAGAAAAGCGCCAAGTCAAGCTCCAAACCAAGCGCAAAGCCAAGCGCCAAGCCAAGCGCCAAAATAGGCGCTAACCTTGTAATAACCTGGCTTTCTTAATTAATTCTTTAATTTTGAGCTATGAATGATTACCAATGTTAATAAACTTTTTACTCTCGGATAGCCACAGATGCCAGGGTCCAATCTGGTTAACTCAAATATACAATCAAGTACACATCAAACAAAGCGATTTATTTTGTATACCTATCTACATTTTAAAATAATAACTAAAATATTCCATGTATTTTCAAATAAAAGATTTGAATTTCAATGTATCACGGGCAGGCTGACGCCTACTGGGTTAGGCAAGCCACGATGTTTTCTCCGGTCGTATCTTCTCGGCTACCGGACGAAAGCAGTTCGTAGTTAGGAGAGCGTCCTCTACTCGGCTAAACTGGAAACAGAAATTAGGTTAAGTTGTTTATTTTTATCGGGGGCATGAAATAAAGTTAGATTTGCCCTTATTTCGGGGTGTTGAGAATGAATTTGACGTGAGACGTAACCTCGTTACGTCAAAGCTATCCTGCAGTGCCCGTGAAACCTCGTGTAATGCAAAACCTTTTATGATAAGTGAAAAGGCGGTGGAACTACATATCGTGTGTCAGCTAATAACTTTTAAGCCAAATTTGTGTTTAAAGCTGTTACTGAAATTCCAGGGGTGCCTAAGTGATAACTAGGGGTTTTCTAATTACGTTATTCAAGGTGACTAAACCCTCCTTTAAGCTACCTGAATTACTTTTAGCTTGAAGCTAACCTCACACAATTTTTGGTTTAGATTATGTACTATGAATTGCGGCACTGCAGAAAGCACGGGAAATCTTCAGGACAAGATCCCTCTGGGTAAGTGAAGCTTTGAATTTTTACGAGTACGTTAATTCCGGGAGTTTCGTTGCGGGCTCTTAACCTCGCAATTCTTGTTCAAGCTTATGCGCGGACCTGGAGGGCCACGTTTTTAAAATGCTTTCTGAATGAATTACGTGAACGTTGTCGGGGAGCGGTTTCGAGGAGGTCTAAGACTCTTATCAGGCGTATATGTACAACGAACCACGTACGAGTTTTAGACCACACCGGTTTCGAGGAGTAAACGTATATAAATTCCAGACAGGCATATATAAACAATGATCCACCTCTGAATTTTAAATAAGATAACTCCTGAATAGGCTCGACGGAGATCAATAGGCACTGAAAATCAATGGGCCACTTTGATCTTTCGGGGATTTCTGGGAACGATTGGTTCTGGGACTAAAAGTTAAAAGGTGCCTTTTCCAATGGGTGCTACGTCTATTTATACATTACCCATCTCCTTCGTCTAAGCTGGAATTGGGGCGGGAATGCGTCGGAAGATGAACGCCCGTGAGCCCGCGCACCTCGGTCGTTTCTTCGCCTAAACTCGCGCTCTGCGATGTTATCCTTGAATTGTGACGAAGTTTTGGCGGCGACCAAATTTGAACGCATTTTGAATCGTAAATAATAATTTCGGCCGGCGCTAACGTCACAACCTAAGCACCAAGCCACACGCCAAACCAAGCACCAAGCCACACGCCAAGCCAAGTGCCAAGCCAAGCGCTAAGCCAAGCGCCGAGCCAAGCGCCAGGCCAAGCGTCAAGCCAAGCGACAAGCCAAGCGCCAACCCAAGCGCCAAAATAGGCGATAACCCAAGCACCAAGCCACACGCTAAGCCAAGTGCCAAACCAAGCGCTAAGCTAAGCTCCAAACCAAGCGCCAAGCCAAGCGCCAAGCCATGCGCCCAGCCAAGCGCCAAGCCACGCGCCAAGAAAAGCGAAAAACCATGCGCCAAGCCAAACGCAAAGCCAAGCGCCATGCCAAGCGCCAACCCACGCACCAAAGAGAGCGCCAAGCCATGCGCCAAGCCAAGCGCCAAGCCAGGCGCCTAGCCAAGCACTACGCCTCGCACCAAGTCACGCGCCAAGAAAAGCGCTAAGCCAAGCGATAAACCACGCTCCAAAAAAGCGGCAAGCCAAGCGACAAACCACGCGCCTAGAAAGCGCCAAGCCAAGCGTCCTGCCAAGCGCTAAGCCAAGCGTCAAGGCGAGCGCCAAGCCAGGCGCTAAGCCAGGCGCCAAGCCAAGCGCTAGGTCAAGCGCCAAACCAAGCGCCAAGCCAAGCGCCAAGCCAAGCGCCAAGCCACGCTAAGCCAAACGCAATGTCAAGCAGTAACCCAAGCGCCAAGTTAAGCGCCAAGCGCCAAGCCTAGCCCCAAGCCAAGCGCCAAACCAAGCGCCAAGCCACGTGCCAAGCCAATCGCCAAGCCCAGCGCCACGCCAAGCGTGAAGCCAGGAGCCAAACCAAACGGCCAGCCAAGCGCCAAGCAAAGCGCCAAGTCAAGCTCCAAACCAAGCGCAAAGCCAAGCGCCAAGCCAAGCGCCAAAATAGGCGCTAACCTAAGCACCAAGCCACACGCCAAACCAAGCACCAAGCCACACGCCAAGCCAAGTGCCAAGACAATCGCTAAGCCAAGCGCCAAGCCAAGCGCCATGCCAAGCGTCAAGCCAAGCGACAAGCCAAGCGCCAAGCCAAGCGCCAAAATAGGCGATAGCCCAAGCACCTAGCCACACGCCAAGCCAAGTGCCAAGCCAAGCGCTAAGCTAAGCGCCAAACCAAGCGCCAAGCCAAGCGCCAAAATAGGCGATAACCCAAGCACCAAGCCACACGCCAAGCCAAGTGCCAAGCCAAGCGCTAAGCCAAACGTTAAGCCAAGCGCTATACCAAGCGCAAAGCCAAGCGTCAAGGCGAGCGCCAAGCCAGGCGCTAAGCTAGGCGCCAAGCCAAGCGCTAGGTCAAGCGCCAAACCAAGCGCCAAGCCAAGCGCCAAGCCAAGCGCCAAGCCACGCGCCAAGCCAAACGCGATGTCAAGCAGTAACCCAAGCGCCAAGTTAAGCGCCAAGCGCCAAGCCTAGCCCCAAGCCAAGCGCCAAACCAAGCGCCAAGCCACGTGCCAAGCCAATCGCCAAGCCCAGCGCCACGCCAAGCGTGAAGCCAGGAGCCAAACCAAACGGCCAGCCAAGCGCCAAGCGAAGCGCCAAGTCAAGCTCCAAACCAAGCGCAAAGCCAAGCGCCAAGCCAAGCGCCAAGCCAAGCGCCAAGCCAAGCGCCAAAATAGGCGCTAACCTAAGCACCAAGCCACACGCCAAACCAAGCACCAAGCCACACGCCAAGCCAAGTGCCAAGCCAAGCGCTAAGCCAAGCGCCGAGCCAAGCGCCAAGCCAAGCGTCAAGCCAAGCGACAAGCCAAGCGCCAAGCCAAGCGCAAAAATAGGCGCTAAATTAACCGCTAAACCTAGCGCCAAGCTACGCGCCAACAAGACCACCAAGAAAAGCGCCAAGCCAAGCCCCAAGCCAAGCGGCAAGCCAAGCGCCAAGCAACGCGCCAACAAAAGCGCCAAGCCAAGCGCCAAGCCAAGCGCCAAACCAAGTGCCAAGCCACGCGCCAAAAAAAGCGCCAAGCCAAGCGCCAAGCCAAGCGCCAAACCACGCTTTAAGGAAAGCGCCAAGCCAAGCGACAAGCAACGCGCCAAGCCAAGCGCCAAGCCAAGCTGCAAACCAAGCGCAAAGCCAAGCGCCAAGGCAACCGCCAAGCCAAACGTTAAGCCAACCGCTATACCAAGCGCAAAGCCAAGCGTCAAGGGGAGCGCCAAGCCAGGCGCTAAGCCAGGCGCCAAGCCAAGCGTTAGGTCAAGCGCCAAACCAAGCGCCAAGCCAAGCGCCAAGCCAAGCGCCAAGCCACGCGCCAAGCCAAACGCCATGTCAAGCAGTAACCCAAGCGCCAAGTTAAGCGCCAAGCGCCAAGCCTAGCCCTAAGCCAGGGGCATGGTGTGTATACACGCAGGGGTAGATGATGCGTCACTTATTTAGCCAAAAGCCTCTCTCTACCCAAGAGTGTCGTGCGTGGTGAAGAGCCACATCCTCCACGAGGTTTGCCCTGGTGCCCTTAGGGGTGCAAAACACGACATATCTAGAGGAGTAAACCTCGATAATAAATCCTGTTCCGAGACTGGGTAACCAATCCTAGTGGAGAGACAGAAAAGCTGGCAGCTAGCTCTAAAATGCAGGCAAAGACCCCGGATATGACTATGGAAGATTACAATGAGAGTAAACAGTTTACGGTGCAGGGGCTCGGATCCCCAGTACCGGTCGGATCTGGAAGTGATGAAGCAGGCTTCCCCCGACCGTCAGCCAACAACTGCAACGAAGAACCCATAGTATCCCTGGTGGGTGACCAGGCCGGGATTACAAAACTTGCTACTGGAATTTTTGCAATTGCAGACCCATTTAAAAGAAGGGACAGCATAACAAGATCGCCACCATCATGCACAACAGGGTCGGATGGTGAAATTGTGAGAAGAACCGATATAGAAGCAAAAAAGGCAACAACCGTGTTGGAACAGCAGGAATATGTGTCTGGAAGAGCTAGAATAACAAGCAGAACACCAGCAAGAGAAGGAAGAAGGACTTCTTCCCTACCAGAATTCCCATATGATATGGACACAAATGAAACTGGGGGGAAGAGGGAAAACAAAAGGAAGAGAATGGAGACCCCGACAAGAACAGAAATGGAGGAGCAAGTGGAGAAAATAGTGAAGGAAAGGAAAAAGGAATACGAAATGCATATGGTATGCTTGGAAAAAATGATGAAAGACATAGAAAAGCTGAACAAACTAATAGCAGATAACGCGAACACGAAAAAAGAGATAAAGGAAGCGGGACAAAGACTAAGCGGATACTCTAAAAAGATGAAAACGTTAGCTGCCCTAACATCTGCCGAAAAATTGTTTGAGGAAATTAAAGATGCAGTGATAAAAGACACAGGAAGGCGGTTGGAAGAAACAACAAAAGAAATGAGTACCCAAACAGAAAGTAAGCAAGCACAGGAGAAACACGCTTTAATAAAGAAAATTGAAGAGACGCTAGAGGGCGAACCCGATGAACAATGTCTGCGAGAGATATTGCAGCTGAAGTGGCCAGAGGAAACCTTCAAGAAGAGTAAACTTGTCAAATGGGACACGGAACAAAAGTCTCAAAAAGATCTCATAATAATTATGAATAAGGGAGAAGACTTTGACAACAACCGGCACATTAAAAGAGCCATGGAAGCGCACCCACAACTAGAGGCTGAGCTAAGGGAGAAGGAAATAGAACCAGGAAAACCTGTGTGTAGTGTGACCAGAAATGGACTCATAATGGGAAACGGACAATTTCGTGATGGTAAGGAAAGGCACCTATATGCAGTGGTGGTTGAGGAAGGAGGAAACATTAACGACATGGCAGGCCTACGTGCCTCCTTCCAAAGGATACAAGAGATAAATAAAGGAAAAGGAAATGACGAGATAACATGCATCATTACCAATGCAGTAAATGAAACAGCCACAAGAAAGATGGCGGAATATGTCTTTAGGAGAGATGGCCCACAGTTAAACATCTATAGTAATGGAAAACAACTGACCAAATATAGCGACAAAGACGGTAACCAAGAAATGACGATGGTAACAAATCGTAAAAATACGGAAACAATCATCTTAAAGCCGACAACAGGTACCTCTTACGCTGACATAATAAAAAATATGAAAAGGCAGGTGGATGCAAAAGACGTATTGGTGAATAGCATAAGCAAAACCGAAAATGGAAGTATACAACTTAAAATCAAAGGGAAGAAGGAAGACACCACGAAAGCGTTCAAAGAACTACTGACAAAAAAAAATGGAAAACATGGCGGAAATCGTGACAAAAGAAAGAAAGCGAACAATAATAATACTGGATATCGATGAAGCGGTAACAGAACCTGAAATCTGGGAGGTCCTAAACAAAGAGACAGGTAATGAGATAGGCACCAGCACGTTAAAGATATCGGACAAAGCTAACAAAATGGGAATGAAGTATGCCTTCCTTACAACAAACCAGAATAAGGCAACACAACTACTGGCAAAAAAGAGAATTGGAGAAGGATGGAATAGATGGAGGGTAAAGGAAGTAATGATGCCTCCAAGATGCTATAAATGCCATAAAATTGGACACACCGCCAAAAGCTGCAAAGAAAAGGAAGGGAAAGAACTTTGTCACAAATGTGGAGAAACAGGACACAAAATTAAAACCTGTAACAATGAACCAGCCTGCTATCTATGCAAGGAAAAGGGCCACAAATCCGAGACAATGAGATGCCCTGTATATCATAAAATGGTACAGGAGTTGAGGACGAAGGGTGCGACCTCAACAAGCAGATAAAATGAAAATAATGCAAGTAAATCTAAACAGGAGCAAAAGAGCGACGGACCTGTTTAGACATAACTGTGCCATGGAAGACGTGAACCTAGCCCTAGTGTCGGAACCAAATCGAAATATGGCAAAAAGTTCTAGAAGATGGATCTTGGACAAAAATGAGGATGCAGCGGTATACATACCAAATAAAAGAATCAAAATATCAAAAACTGGGGGTGGCAACGGATACATATGGGTTAAAACAGACGAATTAACTATATACTCCTGTTACATATCCCCAAATGTGAATGTAGAACAGTTTGAGCAATACCTGACTGAACTGGGACTAAACACCGGAGATGAGAGGAAGAAAATCATAATCGGGGGAGACTTCAATGCGAAAGCATACAGATGGGGATCCCCAAGAGAAAACCATAAGGGTGCCATATTGACCGAATGGATAGACCAATATGAATTCTGCGTATTAAACCAGGGCAATACGCCGACTTTTGAAAGAAACAACAGCACTTCCTATATCGATGTGACTATGTGTTCTGAAGGTATAGTGGGAAACATCAAAGGATGGCACGTGGGGGACGAAGAAAACCTAAGCGACCATAAGAACATACACATAGAAGTCGGAGACGAGCTAACAAGCCTCAGGCAACAGCATGATGTCAGGAAGGGCTGGATCTTCAAGAGGGAAATGATCGAAGCTCTCATAGGAAAGATAGATGAAGAAATAGAAAAAGAAAACTATGAGTACACAGTTAAAAATCTCATGAACACCATCGAAAGCGCATGCAATAACACCTTTCGAAAGAAAGGCTTAAATACCAAGAGACAACAGGCATATTGGTGGAATAACGAAATTAACGAGCTGCGACGTGCCTGCCTAAGAGCAAAACGACTAGTAACAAGAATCAACAGAGACGATAATGCGGACGAGGATCTGAAATTAGAAAAACAACAAAACTATAGAGAAAGAAAGCTAGCTCTTAAAAAAACTATCAAGAATGCCAAGAAGCAGGCATGGTGCACCCTCTGCGAAGATATAGACAAAGATTTATGGGGCACAGGATATAAAATAGTAACTGGAGTGCTGGGCCTACGCACGCCGCTTACCATGACAGATGAAGAACAACAGCAGGTGGCACAGGAATTATTTCCAAGTTACAGAAGAAAGGTATGACCAGCAATGCAAGTAAAGCCCGATGAAATACCCACGTGCACAACCGATAAAATTAGAGAAGCAGGAAGAAAAATGAAACCGGGCAAAGCGGCGGGCCCAGACGGAATACCACCAGAAGTGGTCAAGGCAATAACAGAGAGAAGACCAGAACTGTGCTGTAAGGTTATGGATTCGCTGCTGAAGGAAGGTAACTTTCCAACAGAATGGAAAGTAGGCAGATTGATACTAATCGAAAAGCCGAATCAACCAGGAGAAAGAAAGACGTACAGACCTCTCTGTCTCCTAAATACTATGGGAAAGCTATTTGAACAGTTGCTAAACAGAAGACTTCTGGATGAAATAGAGAGAAATGGCGGACTAGCAGAAATGCAATATGGGTTTAGAGAAGGAAGATCCACGGTAGACGCAATAGCAAAAGTACTGAATATAGGAATGGAGGCCAATAGACAACGCAAAAATGAATATGCTGTATTGGTAACATTAGACGTTCGGAACGCATTCAATACGGTACCATGGGAGGGAATAATAGAGGAATTAAAAAAAACAAGTGGCTCCTTACTTAGTAAACGTAATATGCAGGTACCTCCAAAACAGAAGGATACAGGTAGGAGAGAGTTCCAGTCTGGACATGACATGTGGAGTCCCCCAGGGATCCGTCCTCGGCCCAACATTGTGGAACCTGTACTATGACGAAGTACTAAGGCAGGAACTACCTAACGGAACATCGCTCGTGGGTTACGCCGACGATCTGGCGCTGGTGGTGTGCGGAAAAAATAAAACAGAAATTGAAGAGAACATAGAGTGGGCTATATTCAAGGTTGAACAGTGGATGGAGAAGAAAGGCCTTCAACTTGCCTCGCACAAAACCGAAATAGTGGTGCTATCTGGAAAAAATACCTTAAAACAAGTAGAAATAAATATGGGAAACATTGAAATTACAAGCCAACAATGTCTTAAGTACTTGGGCGTGGTTCTCGGCAGAAATATGAACATGGGGTGCCACATACAAAAGATAGTTAAAAAGGCGGAGGGGGCCGCAGCAGCTCTCGCCCGATTAATGCCAAATAAAGGAGGAGCAAGGGCAGGACGCAGAAAAGTGATAGCCTCGGCTGTGAGCTCTATTCTACTATATGCAGCTCCAGTATGGGCCAATTTTGCGTTAATGAATAAATACAGGAAAATGCTGGAAAGAGTACAGAGGAAATTAGCAATAAGAATCGCAAGCGCTTACCGAACTGCGTCTGCGAGAGCGATTCAGGTAGTAGCTGGAGTGATCCCCATCCACTTATTAGTGGCCGAACGATCATACGCAAACGGGGCAAACCGAAGGCAACAGAAAAAAGAAGCGAGAGAGGAAACTTTCCGTAAATGGCAAGAAGAATGGAGACAGCAAGGACAAACGGCCGAGTGGACAAGGAAGTTAATAGTAGACGTAAAATCCTGGGTGACAAGAGAGCACGGAGAAGTGAGCTACTACTTAACGCAATTTCTAACTGGACATGGAAGCTTCCAAACGTACCTCTACAGAATGAAACTCTCGAACACGGAGAGCTGCGTGTACTGCGGTGAACGGGACACTCCACAACATACCATACTGGAGTGCAACAGATGGCAAGAAATAAGAAATAGAGCGACACGTGGAATTGGAGAGGAAATGACAACGGGAAACATAATAAACATTATGCTCGATAGCGAAGAAAAGTGGACCACGATAGAGACCGCAGTAAAGGCCATCATGAAAACAAAAGAAGACGAAGAAAGGGCGAGACAACAGGAACAACACTAAAAGACGAACGGAGTAAGTCTCAATGAAGCAATGCTGAATGGCGATTCCGTTGAGACATACGAAGCGAAGGGGGGGGTTTTAGTCGGTAGGCAATTGAACCATTTTACTAATCGAATCCGACACTCCTTAGGGACTATTACCTAAGAGTCTTTTGAAGATTTCCACCTCCTTCAATCAAGAAAAAAAAAAAAAAAAAAAAAGCCCCAAGCCAAGCGCCAAACCAAGAGCCAAGCCACGTGCCAAGCCAATCGCCAAGCCCAGCGCCACGCCAAGCGTGAAGCCAGAAGCCAAACCAAACGGCCAGCCAAGCGCCAAGCAAAGCGCCAAGTCAAGCTCCAAACCAAGCGCAAAGCCAAGCGCCAAGCCAAGCGCCAAAATAGGCGCTAACCTAAGCACCAAGCCACACGCCAAACCAAGCACCAAGCCACACGCCAAGCCAAGTGCCAAGACAAGCGCTAAGCCAAGCGCCGAGCCAAGCGCCAGGCCAAGCGTCAAGCCAAGCGACAAGCCAAGCGCCAAGCCAAGCGCCAAAATAGGCGATAACCCAAGCACCAAGCCACACGCTAAGCCAAGTGCCAAGCCAAGCGCTAAGCTAAGCGCCAAACCAAGCGCCAAGCCAAGCGCCAAGATATGCGCCCAGCCAAGCGCCAAGCCACGCGCCAAGAAAAGCGAAAAACCATGCGCCAAGCCAAACGCAAAGCCAAGCGCCATGCCAAGCGCCAACCCACGCACCAAACAGAACGCCAAGCCATGCGCCAAGCCAAGCGCCAAGCCAAGCGCCTAGCCAAGCACTACGCCTCGCACCAAGTCACGCGCCAAGAAAAGCGCTAAGCCAAGCGATAAACCACGCTCCAAAAAAGCGGCAAGCCAAGCGACAAGCCACGCGCCTAGAAAGCGCTAAGCCAAGCGTCCAGCCAAGCGCTAAGCCAAGCGCCAAAGAGAGCGCCAAGCCATGCGCCAAGCCAAGCGCCAAGCCAAGAGCCAAGCCAAGCGCCAAGCTACGCGCCAAGAAAGCGCAAAGCCAAGGCAAAAGCCACGCGTGAAGAAAGCGCCAAGCCAAGCGTTAAGAAGAGCGCCAAGCCACGCGCCAAGCCAAGCGCCAAGCCACGCGCCAAGAAGAGCGCCACGACATGCGCCAAGGAAAGCGCCAAGCTAAGCGACAAGCCACGCGCCAAGCCACGCGCTAGGAAAAGCGCCAACCCAAGCGATAAGCCACGCGCCAAGCCACGCGCCAGGAAAAGCGCCAACCCAAGCGATAAGCCAAGCGCCAAGCCACGCGCCAAGCCAGGCGGCAAGAGAAGCGTTAAGCCACGCGCCACGGAAAGCGCCAACCCCAGCGATAAGCCACGCGCCAAGCCACGCGCCAAAAAAAGCGCTAAGCCAAGCGACAAACCACGCGCCAAAAAAAGCGCCAAGCCAAGCGTTAAGCCAAGCGTTGAGCTAAACGCCAAGAAAAGCTAGAAACCAAGCGCCAAACCTAGCGACTAGCCACGTGCCAAGAAAAGCGTCAAACCAAGCGCCAAGCCACGCGCCAAGGAGAGCGCCACGCCATGCGCCAAACCGCGCGCCAAGAAAAGAGCCAACAAAAGCGCCAAGCCAAGCGCCAAATCAAACAGCAAGCCAAACGCCAAGCCACGCGCAAAAAAAAGGGCCAAGCCAAGCGCCAATCCAAGCGCCAAGCCAAGCGCCAGGCCAAGCGAAAAGCCAAACGCCCAGCCAAGCGCCAAGCCACGCGCCAAGCCAAGCTCCCAGCCAAGCGCCAAGCCACGCGCCAAAGAGAGCGCTAAGCCATGCGCCAAGCCAAGCGCCAAGTTACGCGCCAAACGAAGCGCCAAGCCAAGCGCCAAGCCAAGTGCCAAACCAAGCGCCAAGCCAAGCGCCAAGCCAAGTGCCAAACCAAGCACCAAGCCAAGCGCCAAGCCAAGTGCCAAGCCACCCGCCAAAAAAAACGCCAAGGAAAGCACCAAGCCAAGCGACAAGCTACGCGCAAAGAAAAGCGCCAAGCCAAGCGCCAAACCAAGCACCAAGCCAAGCGCCAAGCCAAGTGCCAAGCCACCCGCCAAAAAAAACGCCAAGGAAAGCGCCAAGCCAAACGTCAAGAAAAGCGCAAAGTGCCCAGCCGAGCGCCAAGCCACGCGCCAAGCCACGCGTCAAGAAAAGCGCCAAGCCACGCGCCAAGCGAAGCGCCAAGCCACGCGCCAAGAAAACGCCAAGCCAAGCGACAAGCCACGCGCCAAGAAAGCGCCATGCCCAGCGCCAAGCCAGACGCCAAGCCAAGCGCCCAGCCAAGCGCCAAGCCACGCGCCAAGAAGAGCGCCAAGCTATGCGCCAAGCCAAGCGACAAGAAAAGCGCAAAGAAAGCGCCAAGCCAAGCGTCCAGCCAAGCGCCAAGCCACGCGCCAAGAAAAGCTCCAAACCAAGCGCCAAGGCAAGCGCCAAGCCAAGCGCCAAGCCAAGCGCCAAGCCACGCGCCAAGCCACGCAATAAGAAAAGCGCAAAGCCAAGCGCCTAGCCACATGCCAAGCCAAGTGCCAAGATAAGCGCCAAGCCACGCACCAAGGAGAGCGCAAAGCTATGCGCCAAGACAAGCGACAAGCCATGCGCAAAAAAAGCGCTAAGCCAAGCGTCCAGCCAAGCGTCCAGCCAAGCGCCAAGCCACGCAATAAGAAAAGCGCAAAGCCAAGCGCCTAGCCACATGCCAAGCCACGCGCCAAGAAAAGCTCCAAACCAAGCGCCAGGGCAAGCGCCAAGCCAAGCGCCAAGCCAAGCACCAAGCCAAGCGCCAAGCCAAGTGCCAAGCCACCCGCCAAAAAAAACGCCACGGAAAGCGCCAAGCCAAACGTCAAGCCAAGCGCAAAGCGCCCAGCCGAGCGCCAAGCCACGCGCCAAGCCACGCGTCAAGAAAAGCGCCAAGCCACGCGCCAAGCCAAGCGCCAACCCACGCGCCAAGAAAACGCCAAGCCAAGCGACAAGCCATGCGCCAAGAAAGCGCCATGCCCAGCGCCAAGCCAAACGCCAAGCCAAGCGCCCAGCCAAGCGCCAAGCCACGCGCCAAGAAGAGTGCCAAGCTATGCGCCAAGCCAAGCGACAAGCCAAGCGCAAAGAAAGCGCCAAGCTAAGCGTCCAGCCAAGCGCCAAGCCGCGCAATAAGAACAGCGCAAAGCCAAGCGTCCAGCCAAGCGCCAAGCCGCGCAATAAGAAAAGCGCAAAGCCAAGCGCCTAGCCACATGCCAAGCCACGCGCCAAGAAAAGCTCCAAACCAAGCGCCAAGGCAAGCGCCAAGCCAAGCGCCAAGCCAAGCGCCAAGCCACGCGCCAAGCCACGCAATAAGAAAATCGCAAAGCCAAGCGCCTAGCCACATGCCAAGCCAAGTGCCAAGATAAGCGCCAAGCCACGCACCAAGGAGAGCGCCAAGCTATGCGCCAAGCCAAGCGACAAGCCAAGCGCAAAAAAAGCGCTAAGCCAAGCGTCCAGCCAAGCGTCCAGCCAAGCGCCAAGCCACGCAATAAGAAAAGCGCAAAGCCAAGCGCCAAGCCAAGAGCCAAGCCACGCGCGAAACCAAGCGCCAAGCCACGCGCCAAGCCACGCAATAAGAAAAACGCAAAGCCAAGCGCCAAGCCACATGCCAAGCCACGCGCCAAACCACGCGCCAAAAAAAGTGCAAAAAAAAAGCGCCAATCCAAGCGCCAAGCTAAGCGCCAATGAGAGCGCTAAGCCAAGCGACAATCCACGCGCCAAGCCACCCGCCAAGCTAAGCGCCAAGCCACGCGCCCAACCAAGCGCCAAGACACGCGCCAAGAAGAGCGTAAAGCCATGCGCCAAGCCAAGCGCCAAGCCAAGCTCCCAGCCAAGCGCAAAGCCACGCGCCAAACCACGCGCTAAGAAAAAAGCAAAGCCAAGCGCCAAACCACGCGTGGCTTGTCGCTTGGCTTCGCGCTTTTCTTGGCGCGTGGCTTGGCTCTTGGCTTGGCGCTTATCTTGGCGCTTGGCCTGGCGCATAGCTTGGCGCTCTCCTTGGCGCGTGGCTTGGCGCGTGGTATGGCGCTTGGCTGGACGCTTGGCTTGGCGCTTGGCTTGGCGCTTGGTTTGGCGCTTTTCTTGGCGCGTGGCTTGGCATGTGGCTTGGCGCTTGGCTTTGCGCTTTTCTTATTGCGTGGCTGGCGCGTGGCTTGGCGCTTGGTTTCGCGCGTGGCTTGGCTCTTGGCTTGGCGCTTGGCTTTGCGCTTTTCTTATTGCGTGGCTTGGCGCGTGGGTTGGCGCTTGGCTTGGCGCTTGGCTTGGCGCTTGCCCTGGCGCTTGGTTTGGAGCTTTTCTTGGCGCGTGGCTTGGCATGTGGCTAGGCGCTTGGCTTTGCGCTTTTCTTATTGCGTGGCTTGGCGCTTGGCTGGACGCTTGGCTGGACGCTTGGCTTGGCGCTTTTTTTGCGCATGGCTTGTCGCTTGGCTTGGCGCATAGCTTGGCGCTCTCCTTGGTGCGTGGCTTGGCGCTTATCTTGGCACTTGGCTTGGCATGTGGCTAGGAGCTTGGCTTTGCCCTTTTCTTATTGCGTGGCTTGGCGCGTGGCTTGGCGCTTGGCTTGGCGCTTGCCTTGGCGCTTGGTTTGGAGCTTTTCTTGGCGCGTGGCTTGGCATGTGGCTAGGCGCTTGGCTTTGCGCTTTTCTTATTGCGCGGCTTGGCGCTTGGCTGGACGCTTGGCTTGGGGCTTTCTTTGCGCATGGCTTGTCGCTTGGCTTGGCGCATAGCTTGGCGCTCTTCTTGGCGCGTGGCTTGGCGCTTGGCTGGGCGCTTGGCTTGGCGTTTGGCTTGGCGCTGGGCATGGCGCTTTCTTGGCGCGTGGCTTGTCGCTTGGCTTGGCGTTTTCTTGGCGCGTGGCTTGGCGCTTGGCTTGGCGCGTGGCTTGACGCTTTTCTTGACGCGTGGCTTGGCGCGTGGCTTGGCGCTCGGCTGGGCGCTTTGCGCTTGGCTTGACGTTTGGCTTGGCGCTTTCCTTGGCGTTTTTTTTGGCGGGTGGCTTGGCACTTGGCTTGGCGCTTGGCTTGGCGCTTTTCTTGGCGCGTAGCTTGTCTCTTGGCTTGGTGTTTTTCTTGGCGCGTGGCTTGGCACTTGACTTGGCGCTTGGCTTGGCGCTTCGTTTGGCGCGTAACTTGGCGCTTGGCTTGGCGCACGGCTTAGCGCTCTCTTTGGCGCGTGGCTTGGCGCTTGGCTTGGCGCTTGGCCTGGCGCTTGGCTTGGCGCTTGGATTGGCGCTTGGCTTGGCCCTTTTTTTTGCGCGTGGCTTGGCGTTTGGCTTGCTGTTTGATTTGGCGCTTGGCTTGGCGCTTTTGTTGGCTCTTTTCTTGGCGCGCGGTTTGGCGCTTGGCTTGGCACTTGGCTTGGCGCTTGGTTTGGCGCATGGCGTGGCGCTCTCCTTGGCGCGTAACTTGGCGCTTGGTTTGACGCTTTTCTTGGCACGTGGCTAGTCGCTAGGTTTGGCGCTTGGTTTCTAGCTTTTCTTGGCGTTTAGCTCAACGCTTGGCTTAACGCTTGGCTTGGCGCTTTTTTTGGCGCGTGGTTTGTCGCTTGGCTTAGCGCCTTTCTTGGCGCGTGGCTTGGCGCGTGGCTTATCGCTTGGGTTGGCGCTTTCCTTGGCGCGTGGCTTAACGCTTCTCTTGCCGCCTGGCTTGGCGCGTGGCTTGGCGCTTGGCTTATCGCTTGGGTTGGCGCTTTTCCTGGAGCGTGGCTTGGCGCGTGGTTTATCGCTTGGGTTGGCGCTTATCCTGGCGCGTGGCTTAGCGCGTGGCTTGGCGCTTAACTTGGCGCGTGGCTTCGCGCTCTTCTTAACGCTTGGCTTGGCGCTTTCTTGGCGCGTAGCTTGGCGCTTGGCTTGGCTCTTGGCTTGGCGCTTGGCTTGGCGCATGGCTTGGCGCTCTCTTTGGCGCTTGGCTTAGCGCTTGGCTGGACGCTTGGCTTAGCGCTTTCTTGGCGCGTGGCTTGTCGCTTGGCTTGCCGCTTTTTTGGAGAGTGGTTTATCGCTTGGCTTAGCGCTTTTCTTGGCGTGTGACTTGGTGCGAGGCGTAGTGCTTGGCTAGGCGCTTGGCTTGGCGCTTGGCTTGGCGCATGGCTTGGCGCTCTCTTTGGTGCGTGGGTTGGCGCTTGGCATGGCGCTTGGCTTTGCGTTTGGCTTGGCGCATGGTTTTTCGCTTTTCCTGGCGCGTGGCTTGGCGTTTGGCTTGGCATTTGGCTTGGCGCTTGGCTTGGCGCTTTCCTTGGCGCGTGGCTTGGCGCATGGCTTGGCGCTTTTCTTGGCGCGTGGCTTGGCGCTTGGCTTGGCGTTTGGCTTGACGCGTGGCTTGGCCCATGGCTTGGCGCTTTTTTTGGCGCGTGATTTGGTGCTTGGCTTGGCGCTTGGCTTGGCGCTTTCCTTGGCGCTTAGCTTGGCGCTTGGCTAGTCGCTTTCCTTGGCGCGTGGCTTGGCGCATGGCTTGGCGCTTTTCTTGGCGCGTGGCTTGGCGTTTGGCTTGGCGCTTGGCTTGACGCGTGGCTTGGCCCATGGCTTGGCGCTTTTCTTGGCCCATGGTTTGGCGTTTTTCTTGGCGCGTGGCTTGGCGCTTGGCTTGGCGTTTGGCTTGGCGCGTGGCTTGGCGCTTGGCTTGGCGCTCTCCTTGGCACGTGGATTAACGCTTGGCTTGGCGCTTGGCTTGGCGCTTTCTTTGGCGCGTGGTTTGGCGCATGGCTTGGCGCTTTTCTTGGCGGGTGGCTTATCGCTTGGCTTGGCGCTCTCTTTGGCGCGTGGCCTAACGCTTGGCTTGGCGCGTGGCTTGGCGCTTTTCTTGGCGCGTGGCTTGGCGCTTGGCTTGGCGCTTGGCTTGGCGCTTTCCTTGGCGCGTGGCTTGGCGCATGGTTTGGCGGTTTTCTTGGCGCGTGGCTTGGCGCTTTTCTTGGCGTTTGGCTTGGCATTTGGTTTGGCGCTTGGCTTGGCGCTTTTCTTGGCGCGTGGCTTGGCGCATGGCTTGGCGCTTTTCTTGGCGCGTGGCTTGGCGCTAAGCGACAAGCCACGCGCCAAGCCACGCGCTAGGAAAAGCGCCAACCCAAGCGATAAGCCACGCGCCAAGCCACGCGCCAGGAAAAGCGCCAACCCAAGCGATAAGCCAAGCGCCAAGCCACGCGCCAAGCCAGGCGGCAAGAGAAGCGTTAAACCACGCGCCACGGAAAGCGCCAACCCCAGCGATAAGCCACGCGCCAAGCCACGCGCCAAAAAAAAGCGCTAAGCCAAGCGACAAACCACGCGCCAAAAAAAGCGCCAAGCCAAGCGTTAAGCCAAGCGTTGAGCTAAACGCCAAGAAAAGCTAGAAACCAAGCGCCAAACCTAGCGACTAGCCACGTGCCAAGAAAAGCGTCAAACCAAGCGCCAAGCCACGCGCCAAGGAGAGCGCCACGCCATGCGCCAAACCAAGCGCCAAGCCAAGTGCCAAGCCAAGCGCCAAACCGCGCGCCAAGAAAAGAGCCAACAAAAGCGCCAAGCCAAGCGCCAAATCAAACAGCAAGCCAAACGCCAAGCCACGCGCAAAAAAAAGGGCCAAGCCAAGCGCCAATCCAAGCGCCAAGCCAAGCGCCAGGCCAAGCGAAAAGCCAAACGCCCAGCCAAGCGCCAAGCCACGCGCCAAGCCAAGCTCCCAGCCAAGCGCCAAGCCACGCGCCAAAGAGAGCGCTAAGCCATGCGCCAAGCCAAGCGCCAAGTTACGCGCCAAACGAAGCGCCAAGCCAAGCGCCAAGCCAAGTGCCAAACCAAGCGCCAAGCCAAGCGCCAAGCCAAGTGCCAAACCAAGCACCAAGCCAAGCGCCAAGCCAAGTGCCAAGCCACCCGCCAAAAAAAACGCCAAGGAAAGCACCAAGCCAAGCGACAAGCTACGCGCAAAGAAAAGCGCCAAGCCAAGCGCCAAACCAAGCACCAAGCCAAGCGCCAAGCCAAGTGCCAAGCCACCCGCCAAAAAAAACGCCAAGGAAAGCGCCAAGCCAAACGTCAAGCCAAGCGCAAAGTGCCCAGCTGAGCGCCAAGCCACGCGCCAAGCCACGCGTCAAGAAAAGCGCCAAGCCACGCGCCAAGCCAAGCGCCAAGCCACGCGCCAAGAAAACGCCAAGCCAAGCGACAAGCCACGCGCCAAGAAAGCGCCATGCCCAGCGCCAAGCCAGACGCCAAGCCAAGCGCCCAGCCAAGCGCCAAGCCACGCGCCAAGAAGAGCGCCAAGCTATGCGCCAAGCCAAGCGACAAGAAAAGCGCAAAGAAAGCGCCAAGCCAAGCGTCCAGCCAAGCGCCAAGCCGCGCAATAAGAAAAGCGCAAAGCCAAGCGTCCAGCCAAGCGCCAAGCCGCGCAATAAGAAAAGCGCAAAGCCAAGCGCCTAGCCACATGCCAAGCCACGCGCCAAGAAAAGCTCCAAACCAAGCGCCAAGGCAAGCGCCAAGCCAAGCGCCAAGCCAAGCGCCAAGCCACGCGCCAAGCCACGCAATAAGAAAAGCGCAAAGCCAAGCGCCTAGCCACATGCCAAGCCAAGTGCCAAGATAAGCGCCAAGCCACGCACCAAGGAGAGCGCAAAGCTATGCGCCAAGACAAGCGACAAGCCATGCGCAAAAAAAGCGCTAAGCCAAGCGTCCAGCCAAGCGTCCAGCCAAGCGCCAAGCCACGCAATAAGAAAAGCGCAAAGCCAAGCGCCTAGCCACATGCCAAGCCACGCGCCAAGAAAAGCTCCAAACCAAGCGCCAGGGCAAGCGCCAAGCCAAGCGCCAAGCCAAGCACCAAGCCAAGCGCCAAGCCAAGTGCCAAGCCACCCGCCAAAAAAAACGCCACGGAAAGCGCCAAGCCAAACGTCAAGCCAAGCGCAAAGCGCCCAGCCGAGCGCCAAGCCACGCGCCAAGCCACGCGTCAAGAAAAGCGCCAAGCCACGCGCCAAGCCAAGCGCCAACCCACGCGCCAAGAAAACGCCAAGCCAAGCGACAAGCCATGCGCCAAGAAAGCGCCATGCCCAGCGCCAAGCCAAACGCCAAGCCAAGCGCCCAGCCAAGCGCCAAGCCACGCGCCAAGAAGAGTGCCAAGCTATGCGCCAAGCCAAGCGACAAGCCAAGCGCAAAGAAAGCGCCAAGCTAAGCGTCCAGCCAAGCGCCAAGCCGCGCAATAAGAACAGCGCAAAGCCAAGCGTCCAGCCAAGCGCCAAGCCGCGCAATAAGAAAAGCGCAAAGCCAAGCGCCTAGCCACATGCCAAGCCACGCGCCAAGAAAAGCTCCAAACCAAGCGCCAAGGCAAGCGTCAAGCCAAGCGCCAAGCCAAGCGCCAAGCCACGCGCCAAGCCACGCAATAAGAAAAGCGCAAAGCCAAGCGCCTAGCCACATGCCAAGCCAAGTGCCAAGATAAGCGCCAAGCCACGCACCAAGGAGAGCGCCAAGCTATGCGCCAAGCCAAGCGACAAGCCATGCGCAAAAAAAGCGCTAAGCCAAGCGTCCAGCCAAGCGTCCAGCCAAGCGCCAAGCCACGCAATAAGAAAAGCGCAAAGCCAAGCGCCAAGCCAAGAGCCAAGCCACGCGCGAAACCAAGCGCCAAGCCACGCGCCAAGCCACGCAATAAGAAAAACGCAAAGAAAAGCGCCAAGCCACATGCCAAGCCACGCGCCAAACCACGCGCCAAAAAAAGTGCAAAAAAAAGCGCCAATCCAAGCGCCAAGCTAAGCGCCAATGAGAGCGCTAAGCCAAGCGACAATCCACGCGCCAAGCCACCCGCCAAGCTAAGCGCCAAGCCACGCGCCCAACCAAGCGCCAAGACACGCGCCAAGAAGAGCGTAAAGCCATGCGCCAAGCCAAGCGCCAAGCCAAGCTCCCAGCCAAGCGCAAAGCCACGCGCCAAACCACGCGCTAAGAAAAAAGCAAAGCCAAGCGCCAAACCACGCGTGGCTTGTCGCTTGGCTTCGCGCTTTTCTTGGCGCGTGGCTTGGCTCTTGGCTTGGCGCTTATCTTGGCGCTTGGCCTGGCGCATAGCTTGGCGCTCTCCTTGGCGCGTGGCTTGGCGCGTGGCATGGCGCTTGGCTGGACGCTTGGCTTGGCGCTTGGCTTGGCGCTTGGTTTGGCGCTTTCCTTGGCGCGTGGCTTGGCATGTGGCTTGGCGCTTGGCTTTGCGCTTTTCTTATAGCGTGGCTTGGCGCGTGGCTTGGCGCTTGGTTTCGCGCGTGGCTTGGCTCTTGGCTTGGCGCTTGGCTTTGCGCTTTTCTTATTGCGTGGCTTGGCGCGTGGGTTGGCGCTTGGCTTGGCGCTTGGCTTGGCGCTTGCCCTGGCGCTTGGTTTGGAGCTTTTCTTGGCGCGTGGCTTGGCATGTGGCTAGGCGCTTGGCTTTGCGCTTTTCTTATTGCGTGGCTTGGCGCTTGGCTGGACGCTTGGCTGGACGCTTGGCTTGGCGCTTTTTTTGCGCATGGCTTGTCGCTTGGCTTGGCGCATAGCTTGGCGCTCTCCTTGGTGCGTGGCTTGGCGCTTATCTTGGCACTTGGCTTGGCATGTGGCTAGGCGCTTGGCTTTGCCCTTTTCTTATTGCGTGGCTTGGCGCGTGGCTTGGCGCTTGGCTTGGCGCTTGCCTTGGCGCTTGGTTTGGAGCTTTTCTTGGCGCGTGGCTTGGCATGTGGCTAGGCGCTTGGCTTTGCGCTTTTCTTATTGCGCGGCTTGGCGCTTGGCTGGACGCTTGGCTTGGGGCTTTCTTTGCGCATGGCTTGTCGCTTGGCTTGGCGCATAGCTTGGCGCTCTTCTTGGCGCGTGGCTTGGCGCTTGGCTGGGCGCTTGGCTTGGCGTTTGGCTTGGCGCTGGGCATGGCGCTTTCTTGGCGCGTGGCTTGTCGCTTGGCTTGGCGTTTTCTTGGCGCGTGGCTTGGCGCTTGGCTTGGCCCGTGGCTTGACGCTTTTCTTGACGCGTGGCTTGGCGCGTGGCTTGGCGCTCGGCTGGGCGCTTTGCGCTTGGCTTGACGTTTGGCTTGGCGCTTTCCTTGGCGTTTTTTTGGCGGGTGGCTTGGCACTTGGCTTGGCGCTTGGCTTGGCGCTTGGCTTGGCGCTTTTCTTGGCGCGTAGCTTGTCGCTTGGCTTGGTGTTTTTCTTGGCGCGTGGCTTGGCACTTGACTTGGCGCTTGGCTTGGCGCTTCGTTTGGCGCGTAACTTGGCGCTTGGCTTGGCGCACGGCTTAGCGCTCTCTTTGGCGCGTGGCTTGGCGCTTGGCTTGGCGCTTGGCCTGGCGCTTGGCTTGGCGCTTGGATTGGCGCTTGGCTTGGCCCTTTTTTTTGCGCGTGGCTTGGCGTTTGGCTTGCTGTTTGATTTGGCGCTTGGCTTGGCGCTTTTGTTGGCTCTTTTCTTGGCGCGCGGTTTGGCGCATGGCGTGGCGCTCTCCTTGGCGCGTAACTTGGCGCTTGGTTTGACGCTTTTCTTGGCACGTGGCTAGTCGCTAGGTTTGGCGCTTGGTTTCTAGCTTTTCTTGGCGTTTAGCTCAACGCTTGGCTTAACGCTTGGCTTGGCGCTTTTTTTGGCGCGTGGTTTGTCGCTTGGCTTAGCGCCTTTCTTGGCGCGTGGCTTGGCGCGTGGCTTATCGCTTGGGTTGGCGCTTTCCTTGGCGCGTGGCTTAACGCTTCTCTTGCCGCCTGGCTTGGCGCGTGGCTTGGCGCTTGGCTTATCGCTTGGGTTGGCGCTTTTCCTGGAGCGTGGCTTGGCGCGTGGCTTATCGCTTGGGTTGGCGCTTATCCTGGCGCGTGGCTTAGCGCGTGGCTTGGCGCTTAACTTGGCGCGTGGCTTCGCGCTCTTCTTAACGCTTGGCTTGGCGCTTTCTTGGCGCGTAGCTTGGCGCTTGGCTTGGCTCTTGACTTGGCGCTTGGCTTGGCGCATGGCTTGGCGCTCTCTTTGGCGCTTGGCTTAGCGCTTGGCTGGACGCTTGGCTTAGCGCTTTCTTGGCGCGTGGCTTGTCGCTTGGCTTGCCGCTTTTTTGGAGAGTGGTTTATCGCTTGGCTTAGCGCTTTGCTTGGCGTGTGACTTGGTGCGAGGCGTAGTGCTTGGCTGGGCGCTTGGCTTGGCGCTTGGCTTGGCGCATGGCTTGGCGCTCTCTTTGGTGCGTGGGTTGGCGCTTGGCATGGCGCTTGGCTTTGCGTTTGGCTTGGCGCATGGTTTTTCGCTTTTCCTGGCGCGTGGCTTGGCGTTTGGCTTGGCATTTGGCTTGGCGCTTGGCTTGGCGCTTTCCTTGGCGCGTGGCTTGGCGCATGGCTTGGCGCTTTTCTTGGCGCGTGGCTTGGCGCTTGGCTTGGCGTTTGGCTTGACGCGTGGCTTGGCCCATGGCTTGGCGCTTTTTTTGGCGCGTGATTTGGTGCTTGGCTTGGCGCTTGGCTTGGCGCTTTCCTTGGCGCTTAGCTTGGCGCTGGGCTAGTCGCTTTCCTTGGCGCGTGGCTTGGCGCATGGCTTGGCGCTTTTCTTGGCGCGTGGCTTGGCGTTTGGCTTGGCGCTTGGCTTGACGCGTGGCTTGGCCCATGGCTTGGCGCTTTTCTTGGCCCATGGCTTGGCGTTTTTCTTGGCGCGTGGCTTGGCGCTTGGCTTGGCGTTTGGCTTGGCGCGTGGCTTGGCGCTTGGCTTGGCGTTTGGCTTGGCGCTTGGCTTAGCGCATGGTTTGGCGCTCTCCTTGGCACGTGGATTAACGCTTGGCTTGGCGCTTGGCTTGGCGCTTTCTTTGGCGCGTGGTTTGGCGCATGGCTTGGCGCTTTTCTTGGCGGGTGGCTTATCGCTTGGCTTGGCGCTCTCTTTGGCGCGTGGCCTAACGCTTGGCTTGGCGCGTGGCTTGGCGCTTTTCTTGGCGCGTGGCTTGGCGCTTGGCTTGGCGCTTTCCTTGGCGCGTGGCTTGGCGCATGGTTTGGCGGTTTTCTTGGCGCGTGGCTTGGCGCTTGGCTTGGCGTTTGGTTTGGCATTTGGTTTGGCGCTTGGCTTGGTGCTTTTCTTGGCGCGTGGCTTGGCGCATGGCTTGGCGCTTTTCTTGGCGCGTGGCTTGGCGCTTGGCTTGGCGTTTGGCTTGACGCGTGGCTTGGCCCATGGCTTGGCGCTTTTTTTGGCGCGTGATTTGGTGCTTGGCTTGGCGCTTGGCTTGGCGCTTTCCTTGGCGCTTAGCTTGGCGCTTGGCTAGTCGCTTTCCTTGGCGCGTGGCTTGGCGCATGGCTTGGCGCTTTTCTTGGCGCGTGGCTTGGCGTTTGGCTTGGCGCTTGGCTTGACGCGTGGCTTGGCCCATGGCTTGGCGCTTTTCTTGGCGCGTGGCTTGGCGCTTGGCTTGGCGCTTGGCTTGTCGCTTTCCTTGGCGCGTGGCTTGGCGCATGGTTTGGCGGTTTTCTTGGCGCGTGGCTTGGCGCTTGGCTTGGCGTTTGGCTTGGCATTTGGCTTGGCGCTTGGCTTGGCGCTTTCCTTGGCGCGTGGCTTGGCGCATGGCTTGGCGCTTTTCTTGGCGCGTGGCTTGGCGCTTGGCTTGGCGTTTGGCTTGACGCGTGGCTTGGCCCATGGCTTGGCGCTTTTTTTGGCGCGTGATTTGGTGCTTGGCTTGGCGCTTGGCTTGGCGCTTTCCTTGGCGCTTAGCTTGGCGCTTGGCTAGGCGCTTTCCTTGGCGCGTGGCTTGGCGCATGGCTTGGCGCTTTTCTTGGCGCGTGGCTTGGCTTTTGACTTTGCGCTTGGCTTGGCGTTTGGCTTGACGCGTGACTTGGCCCATGGCTTGGCGCTTTTTTTGGCGCGTGATTTGGTGCGTGGCTTGGCTTTTGGCTTGGCGCTTGGTTTAGAGCATGGTTTGGCGCTCTCCTTGGCGCGTGGCTTGGCCCATGGCTTGGCGCCTTTCTTGGGGCGTGGCTTGGCGTTTGGCTTGGCGTTTGGCTTGGCGCTTGGCTTGGCGCTTGGTTTGGCGCTTGGCTTGGCGCTTGGCTTAGCGCTGTCTTGGCGCGTGACTTGGCGCTTGGCTTGACTCTTGGCTTGGCGCTTGGCTTAGCGCATGGTTTGGCGCTCTCCTTGGCACGTGGATTAACGCTTGGCTTGGCGCTTGGCTTGGCGCTTGGCTTGGCGCTTTCTTTGGCGCGTGGCTTGATGCATGGCTTGGCGCTGTCTTGGCGCGTGGCTTGGCGCTTGGCTTGCCTCTTGGCTTGGCGCTTGGCTTAGCGCATGGTTTGGCGCTCTCCTTGGCACGTAGATTAACGCTTGGCTTGGCGCTTTCCTTTGCGCGTGGCTTGTCGCATGGCTTGGTGCTTTTCTTGGGGCGTGGCTTGGCGCTTGGCTTGGTGTTTGGCTTGGGGCTTGGCTTGGCGCTTGGCTTGGCGCTTTCATTGGCGCGTGGCTTGGCGCATGGCTTAGCGCCTTTCTTGGCGCGTGGCTTGGCGCTTGGCTTGGCGTTTGACTTGGCGCTTGGCTTGGCGCTTGGTTTGGCGCTTGGCTTGGCGCTTGGCTTGGCGCTTTCCTTGGCGCGTGGCTTGGCGTTTGGCTTGGCGTTTGGCTTGGCGTTTGGCTTGGCGCTTGGCTTGGCGCTTGGCTTGGCGCTTGGCTTGGCGTTTGGCTTGGCGCATAACTTGGCGCTTTTCTTGGCGCGTGGCTTATTGCTTGGCTTGGCGCTCTCCTTGGCGCTTGGCTTAACACTTGGCTTGGCGCGTGGCTTGGCTCTTGGCTTGGCGTTTTTCGTGGCGCGTGGCCTGGCGCTTGGCTTGGCGCTTTCCTTAGCGCGTGGCTTGGCGCGTGGCTTGGCTCTTGGCTTGGCGTTTTTCGTGGCGCGTGGCTTGGCGCTTGGCTTGGCGCTTGGCTTGGCGCATGGCTTGGCGCTTTTCTTGGCGCGTGGCTTGGCGCTTGGCTTAGCGTTTGGCTTGGCGCTTGGCTTGGCGCTTGGCTTGGCGCTTTCCTTGGCGCGTGGCTTGGCGCATGGCTTAGCGCTTTTCTTGGCGCGTGGCTTGGCGCTTGGTTTGGCGTTTGGCTTAGTGCGTGGCTTGGCGCTTGGCTGGGCGTTTGGCTTGGCGCTTGGCTTGGCGCTTAGCTTGGCTCTTGGCTTGGCGTTTTTCGTGGCGCGTGGCTTGGCGCTTGGCTTGGCGCTTGGCTTGGCGCATGGCTTGGCGCTTTTCTTGGCGCGTGGCTTGGCGCTTGGCTTGGCGTTTGGCTTGGCGCTTGGCTTGGCGCTTGGCTTGGCGCTTTCCTTGGCGCGTGGCTTGGCCCATGGCTTGGCGCTTTTTTTGGCGAGTGGCTTGGCGCTTGGTTTGGCGTTTGGCTTGGTGCGTGGCTTGGCGCTTGGCTGGGCGTTTGGCTTGGCGCTTGGTTTGGCGCTTAGCTTGGCGCTTGGCTTGACGTTTGGCTTAACGCTTTTCTTGGCGCGTGGCTTACCGTTTGGCTTGCTGCTTGGCTTGGCGCTTGGCTTGTCGCTTGACTAGACGCTTGGCTTGGCGCTTTCTTGGCGCGTGGCTTGGCACTTGGCTTGGCGTTTGGATTGGCGCTTGGCTTACCGCTTATGTTGGCGCGTTGCTTGGCGCTTGGCTTGGCGCTTGTCTTGGCTCTTGGCTTGGCATGTGGCTTAGCATTCGGCTTGGCGCTTAACCTGGCGCTTGGCTTGGCGCACGGCTTGGCGCTTTTCCTGGCGCTTGGCTTGGCGCATGGCTTGGCGCATGGCTTGGCGCTTTCCTCGGCGCGTGGCTTGGCGCTTGGCTTGGCGCTTGGCTTGGCGCTTGGCTTGGCGCTTGGCTTGGCGCTTGGCTTGGCGCTTTTTTTGGCGCGTGGCTTGGCGCGTGGTTTATCGCTTGGCTTGGCGATCTCCTTGGCGCGTGGCTTAATGCTTGTCTTGGCGCTTTGCTTGGCGCTTTTTTTGTCGCGTGGCTTCTCGCGTGGTTTATCGCTTGTCTTGGCGCTCTCCTTGGCGCGTGGCTTAACGCTTGGCTTGGCGCGTTGCTTGTCGCTTGGCTTGGCGCTTTTCTTGGCTCGTGGCTTGGCGCTTGGCTTGGCGCTTTTTTTGGCGCGTGGCTTGGCGTGTGGCTTGTCGCTTGGCTTGGCGCTCTCCTTGGCGCATGGCGTGGTGCTTGTCTTGGCGCGTGGCTTGGTGCTTGGCTTGGCGCTTGGCTTGGCGCTTTCTTGGCGCGTGGCTTGGCGCTTGGCTTAGCTCTTGGCTTGGCCTTTGGCTTGGCGCATCTCTTGGCGCACTACCTGGCGCGTGGCTTTACGCTTGGCTGGACGCTTGACTTGGCGCTTTCTTGGCGCGTGGTTTGTTGCTTGGCTTAGCGCTCCGTTTGGCGCATAGCTTGGCGCTCTCCTTGGCGCGTGGCTTGGCGGTTGGCTAGACGCTCGGTTTGACGCTTGGCTTGGAGCATGGCTTAGCGCTTTTCTTGGCGATTGGCTTGGCGTTTGGCTTGGGGCTTGGCTTGGCGCTTGGCTTGGCGCTTTCATTGGCGCGTGGCTTGGCGCATGGCTTGGCGCCTTTCTTGGCGCGTGGCTTAACGCTTGGCTTGGCGTTTGGCTTGGCGCTTGGCTTGGCGCTTGGTTTGGCGCTTTTCTTGGCGCTTGGCTTGGCGCTTGGCTTGGCGCTTAGCTTGGCGCTTGGTTTGGCGTTTGGCTTGGCGCATAACTTGGCTCTTTTCTTGGCGCGTGGCTTATTGCTTGGCTTTGCGCTTTCCTTGGCGCGTGGCTTAACACTTGGCTTGGCGCGTGGCTTGGCTCTTGGCTTGGCGTTTTTTGTGGCGAGTGGCTTGGCGCTTGGCTTGGCGCTTTCCTTAGCGCGTGGCTTGGCGCGTGGCTTGGCTCTTGGCTTGGCGTTTTTCGTGGCGCGTGGCTTGGCGCTTGGCTTGGCGTTTGGCTTGGCGCATGGCTTGGCGCTTTTCTTGGCGCGTGGCTTGGCGTTCTCCTTGGCGCGTGGCTTGGCGCATTGCTTGGCGCTTTTCTTTTCGCGTAGCTTGGCGCTTGGCTTGGCGTTTGGCTTGGCGCTTGGCTTGGCGCTTGGCTTGGCGCTTTCCTTGGCGCGTGGCTTGGCGCGTTTCTTGGCGCGTGGCTTGGCGCTTGGCTTGGCGTTTGGATTGGCGCGTGGCTTGGCGCATGGCTTGGCGCTTTTCTTGGGGCGTGGCTTGGCGCTTGGCTTGGCGTTTGGCTTGGCGCTTGGCTTGGCGCTTGGCTTGGCGCTTGGCTTGGCGCTTGGCCTGGCGTTTGGCTTGGCGCATGGCTTGGCGCTTTTCTTTTCGCGTAGCTTGGCGCTTGGCTTGGCGTTTGGCTTGGCGCTTGGCTTGGCGCTTGGCTTGGCGCTTTCCTTGGCGCATGGCTAAGCGCGTTTCTTGGCGCGTGGCTTGGCGCTTGGCTTGGCGTTTGGCTTGGCGCGTGGCGTGGCGTTTGGCTTGGCGCTTGGCTTGGCGCTTGGCTTGGCGCTTGGCTTGGCGTTTGGCTTGGCGTATGGCTTGGAGCTTTTCTTGGCGCGTGGCTTATCGCTTGGCTTGGCGCTCTCCTTGGCGCGTGGCTTAACGCTTGGCTTGGCGCGTGGCTTGGCGCTTTTCTTGGCGCGTGGCTTGGCGCTTGGCTTGGCGTTTGGCTTGGCGTATGGCTTGGAGCTTTTCTTGGCGCGTGGCTTATCGCTTGGCTTGGCGCTTTCCTTGGCGCGTGGCTTGGAGCATGGTTTGGCGGTTTTCTTGGCGCGTGGCTTGGCGCTTGGCTTGGCGTTTGGCTTGTCGCTTGGCTTGGCGCTTGGCTTGGCGCTTTCCTTGGCTCATGGCTTGGCGCTTTTTTTAGCGAGTGGCTTGGCGCTTTTTTGGCGTTTGGCTTGGCGCTTGGATTGGCGCTTGGCTTGGCGCTTGTCGTGGCGCTTGGCTTGGCGCTTGGCTTATCGCTTGGCTTGGCGCTCTCCTTGGCGCTTGGCATGGCGCTTTTCTTGGCGCGTGGTTTGTCGCTTGGCTTGGCGCTCTTCTTGGCGCGTGGCTTAACGCTTGGCTTGGGGCGTGGCTTGGCGCTAGGCTTGGCGCGTTCTTGGCGCGTGGCTTGTCGTTTGGCTTGGCGTTTTCTTATCGCGTGGCTTGTCGCTTGGCTTAGCGCTTTTTCTGGCGCGTGACTTGGTGCGTGGATTGGCGCTTGGCTGGGCGTTTAGCTTGGCGCTTGGCTTGGCGCATGGCTTGACGCTCTTCTTGGTGCGTGGCTTGGCGCTTGGCGTGGCGCGTGGCTTGGCGTTTGGCTGGGCATTTGGCTTGCCGCTTAGCTTCTCGCTTGGCTTGGCACATGGCTTGGCGCTTTTCTTGGCGCTTGGCTTGGCGCTTTTCTTGCCGTTTAGCTTGGCGCTTGGCTTGGCGCTTGGCTTGGCGCTTTTCTTGGCGCGTGGCTTGGCGTTTGGCTTGGCGCTTGGCTTGACGCGTGGCTTGGCCCATGGCTTGTCGCTTTTCTTGGCCCATGGCTTGGCGCTTTTCTTGGCCCATGGCTTGGCGCTTTTTTTGGCGAGTGATTTGGTGCGTGGCTTGGCTTTTGGCTTGGCGCTTGGTTTAGAGCATGGTTTGGCGCTCTCCTTGGCGCGTGGCTTGGCCCATGGCTTGGCGCCTTTCTTGGCGCGTGGCTTGGCGCTTGGCTTGGCGTTTGGCTTGGCGCTTGGCTTGGCGCTTGGTTTGGCGCGTGGCTTGGCGCTTGGCTTAGCGCTGTCTTGGCGCGTGACTTGGCGCTTGGCTTGACTCTTGGCTTGGCGCTTGGCTTAGCGCATGGTTTGGCGCTCTCCTTGGCACGTGGATTAACGCTTGGCTTGGCGCTTGGCTTGGCGCTTGGCTTGGCGCTTTCTTTGGCGTGTGGCTTGGCGCATGGCTTGGCGCTGCTTAGCGCGTGGCTTGGCGCTTGGCTTGCCTCTTGGCTTGGCGCTTGGCTTAGCGCATGGTTTGGCGCTCTCCTTGGCACGTAGATTAACGCTTGGCTTGGCGCTTGGCTTGGCGCTTTTCTTGCCGCGTGGCTTGGCGCTTGCTTTGGCGTTTGGCTTGGGGCTTGGCTTGGCGCTTGGCTTGGCGCTTTCATTGGCGCGTGGCTTGGCGCATGGCTTAGCGCCTTTCTTGGCGCGTGGCTTGGCGCTTGGCTTGGCGTTTGGCTTGGCGCTTGGCTTGGCGCTTGGTTTGGCGCTTGGCTTGGCGCTTGGCTTGACGCTTTCCTTGGCGCGTGGCTTGGCCCATGGCTTGGCGCTTTTTTTGGCGAGTGGCTTGGCGCTTGGTTTGGCGTTTGGCTTGGTGCGTGGCTTGGCGCTTGGCTGGGCGTTTGGCTTGGCGCTTGGTTTGGCGCTTAGCTTGGCGCTTGGCTTGACGTTTGGCTTAACGCTTTTCTTGGCGCGTGGCTTACCGTTTGGCTTGCTGCTTGGCTTGGCGCTTGGCTTGTCGCTTGACTAGACGCTTGGCTTGGCGCTTTCTTGGCGCGTGGCTTGGCACTTGGCTTGGCGTTTGGATTGGCGCTTGGCTTACCGCTTATGTTGGCGCGTTGCTTGGCGCTTGGCTTGGCGCTTGTCTTCGCGCGTGGCGTGGCGCTTGGCTTTCCGCTTATGTTGGCGCGTTGCTTGGCGCTTGGCTTGGCGCTTGTCTTGGCTCTTGGCTTGGCATGTGGCTTAGCATTCGGCTTGGCGCTTAACCTGGCGCTTGGCTTGGCGCACGGCTTGGCGCTTTTCCTGGCGCTTGGCTTGGCGCATGGCTTGGCGCTTTCCTCGGCGCGTGGCTTGGCGCTTGGCTTGGCGCTTGGCTTGGCGCTTGGCCTGGCGCTTGGCTTGGCGCTTGGCTTGGCGCTTGGCCTGGCGTTTGGCTTGGCGCATGGCTTGGCGCTTTTCTTTTCGCGTAGCTTGGCGCTTGGCTTGGCGTTTGGCTTGGCGCTTGGCTTGGCGCTTGGCTTGGCGCTTGGCTTGGCGCTTGGCTTTCCGCTTATGTTGGCGCGTTGCTTGGCGCTTGGCTTGGCGTTTGTCTTGGCTCTTGGCTTGGCATGTGGCTTAGCATTCGGCTTGGCGCTTGGCCTGGCGCTTGGCTTGGCGCTTGGCTTGGCGCTTGGCCTGGCGTTTGGCTTGGCGCATGGCTTGGCGCTTTTCTTTTCGCGTAGCTTGGCGCTTGGCTTGGCGTTTGGCTTGGCGCTTGGCTTGGCGCTTGGCTTGGCGCTTGGCTTGGCGTTTGGATTGGCGCGTGGCTTGGCGCATGGCTTGGCGCTTTTCTTGGCGCGTGGCTTGGCGCTTGGCTTGGCGTTTGGCTTGGCGCTTGGCTTGGCGCTTGGCTTGGCGCTTGGCTTGGCGCTTGGCCTGGCGCGTGGCTTGGCGCATGGCTTGGCGCTTTTCTTGGCGCGTGGCTTGGCGCTTGGCTTGGCGTTTGGCTTGGCGTATGGCTTGGAGCTTTTCTTGGCGCGTGGCTTATCGCTTGGCTTGGCGCTTTCCTTGGCGCGTGGCTTGGAGCATGGTTTAGCGGTTTTCTTGGCGCGTGGCTTGGCGCTTGGCTTGGCGTTTGGCTTGTCGCTTGGCTTGGCGCTTGGCTTGGCGCTTGGCTTGGCGCTTTCCTTGGCTCATGGCTTGGCGCTTTTTTTAGCGAGTGGCTTGGCGCTTTTTTGGCGTTTGGCTTGGCGCTTGGATTGGCGCTTGGCTTGGCGCTTGTCGTGGCGCTTGGCTTGGCGCTTGGCTTATCGCTTGGCTTGGCGCTCTTCTTGTCGCGTGGCTTAACGCTTGGCTTGGGGCGTGGCTTGGCGCTAGGCTTGGCGCGTTCTTGGCGCGTGGCATGTCGTTTGGCTTGGCGTTTTCTTATAGCGTGGCTTGTCGCTTGGCTTAGCGCTTTTTCTGGCGCGTGACTTGGTGCGTGGATTGGCGCTTGGCTGGGCGTTTAGCTTGGCGCTTGGCTTGGCGCATGGCTTGGCGCTTTCCTCGGTGCGTGGCTTGGCGCTTGTCTTGGCTCTTGGCTTGCATGTGGCTTAGCATTCGGCTTGGCGCTAACCTGGCGCTTGGCTTGGCGCACGGCTTGGCGCTTTTCCTGGCGCTTGGCTTGGCGCATGGCTTGGCGCTTTCCTCGGCGCGTGGCTTGGCGCTTGGCTTTTCGCTTGGCTTGGCGCTTGGCTTGGCGCTTGGCTTGGCGCTTGGCTTGGCGCTTTTTTTGGCGCGTGGCTTGGCGCGTGGTTTATCGCTTGGCTTGGCGATCTCCTTGGCGCGTGGCTTAATGCTTGTCTTGGCGCTTTGCTTGGCGCTTTTTTGGCGCGTGGCTTCTCGCGTGGTTTATCGCTTGTCTTGGCGCTCTCCTTGGCGCGTGGCTTAACGCTTGGCTTGGCGCGTTGCTTGTCGCTTGGCTTGGCGCTTTTCTTGGCTCGTGGCTTGGCGCTTGGCTTGGCGCGTTTTTTTGGCGCTTGGCTTGGCGTGTGGCTTGTCGCTTGGCTTGGCGCTTTCTTGGCGCGTGGCTTGGCGCTTGGCTTAGCTCTTGGCTTGGCCTTTGGCTTGGCGCATCTCTTGGCGCACTACCTGGCGCGTGGCTTTACGCTTGGCTGGACGCTTGACTTGGCGCTCTTTTGGCGCGTGGCCTGTCGCTTGGCTTGGCGCTTTCTTGGCGCGTGGTTTGTTGCTTGGCTTAGCGCTCCGTTTGGCGCATAGCTTGGCGCTCTCCTTGGCGCGTGGCTTGGCGGTTGGCTAGACGCTCGGTTGACGCTTGGCTTGGAGCATGGCTTAGCGCTTTCTTGGCGCTTGGCTTGGCGTTTGGCTTGGGGCTTGGCTTGGCGCTTGGCTTGGCGCTTTCATTGGCGCGTGGCTTGGCGCATGGCTTGGCGCCTTTCTTGGCGCGTGGCTTAACGCTTGGCTTGGCGTTTGGCTTGGCGCTTGGCTTGGCGCTTGGTTTGGCGCTTGGCTTGGCGCTTGGCTTGGCGTTTGGCTTGGCGCATAACTTGGCGCTTTTCTTGGCGCGTGGCTTATTGCTTGGCTTTGCGCTTGCCTTGGCGCGTGGCTTAACACTTGGCTTGGCGCGTGGCTTGGCTCTTGGCTTGGCGTTTTTTGTGGCGCGTGGCTTGGCGCTTGGCTTGGCGCTTTCCTTAGCGCGTGGCTTGGCGCGTGGCTTGGCTCTTGGCTTGGCGTTTTTCGTGGCGCGTGGCTTGGCGCTTGGCTTGGCGTTTGGCTTGGCGCATGGCTTGGCGCTTTTCTTGGCGCGTGGCTTGGCGTTCTCCTTGGCGCGTGGCTTGGCGCATTGCTTGGCGCTTTTCTTTTCGCGTAGCTTGGCGCTTGGCTTGGCGTTTGGCTTGGCGCTTGGCTTGGCGCTTGGCTTGGCGCTTTCCTTGGCGCGTGGCTTGGCGCGTTTCTTGGCGCTTTCCTTGGCTCATGGCTTGGCGCTTTTTTTAGCGAGTGGCTTGGCGCTTTTTTGGCGTTTGGCTTGGCGCTTGGATTGGCGCTTGGCTTGGCGCTTGTCGTGGCGCTTGGCTTGGCGCTTGGCTTATCGCTTGGCTTGGCGCTCTCCTTGGCGCTTGGCATGGCGCTTTTCTTGGCGCGTGGTTTGTCGCTTGGCTTGGCGCTCTTCTTGGCGCGTGGCTTAACGCTTGGCTTGGGGCGTGGCTTGGCGCTAGGCTTGGCGCGTTCTTGGCGCGTGGCTTGTCGTTTGGCTTGGCGTTTTCTTATCGCGTGGCTTGTCGCTTGGCTTAGCGCTTTTTCTGGCGCGTGACTTGGTGCGTGGATTGGCGCTTGGCTGGGCGTTTAGCTTGGCGCTTGGCTTGGCGCATGTCTTGACGCTCTTCTTGGTGCGTGGCTTGGCGCTTGGCGTGGCGCGTGGCTTGGCGTTTGGCTGGGCATTTGGCTTGCCGCTTAGCTTCTCGCTTGGCTTGGCACATGGCTTGGCGCTTTTCTTGGCGCTTGGCTTGGCGCTTTTCTTGCCGCTTAGCTTGGCGCTTGGCTTGGCGCTTGGCTTTTCGCTTTTCTTGGCGCGTGGCTTGGCGTTTGGCTTGGCGCTTGGCTTGACGCGTGGCTTGGCCCATGGCTTGTCGCTTTTCTTGGCCCATGGCTTGGCGCTTTTCTTGGCCCATGGCTTGGCGCTTTTTTTGGCGAGTGATTTGGTGCGTGGCTTGGCTTTTGGCTTGGCGCTTGGTTTAGAGCATGGTTTGGCGCTCTCCTTGGCGCGTGGCTTGGCCCATGGCTTGGCGCCTTTCTTGGCGCGTGGCTTGGCGCTTGGCTTGGCGTTTGGCTTGGCGCTTGGCTTGGCGCTTGGTTTGGCGCGTGGCTTGGCGCTTGGCTTAGCGCTGTCTTGGCGCGTGACTTGGCGCTTGGCTTGACTCTTGGCTTGGCGCTTGGCTTAGCGCATGGTTTGGCGCTCTCCTTGGCACGTGGATTAACGCTTGGCTTGGCGCTTGGCTTGGCGCTTGGCTTGGCGCTTTCTTTGGCGTGTGGCTTGGCGCATGGCTTGGCGCTGCTTAGCGCGTGGCTTGGCGCTTGGCTTGCCTCTTGGCTTGGCGCTTGGCTTAGCGCATGGTTTGGCGCTCTCCTTGGCACGTAGATTAACGCTTGGCTTGGCGCTTGGCTTGGCGCTTTTCTTGCCGCGTGGCTTGGCGCTTGCCTTGGCGTTTGGCTTGGGGCTTGGCTTGGCGCTTGGCTTGGCGCTTTCATTGGCGCGTGGCTTGGCGCATGGCTTAGCGCCTTTCTTGGCGCGTGGCTTGGCGCTTGGCTTGGCGTTTGGCTTGGCGCTTGGCTTGGCGCTTGGTTTGGCGCTTGGCTTGGCGCTTGGCTTGACGCTTTCCTTGGCGCGTGGCTTGGCCCATGGCTTGGCGCTTTTTTTGGCGAGTGGCTTGGCGCTTGGTTTGGCGTTTGGCTTGGTGCGTGGCTTGGCGCTTGGCTGGGCGTTTGGCTTGGCGCTTGGTTTGGCGCTTAGCTTGGCGCTTGGCTTGACGTTTGGCTTAACGCTTTTCTTGGCGCGTGGCTTACCGTTTGGCTTGCTGCTTGGCTTGGCGCTTGGCTTGTCGCTTGACTAGACGCTTGGCTTGGCGCTTTCTTGGCGCGTGGCTTGGCACTTGGCTTGGCGTTTGGATTGGCGCTTGGCTTACCGCTTATGTTGGCGCGTTGCTTGGCGCTTGGCTTGGCGCTTGTCTTCGCGCGTGGCGTGGCGCTTGGCTTTCCGCTTATGTTGGCGCGTTGCTTGGCGCTTGGCTTGGCGCTTGTCTTGGCTCTTGGCTTGGCATGTGGCTTAGCATTCGGCTTGGCGCTTAACCTGGCGCTTGGCTTGGCGCACGGCTTGGCGCTTTTCCTGGCGCTTGGCTTGGCGCATGGCTTGGCGCTTTCCTCGGCGCGTGGCTTGGCGCTTGGCTTGGCGCTTGGCTTGGCGCTTGGCCTGGCGCTTGGCTTGGCGCTTGGCTTGGCGCTTGGCCTGGCGTTTGGCTTGGCGCATGGCTTGGCGCTTTTCTTTTCGCGTAGCTTGGCGCTTGGCTTGGCGTTTGGCTTGGCGCTTGGCTTGGCGCTTGGCTTGGCGCTTGGCTTGGCGCTTGGCTTTCCGCTTATGTTGGCGCGTTGCTTGGCGCTTGGCTTGGCGTTTGTCTTGGCTCTTGGCTTGGCATGTGGCTTAGCATTCGGCTTGGCGCTTAACCTGGCGCTTGGCTTGGCGTTTGGCTTGGCGCTTGGCTTGGCGCTTGGCTTGGCGCTTGGCTTGGCGTTTGGATTGGCGCGTGGCTTGGCGCATGGCTTGGCGCTTTTCTTGGCGCGTGGCTTGGCGCTTGGCTTGGCGTTTGGCTTGGCGCTTGGCTTGGCGCTTGGCTTGGCGCTTGGCTTGGCGCTTGGCCTGGCGCGTGGCTTGGCGCATGGCTTGGCGCTTTTCTTGGCGCGTGGCTTGGCGCTTGGCTTGGCGTTTGGCTTGGCGCTTGGCTTGGCGCTTGGCTTGGCGCTTGGCTTGGCGCTTGGCTTGGCGTTTGGCTTGGCGTATGGCTTGGAGCTTTTCTTGGCGCGTGGCTTATCGCTTGGCTTGGCGCTCTCCTTGGCGCGTGGCTTAACGCTTGGCTTGGCGCGTGGCTTGGCGCTTTTCTTGGCGCGTGGCTTGGCGCTTGGCTTGGCGTTTGGCTTGGCGTATGGCTTGGAGCTTTTCTTGGCGCGTGGCTTATCGCTTGGCTTGGCGCTTTCCTTGGCGCGTGGCTTGGAGCATGGTTTAGCGGTTTTCTTGGCGCGTGGCTTGGCGCTTGGCTTGGCGTTTGGCTTGTCGCTTGGCTTGGCGCTTGGCTTGGCGCTTTCCTTGGCTCATGGCTTGGCGCTTTTTTTAGCGAGTGGCTTGGCGCTTTTTTGGCGTTTGGCTTGGCGCTTGGATTGGCGCTTGGCTTGGCGCTTGTCGTGGCGCTTGGCTTGGCGCTTGGCTTATCGCTTGGCTTGGCGCTCTTCTTGGCGCGTGGCTTAACGCTTGGCTTGGGGCGTGGCTTGGCGCTAGGCTTGGCGCGTTCTTGGCGCGTGGCATGTCGTTTGGCTTGGCGTTTTCTTATAGCGTGGCTTGTCGCTTGGCTTAGCGCTTTTTCTGGCGCGTGACTTGGTGCGTGGATTGGCGCTTGGCTGGGCGTTTAGCTTGGCGCTTGGCTTGGCGCATGGCTTGGCGCTTTCCTCGGTGCGTGGCTTGGCGCTTGTCTTGGCTCTTGGCTTGGCATGTGGCTTAGCATTCGGCTTGGCGCTTAACCTGGCGCTTGGCTTGGCGCACGGCTTGGCGCTTTTCCTGGCGCTTGGCTTGGCGCATGGCTTGGCGCTTTCCTCGGCGCGTGGCTTGGCGCTTGGCTTTTCGCTTGGCTTGGCGCTTGGCTTGGCGCTTGGCTTGGCGCTTGGCTTGGCGCTTTTTTTGGCGCGTGGCTTGGCGCGTGGTTTATCGCTTGGCTTGGCGATCTCCTTGGCGCGTGGCTTAATGCTTGTCTTGGCGCTTTGCTTGGCGCTTTTTTTGGCGCGTGGCTTCTCGCGTGGTTTATCGCTTGTCTTGGCGCTCTCCTTGGCGCGTGGCTTAACGCTTGGCTTGGCGCGTTGCTTGTCGCTTGGCTTGGCGCTTTTCTTGGCTCGTGGCTTGGCGCTTGGCTTGGCGCTTTTTTTGGCGCGTGGCTTGGCGTGTGGCTTGTCGCTTGGCTTGGCGCTTTCTTGGCGCGTGGCTTGGCGCTTGGCTTAGCTCTTGGCTTGGCCTTTGGCTTGGCGCATCTCTTGGCGCACTACCTGGCGCGTGGCTTTACGCTTGGCTGGACGCTTGACTTGGCGCTCTTTTGGCGCGTGGCCTGTCGCTTGGCTTGGCGCTTTCTTGGCGCGTGGTTTGTTGCTTGGCTTAGCGCTCCGTTTGGCGCATAGCTTGGCGCTCTCCTTGGCGCGTGGCTTGGCGGTTGGCTAGACGCTCGGTTTGACGCTTGGCTTGGAGCATGGCTTAGCGCTTTTCTTGGCGCTTGGCTTGGCGTTTGGCTTGGGGCTTGGCTTGGCGCTTGGCTTGGCGCTTCCATTGGCGCGTGGCTTGGCGCATGGCTTGGCGCCTTTCTTGGCGCGTGGCTTAACGCTTGGCTTGGCGTTTGGCTTGGCGCTTGGCTTGGCGCTTGGTTTGGCGCTTGGCTTGGCGCTTGGCTTGGCGTTTGGCTTGGCGCATAACTTGGCGCTTTTCTTGGCGCGTGGCTTATTGCTTGGCTTTGCGCTTGCCTTGGCGCGTGGCTTAACACTTGGCTTGGCGCGTGGCTTGGCTCTTGGCTTGGCGTTTTTTGTGGCGCGTGGCTTGGCGCTTGGCTTGGCGCTTTCCTTAGCGCGTGGCTTGGCGCGTGGCTTGGCTCTTGGCTTGGCGTTTTTCGTGGCGCGTGGCTTGGCGCTTGGCTTGGCGTTTGGCTTGGCGCATGGCTTGGCGCTTTTCTTGGGGCGTGGCTTGGCGTTCTCCTTGGCGCGTGGCTTGGCGCATTGCTTGGCGCTTTTCTTTTCGCGTAGCTTGGCGCTTGGCTTGGCGTTTGGCTTGGCGCTTGGCTTGGCGCTTGGCTTGGCGCTTTCCTTGGCGCGTGGCTTGGCGCGTTTCTTGGCGCGTGGCTTGGCGCTTGGCTTGGCGTTTGGATTGGCGCGTGGCTTGGCGCATGGCTTGGCGCTTTTCTTGGCGCGTGGCTTGGCGCTTGGCTTGGCGTTTGGCTTGGCGCTTGGCTTGGCGCTTGGCTTGGCGCTTGGCCTGGCGTTTGGCTTGGCGCATGGCTTGGCGCTTTTCTTTTCGCGTAGCTTGGCGCTTGGCTTGGCGTTTGGCTTGGCGCTTGGCTTGGCGCTTGGCTTGGCGCTTTCCTTGGCGCATGGCTAGGCGCGTTTCTTGGCGCGTGGCTTGGCGCTTGGCTTGGCGTTTGGCTTGGCGCGTGGCGTGGCGCATGGCTTGGCGCTTTTCTTGGCGCTTGGCTTGGCGCTTGGCTTGGCGTTTGGCTTGGCGCTTGGCTTGGCGCTTGGCTTGGCGCTTGGCTTGGCGTTTGGCTTGGCGTATGGCTTGGAGCTTTTCTTGGCGCGTGGCTTATCGCTTGGCTTGGCGCTCTCCTTGGCGCGTGGCTTAACGCTTGGCTTGGCGCTTGGCTTGGCGCTTTCCTTGGCGCGTGGCTTGGCGCGTTTCTTGGCGCGTGGCTTGGCGCTTGGCTTGGCGTTTGGATTGGCGCGTGGCTTGGCGCATGGCTTGGCGCTTTTCTTGGCGCGTGGCTTGGCGCTTGGCTTGGCGTTTGGCTTGGCGCTTGGCTTGGCGCTTGGCTTGGCGCTTGGCTTGGCGCTTGGCCTGGCGTTTGGCTTGGCGCATGGCTTGGCGCTTTTCTTTTCGCGTAGCTTGGCGCTTGGCTTGGCGTTTGGCTTGGCGCTTGGCTTGGCGCTTGGCTTGGCGCTCTCCTTGGCGCGTGGCTTAACGCTTGGCTTGGCGCGTGGCTTGGCGCTTTTCTTGGCGCGTGGCTTGGCGCATGGCTTGGCGCTTTTCTTTTCGCGTAGCTTGGCGCTTGGCTTGGCGTTTGGCTTGGCGCTTGGCTTGGCGCTTGGCTTGGCGCTCTCCTTGGCGCGTGGCTTAACGCTTGGCTTGGCGCGTGGCTTGGAGCTTTTCTTGGCGCGTGGCTTATCGCTTGGCTTGGCGCTCTCCTTGGCGCGTGGCTTAACGCTTGGCTTGGCGCGTGGCTTGGCGCTTTTCTTGGCGCGTGGCTTGGCGCTTGGCTTGGCGTTTGGCTTGGCGTATGGCTTGGCGCTTTTTTTGGCGCGTGGCTTGGCGCGTGGTTTATCGCTTGGCTTGGCGATCTCCTTGGCGCGTGGCTTAATGCTTGTCTTGGCGCTTTGCTTGGCGCTTTTTTTGGCGCGTGGCTTCTCGCGTGGTTTATCGCTTGTCTTGGCGCTCTCCTTGGCGCGTGGCTTAACGCTTGGCTTGGCGCGTTGCTTGTCGCTTGGCTTGGCGCTTTTCTTGGCTCGTGGCTTGGCGCTTGGCTTGGCGCTTTTTTTGGCGCGTGGCTTGGCGTGTGGCTTGTCGCTTGGCTTGGCGCTCTCCTTGGCGCATGGCGTGGTGCTTGTCTTGGCGCGTGGCTTGGTGCTTGGCTTGGCGCTTGGCTTGGCGCTTTCTTGGCGCGTGGCTTGGCGCTTGGCTTAGCTCTTGGCTTGGCCTTTGGCTTGGCGCATCTCTTGGCGCACTACCTGGCGCGTGGCTTTACGCTTGGCTGGACGCTTGACTTGGCGCTTTCTTGGCGCGTGGTTTGTTGCTTGGCTTAGCGCTCCGTTTGGCGCATAGCTTGGCGCTCTCCTTGGCGCGTGGCTTGGCGGTTGGCTAGACGCTCGGTTTGACGCTTGGCTTGGAGCATGGCGTAGCGCTTTTCTTGGCGCTTGGCTTGGCGTTTGGCTTGGGGCTTGGCTTGGCGCTTTGCTTGGCGCTTTCATTGGCGCGTGGCTTGGCGCATGGCTTGGCGCCTTTCTTGGCGCGTGGCTTAACGCTTGGCTTGGCGTTTGGCTTGGCGCTTGGCTTGGCGCTTGGTTTGGCGCTTTTCTTGGCGCTTGGCTTGGCGCTTGGCTTGGCGCTTGGCTTGGCGCTTGGCTTGGCGTTTGACTTGGCGTTTTTTGTGGCGCGTGGCTTGGCGCTTTCCTTAGCGCGTGGCTTGGCGCGTGGCTTGGCTCTTGGCTTGGCGTTTTTCGTGGCGCGTGGCTTGGCGCTTGGCTTGGCGTTTGGATTGGCGCAGGGCTTGGCGCTTTTCTTGGCGCGTGGCTTGGCGTTCTCCTTGGCGCGTGGCTTGGCGCATTGCTTGGCGCTTTTCTTTTCGCGTAGCTTGGCGCTTGGCTTGGCGTTTGGCTTGGCGCTTGGCTTGGCGCTTGGCTTGGCGCTTTCCTTGGCGCGTGGCTTGGCGCGTTTCTTGGCGCGTGGCTTGGCGCTTGGCTTGGCGTTTGGATTGGCGCGTGGCTTGGCGCATGGCTTGGCGCTTTTCTTGGCGCGTGGCTTGGCGCTTGGCTTGGCGTTTGGCTTGGCGCTTGGCTTGGCGCTTGGCTTGGCGCTTGGCTTGGCGCTTGGCCTGGCGTTTGGCTTGGCGCATGGCTTGGCGCTTTTCTTTTCGCGTAGCTTGGCGCTTGGCTTGGCGTTTGGCTTGGCGCTTGGCTTGGCGCTTGGTTTGGCGCTTTCCTTGGCGCATGGCTAAGCGCGTTTCTTGGCGCGTGGCTTGGCGCTTGGCTTGGCGTTTGGCTTGGCGCGTGGCGTGGCGCATGGCTTGGCGCTTTTCTTGGCGCTTGGCTTGGCGCTTGGCTTGGCGTTTGGCTTGGCGCTTGGCTTGGCGCTTGGCTTGGCGCTTGGCTTGGCGTTTGGCTTGGCGTATGGCTTGGAGCTTTTCTTGGCGCGTGGCTTATCACTTGGCTTGGCGCTCTCCTTGGCGCGTGGCTTAACGCTTGGCTTGGCGCGTGGCTTGGCGCTTTTCTTGGCGCGTGGCTTGGCGCTTGGCTTGGCGTTTGGCTTGGCGTATGGCTTGGAGCTTTTCTTGGCGCGTGGCTTATCGCTTGGCTTGGCGCTTTCCTTGGCGCGTGGCTTGGAGCATGGTTTAGCGGTTTTCTTGGCGCGTGGCTTGGCGCTTGGCTTGGCGTTTGGCTTGTCGCTTGGCTTGGCGCTTGGCTTGGCGCTTTCCTTGGCTCATGGCTTGGCGCTTTTTTAGCGAGTGGCTTGGCGCTTTTTTGGCGTTTGGCTTGGCGCTTGGATTGGCGCTTGGCTTGGCACTTGTCGTGGCGCTTGGCTTGGCGCTTTGCTTATCGCTTGGCTTGGCGCTCTCCTTGGCGCTTGGCATGGCGCTTTTCTTGGCGCGTGGTTTGTCGCTTGGCTTGGCGCTCTTCTTGGCGCGTGGCTTAACGCTTGGCTTGGGGCGTGGCTTGGCCCTAGGCTTGGCGCGTTCTTGGCGCGTGGCTTGTCGTTTGGCTTGGCGTTTTCTTATCGCGTGTCTTGTCGCTTGGCTTAGCGCTTTTTCTGGCGCGTGACTTGGTGCGTGGATTGGCGCTTGGCTGGGCGTTTAGCTTGGCGCTTGGCTTGGCGCATGGCTTGGCGCTTTCCTCGGTGCGTGGCTTGGCGCTTAGCTTGGCGCTTGTCTTGGCGTTTGGCTTGGCGCATGGCTTGACGCTCTTCTTGGTGCGTGGCTTGGCGCTTGGCGTGGCGCGTGGCTTGGCGTTTGGCTGGGCATTTGGCTTGCCGCTTAGCTTCTCGCTTGGCTTGGCACATGGCTTGGCGCTTTTCTTGCCGCTTAGCTTGGCGCTTGGCTTGGCGCTTGGCTTGGCGCTTTTCTTGGCGCGTGGCTTGGCGTTTGGCTTGGCGCTTGGCTTGACGCGTGGCTTGGCCCATGGCTTGTCGCTTTTCTTGGCCCATGGCTTGGCGCTTTTCTTGGCCCATGGCTAGGCGCTTTTTTTGGCGAGTGATTTGGTGCGTGGCTTGGCTTTTGGCTTGGCGCTTGGTTTAGAGCATGGTTTGGCGCTCTCCTTGGCGCGTGGCTTGGCCCATGGCTTGGCGCCTTTCTTGGCGCGTGGCTTGGCGCTTGGCTTGGCGTTTGGCTTGGCGCTTGGCTTGGCGCTTGGTTTGGCGCTTGGCTTGGCGCTTGGCTTAGCGCTGTCTTGGCGCGTGACTTGGCGCTTGGCTTGACTCTTGGCTTGGCGCTTGGCTTAGCGCATGGTTTGGCGCTCTCCTTGGCACGTGGATTAACGCTTGGCTTGGCGCTTGGCTTGGCGCTTGGCTTGGCGCTTTCTTTGGCGTGTGGCTTGGCGCTGCTTAGCGCGTGGCTTAGCGCTTGGCTTGCCTCTTGGCTTGGCGCTTGGCTTAGCGCATGGTTTGGCGCTCTCCTTGGCACGTAGATTAACGCTTGGCTTGGCGCTTGGCTTGGCGCTTTTCTTGCCGCGTGGCTTGGCGCTTGCCTTGGCGTTTGGCTTGGGGCTTGGCTTGGCGCTTGGCTTGGCGCTTTCATTGGCGCGTGGCTTGGCGCATGGCTTAGCGCCTTTCTTGGCGCGTGGCTTGGCGCTTGGCTTGGCGTTTGGCTTGGCGCTTGGCTTGGCGCTTGGTTTGGCGCTTGGCTTGGCGCTTGGCTTGACGCTTTCCTTGGCGCGTGGCTTGGCCCATGGCTTGGCGCTTTTTTTGGCGAGTGGCTTGGCGCTTGGTTTGGCGTTTGGCTTGGTGCGTGGCTTGGCGCTTGGCTGGGCGTTTGGCTTGGCGCTTGGTTTGGCGCTTAGCTTGGCGCTTGGCTTGACGTTTGGCTTAACGCTTTTCTTGGCGCGTGGCTTACCGTTTGGCTTGCTGCTTGGCTTGGCGCTTGGCTTGTCGCTTGACTAGACGCTTGGCTTGGCGCTTTCTTGGCGCGTGGCTTGGCACTTGGCTTGGCGCTTGTCTTCGCGCGTGGCGTGGCGCTTGGCTTTCCGCTTATGTTGGCGCGTTGCTTGGCGCTTGGCTTGGCGCTTGTCTTCGCGCGTGGCGTGGCGCTTGGCTTTCCGCTTATGTTGGCGCGTTGCTTGGCGCTTGGCTTGGCGCTTGTCTTGGCTCTTGGCTTGGCATGTGGCTTAGCATTCGGCTTGGCGCTTAACCTGGCGCTTGGCTTGGCGCACGGCTTGGCGCTTTTCCTGGCGCTTGGCTTGGCGCATGGCTTGGCGCTTTCCTCGGCGCGTGGCTTGGCGCTTGGCTTGGCGCTTGGCTTGGCGCTTGGCCTGGCGCTTGGCTTGGCGCTTGGCTTGGCGCTTGGCCTGGCGTTTGGCTTGGCGCATGGCTTGGCGCTTTTCTTTTCGCGTAGCTTGGCGCTTGGCTTGGCGTTTGGCTTGGCGCTTGGCTTGGCGCTTGGCTTGGCGCTTGGCTTGGCGCTTGGCTTTCCGCTTATGTTGGCGCGTTGCTTGGCGCTTGGCTTGGCGTTTGTCTTGGCTCTTGGCTTGGCATGTGGCTTAGCATTCGGCTTGGCGCTTAACCTGGCGCTTGGCTTGGCGTTTGGCTTGGCGCTTGGCTTGGCGCTTGGCTTGGCGCTTGGCTTGGCGTTTGGATTGGCGCGTGGCTTGGCGCATGGCTTGGCGCTTTTCTTGGCGCGTGGCTTGGCGCTTGGCTTGGCGTTTGGCTTGGCGCTTGGCTTGGCGCTTGGCTTGGCGCTTGGCTTGGCGCTTGGCCTGGCGCGTGGCTTGGCGCATGGCTTGGCGCTTTTCTTGGCGCGTGGCTTGGCGCTTGGCTTGGCGTTTGGCTTGGCGCTTGGCTTGGCGCTTGGCTTGGCGCTTGGCTTGGCGCTTGGCTTGGCGTTTGGCTTGGCGTATGGCTTGGAGCTTTTCTTGGCGCGTGGCTTATCGCTTGGCTTGGCGCTCTCCTTGGCGCGTGGCTTAACGCTTGGCTTGGCGCGTGGCTTGGCGCTTTTCTTGGCGCGTGGCTTGGCGCTTGGCTTGGCGTTTGGCTTGGCGTATGGCTTGGAGCTTTTCTTGGCGCGTGGCTTATCGCTTGGCTTGGCGCTTTCCTTGGCGCGTGGCTTGGAGCATGGTTTAGCGGTTTTCTTGGCGCGTGGCTTGGCGCTTGGCTTGGCGTTTGGCTTGTCGCTTGGCTTGGCGCTTGGCTTGGCGCTTTCCTTGGCTCATGGCTTGGCGCTTTTTTTAGCGAGTGGCTTGGCGCTTTTTTGGCGTTTGGCTTGGCGCTTGGATTGGCGCTTGGCTTGGCGCTTGTCGTGGCGCTTGGCTTGGCGCTTGGCTTATCGCTTGGCTTGGCGCTCTTCTTGGCGCGTGGCTTAACGCTTGGCTTGGGGCGTGGCTTGGCGCTAGGCTTGGCGCGTTCTTGGCGCGTGGCATGTCGTTTGGCTTGGCGTTTTCTTATAGCGTGGCTTGTCGCTTGGCTTAGCGCTTTTTCTGGCGCGTGACTTGGTGCGTGGATTGGCGCTTGGCTGGGCGTTTAGCTTGGCGCTTGGCTTGGCGCATGGCTTGGCGCTTTCCTCGGTGCGTGGCTTGGCGCTTGTCTTGGCTCTTGGCTTGGCATGTGGCTTAGCATTCGGCTTGGCGCTTAACCTGGCGCTTGGCTTGGCGCACGGCTTGGCGCTTTTCCTGGCGCTTGGCTTGGCGCATGGCTTGGCGCTTTCCTCGGCGCGTGGCTTGGCGCTTGGCTTTTCGCTTGGCTTGGCGCTTGGCTTGGCGCTTGGCTTGGCGCTTGGCTTGGCGCTTTTTTTGGCGCGTGGCTTGGCGCGTGGTTTATCGCTTGGCTTGGCGATCTCCTTGGCGCGTGGCTTAATGCTTGTCTTGGCGCTTTGCTTGGCGCTTTTTTTGGCGCGTGGCTTCTCGCGTGGTTTATCGCTTGTCTTGGCGCTCTCCTTGGCGCGTGGCTTAACGCTTGGCTTGGCGCGTTGCTTGTCGCTTGGCTTGGCGCTTTTCTTGGCTCGTGGCTTGGCGCTTGGCTTGGCGCTTTTTTTGGCGCGTGGCTTGGCGTGTGGCTTGTCGCTTGGCTTGGCGCTTTCTTGGCGCGTGGCTTGGCGCTTGGCTTAGCTCTTGGCTTGGCCTTTGGCTTGGCGCATCTCTTGGCGCACTACCTGGCGCGTGGCTTTACGCTTGGCTGGACGCTTGACTTGGCGCTCTTTTGGCGCGTGGCCTGTCGCTTGGCTTGGCGCTTTCTTGGCGCGTGGTTTGTTGCTTGGCTTAGCGCTCCGTTTGGCGCATAGCTTGGCGCTCTCCTTGGCGCGTGGCTTGGCGGTTGGCTAGACGCTCGGTTTGACGCTTGGCTTGGAGCATGGCTTAGCGCTTTTCTTGGCGCTTGGCTTGGCGTTTGGCTTGGGGCTTGGCTTGGCGCTTGGCTTGGCGCTTCCATTGGCGCGTGGCTTGGCGCATGGCTTGGCGCCTTTCTTGGCGCGTGGCTTAACGCTTGGCTTGGCGTTTGGCTTGGCGCTTGGCTTGGCGCTTGGTTTGGCGCTTGGCTTGGCGCTTGGCTTGGCGTTTGGCTTGGCGCATAACTTGGCGCTTTTCTTGGCGCGTGGCTTATTGCTTGGCTTTGCGCTTGGCCTGGCGCTTGGCTTGGCGCTTGGCTTGGCGCTTGGCCTGGCGTTTGGCTTGGCGCATGGCTTGGCGCTTTTCTTTTCGCGTAGCTTGGCGCTTGGCTTGGCGTTTGGCTTGGCGCTTGGCTTGGCGCTTGGCTTGGCGCTTGGCTTGGCGCTTGGCTTTCCGCTTATGTTGGCGCGTTGCTTGGCGCTTGGCTTGGCGTTTGTCTTGGCTCTTGGCTTGGCATGTGGCTTAGCATTCGGCTTGGCGCTTAACCTGGCGCTTGGCTTGGCGTTTGGCTTGGCGCTTGGCTTGGCGCTTGGCTTGGCGCTTGGCTTGGCGCTTGGCTTGGCGTTTGGATTGGCGCGTGGCTTGGCGCATGGCTTGGCGCTTTTCTTGGCGCGTGGCTTGGCGCTTGGCTTGGCGTTTGGCTTGGCGCTTGGCTTGGCGCTTGGCTTGGCGCTTGGCTTGGCGCTTGGCCTGGCGCGTGGCTTGGCGCATGGCTTGGCGCTTTTCTTGGCGCGTGGCTTGGCGCTTGGCTTGGCGTTTGGCTTGGCGCTTGGCTTGGCGCTTGGCTTGGCGCTTGGCTTGGCGCTTGGCTTGGCGTTTGGCTTGGCGTATGGCTTGGAGCTTTTCTTGGCGCGTGGCTTATCGCTTGGCTTGGCGCTCTCCTTGGCGCGTGGCTTAACGCTTGGCTTGGCGCGTGGCTTGGCGCTTTTCTTGGCGCGTGGCTTGGCGCTTGGCTTGGCGTTTGGCTTGGCGTATGGCTTGGAGCTTTTCTTGGCGCGTGGCTTATCGCTTGGCTTGGCGCTTTCCTTGGCGCGTGGCTTGGAGCATGGTTTAGCGGTTTTCTTGGCGCGTGGCTTGGCGCTTGGCTTGGCGTTTGGCTTGTCGCTTGGCTTGGCGCTTGGCTTGGCGCTTTCCTTGGCTCATGGCTTGGCGCTTTTTTTAGCGAGTGGCTTGGCGCTTTTTTGGCGTTTGGCTTGGCGCTTGGATTGGCGCTTGGCTTGGCGCTTGTCGTGGCGCTTGGCTTGGCGCTTGGCTTATCGCTTGGCTTGGCGCTCTTCTTGGCGCGTGGCTTAACGCTTGGCTTGGGGCGTGGCTTGGCGCTAGGCTTGGCGCGTTCTTGGCGCGTGGCATGTCGTTTGGCTTGGCGTTTTCTTATAGCGTGGCTTGTCGCTTGGCTTAGCGCTTTTTCTGGCGCGTGACTTGGTGCGTGGATTGGCGCTTGGCTGGGCGTTTAGCTTGGCGCTTGGCTTGGCGCATGGCTTGGCGCTTTCCTCGGTGCGTGGCTTGGCGCTTGTCTTGGCTCTTGGCTTGGCATGTGGCTTAGCATTCGGCTTGGCGCTTAACCTGGCGCTTGGCTTGGCGCACGGCTTGGCGCTTTTCCTGGCGCTTGGCTTGGCGCATGGCTTGGCGCTTTCCTCGGCGCGTGGCTTGGCGCTTGGCTTTTCGCTTGGCTTGGCGCTTGGCTTGGCGCTTGGCTTGGCGCTTGGCTTGGCGCTTTTTTTGGCGCGTGGCTTGGCGCGTGGTTTATCGCTTGGCTTGGCGATCTCCTTGGCGCGTGGCTTAATGCTTGTCTTGGCGCTTTGCTTGGCGCTTTTTTTGGCGCGTGGCTTCTCGCGTGGTTTATCGCTTGTCTTGGCGCTCTCCTTGGCGCGTGGCTTAACGCTTGGCTTGGCGCGTTGCTTGTCGCTTGGCTTGGCGCTTTTCTTGGCTCGTGGCTTGGCGCTTGGCTTGGCGCTTTTTTTGGCGCGTGGCTTGGCGTGTGGCTTGTCGCTTGGCTTGGCGCTTTCTTGGCGCGTGGCTTGGCGCTTGGCTTAGCTCTTGGCTTGGCCTTTGGCTTGGCGCATCTCTTGGCGCACTACCTGGCGCGTGGCTTTACGCTTGGCTGGACGCTTGACTTGGCGCTCTTTTGGCGCGTGGCCTGTCGCTTGGCTTGGCGCTTTCTTGGCGCGTGGTTTGTTGCTTGGCTTAGCGCTCCGTTTGGCGCATAGCTTGGCGCTCTCCTTGGCGCGTGGCTTGGCGGTTGGCTAGACGCTCGGTTTGACGCTTGGCTTGGAGCATGGCTTAGCGCTTTTCTTGGCGCTTGGCTTGGCGTTTGGCTTGGGGCTTGGCTTGGCGCTTGGCTTGGCGCTTTCATTGGCGCGTGGCTTGGCGCATGGCTTGGCGCCTTTCTTGGCGCGTGGCTTAACGCTTGGCTTGGCGTTTGGCTTGGCGCTTGGCTTGGCGCTTGGTTTGGCGCTTGGCTTGGCGCTTGGCTTGGCGTTTGGCTTGGCGCATAACTTGGCGCTTTTCTTGGCGCGTGGCTTATTGCTTGGCTTTGCGCTTGCCTTGGCGCGTGGCTTAACACTTGGCTTGGCGCGTGGCTTGGCTCTTGGCTTGGCGTTTTTTGTGGCGCGTGGCTTGGCGCTTGGCTTGGCGCTTTCCTTAGCGCGTGGCTTGGCGCGTGGCTTGGCTCTTGGCTTGGCGTTTTTCGTGGCGCGTGGCTTGGCGCTTGGCTTGGCGTTTGGCTTGGCGCATGGCTTGGCGCTTTTCTTGGCGCGTGGCTTGGCGTTCTCCTTGGCGCGTGGCTTGGCGCATTGCTTGGCGCTTTTCTTTTCGCGTAGCTTGGCGCTTGGCTTGGCGTTTGGCTTGGCGCTTGGCTTGGCGCTTGGCTTGGCGCTTTCCTTGGCGCGTGGCTTGGCGCGTTTCTTGGCGCTTTCCTTGGCTCATGGCTTGGCGCTTTTTTTAGCGAGTGGCTTGGCGCTTTTTTGGCGTTTGGCTTGGCGCTTGGATTGGCGCTTGGCTTGGCGCTTGTCGTGGCGCTTGGCTTGGCGCTTGGCTTATCGCTTGGCTTGGCGCTCTCCTTGGCGCTTGGCATGGCGCTTTTCTTGGCGCGTGGTTTGTCGCTTGGCTTGGCGCTCTTCTTGGCGCGTGGCTTAACGCTTGGCTTGGGGCGTGGCTTGGCGCTAGGCTTGGCGCGTTCTTGGCGCGTGGCTTGTCGTTTGGCTTGGCGTTTTCTTATCGCGTGGCTTGTCGCTTGGCTTAGCGCTTTTTCTGGCGCGTGACTTGGTGCGTGGATTGGCGCTTGGCTGGGCGTTTAGCTTGGCGCTTGGCTTGGCGCATGGCTTGACGCTCTTCTTGGTGCGTGGCTTGGCGCTTGGCGTGGCGCGTGGCTTGGCGTTTGGCTGGGCATTTGGCTTGCCGCTTAGCTTCTCGCTTGGCTTGGCACATGGCTTGGCGCTTTTCTTGGCGCTTGGCTTGGCGCTTTTCTTGCCGCTTAGCTTGGCGCTTGGCTTGGCGCTTGGCTTTTCGCTTTTCTTGGCGCGTGGCTTGGCGTTTGGCTTGGCGCTTGGCTTGACGCGTGGCTTGGCCCATGGCTTGTCGCTTTTCTTGGCCCATGGCTTGGCGCTTTTCTTGGCCCATGGCTTGGCGCTTTTTTTGGCGAGTGATTTGGTGCGTGGCTTGGCTTTTGGCTTGGCGCTTGGTTTAGAGCATGGTTTGGCGCTCTCCTTGGCGCGTGGCTTGGCCCATGGCTTGGCGCCTTTCTTGGCGCGTGGCTTGGCGCTTGGCTTGGCGTTTGGCTTGGCGCTTGGCTTGGCGCTTGGTTTGGCGCGTGGCTTGGCGCTTGGCTTAGCGCTGTCTTGGCGCGTGACTTGGCGCTTGGCTTGACTCTTGGCTTGGCGCTTGGCTTAGCGCATGGTTTGGCGCTCTCCTTGGCACGTGGATTAACGCTTGGCTTGGCGCTTGGCTTGGCGCTTGGCTTGGCGCTTTCTTTGGCGTGTGGCTTGGCGCATGGCTTGGCGCTGCTTAGCGCGTGGCTTGGCGCTTGGCTTGCCTCTTGGCTTGGCGCTTGGCTTAGCGCATGGTTTGGCGCTCTCCTTGGCACGTAGATTAACGCTTGGCTTGGCGCTTGGCTTGGCGCTTTTCTTGCCGCGTGGCTTGGCGCTTGCCTTGGCGTTTGGCTTGGGGCTTGGCTTGGCGCTTGGCTTGGCGCTTTCATTGGCGCGTGGCTTGGCGCATGGCTTAGCGCCTTTCTTGGCGCGTGGCTTGGAGCTTGGCTTGGCGTTTGGCTTGGCGCTTGGCTTGGCGCTTGGTTTGGCGCTTGGCTTGGCGCTTGGCTTGACGCTTTCCTTGGCGCGTGGCTTGGCCCATGGCTTGGCGCTTTTTTTGGCGAGTGGCTTGGCGCTTGGTTTGGCGTTTGGCTTGGTGCGTGGCTTGGCGCTTGGCTGGGCGTTTGGCTTGGCGCTTGGTTTGGCGCTTAGCTTGGCGCTTGGCTTGACGTTTGGCTTAACGCTTTTCTTGGCGCGTGGCTTACCGTTTGGCTTGCTGCTTGGCTTGGCGCTTGGCTTGTCGCTTGACTAGACGCTTGGCTTGGCGCTTTCTTGGCGCGTGGCTTGGCACTTGGATTGGCGTTTGGATTGGCGCTTGGCTTACCGCTTATGTTGGCGCGTTGCTTTTCGCTTGGCTTGGCGCTTGTCTTCGCGCGTGGCGTGGCGCTTGGCTTTCCGCTTATGTTGGCGCGTTGCTTGGCGCTTGGCTTGGCGCTTGTCTTGGCTCTTGGCTTGGCATGTGGCTTAGCATTCGGCTTGGCGCTTAACCTGGCGCTTGGCTTGGCGCACGGCTTGGCGCTTTTCCTGGCGCTTGGCTTGGCGCATGGCTTGGCGCTTTCCTCGGCGCGTGGCTTGGCGCTTGGCTTGGCGCTTGGCTTGGCGCTTGGCCTGGCGCTTGGCTTGGCGCTTGGCTTGGCGCTTGGCCTGGCGTTTGGCTTGGCGCATGGCTTGGCGCTTTTCTTTTCGCGTAGCTTGGCGCTTGGCTTGGCGTTTGGCTTGGCGCTTGGCTTGGCGCTTGGCTTGGCGCTTGGCTTGGCGCTTGGCTTTCCGCTTATGTTGGCGCGTTGCTTGGCGCTTGGCTTGGCGTTTGTCTTGGCTCTTGGCTTGGCATGTGGCTTAGCATTCGGCTTGGCGCTTAACCTGGCGCTTGGCTTGGCGTTTGGCTTGGCGCTTGGCTTGGCGCTTGGCTTGGCGCTTGGCTTGGCGTTTGGATTGGCGCGTGGCTTGGCGCATGGCTTGGCGCTTTTCTTGGCGCGTGGCTTGGCGCTTGGCTTGGCGTTTGGCTTGGCGCTTGGCTTGGCGCTTGGCTTGGCGCTTGGCTTGGCGCTTGGCCTGGCGCGTGGCTTGGCGCATGGCTTGGCGCTTTTCTTGGCGCGTGGCTTGGCGCTTGGCTTGGCGTTTGGCTTGGCGCTTGGCTTGGCGCTTGGCTTGGCGCTTGGCTTGGCGCTTGGCTTGGCGTTTGGCTTGGCGTATGGCTTGGAGCTTTTCTTGGCGCGTGGCTTATCGCTTGGCTTGGCGCTCTCCTTGGCGCGTGGCTTAACGCTTGGCTTGGCGCGTGGCTTGGCGCTTTTCTTGGCGCGTGGCTTGGCGCTTGGCTTGGCGTTTGGCTTGGCGTATGGCTTGGAGCTTTTCTTGGCGCGTGGCTTATCGCTTGGCTTGGCGCTTTCCTTGGCGCGTGGCTTGGAGCATGGTTTAGCTGTTTTCTTGGCGCGTGGCTTGGCGCTTGGCTTGGCGTTTGGCTTGTCGCTTGGCTTGGCGCTTGGCTTGGCGCTTTCCTTGGCTCATGGCTTGGCGCTTTTTTTAGCGAGTGGCTTGGCGCTTTTTTGGCGTTTGGCTTGGCGCTTGGATTGGCGCTTGGCTTGGCGCTTGTCGTGGCGCTTGGCTTGGCGCTTGGCTTATCGCTTGGCTTGGCGCTCTTCTTGGCGCGTGGCTTAACGCTTGGCTTGGGGCGTGGCTTGGCGCTAGGCTTGGCGCGTTCTTGGCGCGTGGCATGTCGTTTGGCTTGGCGTTTTCTTATAGCGTGGCTTGTCGCTTGGCTTAGCGCTTTTTCTGGCGCGTGACTTGGTGCGTGGATTGGCGCTTGGCTGGGCGTTTAGCTTGGCGCTTGGCTTGGCGCATGGCTTGGCGCTTTCCTCGGTGCGTGGCTTGGCGCTTGTCTTGGCTCTTGGCTTGGCATGTGGCTTAGCATTCGGCTTGGCGCTTAACCTGGCGCTTGGCTTGGCGCACGGCTTGGCGCTTTTCCTGGCGCTTGGCTTGGCGCATGGCTTGGCGCTTTCCTCGGCGCGTGGCTTGGCGCTTGGCTTTTCGCTTGGCTTGGCGCTTGGCTTGGCGCTTGGCTTGGCGCTTGGCTTGGCGCTTTTTTTGGCGCGTGGCTTGGCGCGTGGTTTATCGCTTGGCTTGGCGATCTCCTTGGCGCGTGGCTTAATGCTTGTCTTGGCGCTTTGCTTGGCGCTTTTTTTGGCGCGTGGCTTCTCGCGTGGTTTATCGCTTGTCTTGGCGCTCTCCTTGGCGCGTGGCTTAACGCTTGGCTTGGCGCGTTGCTTGTCGCTTGGCTTGGCGCTTTTCTTGGCTCGTGGCTTGGCGCTTGGCTTGGCGCTTTTTTTGGCGCGTGGCTTGGCGTGTGGCTTGTCGCTTGGCTTGGCGCTTTCTTGGCGCGTGGCTTGGCGCTTGGCTTAGCTCTTGGCTTGGCCTTTGGCTTGGCGCATCTCTTGGCGCACTACCTGGCGCGTGGCTTTACGCTTGGCTGGACGCTTGACTTGGCGCTCTTTTGGCGCGTGGCCTGTCGCTTGGCTTGGCGCTTTCTTGGCGCGTGGTTTGTTGCTTGGCTTAGCGCTCCGTTTGGCGCATAGCTTGGCGCTCTCCTTGGCGCGTGGCTTGGCGGTTGGCTAGACGCTCGGTTTGACGCTTGGCTTGGAGCATGGCTTAGCGCTTTTCTTGGCGCTTGGCTTGGCGTTTGGCTTGGGGCTTGGCTTGGCGCTTGGCTTGGCGCTTCCATTGGCGCGTGGCTTGGCGCATGGCTTGGCGCCTTTCTTGGCGCGTGGCTTAACGCTTGGCTTGGCGTTTGGCTTGGCGCTTGGCTTGGCGCTTGGTTTGGCGCTTGGCTTGGCGCTTGGCTTGGCGTTTGGCTTGGCGCATAACTTGGCGCTTTTCTTGGCGCGTGGCTTATTGCTTGGCTTTGCGCTTGCCTTGGCGCGTGGCTTAACACTTGGCTTGGCGCGTGGCTTGGCTCTTGGCTTGGCGTTTTTTGTGGCGCGTGGCTTGGCGCTTGGCTTGGCGCTTTCCTTAGCGCGTGGCTTGGCGCGTGGCTTGGCTCTTGGCTTGGCGTTTTTCGTGGCGCGTGGCTTGGCGCTTGGCTTGGCGTTTGGCTTGGCGCATGGCTTGGCGCTTTTCTTGGCGCGTGGCTTGGCGTTCTCCTTGGCGCGTGGCTTGGCGCATTGCTTGGCGCTTTTCTTTTCGCGTAGCTTGGCGCTTGGCTTGGCGTTTGGCTTGGCGCTTGGCTTGGCGCTTGGCTTGGCGCTTTCCTTGGCGCGTGGCTTGGCGCGTTTCTTGGCGCGTGGCTTGGCGCTTGGCTTGGCGTTTGGATTGGCGCGTGGCTTGGCGCATGGCTTGGCGCTTTTCTTGGCGCGTGGCTTGGCGCTTGGCTTGGCGTTTGGCTTGGCGCTTGGCTTGGCGCTTGGCTTGGCGCTTGGCCTGGCGTTTGGCTTGGCGCATGGCTTGGCGCTTTTCTTTTCGCGTAGCTTGGCGCTTGGCTTGGCGTTTGGCTTGGCGCTTGGCTTGGCGCTTGGCTTGGCGCTTTCCTTGGCGCATGGCTAGGCGCGTTTCTTGGCGCGTGGCTTGGCGCTTGGCTTGGCGTTTGGCTTGGCGCGTGGCGTGGCGCATGGCTTGGCGCTTTTCTTGGCGCTTGGCTTGGCGCTTGGCTTGGCGTTTGGCTTGGCGCTTGGCTTGGCGCTTGGCTTGGCGCTTGGCTTGGCGTTTGGCTTGGCGTATGGCTTGGAGCTTTTCTTGGCGCGTGGCTTATCGCTTGGCTTGGCGCTCTCCTTGGCGCGTGGCTTAACGCTTGGCTTGGCGCTTGGCTTGGCGCTTTCCTTGGCGCGTGGCTTGGCGCGTTTCTTGGCGCGTGGCTTGGCGCTTGGCTTGGCGTTTGGATTGGCGCGTGGCTTGGCGCATGGCTTGGCGCTTTTCTTGGCGCGTGGCTTGGCGCTTGGCTTGGCGTTTGGCTTGGCGCTTGGCTTGGCGCTTGGCTTGGCGCTTGGCTTGGCGCTTGGCCTGGCGTTTGGCTTGGCGCATGGCTTGGCGCTTTTCTTTTCGCGTAGCTTGGCGCTTGGCTTGGCGTTTGGCTTGGCGCTTGGCTTGGCGCTTGGCTTGGCGCTCTCCTTGGCGCGTGGCTTAACGCTTGGCTTGGCGCGTGGCTTGGCGCTTTTCTTGGCGCGTGGCTTGGCGCATGGCTTGGCGCTTTTCTTTTCGCGTAGCTTGGCGCTTGGCTTGGCGTTTGGCTTGGCGCTTGGCTTGGCGCTTGGCTTGGCGCTCTCCTTGGCGCGTGGCTTAACGCTTGGCTTGGCGCGTGGCTTGGAGCTTTTCTTGGCGCGTGGCTTATCGCTTGGCTTGGCGCTCTCCTTGGCGCGTGGCTTAACGCTTGGCTTGGCGCGTGGCTTGGCGCTTTTCTTGGCGCGTGGCTTGGCGCTTGGCTTGGCGTTTGGCTTGGCGTATGGCTTGGCGCTTTTTTTGGCGCGTGGCTTGGCGCGTGGTTTATCGCTTGGCTTGGCGATCTCCTTGGCGCGTGGCTTAATGCTTGTCTTGGCGCTTTGCTTGGCGCTTTTTTTGGCGCGTGGCTTCTCGCGTGGTTTATCGCTTGTCTTGGCGCTCTCCTTGGCGCGTGGCTTAACGCTTGGCTTGGCGCGTTGCTTGTCGCTTGGCTTGGCGCTTTTCTTGGCTCGTGGCTTGGCGCTTGGCTTGGCGCTTTTTTTGGCGCGTGGCTTGGCGTGTGGCTTGTCGCTTGGCTTGGCGCTCTCCTTGGCGCATGGCGTGGTGCTTGTCTTGGCGCGTGGCTTGGTGCTTGGCTTGGCGCTTGGCTTGGCGCTTTCTTGGCGCGTGGCTTGGCGCTTGGCTTAGCTCTTGGCTTGGCCTTTGGCTTGGCGCATCTCTTGGCGCACTACCTGGCGCGTGGCTTTACGCTTGGCTGGACGCTTGACTTGGCGCTTTCTTGGCGCGTGGTTTGTTGCTTGGCTTAGCGCTCCGTTTGGCGCATAGCTTGGCGCTCTCCTTGGCGCGTGGCTTGGCGGTTGGCTAGACGCTCGGTTTGACGCTTGGCTTGGAGCATGGCTTAGCGCTTTTCTTGGCGCTTGGCTTGGCGTTTGGCTTGGGGCTTGGCTTGGCGCTTTGCTTGGCGCTTTCATTGGCGCGTGGCTTGGCGCATGGCTTGGCGCCTTTCTTGGCGCGTGGCTTAACGCTTGGCTTGGCGTTTGGCTTGGCGCTTGGCTTGGCGCTTGGTTTGGCGCTTTTCTTGGCGCTTGGCTTGGCGCTTGGCTTGGCGCTTGGCTTGGCGCTTGGCTTGGCGTTTGACTTGGCGTTTTTTGTGGCGCGTGGCTTGGCGCTTTCCTTAGCGCGTGGCTTGGCGCGTGGCTTGGCTCTTGGCTTGGCGTTTTTCGTGGCGCGTGGCTTGGCGCTTGGCTTGGCGTTTGGATTGGCGCAGGGCTTGGCGCTTTTCTTGGCGCGTGGCTTGGCGTTCTCCTTGGCGCGTGGCTTGGCGCATTGCTTGGCGCTTTTCTTTTCGCGTAGCTTGGCGCTTGGCTTGGCGTTTGGCTTGGCGCTTGGCTTGGCGCTTGGCTTGGCGCTTTCCTTGGCGCGTGGCTTGGCGCGTTTCTTGGCGCGTGGCTTGGCGCTTGGCTTGGCGTTTGGATTGGCGCGTGGCTTGGCGCATGGCTTGGCGCTTTTCTTGGCACGTGGCTTGGCGCTTGGCTTGGCGTTTGGCTTGGCGCTTGGCTTGGCGCTTGGCTTGGCGCTTGGCTTGGCGCTTGGCCTGGCGTTTGGCTTGGCGCATGGCTTGGCGCTTTTCTTTTCGCGTAGCTTGGCGCTTGGCTTGGCGTTTGGCTTGGCGCTTGGCTTGGCGCTTGGTTTGGCGCTTTCCTTGGCGCATGGCTAAGCGCGTTTCTTGGCGCGTGGCTTGGCGCTTGGCTTGGCGTTTGGCTTGGCGCGTGGCGTGGCGCTTTTCTTGGCGCGTGGCTTGGCGTTCTCCTTGGCGCGTGGCTAAGCGCGTTTCTTGGCGCGTGGCTTGGCGCTTGGCTTGGCGTTTGGCTTGGCGCAGGGCTTGGCGCTTTTCTTGGCGCGTGGCTTGGCGTTCTCCTTGGCGCGTGGCTTGGCGCATTGCTTGGCGCTTTTCTTTTCGCGTAGCTTGGCGCTTGGCTTGGCGTTTGGCTTGGCGCTTGGCTTGGCGCTTGGCTTGGCGCTTTCCTTGGCGCGTGGCTTGGCGCGTTTCTTGGCGCGTGGCTTGGCGCTTGGCTTGGCGTTTGGATTGGCGCGTGGCTTGGCGCTTGGCTTGGCGCTTGGCTTGGCGCTTGGCTTGGCGCTTGGCCTGGCGTTTGGCTTGGCGCATGGCTTGGCGCTTTTCTTTTCGCGTAGCTTGGCGCTTGGCTTGGCGTTTGGCTTGGCGCTTGGCTTGGCGCTTGGTTTGGCGCTTTCCTTGGCGCATGGCTAAGCGCGTTTCTTGGCGCGTGGCTTGGCGCTTGGCTTGGCGTTTGGCTTGGCGCGTGGCGTGGCGCATGGCTTGGCGCTTTTCTTGGCGCTTGGCTTGGCGCTTGGCTTGGCGTTTGGCTTGGCGCTTGGCTTGGCGCTTGGCTTGGCGCTTGGCTTGGCGTTTGGCTTGGCGTATGGCTTGGAGCTTTTCTTGGCGCGTGGCTTATCGCTTGGCTTGGCGCTCTCCTTGGCGCGTGGCTTAACGCTTGGCTTGGCGCGTGGCTTGGCGCTTTTCTTGGCGCGTGGCTTGGCGCTTGGCTTGGCGTTTGGCTTGGCGTATGGCTTGGAGCTTTTCTTGGCGCGTGGCTTATCGCTTGGCTTGGCGCTTTCCTTGGCGCGTGGCTTGGAGCATGGTTTAGCGGTTTTCTTGGCGCGTGGCTTGGCGCTTGGCTTGGCGTTTGGCTTGTCGCTTGGCTTGGCGCTTGGCTTGGCGCTTTCCTTGGCTCATGGCTTGGCGCTTTTTTTAGCGAGTGGCTTGGCGCTTTTTTGGCGTTTGGCTTGGCGCTTGGATTGGCGCTTGGCTTGGCGCTTGTCGTGGCGCTTGGCTTGGCGCTTTGCTTATCGCTTGGCTTGGCGCTCTCCTTGGCGCTTGGCATGGCGCTTTTCTTGGCGCGTGGTTTGTCGCTTGGCTTGGCGCTCTTCTTGGCGCGTGGCTTAACGCTTGGCTTGGGGCGTGGCTTGGCGCTAGGCTTGGCGCGTTCTTGGCGCGTGGCTTGTCGTTTGGCTTGGCGTTTTCTTATCGCGTGTCTTGTCGCTTGGCTTAGCGCTTTTTCTGGCGCGTGACTTGGTGCGTGGATTGGCGCTTGGCTGGGCGTTTAGCTTGGCGCTTGGCTTGGCGCATGGCTTGGCGCTTTCCTCGGTGCGTGGCTTGGCGCTTAGCTTGGCGCTTGTCTTGGCGTTTGGCTTGGCGCATGGCTTGACGCTCTTCTTGGTGCGTGGCTTGGCGCTTGGCGTGGCGCGTGGCTTGGCGTTTGGCTGGGCATTTGGCTTGCCGCTTAGCTTCTCGCTTGGCTTGGCACATGGCTTGGCGCTTTTCTTGCCGCTTAGCTTGGCGCTTGGCTTGGCGCTTGGCTTGGCGCTTTTCTTGGCGCGTGGCTTGGCGTTTGGCTTGGCGCTTGGCTTGACGCGTGGCTTGGCCCATGGCTTGTCGCTTTTCTTGGCCCATGGCTTGGCGCTTTTCTTGGCCCATGGCTAGGCGCTTTTTTTGGCGAGTGATTTGGTGCGTGGCTTGGCTTTTGGCTTGGCGCTTGGTTTAGAGCATGGTTTGGCGCTCTCCTTGGCGCGTGGCTTGGCCCATGGCTTGGCGCCTTTCTTGGCGCGTGGCTTGGCGCTTGGCTTGGCGTTTGGCTTGGCGCTTGGCTTGGCGCTTGGTTTGGCGCTTGGCTTGGCGCTTGGCTTAGCGCTGTCTTGGCGCGTGACTTGGCGCTTGGCTTGACTCTTGGCTTGGCGCTTGGCTTAGCGCATGGTTTGGCGCTCTCCTTGGCACGTGGATTAACGCTTGGCTTGGCGCTTGGCTTGGCGCTTGGCTTGGCGCTTTCTTTGGCGTGTGGCTTGGCGCTGCTTAGCGCGTGGCTTGGCGCTTGGCTTGCCTCTTGGCTTGGCGCTTGGCTTAGCGCATGGTTTGGCGCTCTCCTTGGCACGTAGATTAACGCTTGGCTTGGCGCTTGGCTTGGCGCTTTTCTTGCCGCGTGGCTTGGCGCTTGCCTTGGCGTTTGGCTTGGGGCTTGGCTTGGCGCTTGGCTTGGCGCTTTCATTGGCGCGTGGCTTGGCGCATGGCTTAGCGCCTTTCTTGGCGCGTGGCTTGGCGCTTGGCTTGGCGTTTGGCTTGGCGCTTGGCTTGGCGCTTGGTTTGGCGCTTGGCTTGGCGCTTGGCTTGACGCTTTCCTTGGCGCGTGGCTTGGCCCATGGCTTGGCGCTTTTTTTGGCGAGTGGCTTGGCGCTTGGTTTGGCGTTTGGCTTGGTGCGTGGCTTGGCGCTTGGCTGGGCGTTTGGCTTGGCGCTTGGTTTGGCGCTTAGCTTGGCGCTTGGCTTGACGTTTGGCTTAACGCTTTTCTTGGCGCGTGGCTTACCGTTTGGCTTGCTGCTTGGCTTGGCGCTTGGCTTGTCGCTTGACTAGACGCTTGGCTTGGCGCTTTCTTGGCGCGTGGCTTGGCACTTGGCTTGGCGTTCGGATTGGCGCTTGGCTTACCGCTTATGTTGGCGCGTTGCTTGGCGCTTGGCTTGGCGCTTGTCTTCGCGCGTGGCGTGGCGCTTGGCTTTCCGCTTATGTTGGCGCGTTGCTTGGCGCTTGGCTTGGCGCTTGTCTTGGCTCTTGGCTTGGCATGTGGCTTAGCATTCGGCTTGGCGCTTAACCTGGCGCTTGGCTTGGCGCACGGCTTGGCGCTTTTCCTGGCGCTTGGCTTGGCGCATGGCTTGGCGCTTTCCTCGGCGCGTGGCTTGGCGCTTGGCTTGGCGCTTGGCTTGGCGCTTGGCTTGGCGCTTGGCTTGGCGCTTGGCTTGGCGCTTTTTTTGGCGCGTGGCTTGGCGCGTGGTTTATCGCTTGGCTTGGCGATCTCCTTGGCGCGTGGCTTAATGCTTGTCTTGGCGCTTTGCTTGGCGCTTTTTTTGGCGCGTGGCTTCTCGCGTGGTTTATCGCTTGTCTTGGCGCTCTCCTTGGCGCGTGGCTTAACGCTTGGCTTGGCGCGTTGCTTGTCGCTTGGCTTGGCGCTTTTCTTGGCTCGTGGCTTGGCGCTTGGCTTGGCGCTTTTTTTGGCGCGTGGCTTGGCGTGTGGCTTGTCGCTTGGCTTGGCGCTCTCCTTGGCGCATGGCGTGGTGCTTGTCTTGGCGCGTGGCTTGGTGCTTGGCTTGGCGCTTGGCTTGGCGCTTTCTTGGCGCGTGGCCTGGCGCTTGGCTTAGCTCTTGGCTTGGCCTTTGGCTTGGCGCATCTCTTGGCGCACTACCTGGCGCGTGGCTTTACGCTTGGCTGGACGCTTGACTTGGCGCTCTTTTGGCGCGTGGCCTGTCGCTTGGCTTGGCGCTTTCTTGGCGCGTGGTTTGTTGCTTGGCTTAGCGCTCCGTTTGGCGCATAGCTTGGCGCTCTCCTTGGCGCGTGGCTTGGCGGTTGGCTAGACGCTCGGTTTGACGCTTGGCTTGGAGCATGGCTTAGCGCTTTTCTTGGCGCTTGGCTTGGCGTTTGGCTTGGGGCTTGGCTTGGCGCTTGGCTTGGCGCTTTCATTGGCGCGTGGCTTGGCGCATGGCTTGGCGCCTTTCTTGGCGCGTGGCTTAACGCTTGGCTTGGCGTTTGGCTTGGCGCTTGGCTTGGCGCTTGGTTTGGCGCTTTTCTTGGCGCTTGGCTTGGCGCTTGGCTTGGCGCTTGGCTTGGCGCTTGGCTTGGCGTTTGGCTTGGCGCATAACTTGGCGCTTTTCTTGGCGCGTGGCTTATTGCTTGGCTTTGCGCTTTCCTTGGCGCGTGGCTTAACACTTGGCTTGGCGCGTGGCTTGGCTCTTGGCTTGGCGTTTTTTGTGGCGCGTGGCTTGGCGCTTGGCTTGGCGCTTTCCTTAGCGCGTGGCTTGGCGCGTGGCTTGGCTCTTGGCTTGGCGTTTTTCGTGGCGCGTGGCTTGGCGCTTGGCTTGGCGTTTGGCTTGGCGCATGGCTTGGCGCTTTTCTTGGCGCGTGGCTTGGCGTTCTCCTTGGCGCGTGGCTTGGCGCATTGCTTGGCGCTTTTCTTTTCGCGTAGCTTGGCGCTTGGCTTGGCGTTTGGCTTGGCGCTTGGCTTGGCGCTTGGCTTGGCGCTTTCCTTGGCGCGTGGCTTGGCGCGTTTCTTGGCGCGTGGCTTGGCGCTTGGCTTGGCGTTTGGATTGGCGCGTGGCTTGGCGCATGGCTTGGCGCTTTTCTTGGCGCGTGGCTTGGCGCTTGGCTTGGCGTTTGGCTTGGCGCTTGGCTTGGCGCTTGGCTTGGCGCTTGGCTTGGCGCTTGGCCTGGCGTTTGGCTTGGCGCATGGCTTGGCGCTTTTCTTTTCGCGTAGCTTGGCGCTTGGCTTGGCGTTTGGCTTGGCGCTTGGCTTGGCGCTTGGCTTGGCGCTTTCCTTGGCGCATGGCTAGGCGCGTTTCTTGGCGCGTGGCTTGGCGCTTGGCTTGGCGTTTGGCTTGGCGCGTGGCGTGGCGCATGGCTTGGCGCTTTTCTTGGCGCTTGGCTTGGCGCTTGGCTTGGCGTTTGGCTTGGCGCTTGGCTTGGCGCTTGGCTTGGCGCTTGGCTTGGCGTTTGGCTTGGCGTATGGCTTGGAGCTTTTCTTGGCGCGTGGCTTATCGCTTGGCTTGGCGCTCTCCTTGGCGCGTGGCTTAACGATTGGCTTGGCGCGTGGCTTGGCGCTTTTCTTGGCGCGTGGCTTGGCGCTTGGCTTGGCGTTTGGCTTGGCGTATGGCTTGGAGCTTTTCTTGGCGCGTGGCTTATCGCTTGGCTTGGCGCTTTCCTTGGCGCGTGGCTTGGAGCATGGTTTGGCGGTTTTCTTGGCGCGTGGCTTGGCGCTTGGCTTGGCGTTTGGCTTGTCGCTTGGCTTGGCGCTTGGCTTGGCGCTTTCCTTGGCTCATGGCTTGGCGCTTTTTTTAGCGAGTGGCTTGGCGCTTTTTTGGCGTTTGGCTTGGCGCTTGGATTGGCGCTTGGCTTGGCGCTTGTCGTGGCGCTTGGCTTGGCTCTTGGCTTATCGCTTGGCTTGGCGCTCTCCTTGGCGCTTGGCATGGCGCTTTTCTTGGCGCGTGGTTTGTCGCTTGGCTTGGCGCTCTTCTTGGCGCGTGGCTTAACGCTTGGCTTGGGGCGTGGCTTGGCGCTAGGCTTGGCGCGTTCTTGGCGCGTGGCTTGTCGTTTGGCTTGGCGTTTTCTTATCGCGTGGCTTGTCGCTTGGCTTAGCGCTTTTTCTGGCGCGTGACTTGGTGTGTGGATTGGCGCTTGGCTGGGCGTTTAGCTTAGCGCTTGGCTTGGCGCATGGCTTGGCGCTTTCCTCGGTGCGTGGCTTGGCGCTTAGCTTGGCGCTTGTCTTGGCGTTTGGCTTGGCGCATGGCTTGACGCTCTTCTTGGTGCGTGGCTTGGCGCTTGGCGTGGCGCGTGGCTTGGCGTTTGGCTGGGCATTTGGCTTGCCGCTTAGCTTCTCGCTTGGCTTGGCACATGGCTTGGCGCTTTTCTTGGCGCTTGGCTTGGCGCTTTTCTTGCCGCTTAGCTTGGCGCTTGGCTTGGCGCTTGGCTTGGCGCTTTTCTTGGCGCGTGGCTTGGCGTTTGGCTTGGCGCTTGGCTTGACGCGTGGCTTGGCCCATGGCTTGTCGCTTTTCTTGGCCCATGGCTTGGCGCTTTTCTTGGCCCATGGTTTGGCGCTTTTTTTGGCGAGTGATTTGGTGCGTGGCTTGGCTTTTGGCTTGGCGCTTGGTTTAGAGCATGGTTTGGCGCTCTCCTTGGCGCGTGGCTTGGCCCATGGCTTGGCGCCTTTCTTGGCGCGTGGCTTGGCGCTTGGCTTGGCGTTTGGCTTGGCGCTTGGCTTGGCGCTTGGTTTGGCGCTTGGCTTGGCGCTTGGCTTAGCGCTGTCTTGGCGCGTGACTTGGCGCTTGGCTTGACTCTTGGCTTGGCGCTTGGCTTAGCGCATGGTTTGGCGCTCTCCTTGGCACGTGGATTAACGCTTGGCTTGGCGCTTGGCTTGGCGCTTGGCTTGGCGCTTTCTTTGGCGTGTGGCTTGGCGCATGGCTTGGCGCTGCTTAGCGCGTGGCTTGGCGCTTGGCTTGCCTCTTGGCTTGGCGCTTGGCTTAGCGCATGGTTTGGCGCTCTCCTTGGCACGTAGATTAACGCTTGGCTTGGCGCTTGGCTTGGCGCTTTTCTTGCCGCGTGGCTTGGCGCTTGCCTTGGCGTTTGGCTTGGGGCTTGGCTTGGCGCTTGGCTTGGCGCTTTCATTGGCGCGTGGCTTGGCGCATGGCTTAGCGCCTTTCTTGGCGCGTGGCTTGGCGCTTGGCTTGGCGTTTGGCTTGGCGCTTGGCTTGGCGCTTGGTTTGGCGCTTGGCTTGGCGCTTGGCTTGACGCTTGGCTTGGCGCTTTCCTTGGCCCGTGGCTTGGCGTTTGGCTTGGCGTTTGGCTTGGCGTTTGGCTTGGCGCTTGGCTTGGCGCTTGGCTTGGCGTTTGGCTTGGCGCATAACTTGGCGCTTTTCTTGGCGCGTAGCTTATTGCTTGGCTTGGCGCTCTCCTTATCGCTTGGCTTAACACTTGGCTTGGCGCGTGGCTTGGCTCTTGGCTTGGCGTTTTTCGTGGCGCGTGGCTTGGCGCTTGGCTTGGCGCTTTCCTTAGCGCGTGGCTTGGCGCGTGGCTTGGCTCTTGGCTTGGCGTTTTTCGTGGCGCGTGACTTGGCGCTTGGCTTGGCGCTTGGCTTGGCGCATGGCTTGGCGCTTTTCTTGGCGCGTGGCTTGGCGCTTGACTTGGCGTTTGGCTTGGCGCTTGGCTTGGCGCTTGGCTTGGCGCTGGCGCGTGGCTTGGCGGTTGGCTGGGCGCTTGGTTTGACGTTTGGCTTGGAGCATGGCTTAGCGCTTTTCTTGGCGCTTGGATTGGCGTTTGGCTTGAGGCTTGGCTTGGCGCTTGGCTTGGCGCTTTCATTGACGCGTGGCTTGGCGCATGGCTTGGCGCCTTTCTTGGCGCGTGGCTTGGCGCTTGGCTTGGCGCTTGGTTTGGCGCTTGGCTTGGCGCTTGGCTTGGCGCTTGGCTTGGCGCTTGGCTTGGCGTTTGGCTTGGCGCATAACTTGGCGCTTTTCTTGGCGCGTGGCTTATTGCTTGGCTTGGCGCTTGGCTTGGCGCTTGGCTTGGCGTTTGGCTTGGCGTTTGGCTTGGCGCATAACTTGGCGCTTTTCTTGGCGCGTGGCTTATTGCTTGGCTTGGCGCTCTCCTTGGCGCGTGGCTTAACACTTGGCTTGGCGCGTGGCTTGGCTCTTGGCTTGGTGTTTTTCGTGGCGCGTGGCTTGGCGCTTGGCTTGGCGCTTTCCTTAGCGCGTGGCTTGGCGCGTGGCTTGGCGCGTGGCTTGGCTCTTAGCTTGGCGTTTTTCGTGGCGCGTGGCTTGGCGCTTGGCTTGGCGTTTGGCTTGGCGCATGGCTTGGCGCTTTTCTTGGCGCGTGGCTTGGCGTTTGGCTGGCGTTTGGCCTGGCGCTTGGCTTGGCGCTTGGCTTGGCGCTTTCCTTGGCGCGTGGCTTGGCGCATGGCTTGGAGCTCTTCTTTTCGCGTAGCTTGGCGCTTGGCTTGGCGTTTGGCTTGGCGCTTGGCTTGGCGCTTTCCTTGGCGCGTGGCTTGGCGCGTTTCTTGGCGCGTGGCTTGGCGCTTGGCTTGGCGTTTGGCTTGGCGCGTGGCTTGGCGCATGGCTTGGCGCTTTTCTTGGCGCGTGGCTTGGCGCTTGGCTTGGCGTTTGGCTTGGCGCTTGGCTTGGCGCTTGGCTTGGCGCTTGGCTTGGCGCTTGGCTTGGCGCTTGGCTTAGCGCTGTCTTGGCGCGTGACTTGGCGCTTGGCTTGACTCTTGGCTTGGCGCTTGGCTTAGCGCATGGTTTGGCGCTCTCCTTGGCACGTGGATTAACGCTTGGCTTGGCGCTTGGCTTGGCGCTTGGCTTGGCGCTTTCTTTGGCGTGTGGCTTGGCGCTGCTTAGCGCGTGGCTTGGCGCTTGGCTTGCCTCTTGGCTTGGCGCTTGGCTTAGCGCATGGTTTGGCGCTCTCCTTGGCACGTAGATTAACGCTTGGCTTGGCGCTTGGCTTGGCGCTTTTCTTGCCGCGTGGCTTGGCGCTTGCCTTGGCGTTTGGCTTGGGGCTTGGCTTGGCGCTTGGCTTGGCGCTTTCATTGGCGCGTGGCTTGGCGCATGGCTTAGCGCCTTTCTTGGCGCGTGGCTTGGCGCTTGGCTTGGCGTTTGGCTTGGCGCTTGGCTTGGCGCTTGGTTTGGCGCTTGGCTTGGCGCTTGGCTTGACGCTTTCCTTGGCGCGTGGCTTGGCCCATGGCTTGGCGCTTTTTTTGGCGCTTGGCTTGACGTTTGGCTTAACGCTTTTCTTGGCGCGTGGCTTACCGTTTGGCTTGCTGCTTGGCTTGGCGCTTGGCTTGTCGCTTGACTAGACGCTTGGCTTGGCGCTTTCTTGGCGCGTGGCTTGGCACTTGGCTTGGCGTTTGGATTGGCGCTTGGCTTACCGCTTATGTTGGCGCGTTGCTTGGCGCTTGGCTTGGCGCTTGTCTTCGCGCGTGGCGTGGCGCTTGGCTTTCCGCTTATGTTGGCGCGTTGCTTGGCGCTTGGCTTGGCGCTTGTCTTGGCTCTTGGCTTGGCATGTGGCTTAGCATTCGGCTTGGCGCTTAACCTGGCGCTTGGCTTGGCGCATGGCTTGGCGCTTTCCTCGGCGCGTGGCTTGGCGCTTGGCTTGGCGCTTGGCTTGGCGCTTGGCTTGGCGCTTGGCTTGGCGCACGGCTTGGCGCTTTCCTGGCGCTTGGCTTGGCGCATGGCTTGGCGCTTTCCTCGGCGCGTGGCTTGGCGCTTGGCTTGGCGCTTGGCTTGGCGCTTGGCTTGGCGCTTGGCTTGGCGCTTGGCTTGGCGCTTGGCTTGGCGCTTTTTTTGGCGCGTGGCTTGGCGCGTGGTTTATCGCTTGGCTTGGCGATCTCCTTGGCGCGTGGCTTAATGCTTGTCTTGGCGCTTTGCTTGGCGCTTTTTTGGCGCGTGGCTTCTCGCGTGGTTTATCGCTTGTCTTGGCGCTCTCCTTGGCGCGTGGCTTAACGCTTGGCTTGGCGCGTTGCTTGTCGCTTGGCTTGGCGCTTTTCTTGGCTCGTGGCTTGGCGCTTGGCTTGGCGCTTTTTTTGGCGCGTAGCTTGGCGTGTGGCTTGTCGCTTGGCTTGGCGCTCTCCTTGGCGCATGGCGTGGTGCTTGTCTTGGCGCGTGGCTTGGTGCTTGGCTTGGCGCTTGGCTTGGCGCTTTCTTGGCGCGTGGCCTGGCGCTTGGCTTAGCTCTTGGCTTGGCCTTTGGCTTGGCGCATCTCTTGGCGCACTACCTGGCGCGTGGCTTTACGCTTGGCTGGACGCTTGACTTGGCGCTCTTTTGGCGCGTGGCCTGTCGCTTGGCTTGGCGCTTTCTTGGCGCGTGGTTTGTTGCTTGGCTTAGCGCTCCGTTTGGCGCATAGCTTGGCGCTCTCCTTGGCGCGTGGCTTGGCGGTTGGCTAGACGCTCGGTTTGACGCTTGGCTTGGAGCATGGCTTAGCGCTTTTCTTGGCGCTTGGCTTGGCGTTTGGCTTGGGGCTTGGCTTGGCGCTTGGCTTGGCGCTTTCATTGGCGCGTGGCTTGGCGCATGGCTTGGCGCCTTTCTTGGCGCGTGGCTTAACGCTTGGCTTGGCGTTTGGCTTGGCGCTTGGCTTGGCGCTTGGTTTGGCGCTTTTCTTGGCGCTTGGCTTGGCGCTTGGCTTGGCGCTTGGCTTGGCGCTTGGCTTGGCGTTTGGCTTGGCGCATAACTTGGCGCTTTTCTTGGCGCTTGGCTTGGCGCTTGGCTTGGCGCTTTCTTTGGCGTGTGGCTTGGCGCATGGCTTGGCGCTGCTTAGCGCGTGGCTTGGCGCTTGGCTTGCCTCTTGGCTTGGCGCTTGGCTTAGCGCATGGTTTGGCGCTCTCCTTGGCACGTAGATTAACGCTTGGCTTGGCGCTTGGCTTGGCGCTTTTCTTGCCGCGTGGCTTGGCGCTTGCCTTGGCGTTTGGCTTGGGGCTTGGCTTGGCGCTTGGCTTGGCGCTTTCATTGGCGCGTGGCTTGGCGCATGGCTTAGCGCCTTTCTTGGCGCGTGGCTTGGCGCTTGGCTTGGCGTTTGGCTTGGCGCTTGGCTTGGCGCTTGGTTTGGCGCTTGGTTTGGCGCCTGGCTTGACGCTTGGCTTGGCGCTTTCCTTGGCCCGTGGCTTGGCGTTTGGCTTGGCGTTTGGCTTGGCGCTTGGCTTGGCGCTTGGCTTGGCGTTTGGCTTGGCGCATAACTTGGCGCTTTTCTTGGCGCGTAGCTTATTGCTTGGCTTGGCGCTCTCCTTATCGCTTGGCTTAACACTTGGCTTGGCGCGTGGCTTGGCTCTTGGCTTGGCATTTTTCGTGGCGCGTGGCTTGGCGCTTGGCTTGGCGCTTTCCTTAGCGCGTGGCTTGGCGCGTGGCTTGGCTCTTGGCTTGGCGTTTTTCGTGGCGCGTGGCTTGGCGCTTGGCTTGGCGCTTGGCTTGGCGCATGGCTTGGCGCTTTTCTTGGCGCGTGGCTTGGCGCTTGACTTGGCGTTTGGCTTGGCGCTTGGCTTGGCGCTTGGCTTGGCGCTGGCGCGTGGCTTGGCGGTTGGCTGGACGCTTGGTTTGACGCTTGGCTTGGAGCATGGCTTAGCGCTTTTCTTGGCGCTTGGCTTGGCGTTTGGTTTGAGGCTTGGCTTGGCGCTTGGCTTGGCGCTTTCATTGACGCGTGGCTTGGCGCATGGCTTGGCGCCTTTCTTGGCGCGTGGCTTGGCGCTTGGCTTGGCGCTTGGTTTGGCGCTTGGCTTGGCGCTTGGCTTTGCGCTTGGCTTGGCGCTTGGCTTGGCGTTTGGCTTGGCGCATAACTTGGCGCTTTTCTTGGCGCGTGGCTTATTGCTTGGCTTGGCGCTTGGCTTGGCGCTTGGCTTGGCGCTTGGCTTGGCGTTTGGCTTGGCGCATAACTTGGCGCTTTTCTTGGCGCGTGGCTTATTGCTTGGCTTGGCGCTCTCCTTGGCGCGTGGCTTAACACTTGGCTTGGCGCGTGGCTTGGCTCTTGGCTTGGTGTTTTTCGTGGCGCGTGGCTTGGCGCTTGGCTTGGCGCTTTCCTTAGCGCGTGGCTTGGCGCGTGGCTTGGCGCGTGGCTTGGCTCTTAGCTTGGCGTTTTTCGTGGCGCGTGGCTTGGCGCTTGGCTTGGCGTTTGGCTTGGCGCATGGCTTGGCGTTTTTCGTGGCGCGTGGCTTGGCGCTTGGCTTGGCGTTTGGCTTGGCGCATGGCTTGGCGCTTTTCTTGGCGCGTGGCTTGGCGTTTGGCTGGCGTTTGGCCTGGCGCTTGGCTTGGCGCTTGGCTTGGCGCTTTCCTTGGCGCGTGGCTTGGCGCATGGCTTGGAGCTCTTCTTTTCGCGTAGCTTGGCGCTTGGCTTGGCGTTTGGCTTGGCGCTTGGCTTGGCGCTTTCCTTGGCGCGTGGCTTGGCGCGTTTCTTGGCGCGTGGCTTGGCGCTTGGCTTGGCGTTTGGCTTGGCGCGTGGCTTGGCGCATGGCTTGGCGCTTTTCTTGGCGCGTGGCTTGGCGCTTGGCTTGGCGTTTGGCTTGGCGCTTGGCTTGGCGCTTGGCTTGGCGCTTGGCTTGGCGCTTGGCTTAGCGCTGTCTTGGCGCGTGACTTGGCGCTTGGCTTGACTCTTGGCTTGGCGCTTGGCTTAGCGCATGGTTTGGCGCTCTCCTTGGCACGTGGATTAACGCTTGGCTTGGCGCTTGGCTTGGCGCTTGGCTTGGCGCTTTCTTTGGCGTGTAACTTGGCGCTGCTTAGCGCGTGGCTTGGCGCTTGGCTTGCCTCTTGGCTTGGCGCTTGGCTTAGCGCATGGTTTGGCGCTCTCCTTGGCACGTAGATTAACGCTTGGCTTGGCGCTTGGCTTGGCGCTTTTCTTGCCGCGTGGCTTGGCGCTTGCCTTGGCGTTTGGCTTGGGGCTTGGCTTGGCGCTTGGCTTGGCGCTTTCATTGGCGCGTGGCTTGGCGCATGGCTTAGCGCCTTTCTTGGCGCGTGGCTTGGCGCTTGGCTTGGCGTTTGGCTTGGCGCTTGGCTTGGCGCTTGGTTTGGCGCTTGGCTTGGCGCTTGGCTTGACGCTTTCCTTGGCGCGTGGCTTGGCCCATGGCTTGGCGCTTTTTTTGGCGAGTGGCTTGGCGCTTGGTTTGGCGTTTGGCTTGGCGCTTGGCTTAGCGCTGTCTTGGCGCGTGACTTGGCGCTTGGCTTGACTCTTGGCTTGGCGCTTGGCTTAGCGCATGGTTTGGCGCTCTCCTTGGCACGTGGATTAACGCTTGGCTTGGCGCTTGGCTTGGCGCTTGGCTTGGCGCTTGGCTTGGCGCTTGGCTTGGCGCTTTCTTTGGCGTGTGGCTTGGCGCTGCTTAGCGCGTGGCTTGGCGCTTGGCTTGCCTCTTGGCTTGGCGCTTGGCTTAGCGCATGGTTTGGCGCTCTCCTTGGCACGTAGATTAACGCTTGGCTTGGCGCTTGGCTTGGCGCTTTTCTTGCCGCGTGGCTTGGAGCTTGCCTTGGCGTTTGGCTTGGGGCTTGGCTTGGCGCTTGGCTTGGCGCTTTCATTGGCGCGTGGCTTGGCGCATGGCTTAGCGCCTTTCTTGGCGCGTGGCTTGGCGCTTGGCTTGGTGTTTGGCTTGGCGCTTGGCTTGGCGCTTGGTTTGGCGCTTGGCTTGGCGCTTGGCTTGACGCTTTCCTTGGCGCGTGGCTTGGCCCATGGCTTGGCGCTTTTTTTGGCGCTTGGCTTGACGTTTGGCTTAACGCTTTTCTTGGCGCGTGGCTTACCGTTTGGCTTGCTGCTTGGCTTGGCGCTTGGCTTGTCGCTTGACTAGACGCTTGGCTTGGCGCTTTCTTGGCGCGTGGCTTGGCACTTGGCTTGGCGTTTGGATTGGCGCTTGGCTTACCGCTTATGTTGGCGCGTTGCTTGGCGCTTGGCTTGGCGCTTGTCTTCGCGCGTGGCGTGGCGCTTGGCTTTCCGCTTATGTTGGCGCGTTGCTTGGCGCTTGGCTTGGCGCTTGTCTTGGCTCTTGGCTTGGCATGTGGCTTAGCATTCGGCTTGGCGCTTAACCTGGCGCTTGGCTTGGCGCACGGCTTGGCGCTTTCCTGGCGCTTGGCTTGGCGCATGGCTTGGCGCTTTCCTCGGCGCGTGGCTTGGCGCTTGGCTTGGCGCTTGGCTTGGCGCTTGGTATGGCGCTTGGCTTGGCGCTTGGCTTGGCGCTTTTTTTGGCGCGTGGCTTGGCGCGTGGTTTATCGCTTGGCTTGGCGATCTCCTTGGCGCGTGGCTTAATGCTTGTCTTGGCGCTTTGCTTGGCGCTTTTTTTGGCGCGTGGCTTCTCGCGTGGTTTATCGCTTGTCTTGGCGCTCTCCTTGGCGCGTGGCTTAACGCTTGGCTTGGCGCGTTGCTTGTCGCTTGGCTTGGCGCTTTTCTTGGCTCGTGGCTTGGCGCTTGGCTTGGCGCTTTTTTTGGCGCGTAGCTTGGCGTGTGGCTTGTCGCTTGGCTTGGCGCTCTCCTTGGCGCATGGCGTGGTGCTTGTCTTGGCGCGTGGCTTGGTGCTTGGCTTGGCGCTTGGCTTGGCGCTTTCTTGGCGCGTGGCCTGGCGCTTGGCTTAGCTCTTGGCTTGGCCTTTGGCTTGGCGCATCTCTTGGCGCACTACCTGGCGCGTGGCTTTACGCTTGGCTGGACGCTTGACTTGGCGCTCTTTTGGCGCGTGGCCTGTCGCTTGGCTTGGCGCTTTCTTGGCGCGTGGTTTGTTGCTTGGCTTAGCGCTCCGTTTGGCGCATAGCTTGGCGCTCTCCTTGGCGCGTGGCTTGGCGGTTGGCTAGACGCTCGGTTTGACGCTTGGCTTGGAGCATGGCTTAGCGCTTTTCTTGGCGCTTGGCTTGGCGTTTGGCTTGGGGCTTGGCTTGGCGCTTGGCTTGGCGCTTTCATTGGCGCGTGGCTTGGCGCATGGCTTGGCGCCTTTCTTGGCGCGTGGCTTAACGCTTGGCTTGGCGTTTGGCTTGGCGCTTGGCTTGGCGCTTGGTTTGGCGCTTTTCTTGGCGCTTGGCTTAGCGCTTGGCTTGGCGCTTGGCTTGGCGCTTGGCTTGGCGTTTGGCTTGGCGCATAACTTGGCGCTTTTCTTGGCGCGTGGCTTATTGCTTGGCTTTGCGCTTTCCTTGGCGCGTGGCTTAACACTTGGCTTGGCGCGTGGCTTGGCTCTTGGCTTGGCGTTTTTTGTGGCGCGTGGCTTGGCGCTTGGCTTGGCGCTTTCCTTAGCGCGTGGCTTGGCGCGTGGCTTGGCTCTTGGCTTGGCGTTTTTCGTGGCGCGTGGCTTGGCGCTTGGCTTGGCGTTTGGCTTGGCGCATGGCTTGGCGCTTTTCTTGGCGCGTGGCTTGGCGTTCTCCTTGGCGCGTGGCTTGGCGCATTGCTTGGCGCTTTTCTTTTCGCGTAGCTTGGCGCTTGGCTTGGCGTTTGGCTTGGCGCTTGGCTTGGCGCTTGGCTTGGCGCTTTCCTTGGCGCGTGGCTTGGCGCGTTTCTTGGCGCGTGGCTTGGCGCTTGGCTTGGCGTTTGGATTGGCGCGTGGCTTGGCGCATGGCTTGGCGCTTTTCTTGGCGCGTGGCTTGGCGCTTGGCTTGGCGTTTGGCTTGGCGCTTGGCTTGGCGCTTGGCTTGGCGCTTGGCTTGGCGCTTGGCCTGGCGTTTGGCTTGGCGCATGGCTTGGCGCTTTTCTTTTCGCGTAGCTTGGCGCTTGGCTTGGCGTTTGGCTTGGCGCTTGGCTTGGCGCTTGGCTTGGCGCTTTCCTTGGCGCATGGCTAGGCGCGTTTCTTGGCGCGTGGCTTGGCGCTTGGCTTGGCGTTTGGCTTGGCGCGTGGCGTGGCGCATGGCTTGGCGCTTTTCTTGGCGCTTGGCTTGGCGCTTGGCTTGGCGTTTGGCTTGGCGCTTGGCTTGGCGCTTGGCTTGGCGCTTGGCTTGGCGTTTGGCTTGGCGTATGGCTTGGAGCTTTTCTTGGCGCGTGGCTTATCGCTTGGCTTGGCGCTCTCCTTGGCGCGTGGCTTAACGCTTGGCTTGGCGCGTGGCTTGGCGCTTTTCTTGGCGCGTGGCTTGGCGCTTGGCTTGGCGTTTGGCTTGGCGTATGGCTTGGAGCTTTTCTTGGCGCGTGGCTTATCGCTTGGCTTGGCGCTTTCCTTGGCGCGTGGCTTGGAGCATGGTTTGGCGGTTTTCTTGGCGCGTGGCTTGGCGCTTGGCTTGGCGTTTGGCTTGTCGCTTGGCTTGGCGCTTGGCTTGGCGCTTTCCTTGGCTCATGGCTTGGCGCTTTTTTTAGCGAGTGGCTTGGCGCTTTTTTGGCGTTTGGCTTGGCGCTTGGATTGGCGCTTGGCTTGGCGCTTGTCGTGGCGCTTGGCTTGGCGCTTGGCTTATCGCTTGGCTTGGCGCTCTCCTTGGCGCTTGGCATGGCGCTTTTCTTGGCGCGTGGTTTGTCGCTTGGCTTGGCGCTCTTCTTGGCGCGTGGCTTAACGCTTGGCTTGGGGCGTGGCTTGGCGCTAGGCTTGGCGCGTTCTTGGCGCGTGGCTTGTCGTTTGGCTTGGCGTTTTCTTATCGCGTGGCTTGTCGCTTGGCTTAGCGCTTTTTCTGGCGCGTGACTTGGTGCGTGGATTGGCGCTTGGCTGGGCGTTTAGCTTAGCGCTTGGCTTGGCGCATGGCTTGGCGCTTTCCTCGGTGCGTGGCTTGGCGCTTAGCTTGGCGCTTGTCTTGGCGTTTGGCTTGGCGCATGGCTTGACGCTCTTCTTGGTGCGTGGCTTGGCGCTTGGCGTGGCGCGTGGCTTGGCGTTTGGCTGGGCATTTGGCTTGCCGCTTAGCTTCTCGCTTGGCTTGGCACATGGCTTTGCGCTTTTCTTGGCGCTTGGCTTGGCGCTTTTCTTGCCGCTTAGCTTGGCGCTTGGCTTGGCGCTTGGCTTGGCGCTTTTCTTGGCCCATGGCTTGGCGCTTTTCTAGGCCCATGGCTTGGCGCTTTTTTTGGCGAGTGATTTGGTGCGTGGCTTGGCTTTTGGCTTGGCGCTTGGTTTAGAGCATGGTTTGGCGCTCTCCTTGGCGCGTGGCTTGGCCCATGGCTTGGCGCCTTTCTTGGCGCGTGGCTTGGCGCTTGGCTTGGCGTTTGGCTTGGCGCTTGGCTTGGCGCTTGGTTTGGCGCTTGGCTTGGCGCTTGGCTTGACGCGTGGCTTGGCCCATGGCTTGTCGCTTTTCTTGGCCCATGGCTTGGCGCTTTTCTTGGCCCATGGCTTGGCGCTTTTTTTGGCGAGTGATTTGGTGCGTGGCTTGGCTTTTGGCTTGGCGCTTGGTTTAGAGCATGGTTTGGCGCTCTCCTTGGCGCGTGGCTTGGCCCATGGCTTGGCGCCTTTCTTGGCGCGTGGCTTGGCGCTTGGCTTGGCGTTTGGCTTGGCGCTTGGCTTGACGCGTGGCTTGGCCCATGGCTTGTCGCTTTTCTTGGCCCATGGCTTGGCGCTTTTCTTGGCCCATGGCTTGGCGCTTTTTTTGGCGAGTGATTTGGTGCGTGGCTTGGCTTTTGGCTTGGCGCTTGGTTTAGAGCATGGTTTGGCGCTCTCCTTGGCGCGTGGCTTGGCCCATGGCTTGGCGCCTTTCTTGGCGCGTGGCTTGGCGCTTGGCTTGGCGTTTGGCTTGGCGCTTGGCTTGGCGCTTGGTTTGGCGCTTGGCTTGGCGCTTGGCTTAGTGCTGTCTTGGAGCGTGACTTGGCGCTTGGCTTGACTCTTGGCTTGGCGCTTGGCTTAGCGCATGGTTTGGCGCTCTCCTTGGCACGTGGATTAACGCTTGGCTTGGCGCTTGGCTTGGCGCTTGGCTTGGCGCTTTCTTTGGCGTGTGGCTTGGCGCATGGCTTGGCGCTGCTTAGCGCGTGGCTTGGCGCTTGGCTTGCCTCTTGGCTTGGCGCTTGGCTTAGCGCATGGTTTGGCGCTCTCCTTGGCACGTAGATTTACGCTTGGCTTGGCGCTTGGCTTGGCGCTTTTCTTGCCGCGTGGCTTGGCGCTTGCCTTGGCGTTTGGCTTGGGGCTTGGCTTGGCGCTTGGCTTGGCGCTTTCATTGGCGCGTGGTTTGGCGCATGGCTTAGCGCCTTTCTTGGCGCGTGGCTTGGCGCTTGGCTTGGCGTTTGGCTTGGCGCTTGGCTTGGCGCTTGGTTTGGCGCTTGGCTTGGCGCTTGGCTTGACGCTTGGCTTGGCGCTTTCCTTGGCGCGTGGCTTGGCGTTTGGCTTGGCGTTTGGCTTGGCGTTTGGCTTGGCGCTTGGCTTGGCGCTTGGCTTGGCGTTTGGCTTGGCGCATAACTTGGCGCTTTTCTTGGCGCGTGGTTTATTGCTTGGCTTGGCGCTCTCCTTATCGCTTGGCTTAACACTTGGCTTGGCGCGTGGCTTGGCTCTTGGCTTGGCGTTTTTCGTGGCGCGTGGCTTGGCGCTTGGCTTGGCGCTTTCCTTAGCGCGTGGCTTGGCGCGTGGCTTGGCTCTTGGCTTGGCGTTTTTCGTGGCGCGTGGCTTGGCGCTTGGCTTGGCGCTTGGCTTGGGGCATGGCTTGGCGCTTTTCTTGGCGCGTGGCTTGGCGCTTGACTTGGCGTTTGGCTTGGCGCTTGGCTTGGCGCTTGGCTTGGCGCTGGCGCGTGGCTTGGCGGTTGGCTGGACGCTTGGTTTGACGCTTGGCTTGGAGCATGGCTTAGCGCTTTTCTTGGCGCTTGGCTTGGCGTTTGGCTTGAGGCTTGGCTTGGCGCTTGGCTTGGCGCTTTCATTGACGCGTGGCTTGGCGCATGGCTTGGCGCCTTTCTTGGCGCGTGGCTTGGCGCTTGGCTTGGCGCTTGGTTTGGCGCTTGGCTTGGCGCTTGGCTTGGCGCTTGGCTTGGCGCTTGGCTTGGCGTTTGGCTTGGCGCATAACTTGGCGCTTTTCTTGGCGCGTGGCTTATTGCTTGGCTTGGCGCTTGGCTTGGCGCTTGGCTTGGCGCTTGGCTTGGCGTTTGGCTTGGCGCATAACTTGGCGCTTTTCTTGGCGCGTGGCTTATTGCTTGGCTTGGCGCTCTCCTTGGCGCGTGGCTTAACACCTGGCTTGGCGCGTGGCTTGGCTCTTGGCTTGGTGTTTTTCGTGGCGCGTGGCTTGGCGCTTGGCTTGGCGCTTTCCTTAGCGCGTGGCTTGGCGCGTGGCTTGGCGCGTGGCTTGGCTCTTAGCTTGGCGTTTTTCGTGGCGCGTGGCTTGGCGCTTGGCTTGGCGTTTGGCTTGGCGCATGGCTTGGCGCTTTTCTTGGCGCGTGGCTTGGCGTTTGGCTGGCGTTTGGCCTGGCGCTTGGCTTGGCGCTTGGCTTGGCGCTTTCCTTGGCGCGTGGCTTGGCGCATGGCTTGGAGCTCTTCTTTTCGCGTAGCTTGGCGCTTGGCTTGGCGTTTGGCTTGGCGCTTGGCTTGGCGCTTTCCTTGGCGCGTGGCTTGGCGCGTTTCTTGGCGCGTGGCTTGGCGCTTGGCTTGGCGTTTGGCTTGGCGCGTGGCTTGGCGCATGGCTTGGCGTTTTTCTTGGCGCGTGGCTTGGCGCTTGGGTTGGCGTTTGGCTTGGCGCTTGGCTTGGCGCTTGGCTTGGCGCTTGGCCTGGCGTTTGGCTTGGCGCATGTCTTGGCGCTTTTCTTTTCGCGTAGCTTGGCGCTTGGCTTGGCGCTTGGCTTGGCGCTTGGCTTGGCGCTTGGCTTGGCGTTTGGCTTGGCGCATAACTTGGCGCTTTTCTTGGCGCGTGGCTTATTGCTTGGCTTGGCGCTTGGCTTGGCGCTTGGCTTGGCGCTTGGCTTGGCGTTTGGCTTGGCGCATAACTTGGCGCTTTTCTTGGCGCGTGGCTTATTGCTTGGCTTGGCGCTCTCCTTGGCGCGTGGCTTAACACCTGGCTTGGCGCGTGGCTTGGCTCTTGGCTTGGTGTTTTTCGTGGCGCGTGGCTTGGCGCTTGGCTTGGCGCTTTCCTTAGCGCGTGGCTTGGCGCGTGGCTTGGCGCGTGGCTTGGCTCTTAGCTTGGCGTTTTTCGTGGCGCGTGGCTTGGCGCTTGGCTTGGCGTTTGGCTTGGCACATAACTTGGCGCTTTTCTTGGCGCGTGGCTTATTGCTTGGCTTGGCGCTCTCCTTGGCGCGTGGCTTAACACCTGGCTTGGCGCGTGGCTTGGCTCTTGGCTTGGTGTTTTTCGTGGCGCGTGGCTTGGCGCTTGGCTTGGCGCTTTCCTTAGCGCGTGGCTTGGCGCGTGGCTTGGCGCGTGGCTTGGCTCTTAGCTTGGCGTTTTTCGTGGCGCGTGGCTTGGCGCTTGGCTTGGCGTTTGGCTTGGCGCATGGCTTGGCGCTTTTCTTGGCGCGTGGTTTGGCGTTTGGCTGGCGTTTGGCCTGGCGCTTGGCTTGGCGCTTGGCTTGGCGCTTTCCTTGGCGCGTGGCTTGGCGCATGGCTTGGAGCTCTTCTTTTCGCGTAGCTTGGCGCTTGGCTTGGCGTTTGGCTTGGCGCTTGGCTTGGCGCTTTCCTTGGCGCGTGGCTTGGCGCTTGGCTTGGCGTTTGGCTTGGCGCGTGGCTTGGCGCATGGCTTGGCGTTTTTCTTGGCGCGTGGCTTGGCGCTTGGGTTGGCGTTTGGCTTGGCGCTTGGCTTGGCGCTTGGCTTGGCGCTTGGCCTGGCGTTTGGCTTGGCGCATGTCTTGGCGCTTTTCTTTTCGCGTAGCTTGGCGCTTGGCTTGGCGTTTGGCTTGGCGCTTGGCTTGGCGCTTGGCTTGGCGCTTGGCTTGGCGCTTTCCTTGGCGCATGGCTTGGCGCGTTTCTTGGCGCGTGGCTTGGCGCTTGGCTTGGCGTTTGGCTTGGCGCGTGGCGTGGCGCATGGCTTGGCGCTTTTCTTGGCGCTTGGCTTGGCGATTGGCTTGGCGTTTGGCTTGGCGCTTGGCTTGGCGCTTGGCTTGGCGCTTGGCTTGGCGTTTGGCTTGGCGTATGGCTTGGAGCTTTTTTTGGCGCGTGGCTTATCGCTTGGCTTGGCGCTCTCCTTGGCGCGTGGCTTAACGCTTGGCTTGGCGCGTGGTTTGGCGCTTTTCTTGGCGCGTGGCTTGGCGCGTTTCTTGGCGCGTGGCTTGGCGCTTGGCTTGGCGTTTGGCTTGGCGCTTGGCTTGGCGCTTGGCTTGGCGCTTTCCTTGGCGCGTGGCTTGGCGCATGGTTTGGCGGTTTTCTTGGCGCGTGGCTTGGCGCTTGGCTTGGCGTTTGGCTTGTCGCTTGGCTTGGCGCTTGGCTTGGAGCTTTCCTTGGCTCATGGCTTGGCGCTTTTTTTAGCGAGTGGCTTGGCGCTTGGTTTGGCGTTTGGCTTGGCGCTTGGCTTGGCGCTTGGCTTGGCGCTTGGCGTGGCGCTTGGCTTGGCGCTCTCCTTGGCGCTTGGCATGGCGCTTTTCTTGGCGCGTGGTTTGTCGCTTGGCTTGGCGCTCTTCTTGGCGCGTGGCTTAACGCTTGGCTTGGGGCGTGGCTTGGCGCTAGGCTTGGCGCGTTCTTGGCGCGTGGCTTGTCGTTTGGCTTGGCGTTTTCTTATCGCGTGGCTTGTCGCTTGCCTTAGCGCTTTTTCTGGCGCGTGACTTGGTGCGTGGATTGGCGCTTGGCTGGGCGTTTAGCTTGGCGCTTGGCTTGGCGCATGGCTTGGCGCTTTCCTTGGTGCGTGGCTTGGCGCTTAGCTTGGCGCTTGTCTTGGCGTTTGGCTTGGCGCATGGCTTGACGCTCTTCTTGGTGCGTGGCTTGGCGCTTGGCTGGGCGCTTGGCTTGGCGCTTGGCTTGGCGCTGGGCTTGGCAATTTCTTGGCGAATGGCTTGCGCTTGGCTTGGCGCTTTTCTTGGCGGGTGGCTTGGCACTTGGTTTAGCGCTTGGCGTGGCGCGTGGCTTGGCGCTTGGCTGGCCATTTGGCTTGCCGCTTAGCTTCTCGCTTGGCTTGGCACATGGCTTGGCGCTTTTCTTGGCGCTTGGCTTGGCGCTTTTCTTGCCGCTTAGCTTGGCGCTTGGCTTGGCGCTTGGATTGGCGCTTTTCTTGGCGCGTGGCTTAGCGTTTGGCTTGTTGCTTGGCTTGGCACTTGGCTTGGGGCTTGGATTGTCGCTTGGCTTGGCGCTTTTCTTGGGGCGTGGCTTGGCGCTTGGCTTGGCGCTTTTCTTGGCGTGTGGCTTGTCGCTTGGCGTGGCGCTTGGCTTGGCGCGTGGCTTGGCGCTTGGCTTGGCGCTTTTCTTGGCGCGTGGCTTGGCGCTTGGCTTGGCGCTTTTCTTGGCGCTTGGCTTGGCGCGTGGCTTGGCGCTTGGCTTGGTGCTTTTCTTGGCGCGTGGCGTGGCGCTTGGCGTGGCGCTTGGCTTGGCGCGTGGCTTGGCGCTTGGCTTGGCGCTTTTCTTGGCGCGTGGCTTGGCGCGTGGCTTGGCGCTTGTCTTGGCGTTTGGCTTGGCGCGTGGCGTGGCGCATGGCTTGGCGCTTTTCTTGGCGCTTGGCTTGGCGCTTGGCTTGGCGTTTGGCTTGGCGCTTGGCTTGGCGCTTGGCTTGGCGCTTGGCTTGGCGTTTGGCTTGGCGTATGGCTTGGAGCTTTTCTTGGCGCGTGGCTTATCGCTTGGCTTGGCGCTCTCCTTGGCGCGTGGCTTAACGCTTGGCTTGGCGCGTGGCTTGGCGCTTTTCTTGGCGCGTGGCTTGGCGCTTGGCTTGGCGTTTGGCTTGGCGTATGGCTTGGAGCTTTTCTTGGCGCGTGGCTTATCGCTTGGCTTGGCGCTTTCCTTGGCGCGTGGCTTGGAGCATGGTTTGGCGGTTTTCTTGGCGCGTGGCTTGGCGCTTGGCTTGGCGTTTGGCTTGTCGCTTGGCTTGGCGCTTGGCTTGGCGCTTTCCTTGGCTCATGGCTTGGCGCTTTTTTTAGCGAGTGGCTTGGCGCTTTTTTGGCGTTTGGCTTGGCGCTTGGATTGGCGCTTGGCTTGGCGCTTGTCGTGGCGCTTGGCTTGGCGCTTGGCTTATCGCTTGGCTTGGCGCTCTCCTTGGCGCTTGGCATGGCGCTTTTCTTGGCGCGTGGTTTGTCGCTTGGCTTGGCGCTCTTCTTGTCGCGTGGCTTAACGCTTGGCTTGGGGCGTGGCTTGGCGCTAGGCTTGGCGCGTTCTTGGCGCGTGGCTTGTCGTTTGGCTTGGCGTTTTCTTATCGCGTGGCTTGTCGCTTGGCTTAGCGCTTTTTCTGGCGCGTGACTTGGTGCGTGGATTGGCGCTTGGCTGGGCGTTTAGCTTAGCGCTTGGCTTGGCGCATGGCTTGGCGCTTTCCTCGGTGCGTGGCTTGGCGCTTAGCTTGGCGCTTGTCTTGGCGTTTGGCTTGGCGCATGGCTTGACGCTCTTCTTGGTGCGTGGCTTGGCGCTTGGCGTGGCGCGTGGCTTGGCGTTTGGCTGGGCATTTGGCTTGCCGCTTAGCTTCTCGCTTGGCTTGGCACATGGCTTGGCGCTTTTCTTGGCGCTTGGCTTGGCGCTTTTCTTGCCGCTTAGCTTGGCGCTTGGCTTGGCGCTTGGCTTGGCGCTTTTCTTGGCGCGTGGCTTGGCGTTTGGCTTGGCGCTTGGCTTGACGCGTGGCTTGGCCCATGGCTTGTCGCTTATCTTGGCCCATGGCTTGGCGCTTTTCTTGGCCCATGGCTTGGCGCTTTTTTTGGCGAGTGATTTGGTGCGTGGCTTGGCTTTTGGCTTGGCGCTTGGTTTAGAGCATGGTTTGGCGCTCTCCTTGGCGCGTGGCTTGGCCCATGGCTTGGCGCCTTTCTTGGCGCGTGGCTTGGCGCTTGGCTTGGCGTTTGGCTTGGCGCTTGGCTTGGCGCTTGGTTTGGCGCTTGGCTTGGCGCTTGGCTTAGCGCTGTCTTGGCGCGTGACTTGGCGCTTGGCTTGACTCTTGGCTTGGCGCTTGGCTTAGCGCATGGTTTGGCGCTCTCCTTGGCACGTGGATTAACGCTTGGCTTGGCGCTTGGCTTGGCGCTTGGCTTGGCGCTTTCTTTGGCGTGTGGCTTGGCGCATGGCTTGGCGCTGCTTAGCGCGTGGCTTGGCGCTTGGCTTGCCTCTTGGCTTGGCGCTTGGCTTAGCGCATGGTTTGGCGCTCTCCTTGGCACGTAGATTAACGCTTGGCTTGGCGCTTGGCTTGGCGCTTTTCTTGCCGCGTGGCTTGGCGCTTGCCTTGGCGTTTGGCTTGGGGCTTGGCTTGGCGCTTGGCTTGGCGCTTTCATTGGCGCGTGGCTTGGCGCATGGCTTAGCGCCTTTCTTGGCGCGTGGCTTAGCGCTTGGCTTGGCGTTTGGCTTGGCGCTTGGTTTGGCGCTTGGTTTGGCGCTTGGCTTGGCGCTTGGCTTGACGCTTGGCTTGGCGCTTTCCTTGGCCCGTGGCTTGGCGTTTGGCTTGGCGTTTGGCTTGGCGTTTGGCTTGGCGCTTGGCTTGGCGCTTGGCTTGGCGTTTGGCTTGGCGCATAACTTGGCGCTTTTCTTGGCGCGTAGCTTATTGCTTGGCTTGGCGCTCTCCTTATCGCATGGCTTAACACTTGGCTTGGCGCGTGGCTTGGCTCTTGGCTTGGCGTTTTTCGTGGCGCGTGGCTTGGCGCTTGGCTTGGCGCTTTCCTTATCGCTTGGTTTAACACTTGGCTTGGCGCGTGGCTTGGCTCTTGGCTTGGCGTTTTTCGTGGCGCGTGGCTTGGCGCGTGGCTTGGCTCTTGGCTTGGCGTTTTTCGTGGCGCGTGGCTTGGCGCTTGGCTTGGCGCTTGGCTTGGCGCATGGCTTGGCGCTTTTCTTGGCGCGTGGCTTGGCGCTTGACTTGGCGTTTGGCTTGGCGCTTGGCTTGGCGCTTGGCTTTGCGCTGGCGCGTGGCTTGGCGGTTGGCTGGACGCTTGGTTTGACGCTTGGCTTGGAGCATGGCTTAGCGCTTTTCTTGGCGCTTGGCTTGGTGTTTGGCTTGAGGCTTGGCTTGGCGCTTGGCTTGGCGCTTTCATTGACGCGTGGCTTGGCGCATGGCTTGGCGCCTTTCTTGGCGCGTGGCTTGGCGCTTGGCTTGGTGCTTGGTTTGGCGCTTGGCTTGGCGCTTGGCTTGGCGCTTGGCTTGGCGCTTGGCTTGGCGTTTGGCTTGGCGCATAACTTGGCGCTTTTCTTGGCGCGTGGCTTATTGCTTGGCTTGGCGCTTGGCTTGGCGCTTGGCTTGGCGTTTGGCTTGGCGTTTGGCTTGGCGCATAACTTGGCGCTTTTCTTGGCGCGTGGCTTATTGCTTGGCTTGGCGCTCTCCTTGGCGCGTGGCTTAACACTTGGCTTGGCGCGTGGCTTGGCTCTTGGCTTGGTGTTTTTCGTGGCGCGTGGCTTGGCGCTTGGCTTGGCGCTTTCCTTAGCGCGTGGCTTGGCGCGTGGCTTGGCGCGTGGCTTGGCTCTTAGCTTGGCGTTTTTCGTGGCGCGTGGCTTGGCGCTTGGCTTGGCGTTTGGCTTGGCGCATGGCTTGGCGCTTTTCTTGGCGCGTGGCTTGGCGTTTGGCTGGCGTTTGGCCTGGCGCTTGGCTTGGCGCTTGGCTTGGCGCTTTCCTTGGCGCGTGGCTTGGCGCATGGCTTGGAGCTCTTCTTTTCGCGTAGCTTGGCGCTTGGCTTGGCGTTTGGCTTGGCGCTTGGCTTGGCGCTTTCCTTGGCGCGTGGCTTGGCGCGTTTCTTGGCGCGTGGCTTGGCGCTTGGCTTGGCGTTTGGCTTGGCGCGTGGCTTGGCGCATGGCTTGGCGCTTTTCTTGGCGCGTGGCTTGGCGCTTGGCTTGGCGTTTGGCTTGGCGCTTGGCTTGGCGCTTGGCTTGGCGCTTGGCTTGGCGCTTGGCTTAGCGCTGTCTTGGCGCGTGACTTGGCGCTTGGCTTGACTCTTGGCTTGGCGCTTGGCTTAGCGCATGGTTTGGCGCTCTCCTTGGCACGTGGATTAACGCTTGGCTTGGCGCTTGGCTTGGCGCTTGGCTTGGCGCTTTCTTTGGCGTGTGGCTTGGCGCTGCTTAGCGCGTGGCTTGGCGCTTGGCTTGCCTCTTGGCTTGGCGCTTGGCTTAGCGCATGGTTTGGCGCTCTCCTTGGCACGTAGATTAACGCTTGGCTTGGCGCTTGGCTTGGCGCTTTTCTTGCCGCGTGGCTTGGCGCTTGCCTTGGCGTTTGGCTTGGGGCTTGGCTTGGCGCTTGGCTTGGCGCTTTCATTGGCGCGTGGCTTGGCGCATGGCTTAGCGCCTTTCTTGGCGCGTGGCTTGGCGCTTGGCTTGGCGTTTGGCTTGGCGCTTGGCTTGGCGCTTGGTTTGGCGCTTGGCTTGGCGCTTGGCTTGACGCTTTCCTTGGCGCGTGGCTTGGCCCATGGCTTGGCGCTTTTTTTGGCGCTTGGCTTGACGTTTGGCTTAACGCTTTTCTTGGCGCGTGGCTTACCGTTTGGCTTGCTGCTTGGCTTGGCGCTTGGCTTGTCGCTTGACTAGACGCTTGGCTTGGCGCTTTCTTGGCGCGTGGCTTGGCACTTGGCTTGGCGTTTGGATTGGCGCTTGGCTTACCGCTTATGTTGGCGCGTTGCTTGGCGCTTGGCTTGGCGCTTGTCTTCGCGCGTGGCGTGGCGCTTGGCTTTCCGCTTATGTTGGCGCGTTGCTTGGCGCTTGGCTTGGCGCTTGTCTTGGCTCTTGGCTTGGCATGTGGCTTAGCATTCGGCTTGGCGCTTAACCTGGCGCTTGGCTTGGCGCACGGCTTGGCGCTTTCCTGGCGCTTGGCTTGGCGCATGGCTTGGCGCTTTCCTCGGCGCGTGGCTTGGCGCTTGGCTTGGCGCTTGGCTTGGCGCTTGGCTTGGCGCTTGGCTTGGCGCTTTTTTTGGCGCGTGGCTTGGCGCGTGGTTTATCGCTTGGCTTGGCGATCTCCTTGGCGCGTGGCTTAATGCTTGTCTTGGCGCTTTGCTTGGCGCTTTTTTTGGCGCGTGGCTTCTCGCGTGGTTTATCGCTTGTCTTGGCGCTCTCCTTGGCGCGTGGCTTAACGCTTGGCTTGGCGCGTTGCTTGTCGCTTGGCTTGGCGCTTTTCTTGGCTCGTGGCTTGGCGCTTGGCTTGGCGCTTTTTTTGGCGCGTAGCTTGGCGTGTGGCTTGTCGCTTGGCTTGGCGCTCTCCTTGGCGCATGGCGTGGTGCTTGTCTTGGCGCGTGGCTTGGTGCTTGGCTTGGCGCTTGGCTTGGCGCTTTCTTGGCGCGTGGCCTGGCGCGTGGCTTTACGCTTGGCTGGACGCTTGACTTGGCGCTCTTTTGGCGCGTGGCCTGTCGCTTGGCTTGGCGCTTTCTTGGCGCGTGGTTTGTTGCTTGGCTTAGCGCTCCGTTTGGCGCATAGCTTGGCGCTCTCCTTGGCGCGTGGCTTGGCGGTTGGCTAGACGCTCGGTTTGACGCTTGGCTTGGAGCATGGCTTAGCGCTTTTCTTGGCGCTTGGCTTGGCGTTTGGCTTGGGGCTTGGCTTGGCGCTTGGCTTGGCGCTTTCATTGGCGCGTGGCTTGGCGCATGGCTTGGCGCCTTTCTTGGCGCGTGGCTTAACGCTTGGCTTGGCGTTTGGCTTGGCGCTTGGCTTGGCGCTTGGTTTGGCGCTTTTCTTGGCGCTTGGCTTGGCGCTTGGCTTGGCGCTTGGCTTGGCGCTTGGCTTGGCGCTTGGCTTGGCGTTTGGCTTGGCGCATAACTTGGCGCTTTTCTTGGCGCTTGGCTTGGCGCTTGGCTTGGCGCTTTCTTTGGCGTGTGGCTTGGCGCATGGCTTGGCGCTGCTTAGCGCGTGGCTTGGCGCTTGGCTTGCCTCTTGGCTTGGCGCTTGGCTTAGCGCATGGTTTGGCGCTCTCCTTGGCACGTAGATTAAAGCTTGGCTTGGCGCTTGGCTTGGCGCTTTTCTTGCCGCGTGGCTTGGCGCTTGCCTTGGCGTTTGGCTTGGGGCTTGGCTTGGCGCTTGGCTTGGCGCTTTCATTGGCGCGTGGCTTGGCGCATGGCTTAGCGCCTTTCTTGGCGCGTGGCTTGGCGCTTGGCTTGGCGTTTGGCTTGGCGCTTGGCTTGGCGCTTGGTTTGGCGATTGGCTTGGCGCTTGGCTTGACGCTTGGCTTGGCGCTTTCCTTGGCCCGTGGCTTTCCGTTTGGCTTGGCGTTTGGCTTGGCGTTTGGCTTGGCGCTTGGCTTGGCGCTTGGCTTGGCGTTTGGCTTGGCGCATAACTTGGCGCTTTTCTTGGCGCGTAGCTTATTGCTTGGCTTGGCGCTCTCCTTATCGCTTGGCTTAACACTTGGCTTGGCGCGTGGCTTGGCTCTTGGCTTGGCATTTTTCGTGGCGCGTGGCTTGGCGCTTGGCTTGGCGCTTTCCTTAGCGCGTGGCTTGGCGCGTGGCTTGGCTCCTGGCTTGGCGTTTTTCGTGGCGCGTGGCTTGGCGCTTGGCTTGGCGCTTGGCTTGGCGCATGGCTTGGCGCTTTTCTTGGCGCGTGGCTTGGCACTTGACTTGGCGTTTGGCTTGGCGCTTGACTTGGCGCTGGCGCGTGGCTTGGCGGTTGGCTGGACGCTTGGTTTGACGCTTGGCTTGGAGCATGGCTTAGCGCTTTTCTTGGCGCTTGGCTTGGCGTTTGGCTTGAGGCTTGGCTTGGCGCTTGGCTTGGCGCTTTCATTGACGCGTGGCTTGGCGCATGGCTTGGCGCCTTTCTTGGCGCGTGGCTTGGCGCTTGGCTTGGCGCTTGGTTTGGCGCTTGGCTTGGCGCTTGGCTTGGCGCTTGGCTTGGCGCTTGGCTTGGCGTTTGGCTTGGCGCATAACTTGGCGCTTTTCTTGGCGCGTGGCTTATTGCTTGGCTTGGCGCTTGGCTTGGCGCTTGGCTTGGCGCTTGGCTTGGCGGTTGGCTTGGCGCATAACTTGGCGCTTTTCTTGGCGCGTGGCTTATTAATTGGCTTGGCGCTCTCCTTGGCGCGTGGCTTAACACTTGGCTTGGCGCGTGGCTTGGCTCTTGGCTTGGTGTTTTTCGTGGCGCGTGGCTTGGCGCTTGGCTTGGCGCTTTCCTTAGCGCGTGGCTTGGCGCGTGGCTTGGCGCGTGGCTTGGCTCTTAGCTTGGCGTTTTTCGTGGCGCGTGGCTTGGCGCTTGGCTTGGCGTTTGGCTTGGCGCATGGCTTGGCGCTTTTCTTGGCGCGTGGCTTGGCGTTTGGCTGGCGTTTGGCCTGGCGCTTGGCTTGGCGCTTGGCTTGGCGCTTTCCTTGGCGCGTGGCTTGGCGCATGGCTTGGAGCTCCTCTTTTCGCGTAGCTTGGCGCTTGGCTTGGCGTTTGGCTTGGCGCTTGGCTTGGCGCTTTCCTTGGCGCGTGGCTTGGCGCGTTTCTTGGCGCGTGGCTTGGCGCTTGGCTTGGCGTTTGGCTTGGCGCGTGGCTTGGCGCATGGCTTGGCGCTTTTCTTGACGCGTGGCTTGGCGCTTGGCTTGGCGTTTGGCTTGGCGCTTGGCTTGGCGCTTGGCTTGGCGCTTGGCTTGGCGCTTGGCTTAGCGCTGTCTTGGCGCGTGACTTGGCGCTTGGCTTGACTCTTGGCTTGGCGCTTGGCTTAGCGCATGGTTTGGCGCTCTCCTTGGCACGTGGATTAACGCTTGGCTTGGCGCTTGGCTTGGCGCTTGGCTTGGCGCTTTCTTTGGCGTGTGGCTTGGCGCTGCTTAGCGCGTGGCTTGGCGCTTGGCTTGCCTCTTGGCTTGGCGCTTGGCTTAGCGCATGGTTTGGCGCTCTCCTTGGCACGTAGATTAACGCTTGGCTTGGCGCTTGGCTTGGCGCTTTTCTTGCCGCGTGGCTTGGCGCTTGCCTTGGCGTTTGGCTTGGGGCTTGGCTTGGCGCTTGGCTTGGCGCTTTCATTGGCGCGTGGCTTGGCGCATGGCTTAGCGCCTTTCTTGGCGCGTTGCTTGGCGCTTGGCTTGGCGTTTGGCTTGGCGCTTGGCTTGGCGCTTGGTTTGGCGCTTGGCTTGGCGCTTGGCTTGACGCTTTCCTTGGCGCGTGGCTTGGCCCATGGCTTGGCGCTTTTTTTGGCGAGTGGCTTGGCGCTTGGTTTGGCGTTTGGCTTGGCGCTTGGCTTAGCGCTGTCTTGGCGCGTGACTTGGCGCTTGGCTTGACTCTTGGCTTGGCGCTTGGCTTAGCGCATGGTTTGGCGCTCTCCTTGGCACGTGGATTAACGCTTGGCTTGGCGCTTGGCTTGGCGCTTTCTTTGGCGTGTGGCTTGGCGCTGCTTAGCGCGTGGCTTGGCGCTTGGCTTGCCTCTTGGCTTGGCGCTTGGCTTAGCGCATGGTTTGGCGCTCTCCTTGGCACGTAGATTAACGCTTGGCTTGGCGCTTGGCTTGGCGCTTTTCTTGCCGCGTGGCTTGGCGCTTGCCTTGGCGTTTGGCTTGGGGCTTGGCTTGGCGCTTGGCTTGGCGCTTTCATTGGCGCGTGGCTTGGCGCATGGCTTAGCGCCTTTCTTGGCGCGTGGCTTGGCGCTTGGCTTGGTGTTTGGCTTGGCGCTTGGCTTGGCGCTTGGTTTGGCGCTTGGCTTGGCGCTTGGCTTGACGCTTTCCTTGGCGCGTGGCTTGGCCCATGGCTTGGCGCTTTTTTTGGCGCTTGGCTTGACGTTTGGCTTAACGCTTTTCTTGGCGCGTGGCTTACCGTTTGGCTTGCTGCTTGGCTTGGCGCTTGGCTTGTCGCTTGACTAGACGCTTGGCTTGGCGCTTTCTTGGCGCGTGGCTTGGCACTTGGCTTGGCGTTTGGATTGGCGCTTGGCTTACCGCTTATGTTGGCGCGTTGCTTGGCGCTTGGCTTGGCGCTTGTCTTCGCGCGTGGCGTGGCGCTTGGCTTTCCGCTTATGTTGGCGCGTTGCTTGGCGCTTGGCTTGGCGCTTGTCTTGGCTCTTGGCTTGGCATGTGGCTTAGCATTCGGCTTGGCGCTTAACCTGGCGCTTGGCTTGGCGCACGGCTTGGCGCTTTCCTGGCGCTTGGCTTGGCGCATGGCTTGGCGCTTTCCTCGGCGCGTGGCTTGGCGCTTGGCTTGGCGCTTGGCTTGGCGCTTGGCTTGGCGCTTGGCTTGGCGCTTGGCTTGGCGCTTGGCTTGGCGCTTTTTTTGGCGCGTGGCTTGGCGCGTGGTTTATCGCTTGGCTTGGCGATCTCCTTGGCGCGTGGCTTAATGCTTGTCTTGGCGCTTTGCTTGGCGCTTTTTTTGGCGCGTGGCTTCTCGCGTGGTTTATCGCTTGTCTTGGCGCTCTCCTTGGCGCGTGGCTTAACGCTTGGCTTGGCGCGTTGCTTGTCGCTTGGCTTGGCGCTTTTCTTGGCTCGTGGCTTGGCGCTTGGCTTGGCGCTTTTTTTGGCGCGTAGCTTGGCGTGTGGCTTGTCGCTTGGCTTGGCGCTCTCCTTGGCGCATGGCGTGGTGCTTGTCTTGGCGCGTGGCTTGGTGCTTGGCTTGGCGCTTGGCTTGGCGCTTTCTTGGCGCGTGGCCTGGCGCTTGGCTTAGCTCTTGGCTTGGCCTTTGGCTTGGCGCATCTTTTGGCGCACTACCTGGCGCGTGGCTTTACGCTTGGCTGGACGCTTGACTTGGCGCTCTTTTGGCGCGTGGCCTGTCGCTTGGCTTGGCGCTTTCTTGGCGCGTGGTTTGTTGCTTGGCTTAGCGCTCCGTTTGGCGCATAGCTTGGCGCTCTCCTTGGCGCGTGGCTTGGCGGTTGGCTAGACGCTCGGTTTGACGCTTGGCTTGGAGCATGGCTTAGCGCTTTTCTTGGCGCTTGGCTTGGCGTTTGGCTTGGGGCTTGGCTTGGCGCTTGGCTTGGCGCTTTCATTGGCGCGTGGCTTGGCGCATGGCTTGGCGCCTTTCTTGGCGCGTGGCTTAACGCTTGGCTTGGCGTTTGGCTTGGCGCTTGGCTTGGCGCTTGGTTTGGCGCTTTTCTTGGCGCTTGGCTTGGCGCTTGGCTTGGCGCTTGGCTTGGCGTTTGGCTTGGCGCATAACTTGGCGCTTTTCTTGGCGCGTGGCTTATTGCTTGGCTTTGCGCTTTCCTTGGCGCGTGGCTTAACACTTGGCTTGGCGCGTGGCTTGGCTCTTGGCTTGGCGTTTTTTGTGGCGCGTGGCTTGGCGCTTGGCTTGGCGCTTTCCTTAGCGCGTGGCTTGGCGCGTGGCTTGGCTCTTGGCTTGGCGTTTTTCGTGGCGCGTGGCTTGGCGCTTGGCTTGGCGTTTGGCTTGGCGCATGGCTTGGCGCTTTTCTTGGCGCGTGGCTTGGCGTTCTCCTTGGCGCGTGGCTTGGCGCATTGCTTGGCGCTTTTCTTTTCGCGTAGCTTGGCGCTTGGCTTGGCGTTTGGCTTGGCGCTTGGCTTGGCGCTTGGCTTGGCGCTTTCCTTGGCGCGTGGCTTGGCGCGTTTCTTGGCGCGTGGCTTGGCGCTTGGCTTGGCGTTTGGATTGGCGCGTGGCTTGGCGCATGGCTTGGCGCTTTTCTTGGCGCGTGGCTTGGCGCTTGGCTTGGCGTTTGGTTTGGCGCTTGGCTTGGCGCTTGGCTTGGCGCTTGGCTTGGCGCTTGGCTTGGCGCTTGGCTTGGCGCTTGGCCTGGCGTTTGGCTTGGCGCATGGCTTGGCGCTTTTCTTTTCGCGTAGCTTGGCGCTTGGCTTGGCGTTTGGCTTGGCGCTTGGCTTGGCGCTTGGCTTGGCGCTTTCCTTGGCGCATGGGTAGGCGCGTTTCTTGGCGCGTGGCTTGGCGCTTGGCTTGGCGTTTGGCTTGTCGCGTGGCGTGGCGCATGGCTTGGCGCTTTTCTTGGCGCTTGGCTTGGCGCTTGGCTTGGCGTTTGGCTTGGCGCTTGGCTTGGCGCTTGGCTTGGCGCTTGGCTTGGCGTTTGGCTTGGCGTATGGCTTGGAGCTTTTCTTGGCGCGTGGCTTATCGCTTGGCTTGGCGCTCTCCTTGGCGCGTGGCTTAACGCTTGGCTTGGCGCGTGGCTTGGCGCTTTTCTTGGCGCGTGGCTTGGCGCTTGGCTTGGCGTTTGGCTTGGCGTATGGCTTGGAGCTTTTCTTGGCGCGTGGCTTATCGCTTGGCTTGGCGCTTTCCTTGGCGCGTGGCTTGGAGCATGGTTTGGCGGTTTTCTTGGCGCGTGGCTTGGCGCTTGGCTTGGCGTTTGGCTTGTCGCTTGGCTTGGCGCTTGGCTTGGCGCTTTCCTTGGCTCATGGCTTGGCGCTTTTTTTAGCGAGTGGCTTGGCGCTTTTTTGGCGTTTGGCTTGGCGCTTGGATTGGCGCTTGGCTTGGCGCTTGTCGTGGCGCTTGGCTTGGCGCTTGGCTTATCGCTTGGCTTGGCGCTCTCCTTGGCGCTTGGCATGGCGCTTTTCTTGGCGCGTGGTTTGTCGCTTGGCTTGGCGCTCTTCTTGGCGCGTGGCTTAACGCTTGGCTTGGGGCGTGGCTTGGCGCTAGGCTTGGCGCGTTCTTGGCGCGTGGCTTGTCGTTTGGCTTGGCGTTTTCTTATCGCGTGGCTTGTCGCTTGGCTTAGCGCTTTTTCTGGCGCGTGACTTGGTGCGTGGATTGGCGCTTGGCTGGGCGTTTAGCTTAGCGCTTGGCTTGGCGCATGGCTTGGCGCTTTCCTCGGTGCGTGGCTTGGCGCTTAGCTTGGCGCTTGTCTTGGCGTTTGGCTTGGCGCATGGCTTGACGCTCTTCTTGGTGCGTGGCTTGGCGCTTGGCGTGGCGCGTGGCTTGGCGTTTGGCTGGGCATTTGGCTTGCCGCTTAGTTTCTCGCTTGGCTTGGCACATGGCTTGGCGCTTTTCTTGGCGCTTGGCTTGGCGCTTTTCTTGCCGCTTAGCTTGGCGCTTGGCTTGGCGCTTGGCTTGGCGCTTTACTTGGCGCGTGGCTTGGCGTTTGGCTTGGCGCTTGGCTTGACGCGTGGCTTGGCCCATGGCTTGTCGCTTTTCTTGGCCCATGGCTTGGCGCTTTTCTTGGCCCATGGCTTGGCGCTTTTTTTGGCGAGTGATTTGGTGCGTGGCTTGGCTTTTGGCTTGGCGCTTGGTTTAGAGCATGGTTTGGCGCTCTCCTTGGCGCGTGGCTTGGCCCATGGCTTGGCGCCTTTCTTGGCGCGTGGCTTGGCGCTTGGCTTGGCGTTTGGCTTGGCGCTTGGCTTGGCGCTTGGTTTGGCGCTTGGCTTGGCGCTTGGCTTAGCGCTGTCTTGGCGCGTGACTTGGCGCTTGGCTTGACTCTTGGCTTGGCGCTTGGCTTAGCGCATGGTTTGGCGCTCTCCTTGGCACGTGGATTAACGCTTGGCTTGGCGCTTGGCTTGGCGCTTGGCTTGGCGCTTTCTTTGGCGTGTGGCTTGGCGCATGGCTTGGCGCTGCTTAGCGCGTGGCTTGGCGCTTGGCTTGCCTCTTGGCTTGGCGCTTGGCTTAGCGCATGGTTTGGCGCTCTCCTTGGCACGTAGATTAACGCTTGGCTTGGCGCTTGGCTTGGCGCTTTTCTTGCCGCGTGGCTTGGCGCTTGCCTTGGCGTTTGGCTTGGGGCTTGGCTTGGCGCTTGGCTTGGCGCTTTCATTGGCGCGTGGCTTGGCGCATGGCTTAGCGCCTTTCTTGGCGCGTGGCTTGGCGCTTGGCTTGGCGTTTGGCTTGACGCTTGGCTTGGCGCTTGGTTTGGCGCTTGGCTTGGCGCTTGGCTTGACGCTTGGCTTGGCGCTTTCCTTGGCGCGTGGCTTGGCGTTTGGCTTGGCGTTTGGCTTGGCGTTTGGCTTGGCGCTTGGCTTGGCGCTTGGCTTGGCGTTTGGCTTGGCGCATAACTTGGCGCTTTTCTTGGCGCGTGGTTTATTGCTTGGCTTGGCGCTCTCCTTATCGCTTGGCTTAACACTTGGCTTGGCGCGTGGCTTGGCTCTTGGCTTGGCGTTTTTCGTGGCGCGTGGCTTGGCGCTTGGCTTGGCGCTTGGCTTGGGGCATGGCTTGGCGCTTTTCTTGGCGCGTGGCTTGGCGCTTGACTTGGCGTTTGGCTTGGCGCTTGGCTTGGCGCTTGGCTTGGCGCTGGCGCGTGGCTTGGCGGTTGGCTGGACGCTTGGTTTGACGCTTGGCTTGGAGCATGGCTTAGCGCTTTTCTTGGCGCTTGGCTTGGCGTTTGGCTTGAGGCTTGGCTTGGCGCTTGGCTTGGCGCTTTCATTGACGCGTGGCTTGGCGCATGGCTTGGCGCCTTTCTTGGCGCGTGGCTTGGCGCTTGGCTTGGCGCTTGGTTTGGCGCTTGGCTTGGCGCTTGGCTTGGCGCTTGGCTTGGCGCTTGGCTTGGCGTTTGGCTTGGCGCATAACTTGGCGCTTTTCTTGGCGCGTGGCTTATTGCTTGGCTTGGCGCTTGGCTTGGCGCTTGGCTTGGCGTTTGGCGTGGCGCATAACTTGGCGCTTTTCTTGGCGCGTGGCTTATTGCTTGGCTTGGCGCTCTCCTTGGCGCGTGGCTTAACACTTGGCTTGGCGCGTGGCTTGGCTCTTGGCTTGGTGTTTTTCGTGGCGCGTGGCTTGGCGCTTGGCTTGGCGCTTTCCTTAGCGCGTGGCTTGGCGCGTGGCTTGGCGCGTGGCTTGGCTCTTAGCTTGGCGTTTTTCGTGGCGCGTGGCTTGGCGCTTGGCTTGGCGTTTGGCTTGGCGCATGGCTTGGCGCTTTTCTTGGCGCGTGGCTTGGCGTTTGGCTGGCGTTTGGCCTGGCGCTTGGCTTGGCGCTTGGCTTGGCGCTTGGCTTGGCGCTTTCCTTGGCGCGTGGCTTGGCGCATGGCTTGGAGCTCTTCTTTTCGCGTAGCTTGGCGCTTGGCTTGGCGTTTGGCTTGGCGCTTGGCTTGGCGCTTTCCTTGGCGCGTGGCTTGGCGCGTTTCTTGGCGCGTGGCTTGGCGCTTGGCTTGGCGTTTGGCTTGGCGCGTGGCTTGGCGCATGGCTTGGCGCTTTTCTTGGCGCGTGGCTTGGCGCTTGGCTTGGCGTTTGGCTTGGCGCTTGGCTTGGCGCTTGGCTTGGCGCTTGGCCTGGCGTTTGGCTTGGCGCATGTCTTGGCGCTTTTCTTTTCGCGTAGCTTGGCGCTTGGCTTGGCGTTTGGCTTGGCGCTTGGCTTGGCGCTTGGCTTGGCGCTTGGCTTGGCGCTTTCCTTGGCGCATGGATTGGCGCGTTTCTTGGCGCGTGGCTTGGCGCTTGGCTTGGCGTTTGGCTTGGCGCGTGGCGTGGCGCATGGCTTGGCGCTTTTCTTGGCGCTTGGCTTGGCGCTTGGCTTGGCGTTTGGCTTGGCGCTTGGCTTGGCGCTTGGCTTGGCGCTTGGCTTGGCGTTTGGCTTGGCGTATGGCTTGGAGCTTTTTTTGGCGCGTGGCTTATCGCTTGGCTTGGCGCTCTCCTTGGCGCGTGGCTTAACGCTTGGCTTGGCGCGTGGTTTGGCGCTTTTCTTGGCGCGTGGCTTGGCGCGTTTCTTGGCGCGTGGCTTGGCGCTTGGCTTGGCGTTTGGCTTGGCGCTTGGCTTAGCGCATGGTTTGGCGCTCTCCTTGGAACGTAGATTAACGCTTGGCTTGGCGCTTGGCTTGGCGCTTTTCTTGCCGCGTGGCTTGGCGCTTGCCTTGGCGTTTGGCTTGGGGCTTGGCTTGGCGCTTGGCTTGGCGCTTTCATTGGCGCGTGGCTTGGCGCATGGCTTAGCGCCTTTCTTGGCGCGTGGCTTGGCGCTTGGCTTGGCGTTTGGCTTGGCGCTTGGCTTGGCGCTTGGTTTGGCGCTTGGCTTGGCGCTTGGCTTGACGCTTTCCTTGGCGCGTGGCTTGGCCCATGGCTTGGCGCTTTTTTTGGCGAGTGGCTTGGCGCTTGGTTTGGCGTTTGGCTTGGCGCTTGGCTTAGCGCTGTCTTGGCGCGTGACTTGGCGCTTGGCTTGACTCTTGGCTTGGCGCTTGGCTTAGCGCATGGTTTGGCGCTCTCCTTGGCACGTGGATTAACGCTTGGCTTGGCGCTTGGCTTGGCGCTTGGCTTGGCGCTTTCTTTGGCGTGTGGCTTGGCGCTGCTTAGCGCGTGGCTTGGCGCTTGGCTTGCCTCTTGGCTTGGCGCTTGGCTTAGCGCATGGTTTGGCGCTCTCCTTGGCACGTAGATTAACGCTTGGCTTGGCGCTTGGCTTGGCGCTTTTCTTGCCGCGTGGCTTGGCGCTTGCCTTGGCGTTTGGCTTGGGGCTTGGCTTGGCGCTTGGCTTGGCGCTTTCATTGGCGCGTGGCTTGGCGCATGGCTTAGCGCCTTTCTTGGCGCGTGGCTTGGCGCTTGGCTTGGTGTTTGGCTTGGCGCTTGGCTTGGCGCTTGGTTTGGCGCTTGGCTTGGCGCTTGGCTTGACGCTTTCCTTGGCGCGTGGCTTGGCCCATGGCTTGGCGCTTTTTTTGGCGCTTGGCTTAACGTTTGGCTTAACGCTTTTCTTGGCGCGTGGCTTACCGTTTGGCTTGCTGCTTGGCTTGGCGCTTGGCTTGTCGCTTGACTAGACGCTTGGCTTGGCGCTTTCTTGGCGCGTGGCTTGGCACTTGGCTTGGCGTTTGGATTGGCGCTTGGCTTACCGCTTATGTTGGCGCGTTGCTTGGCGCTTGGCTTGGCGCTTGTCTTCGCGCGTGGCGTGGCGCTTGGCTTTCCGCTTATGTTGGCGCGTTGCTTGGCGCTTGGCTTGGCGCTTGTCTTGGCTCTTGGCTTGGCATGTGGCTTAGCATTCGGCTTGGCGCTTAACCTGGCGCTTGGCTTGGCGCACGGCTTGGCGCTTTCCTGGCGCTTGGCTTGGCGCATGGCTTGGCGCTTTCCTCGGCGCGTGGCTTGGCGCTTGGCTTGGCGCTTGGCTTGGCGCTTGGCTTGGCGCTTGGCTTGGCGCTTGGCTTGGCGCTTTTTTTGGCGCGTGGCTTGGCGCGTGGTTTATCGCTTGGCTTGGCGATCTCCTTGGCGCGTGGCTTAATGCTTGTCTTGGCGCTTTGCTTGGCGCTTTTTTTGGCGCGTGGCTTCTCGCGTGGTTTATCGCTTGTCTTGGCGCTCTCCTTGGCGCGTGGCTTAACGCTTGGCTTGGCGCGTTGCTTGTCGCTTGGCTTGGCGCTTTTCTTGGCTCGTGGCTTGGCGCTTGGCTTGGCGCTTTTTTTGGCGCGTAGCTTGGCGTGTGGCTTGTCGCTTGGCTTGGCGCTCTCCTTGGCGCATGGCGTGGTGCTTGTCTTGGCGCGTGGCTTGGTGCTTGGCTTGGCGCTTGGCTTGGCGCTTTCTTGGCGCGTGGCCTGGCGCTTGGCTTAGCTCTTGGCTTGGCCTTTGGCTTGGCGCATCTCTTGGCGCACTACCTGGCGCGTGGCTTTACGCTTGGCTGGACGCTTGACTTGGCGCTCTTTTGGCGCGTGGCCTGTCGCTTGGCTTGGCGCTTTCTTGGCGCGTGGTTTGTTGCTTGGCTTAGCGCTCCGTTTGGCGCATAGCTTGGCGCTCTCCTTGGCGCGTGGCTTGGCGGTTGGCTAGACGCTCGGTTCGACGCTTGGCTTGGAGCATGGCTTAGCGCTTTTCTTGGCGCTTGGCTTGGCGTTTGGCTTGGGGCTTGGCTTGGCGCTTGGCTTGGCGCTTTCATTGGCGCGTGGCTTGGCGCATGGCTTGGCGCCTTTCTTGGCGCGTGGCTTAACGCTTGGCTTGGCGTTTGGCTTGGCGCTTGGCTTGGCGCTTGGTTTGGCGCTTTTCTTGGCGCTTGGCTTGGCGCTTGGCTTGGCGCTTGGCTTGGCGCTTGGCTTGGCGTTTGGCTTGGCGCATAACTTGGCGCTTTTCTTGGCGCGTGGCTTATTGCTTGGCTTTGCGCTTTCCTTGGCGCGTGGCTTAACACTTGGCTTGGCGCGTGGCTTGGCTCTTGGCTTGGCGTTTTTTGTGGCGCGTGGCTTGGCGCTTGGCTTGGCGCTTTCCTTAGCGCGTGGCTTGGCGCGTGGCTTGGCTCTTGGCTTGGCGTTTTTCGTGGCGCGTGGCTTGGCGCTTGGCTTGGCGTTTGGCTTGGCGCATGGCTTGGCGCTTTTCTTGGCGCGTGGCTTGGCGTTCTCCTTGGCGCGTGGCTTGGCGCATTGCTTGGCGCTTTTCTTTTCGCGTAGCTTGGCGCTTGGCTTGGCGTTTGGCTTGGCGCTTGGCTTGGCGCTTGGCTTGGCGCTTTCCTTGGCGCGTGGCTTGGCGCGTTTCTTGGCGCGTGGCTTGGCGCTTGGCTTGGCGTTTGGATTGGCGCGTGGCTTGGCGCATGGCTTGGCGCTTTTCTTGGCGCGTGGCTTGGCGCTTGGCTTGGCGTTTGGCTTGGCGCTTGGCTTGGCGCTTGGCTTGGCGCTTGGCTTGGCGCTTGGCCTGGCGTTTGGCTTGGCGCATGGCTTGGCGCTTTTCTTTTCGCGTAGCTTGGCGCTTGGCTTGGCGTTTGGCTTGGCGCTTGGCTTGGCGCTTGGCTTGGCGCTTTCCTTGGCGCATGGCTAGGCGCGTTTCTTGGCGCGTGGCTTGGCGCTTGGCTTGGCGTTTGGCTTGGCGCGTGGCGTGGCGCATGGCTTGGCGCTTTTCTTGGCGCTTGGCTTGGCGCTTGGCTTGGCGTTTGGCTTGGCGCTTGGCTTGGCGTTTGGCTTGGCGCATAACTTGGCGCTTTTCTTGGCGCGTGGCTTATTGCTTGGCTTGGTGCTCTCCTTGGCGCGTGGCTTAACACTTGGCTTGGCGCGTGGCTTGGCTCTTGGCTTGGTGTTTTTCGTGGCGCGTGGCTTGGCGCTTGGCTTGGCGCTTTCCTTAGCGCGTGGCTTGGCGCGTGGCTTGGCGCTTGGCTTGGCGATTTTCTTGCCGCTTAGCTTGGCGCTTTTCTTGGCGCGTGGCTTAGCGTTTGGCTTGTTGCTTGGCTTGGCACTTGGCTTGGGGCTTGGATTGTCGCTTGGCTTGGCGCTTTTCTTGGCGCGTGGCTTGGCGCTTGGCTTGGCGCTTTTCTTGGCGTGTGGCTTGTCGCTTGGCGTGGCGCTTGGCTTGGCGCGTGGCTTGGCGCTTGGCTTGGCGCTTTTCTAAGCGCGTGGCTTGGCGCGTGGCTTATCGCTTGGCTTGGAACTTTCTTTGGCGCGTGGCTTAACGCTTGGCTTGGCGCGTGGCATAGCGATTGGCTTGGCGTTTTTTTTGGCGCGTGGATTGTCGCTTGGCTTGGCGCTTTTCTAAGCGCGTGGCTTGGCGCGTGGCTTATCGCTTGGCGTGGCGCTTTTCTTGGCGCGTGGCTTGGCGCGTGGCTTGTCGCTTGGCTGATGATGATGAGATGATGATAAACAACAACATATAACGACAAAGCATGGAATGGGGCTGCAGAGGAAGGGAGTCCTGGAGTCTCTTGGCACTAAGTTCTCCGAGTCAAGGGATGAAAGGGCTACTGAAATCTGCTACCCAAGAAATGAGCACAACAATAACATAAACACAACAACAACAATTCCACGAATCCACGAGGTAACACTCAATGACAAAGGAAACGACTAAGCTGTCTAACATGGTCCAGGAATTGCCGGACCAAGTAACAGTGAAACAGTGAAAGTGAAAGAGACACTTAAAAGACAATTTTTAATATTAATAAAAATAGGAAATAAGACTAGACTTAAGGATAGGGAAGGAAATATAGAATAAAATAAAGCTGTTGTGCAAGGTCATGGATTACCGGACCAGCAAGCAGCTGACCACAAAAAAATTAAAAAACAACACACTGTAATCATAAAAAATTAGACTAGGCTTAAGAAGGGGATAACAAACAACTGCAATTAGCAGATTACGAAAACAACTAAATCAGGAAACCCAGATGTAAGTCAACCAAAAAAATTATAATTTTTTTAGCATGTTCTGTTTGGTGTAGGAATTTTTCTTTGTGATGTCATGTAATGTTTTTTATGTTTCATGCATGTTAGGTTTTAGAATCTTAGCATGTAGCATGGTAGGTTAAGTAAAAAATAATAGAACAATTTTGGAAAATGTGAATAGAAGCAAATTACGGTCTGAGTTAGATTCTCAAGAAATCAGGCTATTAAGATTAAAATGAAAAAAAAAAAAAATGTCGCTTGGCTTGGCTCTCTCCTTGGCGCATGGCGTGGCGCTTTTCTTGGCGCGTGGCTTGGCGCTTGGCTTGGCGCTTTCTTCGTGCGTGGCTTGTTGCTTGGCTTGGCGCTTTTTTGGAGCGTTGCTTGGCGCTTGGCTTGGCTCTTGGCTTGGCGCTTGCCTTGGCGCATGGCCTGGCGCTCTCCTTGGCGCGTGGCTTTGCGCTTGGCTGGACGCTTGGCTTGGGGCTGTCTTGGCGCGTGGCTTGTCGCTTGGCTTATCGCTTTCTTGGCGCGTGGTTTGTCGCTTGGCTTAGCGCTTTTCTTGGCGCGTTACTTGGTGTGTGGCTGGGCGCTTGGCATGGCGCTTGGCTTGGCGCTTTTCTTGGCGCGTAGCTTGTCGCTTGGCTTGGTGCTTTTCTTGGCGCGTGGCTTGGCGCTTTGCTGGCCGCTTGGCTTGGCGCTTGGCTTGGCGCTTTTATGGCGCGTAGCTTGTCGCTTGGCTTGGTGCTTTTCTTGGCGCGTGGCTTGGCGCTTGGCTTTCGCTTGGCTTAGCGCTTGGCTGGGCGCTTGGCTTGGCGCTTGGTTTAGCGTTTGGCTTGACGCTTTTCTTGGCGCTTGGCTTGGCGCCTTTCTTGGCGCGTAGCTTGTCGCTTGGCTTGGTGCTTTTCTTGGCGCGTAGCTTGTCGCTTGGCTTGGTGCTTTTCTTGGCGCGTGGCTTGGCGCTTGGCTTTTTGCTTGGCTTAACGCTCTCCTTGGCGCGTGGTTTGGAGTTTGGCTGGGCGCTTGGCTTGGCGCTTGGTTTAGCGTTTGGCTTGACGCTTTTCTTGGTGCGTGGCTTGGCGTTTGGTTTGCTGCTTGGCTTGGCGCTTGGCTTGGCTCTTTTTTTGGCGCTTTTCTTGGCGCGTGGCATGGCGCTTGGCTTGGCGCTTAATTTGGCGCTTGACCTAGCGTTTAGCTTGGCGCTTGGATTAGCGCCTGGCTTGGCGCTTGCCTTGGCGCTTGGCTTTGCGCTTAGTTTAGAGCTTGACTTGGCGCTTTGCTTGGCGCATGGCTGGCCGTTTGGTTTGGCTCTTGGCTTGGCGATTAGTTTTGCCCTTGGCTTGGCGTGTGGCTTGGAGCTTTGGTTAGCGCCTATCTTAGCGCTTGAGTTGGCGTTTGGCTTAGCGCCTGGCTTGGCGCTTGCCTTGACGTTTGGCTTGGCGCATGTCTTGGCGCTTGATTTGGCGCTTATCTTGGCGCTTGGTTTGGCGTGTGGTTTGGTGCTTGGGTTAGCGCTTGGCTTGGCGCTTGGCTTGGCGCTTGGCTTGGCGCTTGGCTTGGCGCTTGGCTTGGCGCTTGGCTTGGCGCTTGGCTTGGCGCTTGGCTTGGCGCTTGGCTTGGCGCTTGCCCTGGCGCTTGGTTTGGTGATTTCTTTGGCCCTTGGCTTGGCGCTTAGTTTGACGCTTGGTTTGGCGCTTGGTTTGGCGCTTGGCTTGGCCTTGGTTTGGCGCTTGACTTGGCGCTTGGTTTGGCGCTTGCTCTGGCGCTTGGCTTGGTAATTTCTTTAACGCTTGGATTGGCGCTTGGTTTGACGCTTGGCTTGGTTATTGGCTTTGCTCTTGGCTAGGCGTGTGGCTTGGTGCTTTGGTTAGCGACTATCTTGGCGCTTGACTTGGCGCTTGGCTTGGTGCTTGGCTAGGCGCTTGGCTTGGGGATTGACTTGGCGCTTGGCTAGGCGCATGGCTTGGCGCTTGGCTTGGTGCTTGGCTTGCCGCTTGGCTTGGCGCATGGCTTGGGGCTTGGCTTGGCGCTTGGCTTGGCGCTTGGCTTAACGTTTGGCTTGGCGCTTGGCTTTGTGTTAGGCATGGCGCTTGGCTTGGCGCGTGGCTTGGCGCTTGGTTTGGCGCTTGGCTTGGCGCTTAGTTTGGCGCTTGACCTAGAGCTTAGCTTGGCGCTTGGATTAGCGCCTGGCTTGGCGCTTGCCTTGGCGCTTGGCTTTGCGCATAGTTTAGAGCTTGACTTGGCGCTTTGCTTGGCGCTTGGCTGGCCGTTTGGTTTGGATCTTGGCGATTGGCTTTGCCCTTGGTTTGGCGTGTGGCTTAGAGCTTTGGTTAGCGCCTATCTTGGCGCTTGAGTTGGCGCTTGGCTTAGCGCCTGGCTTGGCGCTTGCCTTGACGTTTGGCTTGGCGCATGTTTTGGCGCTTGATTTGGCGCTTTTCTTGGCGCGTTACTTGGTGTGTGGCTGGGCGCTTGGCTTGGCGCTTGGCTTGGCGCTTTTCTTGGCGCGTAGCTTGTCGCTTGGCTTGGTGCTTTTCTTGGCGCGTAGCTTGGCGCTTGGCTTTTCGCTTGGCTTGGCGTTTGGCTTGGAACATGGTTTGACGCTCTTCTTGGCGCGTGGCTTGGCGCTTCGCTGGCCGCTTGGCTTGGCGCTTGGCTTGGCGCTTTTCTTGGCGCGTAGCTTGTCGCTTGGCTTGGTGCTTTTCTTGGCGCGTTGCTTGGCGCTTGGCTTTTCGCTTGGCTTGGCGCTTGGCTTGACACTTCTTTTGGCGCGTGGCTTGGCGCTTGGCTTTCGCTTGGCTTAGCGCTTGGCTGGGCGCTTGGCTTGGCGCTTGGTTTAGCGTTTGGCTTGACGCTTTTCTTGGCGCTTGGCTTGGCGCCTTTCTTGGCGCGTAGCTTGTCGCTTGGCTTGGTGCTTTTCTTGGCGCGTAGCTTGTCGCTTGGCTTGGTGCTTTTCTTGGCGCGTGGCTTGGCGCTTGGCTTTTTGCTTGGCTTAACGCTCTCCTTGGCGCGTGGTTTGGAGCTTGGCTGGGCGCTTGGCTTGGCGCTTGGTTTAGCGTTTGGCTTGACGCTTTTCTTGGTGCGTGGCTTGGCGTTTGGTTTGCTGCTTGGCTTGGCGCTTGGCTTGGCTCTTTTTGTGGCGCTTTTCTTGGCGCGTGGCATGGCGCTTGGCTTGGCGCTTAATTTGGCGCTTGACCTAGCGTTTAGCTTGGCGCTTGGATTAGCGCCTGGCTTGGCGCTTGACTTGGCGCTTGGCTTTGCGCTTAGTTTAGAGCTTGACTTGGCGCTTTGCTTGGCGCTTGGCTGGCCGTTTGGTTTGGCTCTTGGCTTGGCGATTAGTTTTGCCCTTGGCTTGGCGTGTGGCTTGGAGCTTTGGTTAGCGCCTATCTTAGCGCTTGAGTTGGCGTTTGGCTTAGCGCCTGGCTTGGCGCTTGCCTTGACGTTTGGCTTGGCGCATGTCTTGGCGCTTCATTTGACGCCTATCCTGGCGCTTGGTTTGGCGTGTGGTTTGGTGCTTGGGTTAGCGCTTGGCTTGGCGCTTGGCTTGGCGCTTGGCTTGGCGCTTGGCTTGGCGCTTGGCTTGGCGCTTGGCTTGGCGCTTGGCTTGGCGCTTGCCCTGGCGCTTGGTTTGGTGATTTCTTTGGCGCTTGGCTTGGCGCTTAGTTTGACGCTTGGTTTGGCGCTTGGTTTGGCGCTTGGCTTGGCCTTGGTTTGGCGCTTGACTTGGCGCTTGGTTTGGCGCTTGCCCTGGCGCTTGGCTTGGTAATTTCTTTAACGCTTGGCTTGGCGCTGGGTTTGGGGCTTGGATTGGCGCTTGGTTTGACGCTTGGCTTGGTTATTGGCTTTGCCTTTGGCTAGGCGTGTGGCTTGGTGCTTTGGTTAGCGACTATCTTGGCGCTTGACTTGGCGCTTGGCTTGGTGCTTGGCTAGGCGCTTGGCTTGGGGATTAACTTGGCGCTTGGCTATACGCATGGCTTGGCGCTTGGCTTGGTGCTTGGCTTGCCGCTTGGCTTGGCGCATGGCTTGGGGCTTGGCTTGGCGCTTGGCTTGGCGCTTGGCTTAACGCTTGGCTTGGCGCTTGGCTTTGTGTTAGGCATGGCGCTTGGCATGGCGCGTGGCTTGGCGCTTGGTTTGGCGCTTGGCTTGGCGCTTAGTTTGGCGCTTGACCTAGAGCTTAGCTTGGCGCTTGGATTAGCGCCTGGCTTGGCGCTTGCCTTTGCGCTTGGCTTTGCGCATAGTTTAGAGCTTGACTTGGCGCTTTGCTTGGCGCTTGGCTGGCCGTTTGGTTTGGATCTTGGCGATTGGCTTTGCCCTTGGTTTGGCGTGTGGCTTAGAGCTATGGTTAGCGCCTATCTTGGTGCTTGAGTTGGCGCTTGGCTTAGCGCCTGGCTTGGCGCTTGCCTTGACGTTTGGCTTGGCGCATGTTTTGGCGCTTGATTTGGCTCTTATCTTGGCGCTTGGTTTGGCGCGTGGCTAGGTGCTTGGGTTAGCGCCTATCTTGGCGCTTGAGTTGGCGCTTGGCTTAGCGCGTAGCTTGGCGCTTGGGTTGGCGCTTGGCTTGGCGCTTGGCTTGGCGCATGGCTTGGCGCTCTCTTTGACGCGTGGCTTGGCGCTTGGCTGGACGCTTGGCTTGGCGCTTTCTTGGCGCGTGTCTTGTCGCTTGGCTTGGCGCTTTCTTGGCGCGTGGCTTGTCGTTTGGCTTAGCGCTTTTCCTGGCGCGTGACTTGGTGAGTGGCTTGGCGCTTGGCTGGGCGTTTAGCTTGTCGCTTGGCTTGGTTCTTGGTTTGGCGCTTGGCTAGACGCTTGGCTTGCCGCTTTCTTGGCGCGTGTCTTGTCGCTTGGCTTGGCGCTTTCTTGGCGCGTGGCTTGTCGTTTGGCTTAGCGCTTTTCCTGGCGCGTGACTTGGTGAGTGGCTTGGCGCTTGGCTGGGCGTTTAGCTTGGCGCTTGGCTTGGCGCATGGCTTGGCGCCTTCCTTGGCGCGTGGCTTGGCGGTTGGCTGGGCACTTGGCTTGGCGCTTGGCTTGGTGCGTGGCTTGGCGCTTTTCTTGGAGCGTGGCTTGGCGCGTGGCTTGGCGCTTGGCTGGGCGCTTGGCTTGGCGCTTAGCTTGACGCTTGGCTTGGCGCTTGCCTTAACGCATGGCTTGACGCTCTCCTTGGCGCGTAGCTTGGCGCTTTCCTTGGCGCGTGGCTTGGCGCTTGGCTTGGCGCTTGGCTTGGCGCTTGGCTTGGCGCTTGGCTTGGCGTTTGGTTTGGCGCATGGCTTGGCGCTTCTTTTGGCGCTTGTCTTGGCGAATGGCTTAGCGCTCCCCTTGGCGCGTGGCTTGGCGCTTGGCTGGGCGCTTGGATTGGCGTGTGGCTTGGCGCTTGGTTTGGCGTGTGGCTTGGTGTTTAGGTTAGCGCCTATTTTGACGCTTGGCTTGGCGCTTGGTTTGGCGCTTGGTTTGGCGCTTGACTTGGCGCTTGGCTTGACGCTTGGCATGCTGCTTGCTTTGGCGCTTGGCTTGGCGCGTGGTTTGGCGTTTGGCTTGGCGCTTGGTTGGGGGCTTGGCTTGGAGCTTGCCCTGGCGCTTGACTTGGCGCTTGGATTGGCGCTTGGCATGGTGCTTGCTTTGGCGCTTGGCTTGGCGCTTGACTTGGCGCTTGGTTTGGCGCTTGGTTTGGCGCTTGGCTTGGCGCTTGATTTGGCGCTTGGCTTGGCGCTTGGTTTGGCGCTTGGCTTGGCGCTTGGCTTAGCGCTTGCCCTGGGGCTTGGCTTGGTAATTTTTTTGGCGCTTGGCTTGGCGCTTGGTTTGGTGCTTCGCTTGTCGCTTGGCTTAGCGCTTGACCTGGCGCTTGGCTTGGTGATTTCTTTGGCGCTTGGCTTGGTGCTCGATTTGGCGCTTGGCTTGGCGCTTTGCTTGGCGCTTGGTTTGGTGCTTCGCTTGTCGCTTGGCTTAGCGCTTGCCCTGGCGCTTGGTTTGGCGCTTGGTTTAGCGCTTGACTTGGCGCTTGGCTTGACGCTTGGCATGCTGCTTGCTTTGGCGCTTGGCTTGGCGCGTGGTTTGGCGTTTGGCTTGGCGCTTGGTTGGGGGCTTGGCTTGGAGCTTGCCCTGGCGCTTGACTTGGCGCTTGGCTTGGCGCTTGGCATGGTGCTTGCTTTGGCGCTTGGCTTGGCGCTTGACTTGGCGATTGGTTTGGCGCTTGGTTTGGCGCTTGGCTTGGCGCTTGATTTGGCGCTTGGCTTGGCGCTTGGTTTGGCGCTTGGCTTGGCGCTTGGCTTAGCGCTTGCCCTGGGGCTTGGCTTGGTAATTTTTTTGGCGCTTGGCATGGTGCTTGCTTTGGCGCTTGGCTTGGCGCTTGACTTGGCGCTTGGTTTGGCGCTTGGTTTGGCGCTTGGCTTGGCGCTTGGTTTGGTGCTTCGCTTGTCGCTTGGCTTAGCGCTTGACCTGGCGCTTGGCTTGGTGATTTTTTTGGCGCTTGGCTTGGTGCTCAATTTGGCGCTTGGCTTGGCGCTTTGCTTGGCGCTTGGTTTGGTGCTTCGCTTGTCGCTTGGCTTAGCGCTTGCCCTGGCGCTTGGCTTGGTGACTTCTTTGGCACTTGGCTTGGTGCTCGATTTGGCGATTGGCTTGGCGCTTGGCTTATCGCTTGGCTTGACGCTTTTTTTGGAGCGTGGCTTATCGCGTGGTTTGGCGCTTGGCTTAGCGCTTTTCTTGGCGCGTGGCTTGGCGTTTGGCTTGCTGCTTAGCTTGGGGCTTAGCTTGGCGCTTGGCTAGACGCTTGGCTTGGCGCTTTCTTGGCGCGTGGCTTGTCGTTTAACTTGGCGCTTTCTTGAAGCGTGGCTTGGCACTTGGTTTGGCGCTTGGCTTGGCGCTTGGCTTGGCGCTTTTGTTAGCGCGTTGCTTGGCGCTTGGCTGAGCGCTTGGCTCGGCATTTGGATTGGCGCTTGGCTTATCGCTTGGCTTGACGCTTTTTTTGGAGCGTGGCTTATCGCGTGGTTTGGCGCTTGGCTTAGCGCTTTTCTTGGCGCGTGGCTTGGCGTTTGGCTTGCTGCTTAGCTTGGGGCTTAGCTTGGCGCTTGGCTAGACGCTTGGCTTGGCGCTTTCTTGGCGCGTGGTTTGTCGTTTAACTTGGCGCTTTCTTGAAGCGTGGCTTGGCACTTGGTTTTGCCCTTGGCTTGGCGAGTGGCTTGGAGCTTTGGTTAGCGCCTATCTTAGCGCTTGGGTTGGCGTTTGGCTTAGCGCCTGGCTTGGCGCTTGCCTTGACGTTTGGCTTGGCGCATGTCTTGGCGCTTGATTTAGCGCTTATCTTGGCGCTTGGTTTGGCGATTGGCTTGGCGCTTGGCTTGGCGCTTGGCTTGGCGCTTGGCTTGGCGCTTGGCTTGGCGCTTGGCTTGGCGCTTGGCTTGGCGCTTGCCCTGGCGCTTGGCTTGGTGATTTCTTTGGCGCTTGGCTTGGCGCTTAGTTTGACGCTTGGTTTGGCGCTTGGTTTGGCGCTTGGTTTGACGCTTGGCTTGGCGCTTGCCCTGGCGCTTGGCTTGGTGATTTGTTTGGCGCTTGGGTTGGCGCTTGGTTTGGCGCTTGGCTTGGCCTTGGTTTGGCGCTTGACTTGGCGCTTGGTTTGGCGCTTGCCCTGGCGCTTGGCTTGGTAATTTCTTTAACGCTTGGCTTGGCGCTTGGTTTGGCGCTTGAATTGGCGCTTGGTTTGACGCTTGGCTTGGTGATTGGCTTTGCCCTTGGCTAGGCGTGTGGCCTGGTGCTTTGGTTAGCGCCTATCTTGGCGCTTGACTTGGCGCTTGGCTTGGGGCTTAGCTAGGCGCTTGGCTTGGGGCTTGGCTTGGCGCTTGGCTAGGCGCTTGGCTTGGCGCTTGGCTTGGCGCTTGGCTTGGCGCTTGGCTTGGCGCATGGCTTAGGGCTTGGCTTGGCGCTTGGCTTGGCGCTTGGCTTAACGCTTGGCTTGGCGCTTGGCTTTGTGTTAGGCATGGCGCTTGGCTTGGCGCGTGGCTTGGCGCTTGGTTTGGCGCTTGGCTTGGCGCTTAGTTTGGCGCTTGACCTAGAGCTTAGCTTGGAGCTTGGATTAGCGCCTGGCTTGGCGCTTGCCGTGGCGCTTGGCTTTGCGCATAGTTTAGAGCTTGACTTGGCGCTTTGCTTGGCGCTTGTCTTGGCGAATGGCTTAGCGCTCCCCTTGGCGCGTGGCTTGGCGCTTGGCTGGGCGCTTGCCTTGGCGTGTGGCTTGGCGCTTGGTTTGGCGTGTGGCTTGGTGTTTAGGTTAGCGCCTATTTTGACGCTTGGCTTGGCGCTTGGATTAGCGCCTGGCTTGGCGCTTGCCTTGGCGCTTGGCTTTGTGGTTAGTTTAGAGCTTGACTTGGCGCATTGCTTGGCGCTTGGCTGGCCGTTTGGTTTGGCTCTTGGCGATTGGCTTTGCCCTTGGTTTGGCGTGTGGCTTAGAGCTTTGGTTAGCGCCTATCTTGGCGCTTGAGTTGGCGCTTGGCTTAGCGCCTGGCTTGTCGCTTGCCTTGACGTTTGGCTTGGCGCATGTTTTGGCGCTTCATTTGGCGCTTATCTTGGCGCTTGGTTTGGCGTGTGGCTTGGTGCTTGGGTTAGCGCCTATCTTGGCGCTTGAGTTGGCGCTTGGCTTAGCGCGTAGCTTGGCGCTTGGGTTGGCGCTTGGCTTGGCGCTTGGCTTGGCGCATAGCTTGGCGCTCTCCTTGACGCGTGGCTTGGCGCTTGGCTGGACGCTTGGCTTGGCGCTTTCTTCGCTCGTGGCTTGTCGCTTGGCTTGGTTCTTGGCTTGGCGCTTGGCTAGACGCTTGGCTTGCCGCTTTCTTGGCGCGTGTCTTGTCGCTTGGCTTGGCGCTTTCTTATCGCGTGGCTTGTCGCTTGGCTTAGTGCTTTTCCTGGCGCGTGACTTGGTGCGTGTTTTGGCGCTTGGCTGGGCGTTTAGCTTGGCGCTTGGCTTGGCGCATGGCTTGGCGCTTACCTTGGCGCGTGGCTTGGCGCCTGTCCGGGCGCTTGGCTTGGCGCTTGGCTTGGCGCGTGGCTTGGCGCTTTTCTTGGCGTTTTTTTTAGGTGCGCAGCTTAGCGCTTGGCTTGGCGCTTGCTTTAACGTATGGCTTGACGCTCTCCTTGGCGCGTGGCTTGGCGCTTGGCTTGGCGCTTGGCTTGGCGCTTGGCTTGGCGCATGGCTTGGCGCTTCTTTTGGCGCTTGGCTTGGCGAATGGCTTAGCGCTCCCCTTGGCGCGTGGCTTGGCGCTTGGCTGGGCGCTTGGCTTGGCGTGTGGCTTGACGCTTGGTTTGGCGTGTGGCTTGGTGCTTAGGTTAGCGCCTATTTTGACGCTTGGCTTGGCGCTTGGTTTGGCGCTTGGTTTGGCGCTTGACTTGGCGCTTGGCTTGACGCTTGGCATTGTGCTTGCTTTGGTGTTTGGCTTGGCGCGTGGTTTGGCGCTTGACTTGGCGCTTGGCTTGACGCTTGGCATGGTGCTTGCTTTGGTGTTTGGCTTGGCGAGTGGTTTGGCGTTTGGCTTGGCGCTTGGTTGGGGGCTTGGCTTGGCGCTTGCCCTGGCGCTTGACTTGGCGCTTGGCTTGGCGCTTGGCTTGACGCTTGGTATAGTGCTTGCTTTGGTGTTTGGCTTGGCGCGTGGTTTGGCGTTTGGCTTGGCGCTTGGTTTGGGGCTTGGCTTGGCGCGTGGCTTGGCGCTTGGCTGGGCGCTTGGCTTGGAGCGTGGCTTGGCGCTTTTCTTGGAGCGTGGCTTAGCGCGTGGCTTGGCGCTTGGCTGGGCGCTTGGCTTGGCGCTTAGCTTGACGCATGGCTTGGCGCTTTCCTTGGCGTTTTTTTTTTTGGAGCGCAGTTTAGTGCTTGGCTTGGGGCTTGCCTTAACGCATGGCTTGACGCTCTCCTTGGCGAGTAGCTTGGCGCTCTCCTTGGCGCGTGGCTTGGCGCTTGGTTTGGCGTTTGGCTTGGCGCTTGGTTGGGGGCTTGGCTTGGCGCTTGGCTTGGCGCTTGCCCTGGCGCTTGGCTTGGCACTTGGTTTGGCGCTTGACTTAGCCCTTGGCTTGGCGCTTGGCATGGTGCTTGCTTTGGCGCTTGGCTTGGCACTTGACTTGGCGCTTGGTTTGGCGCTTGATTTGGCGCTTGGCCTGGCGCTTGGTTTGGCGCTTGGCTTGGCGCGTGGCTTAGCGCTTGCCCTGGCGCTTGGCTTGGTGATTTCTTTGGAGCTTGGCTTGGCGCTTGGTTTGGCGCTTCGCTTGGCGCTTGGCTTAGCGCTTGCCCTGGCGCTTGGCTTGGTGATTTCTTTTGCGCTTGGCTTGGTGCTCGATTTGGCGCCTGGCTTGGCGCTTGGTTTGGCGCTTGGCTTGGCGCTTGGCTTGGCGCTGGCTTGGCGCTTGCCCTGGCGCTTGGCTTGGTGATTTTTTTGGCGCTTGGCTTGGTGCTTAGTTTGACGCTTGGTTTGGCGCTTGGCTTGGCGCTTGGCTTGGCGCTTGGCTTGGCGCTTGGCTTGGCGCTTGGTTTGGCGCTTGACTTAGCCCTTGGCTTGGCGCTTGGAATAGTTCTTGCTTTGGCGCTTGGCTTGGCGCTTGACTTGGCGCTTGGTGTGGCGCTTGATTTGGCGTTTGGCTTGACGCTTGGTTTGGCGCTTGGCTTGGCGCTTGGCTTAACGCTTGCCCTGGCGCTTGGCTTGGTGATTTCTTTGGCGCTTGGTTTGGCGCTTGGTTTGGCGCTTCGCTTGGCGCTTGGATTAGCGCTTGGCTTGGCGCTTGGCTTGGCGCTTGGCTTGGCGCTTGGCTTAACGCTTGCCCTATCGCTTGGCTTGGTGATTTTTTTGGCGCTTGGCTTGGTGCTTAGTTTGACGCTTGGTTTGGCGCTTGGCTTGGCGCTTGGCTTGGCGCTTGGCTTGGCGCTTGGCTTGGCGCTTGGCTTGGCGCTTGGTTTGGCGCTTGACTTAGCCCTTGGCTTGGCGCTTGGAATGGTGCTTGCTTTGGCGCTTGGCTTGGCGCTTGACTTGGCGCTTGGTTTCGCGCTTGATTTGGCGTTTGGCTTGGCGCTTGGTTTGGCGCTTGGCTTGGCGCTTGGCTTGGTGGTTTTTTTGGCGCTTGGCTTGGTGCTCGATTTGGCGCTTGGCTTGGCACTTGGTTTGGTGCTTGGCTTGGCGCTTGGCTTGGCGCTTGGTTTGGCGCTTGCCCTGGCGCTTGGCTTGGTGATTTTTTTGGCGCTTGGCGTGGTGCTTAGTTTGACGCTTGGTTTGGCGCTTGGCTTGGCGCTTGGCTTGGCGCTTGGTTTGGCGCTTGCCCTGGCGCTTGGCTTGGTGATTTTTTTGGCGCTTGGCGTGGTGCTTAGTTTGACGCTTGGTTTGGCGCTTGGCTTGGCGCTTGGCTTGGCGCTTGGCTTGGCGCTTGCCCTGGCGCTTGGCTTGGTGATTTCTTTGGCGCTTGGCTTGGTGCTCGATTTGGCGCTTGGCTTGGCGCTTGGTTTGGCGCTTGGCTTGGCGCTTGGCTTGGCGCTTGGCTTGGCGATTGATTTGGCGCTTGGCTTAGTGATTTCTTTGGCGCTTGGATTGGCGCTTGGTTTGGCGCTTGGCTTGGCCTTGGTTTGGCGCTTGGCTTGGCGCTTGGCTTGGCGCTTGCCCTGGCGCTTGGCTTGGTAATTTCTTTAACGCTTGGCTTGGCGCTTTTCTTGGCGAGTGGCTAGTCGCTTGGCTTGGCGCATGGCGTGGCGCTTTTTTTGGCGCGTGGCTTGGCGCTTGGCTTGGCGCTTGGCTTGGCGCTGGGCTTGGCGCTTTTCTTGGCGCGTGGCTTGGCGCGTGGTTTGTCGATTGGTTTGGCGCTCTTTTTGGCGCGTGGCTTGGCGCTTGACTTGGCGCGTGGCTTGGCGCTTGGCTTGGCGCTTTTCTTGGCGCATGGCTTGTCGCTTGGCTTGGCGCTTTTCTTGGCGCGTGGCTTGGCGTTTGGCTTGGCGCTTAGCTTGGCGCTTTCTTGGCGCGTGTTTTGGCGCTTGGCTTGGCGCTTCGCTGGGCGCTTGGCTTGGCGCTTAGCTTGACGCATGGCTTGGCGCTCTCCTTGGCGTTTTTTTTTGGCGCATAGTTTAGCGCTTGGCTTGGCGCTTGACTTAATGCATGGCTTGACGCTCTCATTGGCGCGTAGCTTGGCGCTTTCCTTGGCGCGTGGCTTGGCGCTTGGCTTGGCGCTTGGCTTGGCGCTTCTCTTGGCGCTTGCCCTGGCGCTTGGCTTGGTGATTTTTTTGGCGCTTGGCGTGGTGCTTAGTTTGACGCTTGGTTTGGCGCTTGGCTTGGCGCTTGGCTTGGCGCTTGGCTTGGCGCTTGCCCTGGCGCTTGGCTTGGTGATTTCTTTGGCGCTTGGCTTGGTGCTCGATTTGGCGCTTGGCTTGGCGCTTGGTTTGGCGCTTGGCCTGGCGCTTGGCTTGGCGCTTGGCTTGGCGCTTGCTTTGGCGCTTGGCTTAGTGATTTCTTTGGCGCTTGGATTGGCGCTTGGTTTGGCGCTTGGCTTGGCCTTGGTTTGGCGCTTGGCTTGGCGCTTGGCTTGGCGCTTGCCCTGGCGCTTGGCTTGGTGATTTTTATAACGCTTTTCTTGGCGCTTGGCTTGGCGCTTTTCTTGGCGAGTGTCTAGTCGCTTGTCTTGGCGCATGGCGGTGCGCTTTTTTTGGCGCGTGGCTTGGCGGTTGGCTTGGCGCTTTTCTTGGCGCGTGGTTTGGCGCGTGGTTTGTCGAATGGTTTGGCGCTCTTTTTGGCGAGTGGCTTGGCGCTTGACTTGGCGCGTGGCTTGGCGCTTGGCTTGGCGCTTTTCTTGGCGCGTGGCTTGGCACTTGACTTGGCGCTTGGCTTGGTGCTTGTCTTAGCGCATGGCTTAACGCTCTCCTTGGCCCGTGGCTTGGCGCTTGGCTGGGCGCTTGGCTTGACGCTTGGTTTGGCGCTTGACTTAGCCCTTGGCTTGGCGCTTGGCATGGTGCTTGCTTTGGCGCTTGGCTTGGCGCTTGACTTGGCGCTTGGTTTGACGCTTGATTTGGCGTTTGGCTTGGCGCTTGGTTTGGCGCTTGGCTTGGCGATTGGTTTAGCGCTTGCTCTGGCGCTTGGCTTAGTGATTTCTTTGACGCTTGGCTTGGCGCTTGGTTTGGCGCTTGGTTTGGCGCTTGACTTGGCGCTTGGCTTGACGCTTGGCATTGTGCTTGCTTTGGTGTTTGGCTTGGCGCGTGGTTTGGCGCTTGACTTGGCGCTTGGCTTGACGCTTGGCATGGTGCTTGCTTTGGTGTTTGGCTTGGCGAGTGGTTTGGCGTTTGGCTTGGCGCTTGGTTGGGGGCTTGGCTTGGCGCTTGCCCTGGCGCTTGACTTGGCGCTTGGCTTGGCGCTTGGCTTGACGCTTGGTATAGTGCTTGCTTTGGTGTTTGGCTTGGCGCGTGGTTTGGCGTTTGGCTTGGCGCTTGGTTTGGGGCTTGGCTTGGCGCGTGGCTTGGCGCTTGGCTGGGCGCTTGGCTTGGAGCGTGGCTTGGCGCTTTTCTTGGAGCGTGGCTTAGCGCGTGGCTTGGCGCTTGGCTGGGCGCTTGGCTTGGCGCTTAGCTTGACGCATGGCTTGGCGCTTTCCTTGGCGTTTTTTTTTTTGGAGCGCAGTTTAGTGCTTGGCTTGGGGCTTGCCTTAACGCATGGCTTGACGCTCTCCTTGGCGAGTAGCTTGGCGCTCTCCTTGGCGCGTGGCTTGGCGCTTGGTTTGGCGTTTGGCTTGGCGCTTGGTTGGGGGCTTGGCTTGGCGCTTGGCTTGGCGCTTGCCCTGGCGCTTGGCTTGGCACTTGGTTTGGCGCTTGACTTAGCCCTTGGCTTGGCGCTTGGCATGGTGCTTGCTTTGGCGCTTGGCTTGGCACTTGACTTGGCGCTTGGTTTGGCGCTTGATTTGGCGCTTGGCCTGGCGCTTGGTTTGGCGCTTGGCTTGGCGCGTGGCTTAGCGCTTGCCCTGGCGCTTGGCTTGGTGATTTCTTTGGAGCTTGGCTTGGCGCTTGGTTTGGCGCTTCGCTTGGCGCTTGGCTTAGCGCTTGCCCTGGCGCTTGGCTTGGTGATTTCTTTTGCGCTTGGCTTGGTGCTCGATTTGGCGCCTGGCTTGGCGCTTGGTTTGGCGCTTGGCTTGGCGCTTGGCTTGGCGCTGGCTTGGCGCTTGCCCTGGCGCTTGGCTTGGTGATTTTTTTGGCGCTTGGCTTGGTGCTTAGTTTGACGCTTGGTTTGGCGCTTGGCTTGGCGCTTGGCTTGGCGCTTGGCTTGGCGCTTGGCTTGGCGCTTGGTTTGGCGCTTGACTTAGCCCTTGGCTTGGCGCTTGGAATAGTTCTTGCTTTGGCGCTTGGCTTGGCGCTTGACTTGGCGCTTGGTGTGGCGCTTGATTTGGCGTTTGGCTTGACGCTTGGTTTGGCGCTTGGCTTGGCGCTTGGCTTAACGCTTGCCCTGGCGCTTGGCTTGGTGATTTCTTTGGCGCTTGGTTTGGCGCTTGGTTTGGCGCTTCGCTTGGCGCTTGGATTAGCGCTTGGCTTGGCGCTTGGCTTGGCGCTTGGCTTGGCGCTTGGCTTAACGCTTGCCCTATCGCTTGGCTTGGTGATTTTTTTGGCGCTTGGCTTGGTGCTTAGTTTGACGCTTGGTTTGGCGCTTGGCTTGGCGCTTGGCTTGGCGCTTGGCTTGGCGCTTGGCTTGGCGCTTGGCTTGGCGCTTGGTTTGGCGCTTGACTTAGCCCTTGGCTTGGCGCTTGGAATGGTGCTTGCTTTGGCGCTTGGCTTGGCGCTTGACTTGGCGCTTGGTTTCGCGCTTGATTTGGCGTTTGGCTTGGCGCTTGGTTTGGCGCTTGGCTTGGCGCTTGGCTTGGTGGTTTTTTTGGCGCTTGGCTTGGTGCTCGATTTGGCGCTTGGCTTGGCACTTGGTTTGGTGCTTGGCTTGGCGCTTGGCTTGGCGCTTGGTTTGGCGCTTGCCCTGGCGCTTGGCTTGGTGATTTTTTTGGCGCTTGGCGTGGTGCTTAGTTTGACGCTTGGTTTGGCGCTTGGCTTGGCGCTTGGCTTGGCGCTTGGTTTGGCGCTTGCCCTGGCGCTTGGCTTGGTGATTTTTTTGGCGCTTGGCGTGGTGCTTAGTTTGACGCTTGGTTTGGCGCTTGGCTTGGCGCTTGGCTTGGCGCTTGGCTTGGCGCTTGCCCTGGCGCTTGGCTTGGTGATTTCTTTGGCGCTTGGCTTGGTGCTCGATTTGGCGCTTGGCTTGGCGCTTGGTTTGGCGCTTGGCTTGGCGCTTGGCTTGGCGCTTGGCTTGGCGATTGATTTGGCGCTTGGCTTAGTGATTTCTTTGGCGCTTGGATTGGCGCTTGGTTTGGCGCTTGGCTTGGCCTTGGTTTGGCGCTTGGCTTGGCGCTTGGCTTGGCGCTTGCCCTGGCGCTTGGCTTGGTAATTTCTTTAACGCTTGGCTTGGCGCTTTTCTTGGCGAGTGGCTAGTCGCTTGGCTTGGCGCATGGCGTGGCGCTTTTTTTGGCGCGTGGCTTGGCGCTTGGCTTGGCGCTTGGCTTGGCGCTGGGCTTGGCGCTTTTCTTGGCGCGTGGCTTGGCGCGTGGTTTGTCGATTGGTTTGGCGCTCTTTTTGGCGCGTGGCTTGGCGCTTGACTTGGCGCGTGGCTTGGCGCTTGGCTTGGCGCTTTTCTTGGCGCATGGCTTGTCGCTTGGCTTGGCGCTTTTCTTGGCGCGTGGCTTGGCGTTTGGCTTGGCGCTTAGCTTGGCGCTTTCTTGGCGCGTGTTTTGGCGCTTGGCTTGGCGCTTCGCTGGGCGCTTGGCTTGGCGCTTAGCTTGACGCATGGCTTGGCGCTCTCCTTGGCGTTTTTTTTTGGCGCATAGTTTAGCGCTTGGCTTGGCGCTTGACTTAATGCATGGCTTGACGCTCTCATTGGCGCGTAGCTTGGCGCTTTCCTTGGCGCGTGGCTTGGCGCTTGGCTTGGCGCTTGGCTTGGCGCTTCTCTTGGCGCTTGCCCTGGCGCTTGGCTTGGTGATTTTTTTGGCGCTTGGCGTGGTGCTTAGTTTGACGCTTGGTTTGGCGCTTGGCTTGGCGCTTGGCTTGGCGCTTGGCTTGGCGCTTGCCCTGGCGCTTGGCTTGGTGATTTCTTTGGCGCTTGGCTTGGTGCTCGATTTGGCGCTTGGCTTGGCGCTTGGTTTGGCGCTTGGCCTGGCGCTTGGCTTGGCGCTTGGCTTGGCGCTTGCTTTGGCGCTTGGCTTAGTGATTTCTTTGGCGCTTGGATTGGCGCTTGGTTTGGCGCTTGGCTTGGCCTTGGTTTGGCGCTTGGCTTGGCGCTTGGCTTGGCGCTTGCCCTGGCGCTTGGCTTGGTGATTTTTATAACGCTTTTCTTGGCGCTTGGCTTGGCGCTTTTCTTGGCGAGTGTCTAGTCGCTTGTCTTGGCGCATGGCGGTGCGCTTTTTTTGGCGCGTGGCTTGGCGGTTGGCTTGGCGCTTTTCTTGGCGCGTGGTTTGGCGCGTGGTTTGTCGAATGGTTTGGCGCTCTTTTTGGCGAGTGGCTTGGCGCTTGACTTGGCGCGTGGCTTGGCGCTTGGCTTGGCGCTTTTCTTGGCGCGTGGCTTGGCACTTGACTTGGCGCTTGGCTTGGTGCTTGTCTTAGCGCATGGCTTAACGCTCTCCTTGGCCCGTGGCTTGGCGCTTGGCTGGGCGCTTGGCTTGACGCTTGGTTTGGCGCTTGACTTAGCCCTTGGCTTGGCGCTTGGCATGGTGCTTGCTTTGGCGCTTGGCTTGGCGCTTGACTTGGCGCTTGGTTTGACGCTTGATTTGGCGTTTGGCTTGGCGCTTGGTTTGGCGCTTGGCTTGGCGATTGGTTTAGCGCTTGCTCTGGCGCTTGGCTTAGTGATTTCTTTGGCGCTTGGCTTGGCGCTTGGTTTGGCGTTTCGCTTGGCGCTTGGCTTAGCGCTTGCCCTTGCGCTTGTCTTGGTGATTTCTTTGGCGCTTGGCTTGGTGCTCGATTTGGCGCTTGCTTGGCGCTTGGCTTGGCGCATGGCTTGGCGCTTCTTTTGGCGCTTGTCTTGGCGAATGGCTTAGCGCTCCCCTTGGCGCGTGGCTTGGCGCTTGGCTGGGCGCTTGGATTGGCGTGTGGCTTGGCGCTTGGTTTGGCGTGTGGCTTGGTGTTTAGGTTAGCGCCTATTTTGACGCTTGGTTTGGCGCTTGGTTTGGCGCTTGGTTTGGCGCTTGACTTGGCGCTTGGCTTGACGCTTGGCATGGTGCTTGCTTTGGCGCTTGGCTTGGCGCTTGGTTTGGCGTTTGGCTTGGCGCTTGGTTGTTGGCTTGGCTTGGCGCTTGGCTTGGCGCTTGCTTTGGCGCTTGGCTTGGCGCTTGACTTGGCGCTTGGTTTTGCGCTTGATTTGGCGCTTGGCTTGGCGCTTGCTTGGCGCTTGGCTTGGCGCTTGGTTTGGCGCTTGACTCAGCCCTTGGCATGGCGCTTGGCATGGTGCTTGCTTTGGCGCTTGGCTTGGCGCTTGACCTGGCGCTTGGTTTGGCGCTTGATTTGGCGCTTGGCTTAGCGCTTGGCTTGGCGCTTGGCTAAGCGCTTGCCCTGGCGCTTGGCTTGGTGATTTCTTTGGCGCTTGGCTTGGCGCTTGGTTTGGCGCTTCGCTTGGCGCTTGGCTTGGCGCTTGGCTTAGCGCTTGCCCTAGCGCTTGGCTTGGTGATTTATTTAGCGCTTGGCTTGGTGCTCGATTTGGCGCTTGGCTTGGCGCTTGGTTTGGCGCTTGGCTTGGCGCTTGGTTTGGCGCTTGGCTTGGCGCTTGCCCTGGCGCTTGGGTTGGTGATTTTTTTGGCGCTTGGCTTGGTGCTTAGTTTGACGCTTGGTTTGGCGCTTGGCTTGGCGCTTGGTTCGGCGCTTGGCTTGGCGCTTGGCTTGGCGCTTGGCTTGGCGCTTGGCTTGGCGCTTGGCTTGGTGATTTCTTTGGCGCTTGGCTTGGTGCTCGATTTGGCGCTTGGCTTGACGCTTGGTTTGGCGCTTGGCTTGGCGCTTGGCTAGGCGCTTGGCTTGGCGCTTGCCCTGGCGCTTGGCTTGGCGCTTGCTTTGGCGCTTGGCTTGGCGCTTGACTTGGCGCTTGGTTTGGCGCTTGATTTGGCGCTTGGCTTGGCTCTTGGTTTGGCGCTTGGCTTGGCGCTTGGTTTGGCGCTTCGCTTGGCGCTTGGCTTAGCGCTTGCCCTGGCGCTTGGCGTGGTGATTTTTTTGGCGCTTGGCTTGGTGCTCGATTTGGCCCTTGGTTTGGAGCTTGGTTTGGCGCTTGGCTTGGCGCTTGGCTTGGCGCTTGCCCTGGCGCTTGGCTGGTAATTTTTTTGGCGCTTGGCTTGGTGCTTAGTTTGACGCTTGGTTTGGCGCTTGGCTTGGCGCTTGGCTTGGCGCTTGGCTTAGCGCTTGGCTTGGCGCTTGGCATAGCGCTTGGCTTAGCGCTTAGCTTGGCGCTTGCCCTGGCGCTTGGCTTGGTGCTCGATTTGGCGCTTGGCTTGGCGCTTGGTTTGGCGCTTGGCCTGGCGCTTGGCTTGGCGCTTGGCTTGGCGCTTGCTTGGCGCTTGGCTTAGTGATTTCTTTGGCGCTTGGATTGGCGCTTGGTTTGGCGCTTGGCTTGGCCTTGGTTTGGCGCTTGGCTTGGCGCTTGGCTTGGCGCTTGCCCTGGCGCTTGGCTTGGTGATTTTTATAACGCTTTTCTTGGCGCTTGGCTTGGCGCTTTTCTTGGCGAGTGTCTAGTCTCTTGTCTTGGCGCATGGCGGTGCGCTTTTTTTGGCGCGTGGCTTGGCGGTTGGCTTGGCGCTTTTCTTGGCGCGTGGTTTGGCGCGTGGTTTGTCGAATGGTTTGGCGCTCTTTTTGGCGAGTGGCTTGGCGCTTGACTTGGCGCGTGGCTTGGCGCTTGGCTTGGCGCTTTTCTTGGCGCGTGGCTTGGCACTTGACTTGGCGCTTGGCTTGGTGCTTGTCTTAGCGCATGGCTTAACGCTCTCCTTGGCCCGTGGCTTGGCGCTTGGCTGGGCGCTTGGCTTGACGCTTGGTTTGGCGCTTGACTTAGCCCTTGGCTTGGCGCTTGGCATGGTGCTTGCTTTGGCGCTTGGCTTGGCGCTTGACTTGGCGCTTGGTTTGACGCTTGATTTGGCGTTTGGCTTGGCGCTTGGTTTGGCGCTTGGCTTGGCGATTGGTTTAGCGCTTGCTCTGGCGCTTGGCTTAGTGATTTCTTTGGCGCTTGGCTTGGCGCTTGGTTTGGCGTTTCGCTTGGCGCTTGGCTTAGCGCTTGCCCCTTGCGCTTGTCTTGGTGATTTCTTTGGCGCTTGGCTTGGTGCTCGATTTGGCGCTTGGCTTGCGCTTGGCTTGGCGCATGGCTTGGCGCTTCTTTTGGCGCTTGTCTTGGCGAATGGCTTAGCGCTCCCCTTGGCGCGTGGCTTGGCGCTTGGCTGGGCGCTTGGATTGGCGTGTGGCTTGGCGCTTGGTTTGGCGTGTGGCTTGGTGTTTAGGTTAGCGCCTATTTTGACGCTTGGTTTGGCGCTTGGTTTGGCGCTTTGTTTGGCGCTTGACTTGGCGCTTGGCTTGACGCTTGGCATGCTGCTTGCTTTGGCGCTTGGCTTGGCGCGTGGTTTGGCGTTTGGCTTGGCGCTTGGTAGGGGGCTTGGCTTGGAGCTTGCCCTGGCGCTTGACTTGGCGCTTGGCTTGGCGCTTGGCATGGTGCTTGCTTTGGCGCTTGGCTTGGCGCTTGACTTGGCGCTTGGTTTGGCGCTTGGTTTGGCGCTTGGCTTGGCGCTTGATTTGGCGCTTGGCTTGGCGCTTGGTTTGGCGCTTGGCTTGGCGCTTGGCTTAGCGCTTGCCCTGGGGCTTGGCTTGGTAATTTTTTTGGCGCTTGGCTTGGCGCTTGGTTTGGTGCTTCGCTTGTCGCTTGGCTTAGCGCTTGACCTGGCGCTTGGCTTGGTGATTTCTTTGGCGCTTGGCTTGGTGCTCGATTTGGCGCTTGGCTTGGCGCTTTGCTTGGCGCTTGGTTTGGTGCTTCGCTTGTCGCTTGGCTTAGCGCTTGCCCTGGCGCTTGGTTTGGCGCTTGGTTTAGCGCTTGACTTGGCGCTTGGCTTGACGCTTGGCATGCTGCTTGCTTTGGCGCTTGGCTTGGCGCGTGGTTTGGCGTTTGGATTGGCGCTTGGTTGGGGGCTTGGCTTGGAGCTTGCCCTGGCGCTTGACTTGGCGCTTGGCTTGGCGCTTGGCATGGTGCTTGCTTTGGCGCTTGGCTTGGCGCTTGACTTGGCGCTTGGTTTGGCGCTTGGTTTGGCGCTTGGCTTGGCGCTTGATTTGGCGCTTGGCTTGGCGCTTGGTTTGGCGCTTGGCTTGGCGCTTGGCTTAGCGCTTGCCCTGGGGCTTGGCTTGGTAATTTTTTTGGCGCTTGGCATGGTGCTTGCTTTGGCGCTTGGCTTGGCGCTTGACTTGGCGCTTGGTTTGGCGCTTGGTTTGGCGCTTGGCTTGGCGCTTGGTTTGGTGCTTCGCTTGTCGCTTGGCTTAGCGCTTGACCTGGCGCTTGGCTTGGTGATTTCTTTGGCGCTTGGCTTGGTGCTCAATTTGGCGCTTGGCTTGGCGCTTTGCTTGGCGCTTGGTTTGGTGCTTCGCTTGTCGCTTGGCTTAGCGCTTGCCCTGGCGCTTGGCTTGGTGATTTCTTTGGCGCTTGGCTTGGTGCTCGATTTGGCGCTTGGCTTGGCGCTTGGCTTTGCGCTTGGCGTAACGCTTGGCGTAGCGCTTGGTTTGGCGCATGGCTTGGCGCTCTCCTTGGCGCTTGGGTGGGCGATTGGCTTGGCGCTTGGCTTATCGCTTGGCTTGACGCTTTTTTTGGAGCGTGGCTTGGCGCGTGGTTTGGCGCTTGGCTTAGCGCTTTTCTTGGCGCGTGGCTTGGCGTTTGGCTTGCTGCTTAGCTTGGGTGAACAGATTCGCCTGGAGGCTGTGGAAATCAGGCGTCCGTTACGTTATTTTGCTGGTTCCATCCCTTATGTTAAGCGCAGAACTGAGACAGCAGTTTCCGCTTTAAGACAGCTTAGTCATGCCACTTAACGGGATGATAATTCGCACTGTGTGAGATGCAGCCTCACATCCCTTAATTATTTATAGGCTTGGACCCACAGCGACGCAGTAAGTGAATCTAACAAGTAAATGCAGACTGGTTTATTACAAAAATAATTGTTCTATATATACAAACAAATTTGCTTAGATCATAGTAATATACAAAGTTCATTTCTAATAACAGGTGCAATGTATTATATTCAGTAGGTTAATTTACTAGTATTGCAAAACAATACTCAGCGGTTTTGCTTCCGTGATATGATATGGACTCCATGAACTCGAGCGTCTTTTATGCTGAGCTGCGATTGTAGGCATTTAAACCTTGTCACGGCCTTGCGTAATTGTGTACGCGAAGCCGTGTAAAAATGCTGAGCGGCGACTGCGAGGTGTTTAAACTTGACTGTGAGTAGGTCGCCGCGCTTGCATAATGCAATATTGCGTTTTTGGTGGCTTTTAATTTTTAGAATGTTTCGTAAAATTTAAATGAATAATTATAAATTTATATCTGGTTAATCTGTTAAAGACAAGATTAAACATATTGCCAATTTTAAGCCACAAAAAAGCAAACCGATAAATTATATTGTTTCTTCGAGATTGAGCGTTTTGAGAGGATATTCTTCTGCCTGGGGTTGTGCGGGTGGTGGCTTCCTTCGTGTTATTCGTTGCCGAATGTAGTAGATAGCTCCTAGTAGGGCAGCGGTTCCCAAAAGGCTGCCTGTGACCCCAATAGACAGGTGAGAATGATGTCGGATGGCTTTCCAGGTGAAGTTTTTTATATGCTCCTGGAAATCTAACTGCGATGCTTGTAGGTCTTCGAAGTGGTCTGACTGAGTTAGTACAGGTTCCTCTGCGATTTCTGAAAATGAGTTTGTTGTGATTGGGTTGGTAATATTGATACTGATAGCCTTGGAGTATCCAGCCAGGATCTTGTATTTTCTGTTGTGCCTTGGGGTTAATGTATTCCTCGCAGTTTGAATGATGCAATCCGATGAAATTTGAATGACACCTGTAGTGTTGACGGTGACTTCTTCCCTGTTTCCACTACAAGTGATTGCTATGCGGGTTGGCTTACTGACTACAAATAGCCAGGTGTTTTCCATGTACAATTGTTTCCAAATAATGGACTGGATGCGATGTCTTCGTAGGAGACATTGACTGGTTTCTACTCGGTGATATATATCGTCAATGATGCAGTTTGGGTTGTTTTCAATTCCTTTAACTACCGTTGGACTGCAAACATAGGTAGTGGGAGAAATTTGTAGCTCTTCTTTGAATTCTTCATCTGTTTCGTGGAAGTACATTTGTAGGTTGTAATCCACAGCGAAGATTCCTTTCGGCACATCGATCATCCAGTAGGATCCATTGCTGATTTGGAGAGGAATTGGTGTCACTTTAATTAAGGAGTATTCCGTTTTTTCCACTATGATGAAATACCCTTGGACGTTGATGTAGATGTCGTCATGCCCAATGTCAACCTTTAGAATTGGCGTTGGTAATATCTCCAAATTTGGTGAAAGTTTACTGGTTGCATTAGCGAGGATCTGTTTAATTTGAGCAGGTGTTATTAGCTCGTACAGATTACCTTGCTGGAAGTGAACGTTTAAGATGTGAATATGGTAGTTGCACAGTTCACTAATTACATTTGTGGCGACTTGGTACACACTGATGATGTGAATATTTAGTCGGTTGGAGTCGGTTGCTTTATACCATTTGTCCATGTTGTTAATGGCCCGGATTCCTTGGTTTAATTTTTCTTGGAAATGTTCCAGCTTCTTGTCGATTCGTTCTTCGGTTTCATTAAACCTGGAAAGTGCTGATAGCAAGAATTTGGATTGTTGACTGTCCATTTTTATTAGTTCCTGTTGATTCTTGTCTAGCCTGTCTATATCTTGATAGACTTCATCGTTGACTCCAAAAATTGATGTTAATACTGTGCCAAGGACTCCTCTTTTTTCTCGTCTTGTTATTATTTCTTCCATACCATCTCTAATCCATTCCATATGCTTTTTCTGTTCCAGAAGATGATGCACCAGTGTCTTGCATAATGTGTCTTCGGACAGTTCTTTTGCAGAGTCGCAGAGATTGTCGAATTTGTCTACCATGTCTGTGACTGTTTCGAAGTCTTCTTCGATCTTCCCCCTCTCGAACTGGATTTCGATCCGGAATGTTCCTCTCTCCATCTTCCCGTGTCCAATGTGTTCTACATAGTACCCGCTGTCTGGTTTTTGGATATTAAATTCTGCTTTACTTAATGTATTGGTGGTAAGAAGGGTAAAGATGAGTAACAGCAATTTCCATTTGGACGCGACAGATTTCCTTGGTGCTGGGGATGATCGTGTCTGGATAATGTTAGTTGAAATTTTATCTTCTGCCTCTGGTTCCTGCGATTCCTCGGTAGTTGCTGGTAATGGAATGATGCTGCCTATGGATCGTTTTAGCTGATGTCCTCCTGATTTCTGGATGCGTCTACTACTCGTACTGATCCATCGGCTGCTGGATGAGTTGCAGTAACTCTTGCTAAAGGGCCACTTACTAGGATTAATGTCTATCTTCTTTGATTAGCACTAGGTCACCAACTTTGATATTCTCCAATGGTTTCTTCCATTTGTTTCTTTGCTGTAGTCCATGAAGGTAGTCTGAGCTCCATGATTTCCAAAAATCTTGCTTGATCTTTTGGATTAATCTCCAGCGATTCGACAAATTTGATGATATTGGAGTGCTGATTGGGTCTGGTGGCTGAGATTATCTCTCTCCTATTAGGAAATGGCCTGGCTGTCAATGCAGTTGTGTCTTCAATATCGTTGCCTTGTGGGACATAGAGGACGTGAGTTTAAGGCAGGCCTCTATTTGGCAAGAGAAGAGTTGTTAACTCTTCAAAGGTTAGAGTAGCGTTGCCAATAGTTCTCTTCAGATGATGCTTCATTGATTTTACTCCTGCTTCCCAGATCCCTCCGAAGTGAGG